>CM053268.1:44135477-44862977 GCA_028583415.1 Protea cynaroides
AAGACAATCCAACGGTTCAAATTCATTTTAAGCATCCATGATGAAGATCCGATGGTTCAGATTCATCTAAGACATTTAAGGTGAACATCCAACGGTTCAGATCATTCAAAATGATAATCTAATGGTTCAGAATCATTTAAATCACTCCCAAAGATAATCTAACGGTTTAGATCGCTTATCTTAATAATCTAACTGCTCATATTGATTAAAGTCACTCCCAAAGACAATCTAACGATTCAGATTACTTAAAATCACATCTAATGACCATATCAAAATACACATTAAAAATTTATGATCAATGGATGTACTTTAATCACATCAAAATTTCAAATCAATGGTTAAGATCAACTCATTAAAATCTCAATTATGTGGTCATGATCAAATCTCATAAAATTCAGATCATGTGGTTGGATCAACCACATTAAAATTTCGATCACATGGTCGGACCAATCATATTAAAATTCTCATCATATGGTCGGACCAATTACATTAAATTTCTCATTATATGGTTGGATCAATCCAAACCGGCCCTCACTTAGACCCAACCAAACTAGAACCCGTCTTAGACCAAAACAAACCAAAGCAATCACTTGAAAAAATAAATAAATAAATAAATAAAATATACCTGTCGACCGAGATCGCCGACGAGGTTGGGGAGGGGAAAGCTGCTCCTTCCTTCATGGCAGCGGCGGCTGTGCTGTCGCCTCCATGGCGGCGGCGGCTGTGCTGTCGCCCCTTTCTTCTCCTTCTTGCTGGATTTTTTTTTTTCTTCCTGGAACAGCAGCAGCTGCTCCCACTTTTCTACGACGGCGGCCTTGCTGCCGCCGCCTTCTTCTTCCTCTTCTTTCTTCTTCTTCCTTCTTCCTTCTTCCTTCTTCCTTCTTCCTTCTTCCTTCTTCTTCCTCTTCTTCTTCTTCCTTCTCCCTTCTTCCTTCTTCTTCCTCTTCTTCTTTCTTCTTCTTTCTTCTTCCTTCTTCTTCCTCTTCTTCTTTCTTCTTTCTTCTTCCTCTCTGTTTTCTCTTTTTTTTTTCTGTTTTTTTTTTCTCTGTTTTTTTCTTTTCTCCCGGAGCAGCTCCCTCTTTCTACGGCGGCGGCCTTGCTGCCACCTTCTTCTTCTTCCTCTTCTTCTTTCTTCTTCTTCCTTCTTCCTCTTCTTCTTTCTTCTTCCTTCTTCCTCTTCTTCTTTCTTCTTCCTTCTTCTTCCTCTTCTTCTTTCTTCTTCTTCCTTCTCTGTTTTTTCTCTCTTTTTTTTCTGTTTTTTTTTTTTCTCTGTTTTTTTTTTTTTTCTCGGAGCAGGAGCGGCTGCTCCCTCTTTCTACGGCGGCGGCCTTGCTGCCGCCTTCTTCTTCTTCCTCTTCTTCTTCCTTCTTCTTCCTTCTTCTTCCTCTTCTTCTTTTCTTCCTTCTTCTTTCTTCTTCTCCCTTCTTTCTTCTTCTCTTCCTTCTTTCCCTCTCCCTGGTTTCTCTTCCTCCTTACTGTTTTTTCTCTTCCCTTTTCTCCCTTCTCTTGATTTCTGCTTCTTCTTTTTTTTTCTTGGTCTCTGATCCCCCCTTTTAGGGATCAGAGAGTCCCCCCCTTTTTTTTTTTTTTCCTTTTCTTTTCGGTCTCTGATCCCCTGATCCCCTCTTTTGGGGATCAGAGGGATTTTCTTTTTTATATAAATATATATTTTTTTTCGATCTCTGATCCCCTCTTTTGGGGATCAGGGGGATTATATATATATATTTATTATTTTTTTTTTCTTTGGCTTTGATCCCCTCTTTTGGGGATCAGACACACATTTTTTGTTTGTTTGGAGCCCCTTTTTGTTTAAGTTTTTTTCACCCCTCTCATTGCGTATGGTGCCGCAATGAGAGCGGGGATCCCTGCAGTGGCAAAATCGGGGTGCTGACACCGCTCCAGTTTGATACAAATCCGAATCGTGGTTTTTTTTTTTGTTTGGAAAACTAGGTTTTGGTTGTAAGATGCTGTTTTTTGCAAACAGGCATGTCCAACCCTAGTCAGACAGGTGGGTTTCCTCTAGGAGTAAGAAAGAAGAAAAAAATTCCTATAATGATTGGAAATTAGATGTGAGACTCATAGGCTTATTGCTACCATAAAAATTTAATGATTTTCTCAAGAAAAAACATAGTATACCACCCTTAAAAAAGTACTCATTTCTATACAGTTTCCATCTGTATAGAAAACTCAATACAGATGATGTATGCTCCTTGGCATGTGTTAACTATACCATAGTTGAGTTTTAGTTGTCTTTTTCTCCTTTAATGGACTTCTCAACCAGTTTTCTGACCTTCAGTTTGACATAATTGAATTCTGATTAGGCTGAAACTTGGGGGATGTGAGTTGAAGGTTCAGTTGGCCACATGCCCACTGATCTTGAATGCCAATTGGGCTGCCACTTCGAATTAACATGCATCTTGTTTATGAGCTTCCTTAGTTTAAATTGTACAGCAAATTGTCAAAGTACAGAAAATATTTATAACCATTAACTACCTGAGAATGATGATGAGCTGAATAGAGTAAGTTAAAAGAGGATAGATCTTACTAATAAAGTTGACTGAAGGGAAAAAGATAGATCTTAGTAATAAAGTTTATTCATTGGCTTATTATATCTCCTGTCGATGATCAGTTAATGACTTGTTCTGGGTGCATTGTAGGAATCTTCTGGATGAGTTAGGTTCAGCTTTGAGGCAGTGATGACCCAAACTTCAAGATGTTTCCTTTTCTCTTCATGCCAAAGGGGAAATTAGCTTCGTCTGTGATCAGGTGTTAACTTGTTCTGCTTTGCTGGGAGTAGCAGATATTTTGGCTTGATTTCTTTATGTTGTAGAAGAGGAGGTAGATACGAAGATTAAGTTTTCCATTTTAATACCCCAAACTATCTTATTTGACAACTTTGTAATTATTAATATGAGTTTGCAGTTGATTATATGAATTTGTCTCCTAAGCAATATATGTTTTTTCTATATGTTGTTGTGATTTAGAATTATGTAATTAATATCAAGTTTTTGATAGAGTTTTGATTATATATGTGCATTTTGTACAGAATAATAGGATAATATAGTGAGGGCAGTAGAGAAATGTAATTTAAAAAAAAAAAGATTTTTCCCAATGGAAAATAATCCCTATAGTGTAAAAGTGTATTTTTCCCAACGGTAAACAAAAATTTCTATAGTGTAAAATGAATATTATTGCCAACGGAAGAATGTTTTCTGTTGTGGAAAATGAATATTATTGCCAACTATAGACTGTTTTCTGTTGTTGAAAATGAATATTATTGCAAACGAAAGATTGTTTTCCATTGTGGAAAATAAATATTATTGCCAACGGAAGATTGTTTTCCGTTGTGAAAAATACATATGTCGATGCCACACAGTTTCCCGTAGTGATTTTACATTATGGAATTTGTGTAGAGTTGTTCCTTTGTCTTGTGGGAAGGTTAGCTAAGCCCCTTTATTGGATTGGCAGATCGAAGAGAAAAATTGGCTTTCAGTTTGAAGCATAGGTGATTATTTTTGTCAACGGATATTTATTTTAGGCTATGAAATTTTACCGTAACCGAAAATAAGGATTGTTGTAGTACACACCATATAGAATCATAAGTAACGATGTTTTCTTATTTTTCCATGACTTGTTCATTCAAATCACACAACCTGATAACAAAATGAAACATTTCATTATAGTATCCAAAATTAATTAATTCATAAATTATATGAACAAAGAATACATTCCAAATAATTGCATATTTTCTCACCTTTAAATTATGACATCTAGCGACATTTATTTTTTAATACGCCGATAAAATATATTTAAAATTTGCACATCTTCAGAGGCAACTAGACGATTTCTTTTATTTTTTTTTTGTAGGCTTGATCTTGATCTGTCAAATCAAAGTCAATCAAAAGGATAAGAAATCCTTATCTATGGGGGCTAGGTCTATACGCCCCACTCTACGGACATCAACCGCTTTTTAGTAGATCGGATGGGAATGAAGGAGAAAGGGAAAAAATCCTATTTAAGGAGTGCAATAGAGAACCTAAGATCCGATGCGAACAATCAGTCGAAGGAGCAGAGCTTAGAGCCTTAGGGCGCACTCATGCGATCATAGTTTAGATCTACGCCAAGGTTTCGAGCGGAAATGAAATAGAATTTTTATCTGAATTCTTAATCATTCATGACTTGTTCACTCAAATTACAAAACATGATAACAGAATAACACATTTTATTAGAGTATCCAAAAATAATTAAATATTCACTTAATTCATACATTACATGAACAAAGAATACAATAAAAGTAATTGCGTATTTTCCCTCAACTTATGTTTCTTTTAATATTATGTTTCTTAACCAGTTTAATACACTTAAGGGCTTGTTTGATAAAATTTCTACTTCTAGATTCTATAGATTCTGACTCCTATGGAACCATTTTGAAATAGAAGCACCTTTAATAAGTCTGGTTGGATTCCAACTCCCACAGAGAATCAAATTCAGAATGGTTCTAGAATCCAAAATTTTGAAGTTATAAATACTTGCTTCAAACTGTTGGATCAATATGTTGGGAGAAAGAAAAGAATCAATTCTCACATGACTCTCACTTCACCACCACCACCACCACCACCACCCACCACCCACCACCCACCACGACTATTTTTCTAGACTTCGATTGGGAGGATAGTATGTTATCAAATATATTTCTAATACAAAGATGCTCTGGAATCCATTTCAAAATTGCATTATCAAACAAGTTTCTACTCCAAAATAATCCTGAAATAATATAAAATCCAAATTTGAATTAGAATCCAGAATCCAAAAGCAAAAGTTTTATCAAATGGACCCTTAGACAAGTCCGTACATTTTCATAATACATGTATTAGACTGGCCTTTAGACATTTCTTTATTTTCCACTCTATGGAGAGAACCACATGGCCCTAAATTTTTAAAAATTCTCTTTTGCCAGATAGCAACCTGTGAGCAAGGGATCTTAAGGGTCTACCTCCACAAATTTGGGTGACATTTAACCTGTTAGAAGCTGTGGGCATTTAAGGTAAAGCCGTGGCTTCCATTTCCACTTTCAAAATAATTCACTTCAATTTCCTTATATTTGTAAGTTGTAACCTAAAGGAACCAAATAGAAAAGGAAATGACAGTATCTCTTTATATTGCGTCATTTGCCAAAGGTCCCTTTTTCTTTGGGGTACTAAGGGCAACAAAGGTCCGTTTCACTACGTAGAAAATACATTTAGATATATAAGATAGAATGCTTTAAACCCCCCACCCCAAAAAAAAAAAAAAAAAAAAAAAAAAGAAAAAGAAAAAGAAAAGGAGCATACTTGGCGCTCTACACTTCTCATGACTTCAAAAGTTTTGGACCTGAGTTTGATGCGATCCAAGATGTCATTACATCCACCAGCAAATCTATGTCCTTTGAAACATCTGCCCGTAGAATCCTAGAATCAATGCCAAATGTGTTTCCTACTTCTTTGGCAACTGTTTCCCATGGTGTTCCCACAGTTAGATTTGCCAGAAGCTCACCTCCACGATTTACTGCATCTGCCATTGCTGGGGGGACATCTGGGAGAACCTGCAAATTGTGGATTGGTTCCAAAGAGGTTAGTTCTGTATCAAGGCAATAAAAAATAATTACAAGCAGGGATCTTAAAATCTTGCCAAAATCGTCATTCTTCATATCAGGGTTATGGAAGAAGAGGTATAATCTTAAGTCTAGCCCAAATTATTGGACATAATATTCACCTGTTGCAATGGAAGCCCATGATCTCCAGGTAACAAACGAATTGAGATATCCAGTAGTGAACTAATGGCAGAATCACAGGTCAGTACCTGTGCTAATGTTGAAGTATCATCGATTGTATCATCTTTGAATTTAATCAGAAGATTCCTCGAAACACCATAGTAGGACCTTATCTGTGAATTGTTAATCATCAAAGAAACAGGAATTTTTTTTTTTTTTTTGGAAATGATATAAGAATAAAAATGAGAGGTTTGCATGATGGAAACTACTACAAGAAACTCATATGCCTTGAATGAAACATCAACCCCCACACCCCAACCCCAACCTCACCTCAAAAACAAAAATATCCTGCCTTCCCCAGCACCCTCCCCATTGATCATCTGTTTTACAGAAGCACAAAGGAAGGATGGAGAAATAAAATAAAAAAAAAGGGAAGAAAAATGTAGGTTACTCAAAATAAAAATTTCCTTGAAATTTCAGCAAGTTGTATCCTCGGAGCATGCTTTGTCTTATATATATATGGACAATTAGACATGTCCTGTCCTTTCATTGTCCCTGCACAACCCAAAAAACTTCATTTCCTGAAACCAGAATGAATACAGACCCTTGGATGCAGGACAAGTTTTAGAAGACCCATATAAAACGACAGGTAAATGGGCTCAGTATGGCTGTAGGGATTCTAAAATTTCAAACTCTGCACTCAAAATTTGACTGGAACTCAAACTAACCCAGCACCTTCATGTAGTAGTTACAAAACTCTAGATTAGCAAAGAGACTCAAAATAAATAAACAAAATTCAACTCTAACACATCCAAGCAGTAACCATAAGTGCAATCTCCAAAACCAGCAATCGAGAAACTGATGAAAGATGAATGGAAACTCATTAACCACAATTTATTAGAACCTGCCATCTAAAATTTCATTTCAGTCAGACCAGATTTGAAAGATCAATTACAGCCTGCGAATAAGCAGATCTGCTGCCCAGATCTGTCAAACAGTTATGTTAGTCTAAACAAAATTTATGGTTTATGGTAAATTCAGGATTGAGCTAGACCTTATTAGAACAAACCTCATAAGACCTTAAGTGTGTAGCATAAAAAACAGACCTCAACTGTGCAAACTGAATGCATAATCTCCCAAACCAAACATTAGGGGAAGAGGAAAAGCTATATCGAATTGCAATTCCATGAAGACCCAGGCAAGAACAATATTGGGCAAAATAATTGGCCTCCACATAGTCATATCTGAGATATCAAAGAATAGCCTGCACAAAACTCAGGCTTTTGGAAATTTACTTGATGCTATATTCAAAGATAATACATACCAGTCTTCGAGTCTCTTCTGGTTTTGGGGTGAAATCTTCTCTCCCTTTAACTAAATCCATGTACAAAGGAGGGAGTTGTTCAACCAAAGGAAGTACTTGTTTCATAATTGGAGGGCTGAGGTTCTCAAATTGCTTCAAAGCCATCTCTGCCTGGAAACATTTTGTCAAGAGATGGTACATTCAATAAGTACATGACTAATAGATCTTGGAAGCCAAAGAAAATATTTACAAGTACTTGTGTCAACAAGACTACGTGCGAGGTTAGTTTATAACTGGCTGCCTAAACTGGATTACCATTGGTTGTCTAGGTGGGGATGAGATGGAAGCCACAGAACATGTTGGAAGAGGAGATAATCTTCCTTCTGTAGGTCTTCATGCTAAAAGATTGAGACTTTTTATCTTCTTCATAATGGCTTAACTCCTCATGAGGGTCATTTCCTCTTCATTTTGAAATATTTATATCCATAGGCAAATTGTTCATCTCCTTGTAGTGATTGAGATATGACCTAGAGTTGGTAAGAGGCAAACACCTGCTTGGTCGGATGGTTGGCCGGTCAGATGGTTGGCCCTTGCTTGGTGAAGCATGGGCTGGGAGGTAGGTCTTGAGTTCGGGCCTCCTCTCTTGCAACTGTTCCCTACCCCATTAGTATAACATAAAGTAGGACCAATCCCCCCCCCCCCCCCCCCCAAAAAAAAAAAAAAAAAAAAAAAAAAAAAAAAAGTTGATAGGGGAAATTGCAGTTTGTTGGACCCCATAAACCTCTGCCTCCACCTTTATTTTTTATGTATAAGTTTTCCGATGCCTATTATGGATAGAAACACACACACATCACCTCAACATCTAAACTTTCTAGCTAACAGATCAACAACCATTCAAAATCCAACACCAAACCATAAATGAGCAATAGCAACACTACATGGTCGCAGTGCTCCAGTGCCTGCATTGCATCATAGAGAGAGCTTTCCAAAATACTCTTCATCCACACACCTATTCCAGACATTTTGAGGACACAAGTAACAAACTCTTATTTGCTTACAAATCTAAGAAAATAAAAAATAGTTTTTACAATTATTTATTTATTTTTTGCTGTGTGTGTGTGTGGGGGGGGGGTGTTTGGGGTGGGCATCTCATAGGGGATTTCAAGGCTATTTCAGAATCTTCTTCTTTGACATTCGTTATCATTTCTACCTTATCCAGTCTCTCTGGGTCCATACGTACCGAACACTTATTTGTTTACAAAGCCAATAGAAATGAAAAGCAATACTAATTTTTTTCCAGATATAGATTCAGGGTCAAGATACAAAAAAAACTGGGGTAGAGATTTCAAAAGAAAAACATAAAGGAAAGAATGATACTACAGTATAGGTTTAATGACATTTGGAAGGAGAAATTGGATTGCAGAATATGGTGTGTGGCTAAGAGAAATCTACTTATATTTTGAGTTTTAGGGAACACTACTTCTGGTGGTTGTGGGTTTCATGAAGGAATCAACTTGGATTTTATAAGGGTGATGATGCTTGACTGGGAAAAATGGGGAAGCAGAAGTAGGCTAGAGAGCTGTCGAAGGCTGTTCATGAGGTTATTAATAGCAAACTGGCTCAGGACGCAGTGACAAAAATCCAAATGCCAGAGCAATGAGACGAAAATCTCAATTCATTCATTAGCCCAAATGTGTCGTTCAAGTCCCTCATATTGCATTGAACGTCAAGTTATAACTCTTACTGGGATTCGGATCCAATCAAACTCAAGTTATGACTCAAACTACCCAATTCCAATACAACAAATCAAGCTAGAGAGGGGAGGGGGAGAGAGCAAGAATATAACCCCACTGCAGACAAGAAAATTCTAATCTTATCTAATTAAATTACCAAAAAATACCTTCCAAAAAGAAATTTCAAGATTGAATAGTTTGCATAAGAGTGCCTCATTCAGTTTATGTTAACAAATACTAATGTAAAGGAATGAGCCTGATTAACAAGGCCCATTCCCATTCTTGGCCTCTTAACAGATGCCCTCACTATTCACGAGTTACAGTTCATGGTACTGTTCACCTTATAGTGGAGTCATTCTTTAATACATCTTATACTCTTATATTGTAACTAAGACTCCACCTTATCTAGTGGAGTTTCCTTCTCCTTATTAGAATCAGACTGCTTCTCTTTATTCTTTTTGTTATGAGAGTCCTTATCATGTTGATGTGGAACTTCTACTTATTTTGTAATTAAGACTCCTTATCTTGTAAAGTCCTAGACCTACTTTACCAGTTTTATTTTGTCCATAAATAGTGACTGCCAAGGGGAGAGGAATACACATCGATTCTCTCCATCTTCTATTATTTCTATTTTGTTACATGATATCAGAGAAATCACCTGGGTTGCCGTTTTGAGAATCGTTTAAGGTTCTCCATCAGGTGTGCAGCCATCACTATTGCTGCTCCTGCTACTACTGCAAACTACTACTACTTGGGTCACAGTGACCTATACTGTGCTGCTATTACTGCTGCCACTACTATATTGTTCCAAGATGAAGCTCTCGAATTTCCCTTTTTTTTTGATTTTTTTTGGGGGTGGGTTGGGGGGGTGTTAACAAATATTAAAGTAAAGGAATGGCCTGATCAGCAAGGCTTGCTCCCATTCTCGGCCTAACAGATGGTCTTACTATTCACAAGTTACTATCCACGGTACTATTCACCTTATGGTGAAATCATTCTTTAATAAATCCTATCCTCTTATATTGTAATTGAGACTCCACCTCATCTAGTAGAGTTCCCTTGTCCTTATTAAAAAATGATTGCTTATCTTTATCCTTTTAGTCATGAGAGTCCATGCCATGTTGACATGTAGATCTCCTATTTACCTTGTAACTAGGACTCATTATCTTGTGGAGTCTTAGTCCTATCATTTTACCATTTTTATTTTGTCTATAAATAGTAACTTCTAAGACGAAATGAATATATGTCGATTCACTCCACCTTCTCTTATTTTCTACTTTGTTACAGTTCCCATTTCAGCCATCATGTATATAAAACCAGCCAGAAATAGTTTGAAACAATATCTAACCAGATGGGGACATGACAGGACCCCAAATAATGAAACAATGGAATATCCCCAAAATACCAGAAAATACTGCAATTGGTACAAGGAATGTAAATATGAAATTGGTGCAGACACTCTAGAATAGCTTTACGTGGGAACAACAACAATAAAAAATCTTATCCTAACTAAATGGGGTCGGCTACATGGATCCTTACCGTCCAATTAGCTCTATTCGAGGTCATAAAAGTCATTTTAGGTATGTCTTTGGTGCTTTTTTTTTTTCCTTTAATCAGAATCAAATCATTCATCCCTACTGAAGCATCTAAGTTCTTCGTTGAACACGGTCATGTCACCTCAAACGAATTTCTCGTAGCTCATCATGTATCGGAGCTACTCCCAAATTAGGTTTAATATGATCATTCCTAGTTTTGCCACATATCCATCTCAACATCCTAATCTTAGTTACACTAAGTTTATCTATATGATGCTTCTTAACTTCTCAAAATTCCAAACTATATATCAGTTGGTCAATGTTTTAAAGGAATACGTTAATCACGCAACATTCCAGACACACCTTTCCACTTCATTCATCTTATTTTAATTCTTTGTGAGACATCATCCTCTATATCACCTTCTTTATGTATGATTGAACATACATACCTAAAATAATCACTTTGTGGGATCTCTCTCTTTTGTCAATTTTTCCGACTTCATTACACACCATATACTCCATCTTCATTCTACATATTTTAAAACCTTTTGAATCTAAGATTGAACTCCATAACTCCAACTTGCTCATCCACAAAATCAATATCAGTAAAAAAAGCATACATCAAAGAATCATCTTGAATGTCTTTGCATAGATCGTCCATGATAAGTGCAAACAACGAAAGGCTTAAATTTGATCCTTGATGTAACCCAATTGTAACTGAAAAGCCACTACCTTGACCCCCTCCCCCCATAATTCTTAAACAATTCACGGTTCACCAAACTGCAATTCATATCTTTGATCATGTCCATATATTTACTTGAAACAATTCTCCTTTAGTACTTACCAGATTAACTCTTTAGGGATTCTGTCATTAGCTTTTTCTAGGTTAAAAAAAAAAAAAAAGACAATATAGAGATCCTTTTTGCAGCATCTAAATTTTTCTATGAGTCTCCCAAGTAAATAGCTTTTGGCAAGTATCTTCATGGTATAAAATCTATTTGGTCATCTGTAATAGTAATTTCTTATCTCAAGCGAATTTCAATTACTTTCTCCCGTAATTTCAAAGTATGAATCATAAGTTTCATGCTTCTACAGTTATTGCAACTCTGAATATTGCCTTTATTTTTATAAATCGGAATCGTTGCGAATAGACCGATTGAAATCGTGAATTCGAAATCTGATAATCCCTATTTAAGGATTCAATACTAGCCTTCCCTGATTCATCGTCTTGTCTTAAAGTCAAGAATTGAAATAGATAGTAAATGAGCCGTGAAGTAAGCAGAACACCAGTAAGACATTAAGGTTTATACCGGCTGAACCTTTTTTTGGAGCATGTGCACCAGAAGCAAGAATCACTTCCTACCTCAAACCCAAAAAGATGCAACTCCATACCAATTTTAATACTGCCCAAAAGTACTCTCGCCTCAGCAATTGTTATCGTACATAAACCATTATAATGGGTGTAAAACCCACACTTGGAATCCTCACCCGTTCGGATCCCTCTGTATCGAGTTTTACTATGTCAACCCTTGGCACCCTGACGTTTGACCCTCCATATAATGTTGGGTCATCTTCTGGATCACTTGGTGATACTAGAACATGTGGGAGGTGGTACATGAAACCTAAGAAGCAACACCATTGAATTGGGCCCATGAAACCGAAAATAAAACTATTTTAAACTCAACCAGAGGCATAACCAGATGAACGATCCCCCGATTGACAGCAACCAATTGAACACGAGATTGAGCCTTTCTCCCCGATTTTTATAAAAGGAGGCCTCATTCCTCCTTTTCTCCTTCTTGGAACCGTAGGAGAGTAAGAGAAGGGGAAGAAGAGCTCAAGAGACCAAGCTCAAGCCCTAACTCCTTGGAGGTAAGTTCAATGGCCCCCTCTATCCTTTTCCTTTGGTGTTGGTGTGTAGAACCCATTGGTGGTTGAGCACCATTAATGGTGGCTACCATTAACAACCTAGAAAACTTAGGTTTGTGTTCACCCACTCCATATGGAGTTTAATGGAGTCATAAATGACTCCCATTGTACCTAATAATGGTGGGAAGATGATTCCCACCAACTAAAATGGATATCATGAAGTGGGAATCAAATCCCCAAGAAATGGAGACCGAGCTTGACCTAGAAAACCTAAGTTGTCTCCTCATCCATGAATAGAGATGATAATGGGGTCTAAATGACTCTCATATGTGTAATAAAGGGGGGAGCACTTGAAGACTTTTCCTAAAGAAAGAAGCCTTCTTTGGGTCGTGCTTGGCTTCTGGGTCCGAATCGGAGGCATGGTATTGACCATCCTTCCAGTTGACAAAAACCAATCCTCTGCCAAGGCCAATGCCTTGTCTCATTAGACCAAGTAATAATCGGAGCCACTTAACCGAAGGTACGATCCTCCAGGTAGCTTAGACCATGCCTTTGCGAAGGCCAATGCCTTGGCTTATGACCAATGAATCAACTGGAGCCTCGTACCGGCGACATGAATGGGAGGCAGGAACCTGAGGTAGTGCCGAATGATAGACCACTCGGCAAAGCCTTCGAAAAACCTACTGGAACCACACTGTGATAACAGTGGATATGAACCGGATGGTCTATCGGATGCTTAACCATTTAATTCATCCTCCGGTCCAGTTTACTTAAGAAATGATTAAGTGTTAACCGGATGACTGTACCGGTGGAACGATCACCCGTTTCTATCCTCTGGTTCAGCCTATTTTGACTTATAAGCCTAGGAATGATATGAAAGACATACCTTTCGGTTCCCGGCTTATCTTGGGACCGGTGCATGGACTCTAGGACTTGTCTATGCTGATTTAAAAAATGTTTACCAACCTAATGAAACTTATTTAACTAATTAGGTAAAACACCGCGGGTAGTGGATGGAACCTTCTGCTGGCTTCAAGGTTCTTCAGCACCACTGATGTCTACAGGTGATGGGTCGGGTCACGTAGAGTTTGAGGATGTGTTTATTGTTTGTGCATTTCTTTGCTATAACATGTCATCCAATGAATTGTATATATAATTGTTCATGCATTTGCATTATAACAATAATTATGTATGGTTGTTTTTGTATGATGGACGTGTGGCGTTTAGGAGTACAATGCACGGGTCATGTTGTTGGTTGTTGGTACCTTAGTAGGGACACGGTGATCCATGGGAGTGGGGATCCAGGGTTCCTTGTGGGGTGTAGTCTTTCATATCATTATGTGTGCATAACCATGTATGATGGTGCGTATGACGTGTGGGAGCACGGACATACATATCATGTTGGTGTGCCGGTGTCCTAGTAGAGACATGATGATCCATGGAAGTGGGGATCTAGGGTTCTCTTTTGGGGTGCTACCCATGTATAGTGGTTCATGTAACGGGTGACCTCATGAATCACTTTGGGATTGGCTATATCTTAATGGCGGCACGACAAACCATGGGAGTGGGGAGTCAGGGATCCCTACTAGAGTATAGTTTCACTTACTGCGTGAACATGCCAAGTTAGGTGATTGTTGTTTTAGACATGATTGTGTGGCGTATGGGAGTACAATACACGACCATATGCCTGGTTACATCTTAGTGGGTGCACGGTCAGTCCATTGGAGTGAAGTCGGGGATTTCTGTTAGGGTGCAGTTGTAACACCCCAGCTCAAGGCCAGGTATGTTATAGCTAAGTTACCAGGATTCAAAAGGCTCAAAGAGACAAACAAATCAAGCATAAATTTAAAGAAACTAGCAGAAGCTTATATGAGATTATATAATACAAAAGGGTTACATACATTTCTTGCTCTAGTGGCACCATTACTTAACATTCAAAACTTACTTACATGCCTATACCAGTTACACAGTTCTTGTTTTTTTATATACATACAAAATCTTTTACAGCAGAACAAAAAAGAATGAGTCCAGTAGCCTCAGACACTTCTCCTCTCAGGAGCTGGGTCAGTTGAGTCGGGATACACCTCTGAGTGTTCTCCACCTATCTCTGAAATCCATCATTTAAATGACAGAGTGAGTGGTGGCAAGGGGGTTAAGACATCTCAAATTAACAAGCCCTCTTTGCTATAGGATCCTAATTCAGTCCAACACAAAAATCTGCAGAGAAAATTAATAGAAAAAAATTCTTATCTGGAAATCCGACCGTCAGAAATTGATGAAACTTGGGTTGAATGGCCTTTATAATAGTTATGAATACCCCTCCAAAGTTGAAGACGACTGGAACAAAACTGAAGAAGATATAAGGCCCCAAAGCTGGCTGGACCTGATAGCACCTGGTTCTGGACAGTGTTCTGGAGCTTTTGTGATCTGGTTTCAATTCAGCCACAGAACTTGAAGGAGCTTGTAGGAACAGTGTTGCCAGCCAAGGTATGGTAGACCTAAATCCAAGGAAGAACAGAAATTGCAAGGAAAGAGAAAAGAACAAGAGGTTGAGTCTCACAACCAGGTGAGACTCAACCAGAAATTAATTGATTCTCAATTTTTCTGGAAAAGCTCTACTGCCGCCAGTTACTTCTATTCATATTTATAGATTGAAACCTTACAGTTAAGATAGGAAAGAACTAAATCTAGTAAAACCAACCTTCCTTTATAATTTAGGAATGCTCTAAAACAATAAAATAGGAAAGTCCTAAGTAAATACGTGGTCTCCAAGTAATTGAAACCTATTAACAATCTATCCTAAATATTAGGAAACTAACTAAACAATGAAATTAGGAAACTAACTTTAGGAAAGAACTAACAAAAGAGTGAACAAATATTTAAAAAAAAAATCTGCTGGTACTGTTCACGTGAACAGTACCACGTGAACAGTGTTGACCATGTGGGCTGGTTGCCTTCTTGGACTGCATCAGTGAGCTTACATTCAATGAGGATTAATTATTTACTTACAGTAACAAGATCTCAAAAGCACACAAAGCATTCTAACACAGATAGCAACACCCACACCATGAAAAACTTAATATACTTGGAAATTATCATATACTCATGATGTGAATGCAAGAATCTCAGTTAAAATATTTCAAATAACCTTGGGTAAGCCAATTCTACGTTTGCTGCAATGCTCTTAACATTTGGAGTCATTAGACACTCATTGATGTCCCTGACATCTCGTCTCGATAGTTGTATTTGCAATTGATGTCCCAGACATCTCGCCTCAAGGGCGATGAGTTCGCGGAACTCTCAATCCTCTAATGGACTGGTGACATCCCAAATGTCTCGGTCTCAGCAAAAGACGGTGAAGTCCCAGACTTCTCGGTGTTATGCATCTCTACTCATTATTTTATCCCTAATGAGAAGGGGCAACAAACACGGGTTGCATTCATTTACAGTTCTAGTTATCAGGTAATTCTATGCAAGAACACATATACATGTATTTCTTTACATCTTTCATTCTCTACAATCAATTCCCCGTTCATCTATGTTTACTCTTAGGGGTCATCATTGTGGATATCATAGTCATAAACATATATCACGAATATGGCATCATTTCCGATTCCATATTGATGAGGACATATAAGAGTCCTAGTAGATTTAGGATTCTATTAGATTTAAGATTCTATTTATTTATTTTGTTTTATTGTTTTATTTTGTTTTATTGTTGGAGACGTGGGATCTTTAGTTTGTTAGAGTTGTGGGTCCCAGCTATGGGCCCCTTTTTAGTTGTTTAGTTGGTTTATGATTTGATTTATTTTATTAGTGTTTAGAGTTATACTCTAATTAGGATTGTAAGCCTTATAAAGGCTCTTTTTTAATTAATGAAATTAGATGATGATTATTGAATGCAGAAAAAAAAAAAAAAAAGCTCTCGTGCTCTCTCTCTCTCTTGCTGTAATCAAGACAAAAATTTCCCCATACTGCTCTCAGCAGTACCCCTTGTTCCCCTCTCTTTTTTGTCGCTGTTTGGTTATTGGTTATGAAGAAATTGACCCCAGAATCCCTGCTGTAACTCTAACAGCACAGTAAGCCTTAGTTCTTTTAGTGTTTCCTTATACCCACCCTTTTCTATTAACCGTTATCATAGTGATAACCTACTGTTGGGTTATTTATTTTTTTGTTCTACTACATTATGTTGAGCTGTAACTCTAATCTACACAATTTCTGCCATAGTGAATGCCAAGTTAGTGCTTACTAACGTGGGCAGCCACTTTGATAGCATCGTTACAGCTGAACCTTCATATTTAGCATGTTATGATTAGGATTTCATCTCTTTAATTATTGGGAAGTTACTGTTTTTACATGTTCATGGGTTTATCTAATCATTAGGCATTTAATCTTGTTAATTTTAGGAGTTTTGAAATATTTTGCACATTAGTACTTCTTAACCTATGGTTTATTATGAACATGACATGAAACCTAATTAATAATTGTTTAGTTGATCATGTTACTTAGCTTTATACTGTTCTTTACTTGTGGTTATCATGATACTAATCTCGTAAGCATGTCATGTGTGTTGCTGCCCATAACAGTCCCTACACATTAGTTAATTATTTCTTTAATCCTTATGTTAGTTTGTCGTATTAGAGTAGGGTAAACTAGAGACCCTAGGTTAGCCTACATCACATATCATACAGTCACATCATTTCAATTACATCACAAGAACAAATTACATAGGATTTCACACAGTAGCATTTAAAAATCAAAAGAACCATCATGTTAAATCAACCAATACTTACAAACACCCCAAATAAGTGCATAAATAAATAATTTTCCCTCACTTATTGTTGCTGAATTCAAACCTTATACTTGGACTGCAGCTAAGTTAGCTCTCTTTAACTTTAATTCTACAAAACAAGAGATATAACTTAACTATTTTATTTCTAGCTTAGAACTAACTAGTTTATAATGAAATACAGGTTTAAAAACTGCTTTTACACTATTTCCCAAAGTCTGAAATTATTTGGGAATAACATTTCCTAATGTTTTTTTCCTAAAATAATGTTCTATGAGCCAACCTTTAGGTTCAAGTCTGGCCAAATAGCCTGCTGGACCTGATTTCAGATCTCTACTGGTCACAAGACCAGTCAACTTCAATACCTCTTTCCAATTTGGAATTTTATACTGCATAGAGATCAATTAAAGTCCTTAATTTTAGTCCATGCTTCTCTTAACAATCTTAATTAGAAAATTCAGGCTGTTAGCTACATAATTAGGACCCTTAACCCTAAAATTTTAGGGTATTCTAATAAATACTCTTCAATTTGTACCCCATAACACAAGTTGTCTTACACAGTAGCTATTAATTATATAAAATCATTCAATTTCTTAGAAATTAGGGTTAGGGTTTAAGATGGAACCCTTGCTGGCCTTCCCATTTAAGAATTTCATGAAAACCATGTAGGAGAAGGGAGGAACTATACCATTTGAAGACTGGTTTTAAAGCAGTTTCAGATTTAGGGTTTTTCCCCCATTTCTTTTTCCTTTTTCGGTTCCCTTTTATTCATGCATGGACAATAGAAAGAGGGATGAGAGAGAGAAGACAGAGAGAGAGACATACCGATCCTCTTCTTCTTCCTATTCTTCTTTTCTTTTCTTCTTCTTTTTTCTTTTCCCCTCTTTCTCTAACATTAGGAGTGGGGCTGTCTCCCCACTATATATATATATATATATACACACGTTTAATTAATTAGTTTATTAATTATCTAATTACACTTAACTTTAAGTAAAGTTTTATTTAACCTTTCTAAGGTCTTTATAACTCTAGGATTTAAGTTAAATAAAATAAAATACCATGGTATCTCTTTAAATTAGATACTGGCTATACTTAAGTCCTTTATTCTTTTTAATTTTACAACTAAGCCCCTAACCCCAGAAATTCCTTCTATTTGCCCCAAATTTCTAACTTCTTTTATTTTCTTCCCTAACCTTCCATCTTTTCTAATTACAACCAAACCCAAAACATTAAAATTTCATTTTAAAACTTATCTCTCATCCAAATGACCATCTAATCTTGTGGGGCCCACCTATTAGCATAACCCAACCATGTAACCACACATTGTACATTATCTACCTACCCACTTCATAAGAAAAAAAAAAAAATTATATTTGACTTCCAATACGACTATACATATACTATTAACATATTATAAATTCCTACTCTCTCACCTTGAATTGGGGGGATAAAATTACTAAAATGCCCTTAAGAATAAAATTCAGCAGAAAATGGCCAAGGAGGGAAGAAAAATATTGGCAAATTAATACCACAATAATTGGGGTATTATTACAGCAGCCCTCTTTATTATATTTTCATGCATCATGCATTAACTTGATCAAATGACTTGTGCTTTAGCGAAAGGTGGGCGAGCCACTGATCATCGAGGGTCGCTCGGGTCAGCGGTGTCATTGATTGTCTAGGTTCGTTTCGAGATCAATGACGGTCGGTTGAGCTAGGGTACATGCTAACCATGATTGCATACACATTTGATTGCCACTTACAAATTGTTTGTTTATTTATTTCTGTACTGCATTCATTAAATTGTTGCATATGATTGCATTAGATACATGACTTCTCGCTGAGCTGGGATGGGAGCTCACCCCTCGATATCAAAATTTTTTTAGCTTTAGTTGCAGGTACCTCTTCTATGACGGCTGATATGGATCCTATTGATGTAGAGGGCACATCTCTTGGTGGATGGCTACTAAGGGGTCATGTCGAAGGCTGTACCTGTAAAGACTATGTTTATGGGACCTGAGTCAGCGCCTCGCTTCCATGATTTTGATGTATGTAGATAGATGCGGTTTGGTCTATCTACAATATTTTATTTAGATTTACTCTAGTTATTAAGTACGGGGTATATGTAACATGAATATTACTTTTGAAACGGTTTGTAAGACATAACAGACATTATGTATTGATAACATTAGAAGCATCTGTCCTCTATTATGATTCCGCTGCAACTCTTATTATTCCCCTGCAATGATTATTAATTATTGTTGATTATTGTGGATATTGTTTGTGTAGACTGTGGGGTCTGCTGGTAGATTATTTTTGCTATCAGTCGCTGGAAGATTTGGGTTGCCACAAGGTTGACCCGAATATCACGCCCGACTCCCCCGAATGGATTGTAACAATGGGAAAAGGCTGACCGGGTGATTTCTCAAAAACAATAGCGAAGGGCCCTAAGACTACCACTTGGATTTGGAACCTATATGCTAATGCTCACGATTTCGATAGTCATTCTGACTTAACCTAGTTCAGCAGGACCCCATCCACTGCCCTTGAAAGCACAGGTAGCGATATGATAGCTTCATACCGGTACCTTAGTAGCGTTGACAAAGAAGAACAGCCATTCATTGTGCGTGGCCACTTCTTCATACTATCACTATCAAGGTCTCGCCTTATTCTTGTCCATCCATTCATCGTGCGTGGCCAATTCAGTTCCTTCCATGACTTCTCTTCCATTCTGAAACCTGGCCAACAGACCGGGGCTGTTTCCTGCGTATCGCAAAAAGCTACTACCGCCTGCCCGGCCCATCCTTCAAAATCATTAAGAGGAAGAGCAAACGACAAATAACCCTCCTATAAGTAGTGGAACACTTCGCCAATTCCACCTCGAATTTGAAAAAATCAAAATGAAAATTGGTTTTGTCTTTTTTGCATCAAAACCAGCCAGCCGGAAATCGAATTGAAACCCGATGCATTTCTTCCAACCATTTTTGAAAAGCGCATTGTTTCTCCTCAAATGACAAAAATCTCAACTTTCTTCAGTTGGGACCACGAGAGGCGCATCGAGCCCGGGTCTAGTCCGTGGGCAATTTCATGCTCAAAATTCGATGAACGATGAAAAAGAATGCAAGTGGGTGGGTCGGTTTAGGGAGAAGGAGGCCAGGGGATTCAGTGGATGGAGGAGTCCGCCGGGGCATGGATGTTCGGTAGGTGTCCGGGCCTCCTAAAAAATCCTTCTGACAAGAATGCTGCTTGAACATTGTAAGACATGGAACCGTCTCTCTCTTGTGAACACTGATCATAAGTGGCAAAAGCCACCGGAATCCTCATTTTTTGTCCATAAGCTCTCCTCGCAAGTCGCAACTGTAAGAATTTCAAATGTCTTTCAATGACTGAAGGTTTAGCATGGTTAGCTGCCAAAAACTCGCATCCATCGGATACTCCAATTCGGTACTTAAATCTTCCTCTAAAACTTCTCCCATTCCTCTTTCCTTTGTTCCGCCGACTCAGTGGTGGTTCTTTGTTCTGTACTAAAATGACATGACAGTTCTCGCCTTCAATAAAAAACTAACTAAAGAAAGGAGAAGAGAGTAGGGGCCCTTTAGGGAGCGCTGATGCCCTATACTCGCAAGAAGATTTTGTCTTCGTTCCAAGGCACGAACAGGCGCAAATTGAAGTCAAAAAGCCTTAGATGACTCTTTCGAGAAGGACTTACCGGATTCGGAAGTAGCAAACTGTCCCTCTATTCCAGTTGCAAAGAAAGAAAAAGAAAAGAAAGAAAGACCTAATCCGGAAAGATTTGCTTTCACAGGTCCCGCAGTGGTAGAACCCAAGATTGGTTTTAGAGAAGGACCTCCCCTAGATGACACCTATAAGGCATCCCAGGTAGTTGGAACTAAGTTCGGGCCAAAGGAAAGTCTGAAGCAGCAGCCTTGTTCCACATTCCATCGCTTTGAAGCTTGAAAGAAGGCTCTGATTCTGCTCCCCAAAAAAACCTTTTCTTGGATGAGATATCAAATCATTTACTCCCCCTTTACGATGACCCCTACTATGACAGTAAAAGCCACTGTTTTGTTGTCCGTCCAACCAGCCCGAGAAATGAGATCTGATGCATACTTCACCTGAGATAAGCGCTCGTAGAGCCCTCGAGGCTCTGCTTTGACCTGCCCATGATTGGTGTATGGAAGTGTTGTCTCACATCCCTATGGAGGGGGGTCGCTTCGGGAAACATGGGTATTGAAAATTTTAAAAACCCGTGGGTTCCCAATTTTGAAGGAATTCTTGCCAAGATGACGGATCCTATCGTAGGTCTCTCTACATGAGCTTCGGGTGACCAAAAATGAACTGGTACCATAGGCACTTTGACGGCGAAAGAGGAGTGGAACGAACCCACTATCACTATCAAGGGTAGGCAGCGCGGTAAAGAAGAATGAATAGAATTCCTAATTCATTTAGAAGAATTCAGGGAATCGTGAAGGAAAAGCGTGACGAGAATTTGAATTCAAATATGTTAGAAGGTGCTTTGGCATTGGCCGAATTCTGGAATTCTTCTCTTTCGAGTTATCAGAATTTAATCGAAACTCCTTGTATCTCGAGCAGTGGACCTGCAAAATATTTTCGAAATTATCTTTCTAAAATGCAGAACGAATAGGTAGAAGTGCAGGCAACAAAAAAAACGGATGCATTAATGCGCAACGGCTTTCGCGCGTCGCGCTCAAGCATGCGAAGAAAGCCGGAGCGCGCTAGCGCGCAACCGTCTTGTGCGCTCCCACGCCCTTCAAGTATGCATTTTTATCTATGAGAGGTTCCTTCTGACAATCAGCATCGAGCATAGTGCATTCTCTTCCTTGGCTGTCCTTCTTTATTCCAAATCTTCTACGATTCACTTCGGATTCTTTTTCGTTGAGATAATCGGATAGCCCCTAAACGGCTCATGAGCAAGTCAAGTAGGGGGCGGCAACTAAAGAGGTAGCGAGACTGACCGCTGGAAAGTGAAAGTCGTTAGTACGAGATCGCTTCACACCTCGTGGCTCTTTCTTATTTAACCCATCATTCATTTGTTACCCGGGACGGGTGTTTCGGCATTATGCTCTTCTTGGCGATGACATTGCTGTTCTGTCTGTCCGTTAAAGTAGGTTAACGAGTAAATTAGTGGGTAGGTTAAACTTTTTCCTGAAGCAGAGATGAGATTAGAGATGAAAAGACAGGAGGCACCCAGGCAAAAAGATAGACTTAAATGGACAAAGTGAGGATGGATCAGAGGAGAGTGATGGAGAGAGGCACCAACGGTGAAGAAAGGATAGGAAGAAAATGAAAAGATAAATGAAAAAGAGGCAGCCTTATTGACTGAATTAGAAAAGATAAGGATAAAGAAGCAGCTCGTAGATCAGCTCGATCACCGGGAGAGAGTGGTCGTAGATCAGCTAGCGCGCTCTGGAGTTGCTTGGCTCTTCGCACACCTACTTTCAGCAGTTCCAGTCCCTAAGAAGGTGATTGATAAAATCGAGGTTTTGATGGCGGACTAAGGTGAACACTTAGTGTGACCGTCCAACCCTGCAGAGGATCATGAGATTAACGATTTCGTAAGAATCGTAACTCCAGGTGACTTGATAGCGATCATCACTTCCGAAGAGAAGCAATACGTGCCTGTTGTTCAGAACGCAAACTCCAAGTTTGAGAATCGGGGTATACAAGTTAACCACCTCGAATTGCTCCATGCCCGCTAAACTAAAGGACGATTCTTGTGGATCTTGGGTGTGTTTGAATTCAGCCTCTCGTTAAGGTCTTCACTGAAGGATTGTCCACCTTCTCAAGCGTTTCTACATTCGTACTACTGGAAAAGTGTCGCTAACCGGCAGGAAATAGAGTCAGCCGATAGGCGCAAGCAAGCGTAGGGTACTGAACCTGAGACTTCTGCTCTGCTGGCTGTGAGCGAAATTCCTTCTGAAGATAGAGATCAGGCTATAAACTCAGTGGAGATTATGGGGTTCAACCTGGGCAACAATACCTCATCTTATTGAGATGAACATGAGTGGTCAAGCCCAGCAATGAGATCATGCGCCCTAAGCCTGGGCTACTGTTGTGTGTTCCCAATTGAGAAGTTGTGCTTGACTTTGTATTTTTCTTCTCAAAAGTGGAGGGTGTACATGCTTCCTGTAATGGTTTTTGTTATATGTCACACTGATATAATTAAGTATCTGCTATCTCGACCAATTATGAGTGGTAGGCTTGGCAAATGGGTAGCCCATTTGCCCTTATGGAGTTCACATTTCAATATCGGCCACGGAGGGCCGTCAAGGGTCAGGCTTTGGCTTCTTTTTTGGCCAGCCACCCTTGTTCGCTTTTTCTCTTTTGGAGTGGATGCAAAACCCTTTTTTTTCTTTAGTTTTGACAACCGGTAGTACGATTCAAGGGAATTGGACACTCCTGGAACGCATATACCAAAAACTAGAGTAGCGAGGGAACCTAACCACGCAGAGTTTGACATCAAGCATGTCACATAAAAATCTACCTGGCTTGCAGAGTTATGTTTCCCGTGTTCCCGCTCCAGACAACCCGAATGGTTTCAAAGAGAGATATAAGATAGTTACAGTCACAGTGAGTCAAACCGATTCTTGTAATTGCAGTCAGTGAGTAATCCTGCCATGCGGCACGAATTTGATGGCAGGCACAATTCTTAGACATTGTACCTTCGAAATCATTCTGCTTATAGGCGTGGAAATGATGTTTCCGGGAGCCCGGTTGAGGAGAGAAGGTTATTTCCTTCCCGTTGATTCCCCCCGCCAATCAAGCTACACTTCCTTCTAACAAGTGGTTGAGAGTTAGCAAGCTACCTTCCCGTTTTGAATCAACATAGAATAGAATAATTATTAGCATTCCCGTAATTCATTAATAGGCGGCAAAGAGGTTTTGGAAAGTGTGAGGGCTCTTTCTTCTTAAATACATTCTTTTCTTTTCGATGCCCCCCCCTCCTTTAGAATAAATAGTAGAGTAGCTGCTGGTTCGGGGGTAGGGTACGGTACTAAAGGTCCTCAGACTTCCAGGCGGTTTTTCTTTTGGGCAGCTGTTCACCGTTGACTCTGTTAGGGGCGCATCCAGCTTCTTGCATGCTGGGGTGCGTTAGCCCGTTTATCTAGCGGTAGGCAACTCTTCTTTATATAGTAATTCGACCTATTGCTCCGGATCCCCCCATCAGTTTACTAGGAAGAGAAGAATCAAAAGGATTGAACTACCTACTCATTATTCGGAGGTGTAAATCAGGTTGATTGTAAATCAGCTCGACCACTTTAGGGTTGTAAATCAAGGCGCAAAGAAAACCAAAACTCGTTTAGGGTGGTCTTAGATTAGGAAAAGGCCTACTCTAATCATAAGCTCAAAACCTACAAGGAGCTCGGTTGTACCATAAATAAAGAAGAATCGACCTGGATGGGACTTTGTACCGAAAAGGGATTGCTGATGAATTTTTGATGCGATGTGTGGGCATCGAAGAAGCCATGGGAGTCATGTCCGAAGTTGATGAGGCGCATAGGAATTTGCATGAGGAGATCCCAAACCACAGCTCTAAATCCGACCGCCGATCCGCCATCCCATGAATTTGATTCGAACCATGATTGGAGAATCAAGCTACTTGCCCACTAGTAGATCACGGGTCTGCCCATTCAGCCTTAACGCACCAATGGCTAAGAAGGTACGAACCATAAGGTCTACTTCTTTTGGGAAAGAAGGACTAAAAGCCAACGCTTTGACTTTCCGCTGTGGTATACCCTACCCGATCTTACTAGTAAAACGGTAGCGAGAGTTTCTTGTTGGGAAAGGTTTGTCTTGTGTCTCCGTAACAAAGGGTCCATTTATTGATGGGTGAACGAAGGGGATTGAACCCGCGTGTGGTGGATTGTGTCTATGACCAGATAGGAGGTGCGGCAGGGGATTTGTCGAGATAAAGATCACATCATGGTTTTGGCCTCCCGTTCGCTTAGCCACCTCTCTAGCTTTTAGATCGGGAAGAAAAGCAATCAGCAATCAACGATTGTCTGAAGCAAAATCGGTTCGAGCTTCTTGAAGTAGGGGGAAGCAGAAAGTAGTTTTCAACTAGTTAAGCAGAGGATGCCCACCTAGCTATGCCCATGTCGTTGCTTTTGCGGCCCGAAAGCTGCAAAGATACGGCTCACAACAAAGCCGTATCGCGCGAGTCAGAAAGAAAGAATAAAAAAGAAAGGGTTGGTACTTTGACACCTGAGATTCCGTAACAAGTAGAAGCCTGCCGATATGTGGCTCCCGCGTTTTTGAGACCGAAGGGCATAACAACCCATTCGAAGGCTTTCAGCTCCTGGGCCCCGGATGAGAGACCGACAAAGAAAGCATTGCCAGACCCGGTGGGGAGAGTTCTCCCGATCATTGAGTCACAGCTGAGCTGGGAATTCTCAGCTAAATATCTTGCTTGAAAGCCCCAACTCTAAACCAAATAAGGGAAAAACAACCTTCTTTGATTTAGATACAGTTAGGGCGGTCTACGATCAGCAGCAAGCAAGAAGGCGGATGCGCTACGAACAAGAAGCATACGAAGAAACTGGGCATTGTCTGAATCGAAGGATGGGAGGACATGAAGATGGCGGAAAGACCCTGTAAATATTGGCAAGGATAGCAGGAAATCGAAAGGAAACTGTACCCGACCAGGGATGGCAATTCTTGAGGAATTTAGGGTTATTAACCTAGCATCAGCTAAGCCAATGACTGTCCATCCTTCAATATTTTGATCAGGTACTGCTTTTCAATCAAGCTTCTCCTCCTTCCAAACCATCTGTTCTTGGATTCGATTGCCATTAGGATCGGGATCTCTTTCTCCTCCAGCAAACGGTGCAAACGGATGATCAACGCCGGTTGATCAGGAAGTACGTAGAAGAATTCAGTAATATTACTGAATGGGAACAAGCAGGGCATAGTTAGCGGCATAGGAGCCGACTCGGCGTTAGCTAGCGCGCCCAGCAAGCGGAGGGTGGTCGTAGATCACAAGCAATCCTTCCGCAAAAAAAAAAATGTTGCGTGCCCATATTGAGAGTGTTTTGTCTTATTCTACTTTAATTTAAGCAATTTTAACTTGAGGGGCGTTCTTCTGTTGCTAAGCCAGGCGGCATAGAAAGCTATTCGGGGGAAAAGTGGATCTCTTGTGACTTTTTTTTGTTCGTTCATTCTCCGAATGCCTTCTGCCGTTTAGCATCCTTGCGATCTTGTCCTAATCGCTGGTAAGTTTTCGGTACGGAGTTGCGTCAGCTGTGGATATAGAGACGGCTAAGGAACGGGAGTGAGATGACTTGCTTGCAAAGAACGTCTTTCACGGGAAACTACTCCAAATTCCTTTGCTCTCGTTGGCGTTCTGGGAGTGTCCAATTCCCTTGAATCGTACTACCGATTGTCCCTTTCTCGCGTAAAAGCGATCAGAATTCGAACACTCCGTCTTGGGCTCCGTCAAGCTGATCGTAGAGCACCTTCGTCGCTTTTAGCTAAGCATCTTTCGGCGGAGGAAAGGAGGCGACTAATCACTTCTGCCCGGTGGTCGAGCTGATTTACGAGCACCGTTGCGCTAATGCGCATCCGCTGGGCACGTTAGCAAGTATGGAATTAGAGCTCGGTTGGGGCATCAACCACAGCACAGGTTGCAGGTCGGGCAAGAGGGCATTACTGCGGGCCATGATTTCATCATTCTTTGTTTGGCGTTCTTAAAACAAAACTCTCAGTGCAATAGCTTCGGAGCACGGTCTTCTGTTAGGTCCTCTACGGACACCCCTCTAGGGGAAGCCTTTTTGTTCTTTCACGCCGGAAAAAAACTGCTTTGTCTTTCTATTATCAAGTGGAGAACCGTGTTATGGGTGACCTTATTGCACGGTTCGGAGAGCACTTGTGTATGTGATGCAAGTGAACGTGTACGAAAAAGCTGTCATAAAGTTTCGTTGTTCGTTCCGTCGTTGACCCTATCCTAAACCAAACCTATCAGGGTTTTCTCGCCTCCCTCATCCGAAGGCATCGTAAAAAGGATGAATGCAAATAGCAAGGCGCTTAGCGTTTATGAAGTGAAACTGGCTGCCCTAAGTGAAGTGCTTCTTTATTACTTAATGATCTTGCTCAGTTCGGATCGGGAGTAACCACTAGTGATAGGGCAAAAATCGGCCCAGCGAAGAAAACTCTAGGCTGAGCGAAGCCAGCGGATGCCCTCCTAACAGAGTCAAGGCAACGGCTTTCGTGTTAGGCGTGCTAGCGCACTCAGCAAAGAAAATGGATGCGCCCTTTGTATATATTAGTCAATTTCTTCGCTGGCTTCGCTAGGTTGGGCGCTAGCAGGGAAAAGTCCAGAAGCAAAAGGAAAGAGCTCCGCTAGCAAACCTCTGGCTGCTTCGGTCCATGGGCGTCGACGGGGGAATCGGGATTCTTATTGAGGATGGGGGGTTATCTTTCCTTGGATCCGGCGGGCCGGCCATAGGTTCGAATCCTGCCACCTTCTTGTGGATCATCCTGTGGTTACTGGATGATGGGAATAAGGGGCATTCTCCACACGGGACGGGGCCAAGCCCAGAATGTATGGGTGACAGATGGGCCAACTGATATCTCCGCAGGAGGTTGGGGCTGCGGAGCTGGTTGATCAAGATTTTGATCCATTCTCAGGATCTTGGTCCGCCCCTCCAATTCTCTTAGCAACTCCGCTATTTGATCATTGACGCTTCACACTCATTCCCCGCCCTAGTCTACCTTGAGAAATGAGTAGTCTCACTGGCGGGGCCGCCCGCTGGAGGTTCTTTTTATTGACTCTGTTTGTTTCTATATAGCTTGACTGATTGAGCCGGGGGAGGACAAACTACGTTACCAGGCCGAAATCAAAAAAGGTGTGAAAGCTGATGAGGGGAGGCATTACGGGCCGACTACAATCTTTCATTCCAACTAGCTTGAATGGGACTCGACAAATCACTTATAGAAGGCCGACAACATTAGGATCGAATATTCCCACCGTCTACAAGAGGCGGCCCGACTATTCTTCAAGCATGTTGTGACGCCTGCCGGAAAGATTCTCAGTGGTAGAATCCATGCGTGGGAACAGATGGGGAAGGCCGAAAGCGGATCAGGAAGCCCCCGCCCTAGCCTCTGTCTGGCCGATCATTTCGCTGGCATCTCGCATTCACGCCCCCGTTTGACTGCCGCTTGGGGATGTAGTTGTAGATACGTTAATCTTAGTGGGTCATTGGCTCCACCTGTTATCTTGAGGCTGCGCCGAGCGAGGAGTGATAGAATAGCAAGCAGGGTCACTTCCGTAAGCAAAGGAAAAGACCTTGTACATCCCAAGCAAACCTCCCTCTCTCCCTTACGCTGTGCTACCTCTCGCTGCCTGCCTTCCTTCGTTGCTTCACAATTCCGTGCAACAAGGGCTTAAGTTTTTGAATGTCCGGTATAGGAAGCAGCGGCTACCTTCCTTGAAAATCTAGGCCGACTCACCTCACGTAGCTCGCCTTCGGTGTCTTACTGAGCTGGGTAAAGTGTTAAAAGGACGGACTGGGGGAAGCACTGGAGAGTCAACCATAGGCATATTGGGAAGGAACAGGAGAGGGCTAGAAGCTACTCGTTTGTATTGGGAACCACCACAGAAAGCGATGGTCTTATGTTTTGGTGTTATGATCTCATATGAACACGGAGCGCGCCGCAGCCACTGAAGTTATTTTGGCCGCTCGGAATTCGATCGATAGCTTGTTGGTTCAGAATAACGACCAAGGGGAACTATGTATTAGGTATTAGAGAGGGGAGGACACCACTCAGCACCTAAGGTGGGGTTCAATGCCTAACAAAAATAGCGTATATAGAGGATAACGCCTGTGACAAAGGCGAGCAGGTTACCCTTAACTGGTTGTCAGTTCCTCCGCATTTGGATGAAAAGGTTCATGAATGAGGTAGTTAAGAAAAAAAGGTTAGCCAGGGGCTGCATCCCGGAGTTCCATCGTAGGATGATCAGGATGCGAAACTGCAAGGCTGACCGCCTTGTCCAACTCGACCTGTCGTTCTTCTCCATTTCTATACAGGGGATGGTGTACATGATCCTTTGATCTTCATTCCGTTACCGATTTGATTTTTGCTTTTTTTTCTTCTGGCCGTGCCGTTTGTTTGATTGATTCTTTGGGCGGTAAGTCAAGAGCCGCAAGTACTTTTTCTATTAGCAGTGATAGTTTTTGGTAAAGTGAAAGACCCCCCCAAAGCTTCAATTGAATGAAGCAGCTGAAATGCATCATCAGATAGTTGTGTTCATCATCCCCTGTAGTTATGTTAGCTTACTCCAGAAAAGGATATTGTGGACACGCATTGAAAGCCAACGGAGCGGTTACGAAAGTCCAAAGAAAATCCCATCGCCTCCATGACCTACTTCCCTTCGTTTGGAGCCCTGAAACAACTCTCGCTAGGTTTTGAATCACAGAAGACTTTGGAGAAAGGCCGGGCTAGAATAAGTTAAATAGCATGGATTAGTCGAAGGGAATTGATTTCGCCATTCTTGTGGGATCGATTGGAAGTAACGGGAAGGGGAAAGCACCGACAAAAGAGAGACTTTTTTTTTCGTAAATAGACTAAGTCCGAGATCTTCCTAAGAAGTTGCGGAAAGGAATCCAACAACCAAGCAACTAAAGAGTTAGCTGATCGTAGACCACTCTCTCCCGGTGGTCGAGCTGATCGTAGACCACCCTATATAACAGATTTTGCGGCGAATTCCCACTGATGGGACATTTAATCAACTCACCCAACGAGCGAAGTCGCCGAAGCGAGTCTAAAGGCCAAAGAGTGATCTTTGAACGAGGCTTTCAAGCCATCGCTCTTTTTCCTTAGGAACTCAATTAGAAACAGGATTTCATCACTCAACACACTAACCAAATTCTATCTTTGTACTCTGCTTTCTGCGCTCTTCCTGCCCGCCATTCCTGGCATCAAGGAAGGAATGGAATAAGGGCAGCCCGATCCGTCACCAACATGTGATGTTTCCAATGCCGACTTTTAGCCAAAGATGGACCAAAAAGACATTCAAACACTCGATAAATAAAGTGCAAGATGCCTTGGTGGTGAAATGTTAGACACGCGAGACTCAAAATTTCGTGCTAAAGAGCGTGGAGGTTCAAGTCCTCTTCAAGGCATACACCTTTGATTGTGAAATATCGATTGCTTGTTGAACCCTGTGAATCGCATGAAAGTAGGATACTCCAAATTCGGGGGTCAAAGAGTTTGGAAAATGATCAGTTGCAGACTTTAAATCGAAGCTGAACACATCCTGCTGTAGTTTTTCAGCTTGGTTCTGGCACGCGCGGGCCGGGGTCTGAAACATGTGATTTCCTGGGTGTTCCGCCCCCTTGGTACGCACAAATTAATCTGTATCTATGGTGAGGGCAAGAATGGAAAATGGCATAGAAGAATGACCGAGGCCAAAAAATCCTTTCACACCTGCTTGCAACATGTGGCTGAATATATAAGGACGTTGCGGAGCGGACCAATCTTCTGTATTGCGCGGACTGCATTGGCAAAACCAACCTCTTCCTCCCAACATATAAGGAAAAGACTCTATCGACAGATGACAGAGCTAACTTGGACAGCTTGAAGGACAAGTTTTGATCTGAAAAAAAGAGTGATGGTTCGTTCCACTCGTTTCGGTTAAACTCACTTTGATCGCCTCACTGCCTCCACGCCTCTGATGAATGGGAAGTCGCCACGACTCCCTTCAAAAGCAAAAGAATAAAATCCATAGCTGAACTGAGGGATACCACTGATCGCCCTCCAAACAAAACAACCTGATCTGTGTAGGCCAGAAGGTTTTTTATAGATTCAACTGACTCTTCATTCATTCCTTTCCAATCCAGCTCTTTCAGACCCTTCAAGCACTTTTGGATAAACCGCTTTCTTTTGTTACCTTATTGACGAAGGGGAGGGAGGGTGATTTGCTTCATTTATTTTTTTTAGCTGGAGGAACCATGCTGGTTGACCCGGAATCAGCAGATCCCACAGATTGAGATCGATACCCGCACTAGCACTACCCGTGCTTTTAAGCCCAGCCAAGCCTTAGACCGGAGCGGCAAGAAAAGCCTTACCCAGGGTGGTCGTAGATCAACGGCTTTCGCGCCACTCAACTCTCCTTAAAAAGAAGGTCAGCCCGGGAGTCTTAGTTTAGTGTCCTTTAGTTTCATAAAAAAATGCAATCAAATCCTCTTCCGGACTTCTTGGAAGAAAGCACTGTTTCGAGAATTGGTGCCTATTTGTTCCCTGGGCCCCGGAGAGATGCGGAACTCTTTTTTTTTTTTTTTTTTTTTTTTGAAATGAGTCTTTGGGGTACTTTGGGATCATATTCCGTGCCCAGGATTTGTGCTTGTGGGCTAGGGTGAATATAGCAAACCAGCGGATCTGGTGGTTGACGATCCTTTGATGGAGACCACTTACCTGTGAAACCTTTACGCTAATTCATGTCCAGAGCCCCCATTCTCCGGTAATAGGTACTCAAACTAAAGTGGCGTACTGTATCGAAAAGAATGCATTGGATGGATGCCCGGGCATTGAGAAGGAAGGACACACGGTCTTCTGTTAGGTCCTCTACGAACAAGAAAGCCGCACCTGGCCGGATGAACTTCCACGATTGAGCCTAAATCTCTTCCGCAGAAAGAGGGTCGGCAGATCAATCGGAAAGGTTAAACCCACTCCCCTTTTGATATGGATGGAAACTTCCCTGTCAATGTAACCAAATACCACAAACAAAGACGGAGTCACTCCCCCCCTTACTCAACCTAGGGCTCTTCGTTGAGTCAGTCAGTCAATCTCTACTATGCCTTCAACGTAGCAAGTCTTCTCCAGTCTAATCTGTCTGTCCATCTATCCCCCCTTAGCTAGTTGTCGGCGAGAAGTAATTCTGGTTCTCGGGGCAAGGTTAAGTACTTCTCAGCTTTTTCTCTTTTTATCTTCAAGCAAATACTCTAAGATGGACTATTAGAACGGAAAGATCCATTATATAATGAACTATTGGTTCTAAGCCATGTCTGGCGATGAATCAACAATTTGAAGTGCTTTTGTTGCATATTCTTGATGAACCAGCGTTTATATATAGATTTAGGAGGATTTGTTTGGGAAGTAAGAAGCCCCTTTAACATCTCTTCATCTGCAAAGACTTCTCGATGTGAAAACACAGAGACAAAGGGCTGATCTTTGAATAGAAAAAAGAATGGATCTGTAGGGTCCCAAAAGAATTGGCTTATTCGAAAAAAGCCTTGTTCTTTGGAAGATATATCTCATGTTTGTACTGCATGGGAAGGCCAAGAACAGGGGTCGTGGAAGTGTTTCGAGCCCAAATGGGTGGCATGAGCTAAGCCAAGCGAAGCAACTGGTTTACTTGCTCGTTAGAGGGGCGTAGCGGTTCACTACGTGAACAGGGAACTGTTGTTTGAGTAAGCTAGGTATGGAGCTAGTTGCTCTTGTTCGTAGTTAGGTTAAATTATAATGATACGGTAATAAAAACAAAGAACTAGCTTTGCTACCCTGGCTCAAAAGCGAGAGCGAAAGTGAGTCGACTTTTGCTTCTCTAGAGAAGATGTAAAGCTAAAAATGAAAGTGCTCCCAACGCATACGAAAGGGTACCAATTAAGTTAACCATTAATGACTAGTTCGAACACTAGGAGCAGTCTCATTCCTTATTTGATAAGACCGCTCTTAAAAAGATGAAACAAAACCAAGCTGAAATAGTTCGGTGCCCAAAAAAACCTACTTCATAAGTGAAGTGAGGCTTCAGAGGAGTTCGGTTTGAATAGGGGGTCGCCCTTTTTTTGGTTGAAGTAGCCACGACTTTGGTCGTAGTCATGCTTCTTCTCCATTCATTTGGTATTTTCCTTGTGCTCATAATCTTATTAAACAACTTGGCTAGCAAAGATAAACCACAGATTCCTAAGCTCTTCCAAACTTCTATTGGGAACCAATCTGTACCTATGCTTTGCCTACCTTCATCCTCCTTAAAGCTTCTTTTACTTCAGACACCCTAATATGCATACATATATACTACATGTAGTGTTGTGATGGGTATATCCACCTCCCAAGAATTACTCAAAATGTCTTCATTTAGTAAGTTGTAAAAATATCTTTCCATCTCTCCTTAATGTCTTCATCCTTTATTAGAACCAACGTATAGATGTAGGAGGAGTTAGAAAGATTTGTTTGCAACCCCATCCAGTGTGCGATCTTTCATCTGATTGACCCATGTATCTCCTATCTTATATATGGTCCATGGGACATGATCCCTTGTATGACATTCTACATATATAATTCTGTACATCACTAAAAAGTTAGAAATATAGGGCGAGCCTTGGTGTAACGATAAGGTTGTCATATTGCAACTTGGTGGTTGTCATATTGCAACTTGGTGGTCATGAGTTCAAAACACGGAAACAGCCTCCCCCACATTGTGGGGATAAGGCTGCATACATTCTGCCCTACCCAGACCCTGCTGTAGCTAGAGCCTCGTGCACTAGGACACCCTACTAAAAGGTTAGAAATGGTATTAATTTTATAAAGAAAAATAATAAAAATAAAAACATTTCAAACAACAAAGCATATTTTTTTATCATCCTATGATTGGACGTAGCGTATTGATTCCAACCATTCAATGTCTTACAATTGGACCATAAATTAGTTATTTATAGTGTTTTTATACTTTAAATTCGTGTTTTGCATGTTCCTTAAGCATTCTCATGCATGTCTTGCCAGTATCCTAGCGTATCCATACGTATCCATACGTATCAACCATATCCATGATATGTCTCTTAAAATCACCAGACCGATATGATACCAATACTCAATACTTAATCCTTGTCTACACCCTTAGTCATTTGCCATATCTTAAAATTAGTTTTCTTAGCTTAACTGGCTATTTGAGCTTCACCATCCCACCACAACGACTCCCTAAAGGAATGACGTTTTCCTTTCGATTCGTTCAAACAAAGACTCCCTAGAGGAATGACTTTTTTCCTTTCGATTTGTCGAGGATATTGTTAGCAACTTTCTTAATACAAACAATCATCTTGTTCCACATCGTATTATTGTCTTCAACAAAGTTCCACTTTCCTTGTTTGACTACTTTATCAATAAATGTTTAAAGGTATCTCCTTTTAAGCTCCACCACTTTATCTCAGGACAAATAACCTCATATTGCTTACGATTCAACGTACTGAGACATATACCCATGACCACTAATCTATGTTGTGTGGTTAGGCTCTCCCCTAGTATAACCTTACAATACTTACATAACAACATATTGGATCTTCTAGTTAGTAAGAAATCTATTTTGCTACCATGATGCCCACTTTGAAGGTTTCCTCTCTTTTCAAAGTATGTGTTTACAATGGATAAATCATAAACCACAACAAAATCTAAAACGGAAGTTCCCTCATTCCACTCTCCAAAACGATATCCTCCATATATAGCTTCATAGCCTTTGCGATCTCTCCCCACGTCCATTTAGATACCCTCTATTATAATCTTTTATCCTTGATTAAACCTTGCACTAATTTATCAATGTGTTCCTAAAAGTATAACTTATTACTGTCATCCAATCCTACTTGGGGTGCAAAAGCGCTAATTGTATTGATAACCTCTTTCTCCAACACAGTTTGATGGATATAATCTTATCACAAAAAGGGAACAAAATATAGTTCACCGTCAATATGCATGTCCCAAGAAACATTCTAGAACAGCTTTAAGTGTCTCATGAAATTTAAAGTAGATATTCTGGGTCCAGAATAGAAACATTTTAACACGAAGTTCCATTTGTTTTAATGAGAATAGGTTACATCTAGACATGGTTAAACATGTCTCACAGATTTTGCAAATTTCCAAGCATGCTTATGCTTGCATTGACTTAAAAAAAAAGAAAAAAAAAAGGAGGGGGGCCGCGGGGGGGACGACTAGCAAAAAGGATACAAGATAAAGTTCTAAGATGCCAAAATAAACTCATATACTAAACGCATCATGATGAGCAACTGATTTTAAGTTCTTACCCCAAGGCGGATTGTTGGAGATGATATGAGCTGGGAGAAAACAGGACCAAAGCTTTGGGCCATTGGGACAAGAACAGGTGAGAACAGTGGGATAGCTAGGCTCGCCTCCTGTGGAATGCATAAATTATAAATTTATTTGTAAATTTCACAAATATTTTAAATTTACAAAAACCCAAAAGACCTTCAAGACAGCAATAATCCAGTAGCATATGAGGATGCTCATAAGCAAGTCTGTAGAGCATGTTATACCTTTTCTGGCAACTGTTCTTGGATAATAGAATTTGTTAATATTTTCCATGACAAATAGTTTAACAAATATTATATTTTTTTAGTTCAGTGAAAAATAAAACCTTTGAAAGAAAATCATTAAGCTCGTGCAGTGATATAGTTAAACACATTTCAAGTGACAAATCAGTAATTTATCAAAAAAAGCATTACCGAAACAAAAATCCTAGTGGCCCCACAACAATGTACCAAAAGGAATTGGACATCATTAGTTCAGGCCTTAGGATACTAGAGTATTCATTTGAGACCAAAATGCTGAAGATAGGAAACTTCCTCAATTTGACAAGGCTAAGTTGCCTCAGGTCCTTCCTTGGTGTCTTACGATCCATATTACCTGGACCCCAAAAGAGAAGGTGCACCAGCCAGACGCGCATGGACACCATCACCGACATGGCACTTTGGTTTTAAGTTAATACTGATATATGGGGGTTTTGACAAACCTTCAATCTGATGGGTTATGGGCTGAGGAAAATAAACTCCATGTAGCATTGGGTCACAAGATTAAAAATATTCCAAAGATCACTGAATGAGAACCATGACTAAAATTTGAGGAATGGTATGACAGGAAGAAAAATAAGGTATATGGGATATAGGGTAAGAAAAGGAGTGATAAACTCAACTCAGCCTTTTCCCAACCATGTGTGGTCAGCTACATGGATCTTCTTTTGCAATTCTATTCTGTTTATGACAATGACTTTGGAAAAAGAGAAATCACATAACTTAAATAATAGGCATCCAATTTGGGTGAGATCTGAATGAATAACATATTATACCATGTGTCGATTGGTATAGGTTAGATATTTAAAAAATTAAACTAACTCTTGATCAACAAAGATAACCGATAAGAAGTAACGTTATAGAAATTGAAGAGACAATATCAAGATTGGAGTTTGATCCAACAATAAAGAAAGAACTAAAGACATCTGGAAAACTAGAGAGTCAATCCAAAAATCATTAGTTGACTTCAAGATCTTAACAAGGACTGGAAGCAGTTTGATAATTCAATAAAATATCAAATAGCGAAGACCAAGGTTCAAGATGCTGGTTTCGAACAGCCTTGAAACCAAGTTGTCTCGGGTTTTGACCGAGTTTCAGTCGAAACCTAGGCTTTTTCCCGGAAAACCTTGAAACCATGGTTTCGAGACCCATAACTGCTTTTTCTTAGTGTGTAGCTTATTTCAACCTTTTTATACCTATTTCACATGTTAGTTTGAAAAAAAGATATCCAAAATAATAACATGTGGTGTGGACTCAAGTTTGTTAATGTACGCTGAGACCTGGATTGTATCCAAAGTTAAGTAGACAACACTTATTTATGACTAATATCATTTAAGTAAATGATTTCATTTATTAATCATAAATAAGAAAACACTTCCCATTTGAATCCAATAAAAATAATCTAAAATTCAAATTCCAAAAGTGTAAAAAGTCAACTTTCCAGTTCAAGAACAAAAAACGGAATTTTGGCTACGGAGGCAATTTTCAACTTCCAAATGCTAAGCTTTTATCCAAATCCAAAAAATCTTATTATCATAAAGCATCACTAAAAACCAATTGAGCGCCAAAATAATCTCTTGATTTGATATCCAAAATATTATTATTTTCATCAAGGGCAACTTTAAACAGCATTTGCGTACTCCTAACAAGGTTTAACAGGAGTGTAACTCATTCAATATAACTAAGATTCAAGCAATCTCGCATTTGTTGCAAAGCTAGCATAATCATTTTTTTAACAAATCCGAGTAATAATAAAGAAGTTGCACTCCGATCAAACCTTGTTCGGAGACACGAGTGTTGTTTAAAGTCGTCTAAATGGAAATAATTTTTTGGACATCAAAGCAAGAAATTATTTTGGCACACTCTTGGTTTTTAGTGATGCTTTACTATAATAAAACTTATGGAATTTTTATATTTGGAAAAAAGACTAGCATTTGGAAGTTGAAAATCACTCCCGCACACAAAAATCTGTTTTTGTTCTTGAATTGAAGGGTTGACTTTTTATCCTTTTGGAATTTAAATTTTAGACTATTTTATTGGATTCAATTTTTTTTTTTTGGGGGGTGTTTGCTTCTTTGTGAATAATATTTTAATTAAATGAAATATAAAATTAAAGAAACATAGTCAAAATGTGGTCGAGTTTGGGTCAAAACCTGTCGAAATATACACGTTTTGATCGAAACCCAAACTTTTAGAAGGCTAGGTGGACCAATACCAAGTCGAAACTAGTTTTCGGTTGAAACATGGAGCTTTTCAATCTTGACCTAAGGTTTTGTCTCAACCTTGGTTGAAACTGAGTTTTGCCGGTTGGCACCTCGAGCTATTGCGAAAACTATACACCAAAAAGAGTATCCCATATCCACAAAACAGTTCCACACAGGAAATATTGAACAGCAGCCCAGATTTGTGAATACAGCAATAGTAGAACACTGTTAGCAAACACATAATATAGCAATAAAAGAGCAGAAATGAAAACTAACGAAGAAACTCAACCACAGCTGAGGAACCCCCAATACATGTAGATAAACTAGTCATCAATTCAAGAAATCCAAAACTATGATTTACAATCCCATGGGCCATGGCTGAAGTATGTATGGGGAAAGCTAGCCAAACTTTAAAGACCATACCCCGTGCATCCACCACTGCAGAGAGGGGCATAAATAAGAAGCCTTAAACTTGGTCCGCGGGGAGGCTGCTTCCAGATTCGAACCTATGACCACCAGGTCACAATGGATCAGCCTTACCATTGTGTAAATCTGTCTATGTATAAGAGTGACGGTGGAGTTGAAGCTGGCGCAAAGGCCCGCCCATATAGCTTTTCAAGCTCAAAGAAATTAATTCTATTTGACTTCGACTCTATAGCATAATTTATACTAATTCAAATCGATAATAAAATGAAGAATAAATTTTAAAAAACACAAGGCCAAGATATTAAACAACAACGAAATTTGGAGGCCAACTAACACTCCCACATGGAAAACAACAACAACAACAACAACAACAATAATAATAATAATAATAATAATAATAATAATATTATTATTATTATTATTATTATTATTATTATTATTATTATTTTGCAAATAACTATAACTAAAATTGCAACATTATTATCAAAATAATTCAAATATTATAATTATGTACCCTTTTGCCTTAAAATATATATATATATATATATATATCACTCACCATTCAAACTGTAGGTTCCCATCTTCCGCAACTAATTTCCAATGTCACAAATGGAGACAACAGGTTGAATCTACACTGGTGATTGGTAGTCAATATTCGAAAGCATGAAAAAAAGTCTTACCTCTCTAGATCATATTTTTGTTTTCTCACGTTTCTTCCTAAAGCGAATTGGGAATTGCAGAATACATGCTTAGATATGCATTCGATATCTCGTGCAATTGCAAAGAAAATCAGGGAACTGAATAGCATCTGCCATGATGGCAGAACAGCTGTGTGAGTAGAATTCGTTATGAGCTATGGAAATGAATAGAGTTCATGCTTGTGGATCAAGAAGCTTCCAAAACCTCTTGATGTAGATAAATCAAATAATTGAGCTTCTTTTAATGAAAATAAGATCTGGATTGGATTACATGCATGTTGGGCCTGTGGTGCAATGAGTGTTCATTGTAATGGGTACTTTAATGGGTCTAAATTATGGGTAGGAGGTAAGCAAGGATTAAAGTATCGTGTATCGGTAGCATATAAATCGGGCAAATTTGAGAGACATATCGTATCGTATCGTGGATACGGTTGATACACTTGAATAAGATAGAATACAGGGCAAGATACACACAAGAATGATTATAAGACATACAAAACACATTTTTAAAGTACAAAACACTATAATAAGTATCATTAAGAAGGAAAATGTTTCTTACATTCATACTAAATTACTAATACCATGTCAAAGTTGCAGGTTTTGCATCAATGATTGATTGAACTTCAATCTTCGATTGAAACAACTGTTGGATGCTTTGCTTCTAAGTTGCTTTTTTATGCACAAAGACCTAAAGTTTGGAGAGTGATTGGCTTACAAATAATGGTCGAAATCCAACCATCTTACAAGCTCTTTCTGCTGTTTCGCAAAAAGAAGTAGGAAATGAAGGCGACAATTATTTTAAAGCCTGGTCGATACCATTGGGTGGATCAAGATTTGTGTATCAAAAGAAGGAGGCCTGGGCATTCGAAGAATAAAAGGGGTTAACAAAGCTTGCATTCTGAAGCTGATATGGAGAGTGGTGGAGAAAAAAGAGAGCATATGGACCCAATGGCTCTACAACAAGTACTTAAAGAGAGACTCTATTTGGACGGTAGCCGCTTCAAACAACTCCTCTTGGGTTTGGACTATACTCCAGCACCTGTAGCTTGCCCTTCCATACATAAAGTCCCACATTGACGATGGATCTTCTATTCTTCTTTGGCTAGATAACTGGCATCCCCATGGCCTCTTGATCTTGGCCTATGATGATAGGATTCATCTCAACTCTAGGAGAGATAGATTGGCTACAGTGTCTTTGATCTTGACTGATGGGATGTGGACCCCGGGTCGAGCCTCTTCCCCTAGACTGTTGCACGCTTGGGAAGCCCATATATCGGTCACACAAAGACCAAGTGGAAATGGTGACCTCCCCACTTGGACAGCCAGCCCGAATGGCAATTTCTCTGCCAACTCAGCTTGGGATTTTGACTGATCGCGCAAGCCCATGTTCTATGACATGATGTCGTTTGGTTTCAGGGCCACTCCCTTCAGCATAGCTTCACTTTATGGTGGGCCCTGACCTTGTCATTGCCTACTAAATCTCTATTACATAGTAGGGGCATCATCCGGAATGCTAGATGTGGTCTCTGTTGGGTTGCTGATGAAGACATCCACCACCTCTTTTTTGAATGCCTAGTATCCAAAAGAATTTGGGGAAAGATTCTTGAGAAATACTAACCGCATCAAAGAAAGATCCACCCTTTTGATCAAGAATGGAGATGGATTGTAAAAAAGTTCAAGCGGAAAGCTATTAGCGATACGGTGGTCAAATTGGCCTTTGCAGCTATTTGAAAAGAACATCAGATTATGGGCAGGAAAGTCAAGGTCCTTCGCTCAAATATGGGAAGCTATTACTTTTGACGTTCGTGGAACCCTTCCCATCCCCCCTCCTGATCCCTTCTCCCGGTCATCGAGAGAAACAGATTCATTTTGTCCTCTTGGGACCTCCCAACTGGGTAATGTTGTAGTGATCCTTTATTCTCTGGATACCTAGGTTTGGTTCTTTTCCCTATTTCAGAGTGTTGTTAATATATTCATTCATTCACCCAAAAAAAAAAAAAAAAAAGCTTGGTCAATACTGTCCAATACGATCAATACTTTTTTTAATTTTTATCTGAAATTTAATTTAGCCATATCAACCCGAAGTGTATCGTTGCATATTGACTTGTATCAACCTGTACCAGTGGATATGCAATGATACACACTAGTTTAAAAACTAGGAGACATATCGCAGGGGTATCGTATAGACCCCTTGTGATACGGATACATATCGGTGCGTATCGATACTTAAAACCTTGGCTCGGATTACAGGATTTAGTAATTACTTAAGCGGTTGGGTGTCTAATGAGAGTCCTAAGTTTTTTTTTTTGTTGTTAATTAGTGGGGTTGGAAGAAGTTTTTAAGAGTCCAACCTTGGTTTAAGCTACTTTCCTTTTTTTTATATTGAGTTTGTATGGAGTAGTTTTAGGACTAGTTTGATTTTTGTTTTTAATCTTCTATATAAGTTTGTAAGAGGCTACAACCTTAGATACAAATTTATGAATGAAAGTTATGGTTGCTGCCTTTGTTTGCCTCTTTGAGATTCAATAACTCGTGGTGGGTGTTGAGATTCTTATATTATGGTGATATTTAGTATATTACTTAGTCTGTTACTAGGGTTGGTGGTGTTTAGTAATCAGTCGTTCTATGTAACTCGGCTACACCATGCGTAGTCAAATAGGATAGTTTTCCTCTAATTCTAGAATAGAAGAGTTAGTTTTATATTTCCTAGTTGATATAGGCTTCCTTTGTTTATTGTAACTTATTCATTATAAATAAAGCTGGTACAATGGGAGAGATACCTCACATCGATTCCTCTCTCTTCCTCTCTCTCTCTTCTCCATTCGCTCCATCTTCTTCACTCTCTTTTTCTTTCTTCTTTATTTTGTTACATGGTCTTAGAGTGGTTGATCTGATCTGCCGTTTTGAGAGTCGTCTAAGTTCATCGATCTGGTGTGCAACCACCATGGCTCCCCTGCCGCTTATGGTATTGTTTCCATTCTATTTTTCAATGTCTGCAAGATCTGGAATGTAATCTCTGTAAGTTATTCTCCGCAGTTTCAGATCTGAATTTCCTCTTATCGATCCATCCATATTTTTGGTTTTATTTCTCCTATAAATCAGGTTCTGTTATCCCTTAATGATATGCTACAGCTTTGTCTTTTCTTATTATTCTGCTGATGTTCAGGTTATCTAGGACTCAACCTTTGACTGGAATCTACTTCTATTCTTTAGCTGCTGTAGGTTGAATATTCTATTATTGTTGTTATTTGGATTATGATGTTAAATCTGTTTAATATGGCTTTATCCCATTGATAATTGATTATCAATCTGATATTCTGATCCTAATAAGGTTCTCTTTTCTCCTATTATTCTGCTGCTGCTATCGAGTTAAACTAATTGATTTTATTTTCTGTTTTGCCTTAAACTGTTTTGTCAGCTGGTTATTTTAAACTGATAACAGAACAAGATTTAATCCTAATCTGATCTCCTGTGCTGTTGATACCTATTCTGGCACTGGTCTAGTTCTTGTTCCTAGAACTTGTCCTAAATCGATCTGCCATTTTGAAGGCCTGCGGCTGTTACAGATTAGAGTCAATCTAATCCTGATTTGATAGAATCCTATCTCAAGCCTGATCCTATTAATTAGGTGCCATTGATTCTGCTCCAGCTGCTTATGGATGAGTATACTACCAACAGATTCTGATGTGTTGGCATGTTGGCACGAATCTGTTTTCTATTTGGATCGACTATTGATGTGCTGTCCTATTATTTAAAGAGTACTGCCTCTACCAGGATTATTTAGGCTCTCTTTGGTATAGTTTATATTTATGTTCATGAGTTATTTATAATAAATTATTTATGAGAATAAATTATGAATTTATGAGACATGAATAATAACCATTTAATACCACTAGATATAAAGAAATAATAATAGATTATCACAAAAATGATAAACACCTTCTAACCTATTTGTAGATTAGATTATATCAATTTATTTTAAATATAAATGAGTACCATAAATCATACCAAACAACGACATATGTTATCATGTATTACATAATTAATTCTACAATACATACCAAAGAGAGCCTTAATATCTTCCATAGTCACCCATCTATTGGAATTTGATCCTATTTTATGGTTGCTGTCGATTTGGATGAGTTGTTTTAAAGTCTGATTTACTGTGGTTATCACATTAGTGACCAATCTGGTTCTATCACCTTATGTCCATTAAGATCACAGCTATGTTTATCTCCCTATTAATCTGCCTACGGTAGTGTTATCTCTTATCAATCTGAGACTGTTTTGCTGGGAGATATTGCTGATGTGATATTTTTTGATTTGGGAAATTCTATCACCACAAAAAAGGATCTCTTAATAACTTTCATATCCACCATTGGATCAAACTCACATTCTAATATGATGTTTCCTAGTCCAATCATGACACATTGACCTTTGCTGATCTGTTTTGCCACATCACAACAATTATATTTAAAAAAAAAAAAAAATTTGCATTTGCTCACTAGATCAGCAGTCCTATGATTCTCCAATATCCCCTAATCTAACCATTGGATCATTTGGATATGTCACTTATTGTTATACATGCTACTCTATGTCAAAGTTTGGGTTTCATCCAACCGTTGGATTGGGCGTTACTACTTCATACTACTTACTTGTTCATATGTTGCTTCCCTACACCTGATTTACCTACTACTAGTACAATCTAGTACTATTTCTGCACGTTACTACTACTATTACTACTGTTGCTATTGCTATTGTTCCTACTCGTGAAAGAGCCTACTACTACTATCTATTGCACGAGATGCAACCCTGCACGTGATACAGTTTATTTGGACTCTTGTAACCCGATGCTGCTATCTGTCTTCTTTGGGAATAAGCTATGGTGATTGGTATTCTTGAGTAGGCGTTATTACATGAAGACCGATGTTGCGGACTATATCTATCATTGTATGTTCCAAGATGGAGCATGTTCCAGCTTGAGGGGGAATGTTGAGATTCTTATATTATGGCGATGTTTCGTATATTGCTTAGTCTATCACTCTTGTTGGTGTTTAGTCGAATAGGATAGTTTCCCTCTTCTTCTAGAGTAGAATAGTTCTACTAGTTCTCTATGTCCTAGTTTATATAGGTTTCCTTTGTTTATTGTAACTCACTTATTCATTATAAATAAAGTTCTCTCTCTCTCTTTCTTCTCCTTTAAACAAGTAAATACACTGTTATACCTGTTCCGTAAGTTCTATCTCAGATATGAAATCAGTTTTCATTAAACACTCAAATCTGGTATGATTCTTTCCTATTACTACTCTAGGTAATAGGGTTCTGTTGGGTGTTTACTTCACTGCATGCCAGATTCTGCTTAGGGTTTATTTTGCTCTTGGGTTTCATCTTTCACTTGAGATTCATGTTCTGTTTTCTGCCACTGAATTGAGTTAGTAGTATTCCTAGCTCTTCAGTAGTTTTCCTAACTTGATATCTAGCCGTTGGATCAGTATCATACTTGGATCCTCAATATTTTTTGTTAGATTGCTGCAAATTCTGACGAGCATCTGTGGGTTAATCTTTACTTATTGAATTCTGTTAAAATTATCTTACGATTCTTACCTGTATCTTTCATACTCCTAGTACCAAGGTTGCCAAGTCCATAGTTGTCAAGGCATTGCCTAGGCGTCTTGGAGGTAATGCATGTGCAAGGCAATGAGGCGCCTTGTTGATGACCAAAAGGCGACCGCCTAGGTCTTCTGGGCATCCCTTGGACACCCTAAAGGTTTGGGTGGTCGCCTTGTTGCAAATGTATAGATAAATCATTAATCAAATTGAAAATTTCACATACATTCCTTAAGGTTTCCATTTACCCGCAATTCAACCATCCCCCATTATCTGCCATATGCTGTTAAGTTCCCTAATGGAGAAGATGAAAAGAACTCTTTTTTACCCTTATACTAAAACCAGTCCGAGAGTGGGATGCCGATGTCGCCGAAAAAATTATTCCCTAGCAGTCGAGGTGCTTCAAAGCTAAGTAGTCGTCAAAAGACGGAACTTCCCTTAAGGAATTGTTAGACGAGAGATTGAGTTATTTCAAATTCCGGCAATTAGATACCGAAATGTCCCCACTCCCCAAAGATTATGTTTCCCCAATAGAGAAGTACTTGAGCTCGGCAAAGAGGCCCAAGACTAGGTGATCTCGAGAAGGAACTCGAAATTTGCTGTTGTTTCTTCGTATTATTTTCCTCCTCTTCCTACAGACACCACCGCATTTCATGTAATGAAATTTCCTATAATGAAGCAGTGAGGTAGCGAGTCTCTGAAGCCAATATCTCCACAAAAACTGCACACATGGTTCAAGGGAAGAGAACTTAGATCGAGAACTGAAACTCTCGAGTCCTTACAAGTTACAACTTATATGTAACTCCGGTGAAGTAGCAAGGATTCTGATTCAGCTACCAGTTCTGAAGCACGCTGGAGTCCAAAATCATACCTTTAAAAGAAAGCAACTGTTGAGCACAGTTAGCACCTCCGTCAAGAACCATCGGCATTCGGCATCACATTTCCGAAAATGGGGGTGGTTGAATTAAGGGTAAACCTCAGGGGAGGTGTATGAATTTTTTTAATATATTATTATATTTATTATTTGTATTTTTTAATTAATTTTAAAGTTATCATTTAGATTGGCTTTGTGTATTGCACACAAATACATGGAATCATCAAGTTTATAGTCTTACCCAAAAAAAAAAAGAAAAAAAAAAGGGAGTTTATATTGCATATGAAGGCAAAAGACCATTCATTTGAAAAAAAAAATAGAAAGCTCAAACAGACCGATTTGCGATTATGGCTTTTCCTTTAGACCTCTTCCTCTTCCAGCAGTTGACCGCCCATTCAGGTACCTTAGTAGGTAGATGTATTTTTGTAGGTTAATTTTGTTCTTCTTCCTGCTCTCTACGTCGAGTCTGATTTTTTTTTTGTCTTCTACTCTACTTCTTATCTGCAACGAATGGTGCTTTTTTTTTTTTTTTTTGTTGAATGTCTTCTTCTTCTTCTTCTTCTTCTTCTCTGCTGCAGGTCTGCAAAATTTTTTTCCCTTTCCTCATCCTCTGCAACACAACTGATTTTTTTTTTTTTTTGTCGAATGTCTCGATTCTTCTTCTTCTTCTCTATTTACCGCAGGTCTGCAACATATTTTTTTTTGCTCCCCTGCAATGTCAACTGTTTTTTTTTTTTTTGGTCAAATGTTGATCTCCTTCTCCTCCTGCAACTTTTTTTTTCCTCTGCAATGCCAACTGGTTTTTTTTTTTTTTTCTTCTTCTTTTTCTCTGTTTACCGCAGGTCAGCAACTTTTTTTTTCCCTCCTTTTCTGCCACTCCAACTGATTTTTTTTTTATTTTATTTATTTATTTATTTATTTTGTCTTCTTCTCTGTTTACCACAGGTCTGCAACTTTTTTTTTCCTCCTCTGTAACGCCAACTGATTTTTTTTTGGTTGGATGTATTCTTCTTCTTCTCCTCCATCTTCTTCTTCTTCTTCATCTTCTTCAACTTTGATTCAGGTTCTAGCTCTTCTTTGCTAACCTTGTTATGAATTTCTGATGCTTTGTGGATTGGCTACTTCTTTGATGCATTCAACACTCTGAAGCTTCTATTTTATCTATTGGAGAAGGTCACACACTTAGACAGTGAAAACAAAAGAGGAATCCAGAGACTGATGATTCTTTTCAGAATCCTCTTCCATCAGATGATTATGCATGTCTTCCAGAAACGACAGGATACTTGTCCATCTTAATCCTTCCCTTCATTCTACACCTAGGCTTTATGACTGCAACATCATTTTTTGTCATGCACGTTCAGGTCAGACTCTTAAACCTTGGCTTCATTATATAGAAATCATAATCAAAATGTTAAAGCTTGGAAAATGTTTTCGAATTGGGAGATGTTGATTGCTATCTTTGTCAATAACTCTGTTGAAACAGCTCATTGGAATTTTTGTCAGCATCATCAGAATAGCAACTTAACTGCATTTATTGGGGTTGAGCTGTTCTTGTGGGAAAGAATTGATATGCTTTCACTATCCAAAACTTTAAAGCCTTTGTAGAGCTACCTCATTTAAATTTTCATGTCAATGGAAGGAAAATAGAGTACACTAAATTATGTTGTAGATATATGGCCTCTCACTCATTAGTGAAATAAGAAATAGAAGGGCAATAGATAGGCAGGTTGAACCAAAGGGCTTTCTTCTGGTAACATTTTTATTATAAATATGCCTTTTTAGTTATTACATTATGTACTAATCATTATTTGTTTATTGTCTCAGGTTATGCCTTAAATGTTGATTCTTGACGTAGCATATTGCATATAATATATAAACATAAATATAGCATTGATATTTTAGCCAAAAAAAAAAAAAACCAAGAACGCCTTGGTCACCTAGGCCACGCATAGGCGGGCGCCTAGGAAGGCCTCCAACGCCTAGGGTCATCTTGTCGCCTTGACAACTATGGCCAAGCCATTGCCTAAGTGCCGCCAAGGCGTCCATGCGCGTAAGTGATGCCTTGGAAACTAGGGCGCCTACACCGGCACCTTAGTCGACTTGGGAGTCCAACGACTCTCCAACACCTTGGGTCTCCTTGTCGTCGTACAACCTTGCGTATACTACAAGGATTTGTCTATACTTATAGATCCATCCATTGGATTTAATCAGGCCTGAAACCGAGATGTGCCAAAGCTCGTTTCAAGGTTTCAACACTAGGTTTTGACCCTGGACCTCCTTGGGTTGAAACCTAGTTTTGAAATCTAGGTTTTGACCATGAGTTTCGACCATGGGCTTCGTTTTCGTTTCAAACATACCCAAAACCAAGACGACTCAGAGATTTCAGTCCATTAAGTTTTGATCAAAACCTAGAACCATGCCTATTATTATTCCTCACATCATCCTACGTTTTGATTTACATGTGAGTGCTGGATTCCTAGTTATTGCGAAACTTCGAACTCTGGTTCTATCCACTCACTGTGATTCTGGTTCTAGGGTGTAAGAACCCATCACCCCTTGGAGTATCAAGAGCATCAATTAAGAATAAATCAGGTAGCAGGTACAATAGCTAATGAAATCTTTAACTGCACAACTATTGATTCATTTAGAAGTTGACAACATTGAAATTTCAGGTGAGATGCACTCTGCATCAGTAGGAAAGAGGCCTATAACAGCATGGGACGAGATATTATAGATGCACTCTGTAATTTTGAAAGAGGTTTTCTCATATTTTCCTCCAAAACTCTTCATTTCTTCCTTGATCTCTCAAGTTTCACAAGATCTCTCAAGTTGCTTGAAGAACAAAGCCTCTCAACCCTTTTCTCTCTCTCTCTCTCCAAGGTAAACCATTATCTACAAATGTAAATTTTTCATAGAATGTGTAGCAAACATCATGCTTGGGTTTCAAATTTTTATATGTTTGTTAGAATGACCCAATCTATGAATCTATGGTGTTTTTTTTTTTTACTAATAATTTATTTATTGGAATTTCTGTTTGAAAAAATTGATTTTCCTATAACTATTTTTTGAAAAAAAATATGGGTTACATATGTTGTATGGATTTCAATTAAACGTTGTGATGGAGGCAATTTTTTTTTTCCTATTTTTATTTATTAATTTTTTAAATTTTCAGATATTTAAAAATAATGAATGCTTTTAAGTTAAATGTACTTATTTTAAATGAATGCTTTTATTGTTGTAACTCTATAATTTCATTATCAATATATTACATATATTATTGTTAGATGATGTTAATTCTTCATAGTTAGTGGCTTATTGCAATGTGGCTTAGTTCAAGGCGCTGTACATTAGCATTCAGCCTTCAGCGTACACTAGCAAACTTGGGTCCACACCACATGTAATTATTTTCAAAGTCTTTTTTTCAAACTAACATGTGAAATAAGTGTAAAATGGTTTAAATAGGCTACACAAAAAAATTAGGAAAAAAAAAAAATCTGGGCCTCGAAACCATAGAGTCAAGGTTTCCTGAGAAAAATACCTCGGTCGAAACCTGAGATAACCCGGTTTCAAGGCTGGTTGAAACCAGCCTCGAAATCAGCACCTTGGACCTCACTTATGTTTGTATGGCATCTATCTACTGCTAAATTTGGTTTTTTTTTTTGCACTTAATTTGCAATTTTCATATTCAATAGCATTCTTTGCTAAAATCCCTAAAAAAAAGGCATACCTAAGAAATCCCAATAATCAATGAGGTTTTAATAAAAAAAATACTAATACCTATTCATTTGGAAAGGCCATATCCTCAATTTCTTTTGCAGGCAAACCCCCGACTCCTCAAACCCTACATTTGGGTCTTTGCTGAGTTGGACACCTATTATTCTTGTCGGTTTTCAATAAGTACATAAAATACATTGTGATAAGGGTGGATTCTTCAATACAGTTTAGCAATGTGATTACGAATTTAAAGGATATTGGATTCCTTGGTTCAGGTGTAAGACATAGGTGCTATCTCGTGTAATTGGTCTTCTCCCTTACCAGAAGGAAGTTGTTTGGATTTGTCCCATGGACTTAGGCACTCCCAGAACCATGTGAGCTTCCTAAGTTCCTCTAGTGAGGTTTGTGGAAGTTCTTCTCTTAGCATTTTATTATATTATTACACAAGATTCTAGAATACACTACATAACAGCAAACAATAAGGCAAGTTTTGTGCACAATGACTTAAAAGAGAGAGAGAGAGAGAGAGAGAGAGAGAGTCGGTTACAATCTGAACAACCGATAAATTTGCAATTTAACTAAGTCATAACTCACAATAAATTAATATTAAGAGAAAAATCACTAAAACATTGGTTGTAGTCTTACGGACAAAAGAATTTAAAAGGTCAAGTACCTTGTTATTAAATGCCATTAGTATATTCCCATTCCGTTGGATGGCATATCTTGACCCTGACATATCACAAATTAGTAAAACAAAATGTCAGAAAACATCAATTAAATCACTTGGAAGTTGGAAGAGACAAAAATGTTTTTAGACTTTGTAAAAATAAAAGACAGTACCAATCAGAAGATGGATGACAGATCCCAAAGAATGGCCAATGCCGAAAATGGGGATGTCACTTACCTGTAAAGAAAAAGCACTTATAATTTGAAAATAACAAAAAAAAAAAATGGAAGATATTTTCTGCACCATTATTGGATGAACTCACGGTCCCTTGTAGAAGCCGAATACATCTATCAAATTTGAACTGTACTTCATCAGCAATGAGGAAGTGGTCGAATCCACTAGCATAAGGTGTGGCAATCACCAAAATACCCCTAAGTCATGGAAAGAAGCTTAAATTATTTTTTTCCTCAATTTATACATAAGTAAACCTGACTTCTGATAGAACCCTTAGCAAAAGCTGTCTAAAACTGATGACCTGAGCAAACGATAAGGGGATAAAAATCAGATAAAACTTTAATGAAATCACAAATACTATTGTTAAAAGGTATCTCGGTAAAAGGGGAAGTAGCACTAATCTGGACTCCTCTCAGTTTTCTTTATTTTCTTTTTGGTGTCTTTACGTATTTACACCTTGTAGGGTTAGTATACAATGAATACATTATGGTGTTTAATCACATTGATTAACACCCAAAGGTTACAGTAACTTCTTCTCTTCTTCCTCTCTTCCTTCTTATTTCTTTCTCGATATTCTACATGGTATCAGAGCAGAATTCTTAGAAACTGATACACATCTACCTATATTTGTTTCTACTCCCCTGATCTCTCCATTTGATCGTTACTGACACACAAAAAAAAAAAAAAAAAAAAGGGAGTTGCTGCGCCAATACTCAACAGGGGTGTGATCACCCCTGTTTTCACACCCCTGTTTTCTGGTTTTTTGTTTATCGGATGACAGGATATTGATCGGTTCAAATTCAATAGCTTGCTGGCTATTTCAGCATCTTGGCAGTTATAAATTGCTGGTTAGGTGATCGTTTTCTGATTTATTGATCGTGTTAAGATCGACTATTTGGCAAATTATTTTTGAATTATTGATCAGGTAATAACAAATTTTCACGGAGTGGTTACATGAATTGTGTTTTATCAACATTTAAGGGAATAATAAGCTTACCCAAAGAGGGTTCTCTGGTAGGAATAGCTTACTAGAGGTTACCCAAGGAAGCATGGGTGTTAGGTGGAGGACCAAACATAGTTCTTGACCCTTCCATCCGAGAATTGGTTTGGTCAAGTATGTTTAGGATAACCCTTTAGCGCACACAGACACAGGTGACCTGCACATATGGTGATAGGCAGGATTTGCCCAACTTTGGGGTTTGTATCTCTCATCAAAGAATTAGGACGTACAAACAAGTTTGGGATGCCTGCCTAGCACTATACTTTTCTGCAAAGGGAGACGACTAGTAGGAGGTGCAAGCATGGTTGGAAATTACCTATCAGAGAAGGGGTAATTGGGATATCCATCAAAGAAGTCAATAACTTGGTTTTCATCCGAGAAGTGGAACTTGAGTCTCCCATCAAAGAATTGGGATTTTCAAGCTTGTTTGTACACCTGTGTCATTGACCTTTTAACCAAATGGTTATCTGATATATGCATCTGCATCTCATATTTCTGATTTATTTAATATGATTGTTATTGATGCTTGAATTGCAGTTGTATTTGCTAGTATGTGAATTTTACTCATTGAGCTTTTAACACACCTATTAGGGTGATGATATTTCAGATGGACCTGAGCTATGTGAACCTAGACAGAATGAGAACATACAAGAGGGAACAAGAGAGAAAGGTTGTTTTTGCCCTGGATGTGCTCACTGCTGGATTAGGACTTAGTCTAGTTGTGGGCAGTTCATTTTGTCATATTTTAATTTGGAGTATCAATCTTGTGGGATGAGAATGATATTTTATTTTAGCATTTGTAATGATGTAAATTCCACAAGTTCACTTTTGAAGTTTATTTTTTGAATTGAAACTTGACAACTAGATATTGTAATGGATATGTAAATATCGATGTCAGATTCTTAAAAAACCTAACACCTTGGAGTTATTTTGTATCCATGGGAAAGATGATATATTTGACAATGTGAATGAAAAAGCATGTTTATGGCATTAATGAATTTGTTTACCACTAGTTTAATTATTTGTCTTACCCTTGAATCATATGATCTTGGGATGAAATTATGAGTGCGTATGGTTGTGGAGATTTCACAGCTTAGAGTAGAGCTTTACGTCGTATCACCGGTGTGCCCCCGAAAGGGTGTCCCATTCCTTAATCCGATCAAAGTGGTTGATTCTAGGCTAGGAACTAGTGGTTTAGGTGATTTTGTCTTATTGGAGTTGAGTATATTGATGCAGTTTGGGGATATTTTAGAATAATCTGATATGTTTTAAAGAGTAATTTGAACGTATATGGTGTCTTGAGATGAATGTACCACAAGTTTAACTTGTTCTTTTTCTTGGTTGCCAGATGCTAGGGAATGGTACCAAGAACACGAGCAGGAAATCAGAGGGACCCACCAGCTGAGGGTGCACCACAGCAAGCACCTGAGAGGGATGGCCCAGTAGATGATGAGCAGATTCCAGAGGATCCAGTGGGTGATGCCACTTGGACTCATGGAGATGTGATGGGGGCAATTGGTTCCTGGTTGGGGCCATACATGAGCAGACCTTGTGATGTGAAGCCGTATCACAAATGAGTTGTGAAGCTGATTTCAGAGGAGCCTGAATCACCAAGAATGCTGGGATTGTTGGGAATTTATTGGAGGGTTAATTGGTATGCTTATTCGATTGCAGAATTACTCTTGGATTAGTAACTGTGAACCGGAATAGTGATTGAAAAACCCAGCAAAAGAAAATGAAACAGATAGAAGAAGGAAGGGAGAGGGGCTGACGGATCTCAGGTCTAGGGCATCTCACCCTTACTGCTTCTCACAGAACACTAATGTACAACTCATACTGATCAATTCATAATAGTTTGTCTTTCTCTCAGGCTTCACAGTGCTTATATAGCCTGACAAGATACTAAGAAAGGAAAACTAGAGAAGAGCACAAAGATGGCAACCTCTTTTTATTTTAGGTAACTAATAAGGACCAACATAGAAAGGAAAATCTTTCCTGAGTACCACTGTCCATTCCTTAACTTTTCGGAGTCACCACTGTCCATTCCTTATCTTTCCAGAGTCACCATTCCTGATTTAGTTAAGACCAGCTACAGCCTTCTTGTTCCTGCACTGGCGCTGAGTCACCATTCCTTGTTTAGTTAAGATTAAGACAAGCTATGGTCTTCTTGTTCCTGCATTGTCGCTGATACTTCAAAGTGTATTTGTCATGATCTGGATCTGCATAAACTCCCCCCCTTCTTAAAAGTATTCGACTCCAACGAATGTAAATTGGCCATATAGTGATCATACAAATCAGGGTTAAGACACTGTAAGTCTTCCGCATGAACCCAAGTGCATTCCGTAGTCGGACGGTTTGTCCATTTAACTAAGAAGGAATGATGGCCCCCGTGTTGGGAAGTGACCAACTTATCATCCAAAATTGCCTCAATATTGTCATCAAGCGATCCCGCAAATGATGGAAGGCGTAGGACTAACTCCTCATCGCTGTCCGCGACGTGGTGACCCATATAGAGAGTTAGGTCAGCCACATTGAACACCGGACTAATCTTCATATGGGGGGGCAACTCAAGTAAATAGACATTAGACCCAATGCGGTGCTGAACTTTGAAATGACCCATCCGCCTAGGACGAAGCTTGGGATTTGTCCCCGGGAAGAGGCGCTTGGCTGTGATACGAACCAAAACCATGTCACCTGGTGTGAATTCGACAAAACGACAGTGGCGGTCAGTAGCGGCTTTGTAAGCGTCGGTACTAATGGCAATACGACGTTGCACGTCCGTGTGGACCTCGGTAATGTGAAGGATGAACTCGTCGGCCTCCACACTGACGCGAACCATAGGAGATAGAGGTAGTAGTTCGATGGGACAACGAGGTTGCATGCCCAAGACGATCTCAAACGGAGTGCGCCCCGTGGTCCGATTAACAGAGCTGTTACATGTGAACTCGGCCGCAGCAAGTACTAACGGCTAGGAAGTAGCATGATCCCGAACTAGGCATCTGAGAAGATTTCCTAGACTACGATTGACGATCTTTGTTTGGCCATCCGTTTGAAGATGGAAGGCCTTGGAGAAAAAAAGATTCGTATTGGTCTTTAGCCACAGTGTTTTCCAGAAGTAACTAGTAAACCGTACGTCACGATTTGACACAATTGTTTTAGGAAGCCCATGGAGACGTACAACCTCTTTAAAGAATAATTTTGCCACATGACAAGCATCTGAGGTCGTTTGACAAAGAATGAAATGTGCCATCTTGGAGAACCTGTCCACCACCACTAAAATGGAGTCATGGCGCTCCCTCGTTGGGGGAAGACCCAAAACGAAATCCATGCTTATGTGCCCTCAAGGGCTACGTGGGATCGGAAGAGGGGGATAGAGTCCCATGTTCTGTTTTGTACCCTTTGCTAATTGACAGATGCGGCACTGTCGGACCACTTGGTGGACGTCCCGTTGTAAGTGGGGCCACTAATAGAGGTCTGTTACAAGGGAGAGGGTCTTGTCCTTACCAAAGTGTCCACCCATACCACCCCCATGTAGTTCCCATATGAGGAAATGCCTTAAGGAACTCTATGGGATGCACAAGCGAGAACCCCAAAACAAAAAATTATCATGGTGTAGATATTTAGGATCATTGTCACCTTGACGGAGGCGGTTATACAGGGTACCAAAATCAGCGTCAGATGGGTATTCTGCGATGATGAAATCAAACCCAGTGCTCTGTACAGTGACAATGTTGAGAGCCAAAACCTTTCGACTAAGTGCATCGGCAACCTGGTTATCCTTACCTGCTTTATAGCGAATAGCAAAAATGAACTCTCAAGGGTAAGTAGTCCACTTCGCGTGCTTGCTACTGATTGATTTTTGTGACTGCAAGTACTTCAGGGCTTCATGATCAGAGTACAACACGAACTCCTTACCAATTAGATAGGGTCTCCAATGCGTCAATACTTGTACAACTGCATAGATTTCAATATCATAGGTTGAATATCGTCTCTTGGTGTCATTTAACTTCTCACTATAGAAGGCTACAAGATGATTGGCTTGTGACAACACCCCACCAACGCCGACATGGGATGCATCTGTGGCAACCTCAAAAATTTCTTCGAAATTTGGGAGGCGCAGAATAGGGGCCTTTGTCATGCGCTTCTTGATCTGGGTGACAGCTGCAGTGGCTGCCGGGGACCATTGGAAATGTCCTTTACCTCCCTTCATGCATTCGGTGATTGGAGACATAATGGTACTGAAATCCTGAATAAAACGGCAATAGAAAGAGGCGAGGCCATGAAAGCTGCGAGCCACTGTCAACGTTTTGGGGATGGGCCAGTCGAGGATGCTTTTGATCTTGCTTGGGTCAGCTTCAACCCCCACTGATGAGACGATGAATCCCAGAAAAAGAACACGGGGAAGCATGAACGAGCATTTCTTGAGATTGATATTTTCGAGGCGAAGAATGCGCATCACCTGCCTTAGGTGTTCAATATGATATGCGGTGGCTTGGCTGTAAATTAAAATGTCGTCAAAATATACAACCAGAAACTTCTCGATAAAAGGTCGAAATACCTGAGTCATTAGGCGCATGAATGTGCTTGGAGCGTTGGTAAGCCCGAAGGGCATGACACTCCACTTAAACAGCCCATCCTGTGTTTTGAAGGCCGTTTTCCACTCGTCTCCTAAGAGGATGCGTACTTGGTGATAGTCACTCCTGAGGTCAATCTTGAAGAATATGGTGGCACCACTCAGCATGTCAAGCATGTCATCTAGTCGTGGAATAGGGAAGCGGTACTTGATTGTGATTTTATTAATGGTGTGACTGTCTATGCACATCTGCCATGATCCGTCTTTCTTGGGAGTTAACAAAGTAGGAACTGCACAAGGACTCAAGCTCTTCGTAATGTACCCTTTCTGAAGGAGTTCCACCACTTGCCTCTTCAACTCAGCGTGCTTAGTTGGACTGAGCCGATATATGGGGAGGTTTGGTAAAACCGATCCAGGGACAAGATCAATGGCATGTTGAATATCCCTCATTGGTAGGAGGACTTCTGGCAATTCCGGTGGCATGACATATTCAAAATCTGACAACAATGCTTTGATAGCTGGGGGTGAATCGTAGTAGGATTGGAAAAAGGTGTAGTAGTGATGAGGGCTATCACCAAGCCCGTCTCACAGCTTGTACTCAAGAACCCCTTGCGAGAAAGGACCAGGAGACTGGTCTCCGACTGGGCTGGTCCTTGAGCAGGTGATGGCATTGGTTTGGTGTCGAGGCCTTGAAGGAGGCGCTGTCGTTTTGCTTGGGCCGCCATTAGCTTGGACCTCATGGCTGGCACATTGAGTGGGTTGAAGATTAGTGGCTTCCCCTTGAAATCAATGTAACATTAATTCTTTGTTCCTCCCACTAGCACCTTGTTATCGTACATCCAAGGTCGCCCACATCTGTTAGCACCATTGGTACTACGTCACACCACACTGACTCTTCATAACCACCAAGCTTAAGAGGGACCTGACATCACTAGTTTACCTCAAGTGTGTCACTGTTGAGGAGGGACACTGTATAGGGTTGAGGATGGGCCTCCATTGAAAGTTGTCCCTCTAGGATGAAGGCGTGAGATATGACGTTCACGTAGCTATCACTGTCGACAATTACTTGGGAGCACCACTTGTCATGAGGGTAGAAGATACAGTGACGGCACCAATCCTCTCCTTTAGTTTCAGCTATCAAGATTCGGTTGACAACATGGACACCATAGGTATCTGGCGTCATGTCGATGAGGGGTTCCATAGTCTCATCTTTTTTTCTTTTTTTTTTGGATGAATGAATATATATATTAACAAAACCCGGAAACAGGGCAGAGGAAAGAGCCAGGCTCAATACAAAAGAACATCAAAACAAGCGCCACAAAGAAGGCACTAAAAGACCAAAAGCGAAAAAAGGGATAACCACCTCATCCGGAATTAAGATTCCAAGATGAGAGAATATCCTTCTCAAAAATCGATAATTGGAGGGAGGAGGGCATCATCAATCCATGCACGTCGAAGGTAATAGCTTCCCAAATATGCTCAAAAGATCTCGCCTTTGCCGCCCACATCCTTAAGTTTCTCTTGTACCATATATGGTACACCGTCACTGCAAATGCGGCCTTAACAATAATATCACCAATAGATCTCCTCTTGAAGTTTTTTCCAATCCACCTCCACTCTTGATCAAAGGCCCAGATTGATCTGTAACATGGCCAACATTTCTCAATAATCTTTCCCCAAACTCTTTTGGAGAAGGGGCATTCAAAGAACAAGTGATGTACATCCTCATCATCAGCCCAGCATAACCCACATCTAGCACTCTGAGTGATACCCCGACCACGCAGAAAGGAACCTGTTGGAAGAGTTTGGGTCAAACTCTCCAAAGAATAAATCTGTGCCTATGGGAGAACCCTTTGAACCATACCACATCAAACCAAGCTACCTTGGTGCTACGAGATCTAATAAGGTTCTAGGTTGATGATGCTGAGAAGACGCCATTAGGGGATGTTGTACAGCTCACAATATCACCACTACCCCTGGGTCTACGAGTTATTGTATTGAGCACATCCCATGCCTGCATCAATCTAAATGAGGAAGCCCGATCAGTAGACCACACCCCATCCATTAAAATAAACAAGACGGTTGTGAGCCTATCACTTCCATAGTCAATCTGAATGTTGTCACCAAGAACAGATACCAATACACCGTGAGGATGCCAGTTGTCAAGCCATAAGAGGGTTGAAGATCCATCATCAATAATGGATTTGATGTGGGAAAGGGCAAGCTGTCTATGTAGTAGGATAGTCCTCCAGACCCAAGGGGGTTCATGGCACTCTAATACCGACCATATAGAGTCTCTTTTGAGATACTTACTGTATATCCACTTGATCCATATGCCCTATTTTTTCTCTGCCACTCACCTTACCAGCTTCATGATACAAGCCTTATTAACCTCTTTAATTCTCCGAAGGCCCAAGCCCCCTTCCCTTTTTGGTAGGCACACCTTAGCCCAGCCTATGGAGTGAAAGAACTTATTGTCATCCACCCCTTTCCACAAGAAGGCGCTCATTAGCCTTTTTATCTTTTGGATGATAGAACATGGTAGCCCAAAGATCCCAGTCCAATACAGGTATGAGCTTTGCATCACCACTCTAACCAGCTCCAACCTTCCCGCATAAGACAGAAATTTGGCTTTCCATAGTTGGGAGTTTTTTCCTCAGTCTGTCAAGAATAGGGGTACAGTGATGGGCTGATAGCCTAGCAAAAATTAAAGGTAATCCAAGATAGGTAACTGGCAAAGATCCCAGTAGGAAATCCACAATATTTCTAAGGGACTCGCGAAGGGGTCTTCGATGCCAGCAAGGAACAGAAGAGATTTATGCTTGTTAATGGATAGGCCCAACATAGAGCTAAAGCATCGAAGAACATCATCAATGGTCTGAAAGAACTTCACATTTCCTTTAGTGAATATCATAATTTCATCTGCAAACGCCAAGTGAGTTAGCTTGATAGCCTTACACTTGGGGAAGTAGTCAATGAGATACTGATGAGCCTTTAACTGAATACACCTTGAGAATCCTTCCAAGGAAATACAGAACAAAAGGGGGGACATTGGGCATCCTTGCCTAATACCTCGTCTCGCGTTGAAGAATCCGACAGGACTTCCATTGACTAAGACCGAGAATCTAGGCGAGGAAATACATGACCAAATCCATAAGCAGAATGTGCTGGGAAAGTTCATCTTGGCCATGGCTTCCATGAGGTATTCCCATCTGACATGATCATAGGCTTTATGAAGATCAATCTTGAATATAGTAGCAGGAGAGTGGTTTTTCCTATCAAATCCCCGAGCAAGATCGTTGCAGATCATGATATTATCCACAATATTGCGACCCTGAATGAAAGCCAATTGGCTAAGACTAATAAGATCACCAGCATCTTCTTTCAACCTGATAGCAAGGATTTTGGCAATAATTTTGTATATAGTATTGCATAGTGATATGGGTCTGAAATCACCAATGGAACACGCACCCTCCTTCTTAGGGATAAGGCAAAGGAATGTTTGATTGACTTCTTTAATTTGATCTGGATTGGAAAAGAAGCTGTGAATAACAAAGAGCAAATCAAGCTTGATAATATCCCAAGCAAACAAAAAGAATCCCATACTAAATCCATCAGGCCCAAGGGCTTTTTGAGTTTTGATAGACTTCACTGCATTAAGGATTTCATCTTCTGTGGGAATGCCTGCCAATCTATTACTCTGGTCTTGGGAGAGGAATGAGCCAAATAAGTCCGGAGGAATACTCTCAATAAGGGGAGGACATGGCAGATTATACAAGTTGTGGAAGTGCTCTTCAGCTGTCTTCTTGATCCCAGATACATCGGATATGGTGGTACCATCTTCAATCATCTAGGAGGAAATGTGATTTCTGTTGTGATTGGCTTTCATTGACTTTTAGAAATACTTGGTATTTCTATCACCCAACTTCAGCCAGTTATTCTTGATTTCTACTTGAAAAAACTTTCCTCTTGACTAATCAAGGCCGCCAGATTAAGGGATAAAGAATTTTCAGCTTCCGCCAGGTCGCAATCATCTGGTTGTTGCTGGAGTTTGTTTTGAATATCAAGTAGAGCTGCCCTACAGTCCTGCACAACACTGAAAACATTTCCAATACATTCTTTATTCCATTGAATAAGAACCCGTTTAGTCTCCCTCAATTTCCTAGCAAAGCTTACCAAGGGATGACAGGAGTCCAGAGCAAACCTGTTCCAACCAGATCTGACAACATCCTTGAAATCATCATGCAAAGACCACAAATCGAAGAATTTGAATGGCTTGGGCCCGAAAGAGATATATGGGGAAATGGTGAGAATAATCAGGCAATGGTCAGATATCCCTGAAGGATCAAAGCGTGCCTCCGAAGAACTGAACATAGATAGCCACTTGTCATTAACCACAACTCTATCAATAGTCTCATCTTCCCCGGTAAGGGCCCATTCATCAATTGTCATTGGGTCACAAACCTATATGTTTGGATAGGACTCCATCGCGGCTACAATGGAATTGGATTTGCCTCGTTGAGGACAGAAGCGGGCATAATGTCCTATTTGTCCACAGTGATAGCATTTGATAGGGCTTGGGGCACCCATGGGAGCCTTCCCTTTTTATCAGTAGTAGGGAATGATGGAGAAGAGGCATAACTACCTGTTGATGTAGTCGGTGGTGTTTTGTGCGGCTCAGTATAAGGAGGGGGCGGGGGTCGTCGATTTGCCTTGATCAAATCTTCGGCCTCCATTGCTTTCTCAAAACAGTCTTGTAGACTAGTTATATGCGGGACACCCATTTTATTCAATATTTCAGGACGTAGTCCGAGCCGAAAATGGGACAAAACTTAGTCTTCTGATTCCTCAACCCCAGTACGAGCAACTAGCCCGTCAAATATGTCTAGGTACTCCTCAATGGTCATCGAACCCTGTCGTAATGTGTACATCTGGTCGTGTAAACGACGTTGGAAGGTTGAGGGAAGATATTTGTCTTTAAGCAAGTCTTTCATGGCCTCCTAAGTACGGGGCTCTTGGTGCCTACGGTAAAGCTTAGCCTCGTACGTTAGCCACCAGTGGCAGGTGGTACCCGTCAACTTGGTTTTGGCTAATTGCATCTTGCGCTCTTCGGTTAAACAGAACCAATCAAAATAGTCATCGAGACTACACAAGCAATCATGAAAAATTTGGGCATTGTGACGGCCATTATATTCTGAGTTCCAATTTTACCTTATGTTGGTCGTCAAGAGGACGATCCTCGCACTCGATGGGAGCTGTGGCTTCGTGGGGAACTTGGAGAGTCTGCCGTGGCCTCATAGGAGATTGGTGATTGACAGAGGCCTCCTGAAATTCGTCGTTCTGGGAGGCAACTTGCTGGGCTAAATCGGTGACCTGCATTGATAGTTGTCGGATCATCGCCACTAGCTGTTGGGTGGTGACTTCGACATCCGGGAGAGGAGGCAGCGAGCTACCTTCTACCATACCTCTGATACCGAAATGATGTGAAGCCGTATCATAAATGATTTGTGAAGCTGATTTCAAAGGAGCTTACTGGATCGCCAAGAATGTTGCGATCTTTGGGAATTTATTGGAGGGTTTATTTGTATGCTTATTCGATTGCCGAATAACTTTTGGATTAGCAACTGTGAACCAGAATAGTGATTGAAAAATCCAGCAAAAGAAAATGAAACAGATAGAAGAAGGAAGGGAGAGGGGCTGACTGATCTCAGGTCTAGGGTGACTCACCCTTAACTGCTTCTCACAGAACACTAATGTAAAACTCATACTGATCAATTCATAATAGTCTGTCTTTCTCTCAGGCTTCACAATGCTTATATAGCCTGACAAGATACTAAGAAAGGAAAACTAGAGAGGAGCACAAAGATGGCAGCCTCTTTTTATTTTAGGTAACTAATAAGGACCAACATAGAAAGCAAAATCTTTCCTGAGTCACTACTGTCCATTCCTTATCTTTTCTGAGTCACCACTGTCCATTCCTTATCTTTCCAGAGTCACCATTCCTTATTTAGTTAAGACCAGCTACAGCCTTCTTGTTCCTGTGCTGGCGCAGCCCCAATGGATTGACACACCTGGAATCTTGGAAAGTTCAAGAGACTTGGACCCTCCACATTTATGGGAGCTGAGACAGACCAATGTGAGGAGGAAGCATGGCTGCAAAAGTTGGAGACTCTTTTTGAGCTACTTGAGGTGATCGATGCACAGAAGGTAGCTTGTGCCACCTTTATGTTGAGGGGCGAGGCAAGCACATGGTGGAGGTCAACTCGACCAGTCGTAGGAGTGGTTGGACAGCAAGTTACTTGAGAGCAGTTTCCTGAAGCTTTGAACACCAAGTACTTTCGGAGAGTTTCAAGCAGTGCATGGAAGTGGAGTTTCTACAGTTGACCCAGGGGTCAGGGAGTTTGGCTGAATATATGGCGTTTTGAGGAGCTTTCAGCGTTTGCTCCTCATATTATTTGCACTGAGAGTAGGAAGGCAAGCTAGTTTGAGTGGGGCTTGAAGCCCAATCTGAGTGCGGCAGTTACCATTTTGAAGCTGGGCACATATGCAGAGGTAGTAGAAAGAGCTCAGATGCATGAGGAGTGCAGTCGTCAAGGTGCACATGGTGATGATGAAAGTAAGGGGACACATCCATTACAAGAGGAATCTAGAAATGATGTGCCAGAGAAGCACCAGAGGGCTGAGGATAGGGCGGACATGAGGGAGCCATGCTCCAAGTATGTGAGACACCATGGAGGAGAGTGCTTGGCGTGGACTGCATGTTTTTGATGTCGAGCCCAGGGAGGTGTGAAAAGGCAAAATAGTTCCATGCACATCAAACCCAATAGCTTCCCAGATTTGACTTAATGTTCTGGATTTAGCCGTCCATCGTCTAAGATTTCTCTCGTACCAGATGTGGTACATAGACGCAGCGAAGGCGAGCTTGACTATCATGTCACAAGGCTATTTTTTCTTCGTCTACATGGGATCTTGTTAGATCTCGATCAACTAGGATCCTTTGGTTTTGATATTGTTGTGAAAGTAGATATTTAATTATGGGGGTAGTTTAGTAATTTAGTAATTATTTATTTTATTTCTTCTATATTTATTGCCTTGGGGATATTATTGTAATTCTGCCCTTTAGGCCCCGTTTGATAACACTCCAGCTCCCATGGAGCTACTTTTGGTCTGGAGTCGTTTTCTACTTCTTTTCCAGAGTCAGGATTTTTGGAATAGAATGCTGTTTGATAACGCTGCTCCAAAATCAAAAGACTATGCTTCCAGAATACTGTTTGGTGGTGGTGGTGAATGTGTTGGTGGCAGTGGGGGGGTGGTGGTAGTGGTGGTGGTGCTGGTGGGTGGTGGTGAAGGCAGTACTGGTGGGTGGTGGCGGCGGTGGCGGCAGTGGTGGTAGTGGTGGGTGGGTGGTGGTGGCGACAGTGGTGGTAGGTGGTAGGTGGTGGTGGCGGCAGTGGTGGTAGGTGGTGGGTGGTGGTGGTGGCATCGATGGTAAGTGGTGGGTGGTGGTGGTGGCGGCGGCGGCGGCGGCGGCGGCGGTGGTGGTAGTGGTGGCTGCTGTGGGTGGTGGGTGGTGGGTGGTGGTGGGGATGGTGGCTGTGGAGGGGAGGTGGTGATTATGGCAGTGCTAGTGGTGGTGGTGGTGATGGCAGTCAGTAGTGGTAATAGCTTCAGAGCAAGAAAAGTAAGTTTTTTTAGCTCTAGTTTTTTAGCTCCCAGAGACATTTTTGGAGCGGTTCACTCCATGGGAGTCAAAACTTGAACCGTGTTTATCAATCGCCATTCTACTCCGGATTAGCTCCAGAGCTAAGAAGTAAGGAGCTGGAGTGTTATCAAACGGGGCCTTAGTATTCCATTATAAATAAGATGGTAGGATGAGGAGATCATTAATTCTCCCATTCTTTTCAGTTTCATCATGGTATTAGAGCTAACCTAGCTCTCTCCTCTCTCTTCTCTTCTCCTTTTTTCCCTAAGACCACCACCTCTTGCCTGCTGACCCTATCCCTCTCCCAGAAAAAACTGCCGCCAGCCTCTTAAGCCCCCTCGAACCTGCTGCAAGCCTCCTAAAACCTGTCGCCAGCCTCCTAAGCCTCCTACTACCTTGCCGCAACCTTTCTCTGTCCAAAAAAACTTGCCGCCAGCCCTTATCTCCTTCCCAGAACTACCGCCAGCCTCCACCTGCTACAGAACTCATCGCCAGCCCCTAAATCACTTCCCAGACCTACCCCAGGCCATATCAGACCCACCTCAGGTCACTGCCAACTCCAGGTTGTCATCCTAGACCTACCAGAGCCCACCTAGAGTCATCAACATCAACCTAAAACATCAAAACCTTACTACCAGTTCCTAAACCTCACCCTAACCCTTGTTTTTCTCTCAAATCCCATCTCTATGACCTAAATATCTTCAAAAAGGTTTGTTTCCTTCAATTGCCGTGTATCCCTTGTTACTGGGATAATTTTTTGAAGATCAATTCTTCTCTACTTGTATATGAAGATCGAAATTTGTTGTCGATGTGTTTTTTTTTGTCCTAAAGGATTGATGCACGGCCTCTCTGTTAAAGAGATTGATTCTTCCACTTTATCTGGTATAGTTGCTGAAGAAATATTACCAGATATCGTTTTTTCCTTCCAGCATATTTTTCAATATAATTTTTTTGGTTGGGATTAGTCTTCACACCCAAATTGAGATTATTTCTTCTTGTGATTACAATGTCTTCGAACGTAACCTCTGCAGGAACGGATTTTTATAAGATGAAAAATCTCACCATTCCAACAAATACTACAAAATTTGATACTATCTTATTAAGTTTCCATCTCAAAAGTTCGAATTAGTAAGTGGAGGGACTCTTAAGTATATAAGACACCCAACGTTCCAAACTTAAGTAATGTGGGACTATTCCCACAACACTTCCCCTCATGTGTAGCTGGAATGAACATTAACATACACGTGGAAAGTGCAGCCGGAATGAGCATACACATGGAAAGATGATACGGGGAAGGAGGGAACCTGGTGCTCTGATACCATTTTAAGTTTCCATCTCAAAAGTTCGAACTAATAAGTGGAGGGACTCTTAAGTATATAAGACACCCAACGTTCCAGACTTTAGTAATGTGGGACTATTCCCACAATATATGTGGTCTTGTGCCACACAACTCTCTATTACTGCTCGAGGGTTATCTAGCTATCTCACAAGAGCCAAAACTAGGCCCATTACTGAAGATGCTACTCTCAACAAATGGAATGCGGAGAATATCTTAGTGATGCAATATCTCCTTAATTCCATCCAACCTGCCATAGCCGAGGGATACTTATTATTGGATACTGTTGCACAGATCTAGAAGTCTACAAAGGACACATATTCCGAAGTTGGGAATGATGCTTTAATTTATGCTCTGCAAAAAAAGGTTCATGGAACTACTCAAAAGGAATCAACAATGTCTCAGTATTATACTCAGTTGAGAAATCATTGATAGGCCATTGACTTTTATGATTCGATACATGCCAAGTGTGAAGAAGATGCTACATTGTTTAAGAAGCGGGAAGAAAAAAACAAAGTTTATACCATTCTGGCAGGACTGAATGTCGAGCTTGACCCTATCCGCTCACAGATCCTCAACAAGGACCCTTTTCCTAGTCTTGAGTATGTCTATGCCATGGTTCAGCTTGAAGATCAAAGAAGAGCAACCATGTTATTACCTTCTATCCCTGATAGGTCAGCTCTCCAGACTACTATACCACCGTACAAGGGCCCTATTGCATCCAAAGATACAGTAAAATGTGAGCATTGTACTAGACCCTGGCACACTAAAGACACATGTTGGAAACTCCATGGTAAACCAACAGACTTTGAGGCCAAGAGATGTGATAAAATTATGTAGAAAACCAAGAACTTCACAGGCACATCAGACTCAGATTGTTGATCCCATAACTCCTCTGCAAGACAATCACATTCTTCAGGCTCTCAATCGTTTGCTCCAACCATCCACTGCTTTCGGATTGCCGTCTGGACCTGCTCCTGTCTCTACCACTCCAAGTCCTCACCTTGCTTGATCAGATATGTGTTTCAGTGGACACTGTGCCTCAATGGTCTCTAATCCTTGGATTATTGACTCTAGTGCCACGGACCACATGACTGATAAACATAGCCTATTTCATCAATACTTTATTAATCCAGAAATTAATATTGTTCATGTAGCGGATGGGACTCTCCTCTGTATCAGGGAAAGGACAATTGAATGTGGTAGGATGTAGGCTGGTCTGTATTTGCTTGAGAAAGGTATCCCAAAATCAGTTTCAGCTTCCCCAAGCCTAGTCCATCATCTTTATTCGGCATCCTTTGATCTTCAAAAGTGGCACCAACGGCTCGGGCATCCTTCATTTAGAGTCTTAGGGAGTCTTTTTCCTTCTTTAGCAAATAAATGTAAATAAGACGAGTTTTTTTGCAAAGCTCGTATTCTAGTTAGGCAAACTCGATCTTCGTATAGTCCATCACTTAAACATAGTAGTACTGCTTTCCATTTGGTTCATTCTGATGTTTGGGGACCAGCCAAAACTAATTCAATTACTGGTCACCGTAGGTTTGTTACATTTACTGATTGTTATTTTAAAACAACTTGGGTTTATCTTCTACATAATAAAAGTGAAGTGTTTCAGTACTTTCATCAGTTTCACCAGATGATTAAGACTCAATTTCAAGCTTCTTTAAAGATTCCCAGGAGTGACAATGGCAAAGAATACCTTGAGGGAGAGTTTCAATGTTATCTGGCAGATAATGGTATTTTGCACCAAACTAGTTGTGTTGATACTCTTGCTTAGAATGGGGTGGCCGAAAGGAAGAACCACCATCTCCTTGAAGTGGCTCGTGCATTGATGTTTGCTTGCAATGTGCCACCACAATATTGGAGTGATGTCATCCTTACCTCAGCATACCTTATTAATTGCGTCCCAACACCAGTCTTGGAATATCACTCACCTTTAATCCTTTTTCTCAGTGAAATCACCTATACTATTCTTCCTAAGATCTTTGGCTGTGTATGCTATGTGCGTAACCATAGATCTCTGGGAAAACTTGAACCCCGTGGCTTCCGTTGTCTTTTTTTGGGCTATTCTCCAACTCATAAAGGATATAAATGTTACCACCACCCATCTGCCGCACTATTGTCTCCATGGATGCTCTCTTCTATGAGCATCTTTCCTACTACCAGCGTCCCATCTTCAAGGGGAGCCGAATCTACAGGAAGATGGACCTCTCACCATATTTATGGCCTCCCCTCTTCCACTTCAGGGGGACACAACACTGTCTCCTGAACCCTCTGCTTCTCTTGAACCTGAACCCTTTTTTTTTGGGTAGGTAGTGGCCCCAAGGAGAGTAGAGCTCATGACCTCTTTTTTGAGGTGTTGATCTTTTACCAACAAGCTACCCCCCTTGGGGTATTGAACCTGAACCCTTGGCTGAACCCTCTACTGAAAACCTTCCTAGCCCAGAAACAGTGAGAAAGCAGACGTTACTTCACATCGCCTACAAGTTTATAGCTGTACCAGACTCAGGCAAGGAAAGACCACCATCATCAATGCCCCTTACACATCCCCTTGCCAGCTTTGGGTCGGGAAACTGTGTCAGAGAATGAGATCCGTCAACCTGGTAATATTCCTTCCTCTGAGTCAGACTTACCTATTGCTCTTCCTAAGGGTACTAGGTCTTGAACTCAGCACCCTATCTCTCAGTATGTGACCTATAAATCATTGTCTCCATCATACCTTGCTTTTGTCTCTACTTTTGTCTTCTGTGTCTATTCCCAAACATTGGCAAGATGCAGTTGCAGATGCAAGATTGAAAGCAGTCATAATAGAGGAAATGACTGCCTTAAAAAAGAATGAGACATGGGATCTTGTTAACCTTCCACCAGGGAAGAAGACTGTTGGATGCAAATGGATCTTTACTGTAAAGTAAAAAGAAGATGGGTCTATAAACAGATACAATGCCAGATTGGTAGCATGAGGCTTCACACAGACTTATGGAATTGATTATCAGGAAACCATTGCTCCTATAGCAAAAATGACTACTATTCGTGTCATTCTAGCCTGCACAGTACACTTTGATTGGGAGCTTCAGCAACTGGACGTTAAGAATGTCTTTTTTCATGGGGAGTTAGTTGAGGAAGTGTAAATGGATGTTCTTCCACCGTTTACATCATCAGCCCTGAAGGAAAGATGTGTAAGTTAAAATGATCCCTCTATGGGCTCAAGCAATCACCTAGGGCCTGGTTCAGAAGGTTTCACAGAGCTATGACCTCAGTAGGCTACAAATAAAGCAATGCTGATCACAAATTGTTCATTAAGTAGAGGGACGGGAAAACAACTATTCTCATAGTTATGTGGATGACATTGTGATTACAGGCAGTGATGATGAAGAAATTAGACAACTGAAGGCCTTCTTGGGAAAGGAGTTTGAAGTCAAAGACCTAGGAAAGCTGAAATATTTTCTTGGGATTGAGGTAGCACACTCCACCAGAGGTATCTATTTGTCTCAAAGTAAGTACATACTGGATCTTCTCTCAGAAACTAGTCTCTTAGGGTGTCAACCCTATGAGACACCTACTGATCCTAATACCAGGCTGCAAGAAAAGACCGGCATGCCAATTGATAAGGAACAGTACCAACGGTTAGTTGGAAAGTTGATTATACCTTGCCCACACTCGACCTGATATTGCTTTTGCAGTAAGTTTGGTGAGCCAATTTATGCATGATCCATATACTTCCCATATGGATGTTGTTATCTGCATACTACACTATCTAAAATCTACTCCTGGAAGAGGAATTCTATTATCTTCTCAGGGTCATCTCAGAGTTGATGCCTATACTGATGCAGACTAGGCAAGAAATCCAGATAGAAAATCTACCTCAGGATATTGTACATTTATTGGAAGGAACTTGGTCACTTGGAGTAGCAAAAAGCAAAATGTGGTAGCCCGTTATAGTACAGAGGTTGAGTTTGGAGCTATGGCTCAGGGAATATGTAAGTTGTTATGGTTGCATGGATTACTAAAGGATTTGGGTATCCATACTACCCAGCCTATGAGGTTATTTTGTGACAATAAGGCTGTCATCAATATTGCGCACAATCCAGTACAACATGATAGGATCAAGCATGTGGAAATTGATCGTCACTTTATCAATAAAAAATTGGATAGTGGGTAGATCTGTGTTCCATATGTTCAGTCCAGTGATCAAGTAGCTGACATCTTTACCAAAGGACTCCCAGGTGTGAAATCAGAAGAGTGAATTCTTGTGTATTTCATATCTCAATAGTGAACATGATACATCTATATATATTGTTACAATAATCTAGGATAGGAAACAAAATAATCTACCTTCCTATTTTTACAGATTTTAATCCTAACACATCTATACAGCTCAATAGATCTAATCCTAATATGACAAGTTTGTACAGTTCAACAAATCTAATCTTAATATGATTGTACAGCACAATAGATCTAATCCTAATATAACAGATTTGTACAGCTCAATACTCCCCCTCAAGTTGGAGTATATAAATCATATGCACCAAACTTGTTACAAATAAAACCAATACGAGGACCTCTGAGACAGTGCGTGCGGCTAATGGGACATGTTTCATCTACGCACCCATCTACTGCACCTCCCTTTTTCAGCATGTTTTGCTGTTTTGATGGGGGTTGTGTCCAAACCCCAAAGGATACTCTGAGGGGACTTAAGAGGGATTTAAAAAGGATCTTTTGCAAGGTTTTTGAACATTAAAACCTTTCTTTAAAACTCCCAAGAACTATGATTTACATAGGCTATTCTTCAAAGCTGAAATTAGGGAATTTTGCCCAAAGAGGTTCATGAACTCATGAACAGCAAGGTTAAGGACTTGGTTAGGGATATAATGAGGGTAATGAAATGGAGTTTTCAAGGCATATTATGGCATTATAGTGATTGGATCTACTATATTATTTATGAATAGGCATATTATGGCATTATAGTGATTGGTTCTACTATATTATTTATGAATAGGTTTATAAATAGTTGAAAATCTTTGGAAGTTCTATCAACAAAGGATTCTTAAGGCTTCTCTTGGACAGCAAGGTGAGTGATTCTCACTTACTAGTAGTACAATTGTGTTTGTGTATGGATGTGAATGAATGATTTTTGCCTTATGAGTAAACTAATATGCATCATTTATTGCAAGTGTAATAACATGAAGATTGTTGAATGAGCATGAATATGAAATTTTGGATGATTGTTTTCTCTTGAACTATTATGCCTAAATTTTTGCAAGTGTGATCAAGGAATCAAGTATCGACACGATACGCACCGTATCGGCCGATACGTATCAGTATCAACACTAGTTGATATGATACACCTCGATTCCTCTCTCCATTTAAAAAAAAAAACACAGTATCGAGCGTATCGAGGCGTATCGAGCCGATACGCCTCGATACGCCTCGATACGCTCGATACGCCTCGATACACTATCGAGTGTATCGATACACTTTAAATATAGTTTAAAAAAACAAAAACATAAAAACCAACCTGTATCGACTAGTATCGAACCATATTTGATCGATACACCCTTTTAGTATCGAACAGTATCAATTCTACTCAGAACAACATCTTTTTCCAAAAGCCGACAACCATTTCAGCTTGAATACTTTTCTGCAACTTGATTTTCTTCCAAAAAACCTTAGGACTTTGATTCTTAGCCCTAAAACGACTGGGAAGGTTGCATCAAACTTGATTTTTGTAAAGATTAAAGCACAAAATCATCTCTTCAAGCTCCAAGGGCGGAAAACAGCAAATGTAAAGAGTTTCAACTTTATTTTTTTTCAAAATAAATCGATTTTTGTGTTGTTTCTTCTCATGAATCAATGAACAATGGTCCTATTTGATGAATGCATGCTACATACATGGATTTAAACACTGATTTGAGGTTTGATTTGAGAAATTTTTAAAGAACACAAGAAATTTCGAATTTTTTTTTCAAAAATTAATCCTTTCCTCTTCTACTATTTATATAAGATGTGTAGACCACTGATCTACCATCTTTGCTTCTCAGTTATAATTTTCGATTTTATTTTTTATTTTTTGGTTTAAAAAATAGAAATATAATTTAGATAATATTATTTTTTTTATTTCCTTTTCTCCCATCCTTGTTATTTCCTTTTCTGAATTTTTTTTCTGTTTCTTTTAAACAAAATATGGCTAGAAACTTGTCTTTTTTTTTTTTTTTTTCAAAGATCTTTGTTTCAACCCATGTCTATTTCTCTATTTTTGGGTCTGATGTCTATTTTTGTGTTCTGAAAGTTCTCTATTTATTGTAGATTGTACGCTTTTTTTTTATGTGGATGAGGGTGTCAAAACTGTTGGTCAATGAAAAAGATAAGGTTCTTAAGGAGACCATCTTGAAATATAGTGTTTGAGGATATGAAAGATAAAGCAAGAACTCTTGTAATGCATTCAGTGGAACTCTGCAGTAATGCAATGCTTGTGATAAAACTGTTTATGTAGAAATGAAAACGGAAGACTGTATTTTTCATTTTCTCATAAGAGTCTTATTCCATCTATCTCATTTTTCTGCAGTGGGTTTTAATGAGTTTTTATTCTCAAGTGGTTCAACTAGTAAACATGTTTGACATTTTATATTAACCCATGTCTAATTCTTAATGTTGTTAATTATAAATTTATTGTGTTTTTATGCTTTAAAAATATGTTCTGTATGATCCTTAATCATTTCTGTATGTATCCTACCCCATAATCATGTGTATCTATGATGGAAGAAAAATTTTCTTTCTCAATGTTGCTAATTATAGTGTTTTTATGCTTTAAAATTGTGTTTTGTATGTTCCTTAATCATTTTTGTGCGTATCTTGCCCCTTATCCATGTGTATCCATGCGTATCCACCGTATCCACGATACGATACGATATGTCTCTTAATTTCAGCTGATGAATACTGTACCGATACACGATACTTGATTCCTTGAGTGTGATAAGATGGAATATTTGGTGACTTTTCCTTGTGCATTGATATTGCTCTATTGTTACAAGTGAGATAACATGATTGTTGAGGAACGGATATGAACATGTGATAGTTGTTGATTCTTTCCTTGTGTACCAAAATGCTCTATTTATGCAAGTGTGATAATATAAATGCCATTGAATGAATATGATCATGGATACTGTTATGTATTGAGTGATTACCTGCATTGTGAATCATCATCACCATTTAAAGGAATAATAAACTTATCCAAAGTGGGTTTCTTTGGTAGGAATAACTTACCAGAGGTACCCAAGCAAGTGTGGGTGTTGGGTGGTGGTCCAAACACAGTTCTTGACCCTTCCACCCAAATGTGGTTTGGTCAAGCATGTTTAGGAAAATCCCCCCCTAACATACACACACAAGTGACCTGCATGTATAGTGATAGAAAAGTTTTGCCCAACTTTGGAGTTTGTTTGTCTCAACCTAGAATTGGGACCTACAAACAGACTTGGAACGCTTGCCTAGCACTGTACTACAATGAAAAGGTAAGTGACTGATAGGAGGTGCAGGCATGGGTGAGGGTTACCCATCCAAGAAGTGGGCAATCGTGGTATTCATTGTGATAGTGGATGCCCCAGTTTCATCGTGATAGTGGGATTTTCAAACTTGTTTGTAAACCTGTTTGTATTGGACTTTTCAGACCAAATGGTTGAGTGACATACATATCTGCATCTCATATTCTGATTTGTTGTGATGGTTGATTTTGATGCTTGATTTGCAATTGTATCTGCTAATATTTGAGTTTACACTCATTGAGCTTTTAGCTCACCCATCAGTGTGATGAAATTTTCAGATGCAATCGAGTGGCGTAAACCTGGATAGAATGAGAATGTGCAAGAGGAAACAAGGGAGAAGAGTTATTTTTTCCCTGAATGTATTCATTGGAGGAATAAGATTTAACCTAGTTCTGAACAGTTATCTTTTGTTATGTTCCAATTGGAATAGTAACCTTGTGGATGGGAATGAGAATTTTATTTTGAAACTTTAAATGATGTAAATTCCATAGATTTATTTTGTGAAGTTAATTTCTTTTTGTAATGAAGGTTGGAAACTAAATGTGATGGAGGTTATGTAAATATGGCAAACAAAATGAAATGACTGAACCTGGAAGTTTCCTTTTTGTTATAATTTTGTCAGATATTATGGATGAATTAATTACTATGGTTGTGACATCAAAGGATGTTAGTATTTACCACTAGTTTTGACTAATTGTCATAGTTTGGATGAGAGGACTTTGGATAGAATTATGAGTATGCATGTAAATATGGAACCAATTGACTTTGAGTAGAGTTTTACGTCATTTTACTGGCATGCCCCTGAAGGGCTGACCCATTCCTTTATCCAAGGTTTGGGGTCATTACACAAAACCATCTAGAAAATTAAATTCCTATAAGGAAGTTAGTTTTTCCCTAGGTTGTAGACATCAGTATCTATATATATGAATAAGGAGAAGAAAAAAAAATCAGACTTAGGAAGATCAGAATAGCTGTGTGCAATTCTGGTTGGGTCTCTAGGTTGTGAGACTCAACCACAAATCTCCTTCTTGCTCTCCTCTTTCTCTATCTTCTCTCCAACCACCCTTCCACCCTCAATGAAGTAATTGCGACCCTGGTGTTACTGTTTTGATCATCCAAATATTGTGGAACCGTGAGATTTACAGCAAAACACTTCATTGCTGCTACCATCAGAACCAACAGCAGGTATAGGCAATTTTGATAAAATCACAACTCCTCCATCAGTGGCTAGATCGACCTCAGATTTTGGTATGATAACAACTACATCCTAAAGCTTAGTTCCTCCAAGTTTGGCGATCAGCTAACTGCCAATCTTCAAATAAGCTAAGTTTTCTTCACCGTTCTACTCTGGTTGTAAAAGGTCCTGCTGCAAAGAAAGGGTAGAGATTGTGTAAGTTTCTTGACCCCTTTGCATCCTCTACGCTACTTGGTACGCACAAGACCAAACATTTTCATTGGAATTGGACTTATTAGTCACTATATGGAAGCACCAACTATTACACATTGGATGATGGCCAAGAGGATTCTATACTACATCAAAGGTACACTTAATTTTGGCCTATTCTATTCTTTATCTAATGATTTTAAGCTTGTTGGATACAGTGATAGTGATTGGGTTGGAGAATCGGATGATGCAAAAGCACAACAGGATTTGTGTTCTTCATGTGTGATGCAGCATTCACATGGACTTCAAATAAAACTGATTGTAACTCTTTCCACTTCTGAAGACGAGTATATAGTGGCCACTTCATGTGCTTGTCATGCAATTTGGCTTAAATGTTTGTTGGAAAAGCTCAAAACGCCACAACAGAAAGCAACAGAGATCTTCGTGGACAACAAATTAGCAATTGTATTGGAAAAAATCAAATGTTCCATGATCAAAGAAAGCATATTGATACAAGGTATCACTTTATAAAAGAAAGCACTGTAAAAGGAGAAGAGCAATAGAATATGCAAGGACCCAGGATTAAATAGCCAACATCTTCACAAAGCCTCTCAAGTTTTAAGAATTTCACAAGTTGCGGTCTCTTCTTGGGATATAAAAATTCAAGTTTAGGGGGGTTGTTGAAAATATAAACTTGAATTTTGGATTAAAAGTGTAATTTCTAAAAGTATGAGGGTAATTTTATAATTAGTAGAAGATTGTAAATATCTAGAAGAGTTGTAGAGAATTAAAAAATCTAGAAGAGTCTAGTGGAAGAGTGTAGAAGTATATCAAAGTAATGCGTAAAAGTCCCTTGATGACTGACTTCACGGGGTGCCAGTTGTCCAGCCAAAGACAGGTGGAAGAACCATCATCAATTTTGGACTTGATCACATTATGACTACATTGATTAAGACTAGGCATTTTCCCCCAAAACCAAGACAGGTCCCTACCGTAGACTACAGTCAAGATGGAATCTTCAAAGATAAGCGTTGTATCCATCTCATCCCTATGATGTCCTTTCTTGAAACCACCTTCCAAAGAAGCTTCAGCATGCAAGAGAATTCTCTTCTTCAACTCTTCCTGATCCCAGACCCCCTTCAGACTTGGGGAAGCACACACAAACAACTTTTTATCATGCAAGAATTTGTTGTAATTAGATCCCTTCCATAAAAAAGCAATATGATTCAAGTTTTTTGACAACAGAACAGGCAGACTGAAGACTCCTGTCCAGTAGAGATAGGAGCTTCGCATGACAGATAAAACAAGCTCGAGACCACCTGCAAATGAAAGGAACCTAGCTTTCCAAAGCTGAAGTTTCTTGTTAAGACGATCAAGAATAGGGGTGCAGTGATGCAAAGCCAGCCTGGAAGAAGATAAAAGGCAGCCCCAGATATTTGACTGGAAAGTAAGCAACAGAGAAGCCAGATAAGGAGGAAAGAGATGCCAACAGCAATGAAAATGTAAGACTTTTGACTATTGACACGGAGGTTAGAAATAACCCCAAAGGAAGCCAGAATCCATGATATAGTGGCATGGAGTTATGTTTGACATTGGAGAATATCATAATGTCATTTGCAAAGGCTAGGTAAGTTAGCTCAATAGCTTTACATCTAGATAAAAAAATCCATCTCATTCTTTGAATACTTCTGGAGGGAACTTCCATAACAAGTGTAGAAAGGTAGACAATGAGCAACCTTTCTGAATGCCTCTGGAACACTCCCAAAATATCCTACTGGAATGCCAATGACTAAGATTTACACAAGAACCGAGGAGCTACAACTCTGAACCCAAGTGATGAACTAAGGAGAAAAAGGCCAAGAGACTTGCAATCAAAGCCTTTGACCAAATCGGAACAAAGAAGAATGTTGTCGACGATGTCTCTCCCCTCAACGGAAGCTGATTGGTAATCACTGACTAAGCAGTCTATACTCTACAGTTCTCTTAAAGCGATTAACAAGAAGCTTAGCAATGAATTTATAGACTGGATTGTAAAAAGCAAAACGCCTAAAATCGGACGGAGAGTTAGCTTCTTTCGATTTTGGAATCAAACATAAGAAGGTCTGATTTACTCCTGAGATCTGGTCAAGGTTGAGAAAGAAGCTCTGTATTCCCTTGATGAAATGAACTTTCATAATATCCCAAGAGGCCAGGAAGAACCTTGCATTGAAACCATCCAGACCAGGGGCCTAATGAGGCTTGGAAGCTTTTATGACAGACAGAATGTCTTCTTCAGAAACCAGGGAGTCCAAGATGTCACACTGATCAGCACTGAGTAATTTGTTGATAAAAGACCTTCCAGAGTGCCTTCAGGAAGAGGGACAGAGAGGTCTACAAATACCCAGGAAATATTTTTCAATCTCCTCCTTAATACCAGCAACAAAAGTAATTGGAGATCCATCATTTGATAACAAGGAATTGATGGAATTCCTATTTTGGTTTGCATTCAAGGATTTATCGAAGTAGGCAGAATTTGTCTCCCAATTTCAGCCAAGAGATCTGAGATTTTTGTTCAAAGAAGCTTTCTTCCTGGGAGATCAAAAATATTGTTTAATGTCGTCTTTAGTATATAAGACTCTTATATTATGTTTTGTTTTTATTTCCTTATTTCCTTTGTATTTCCATTGTTAACTTGGACTCTATCTTTCCTTAGTTCACTGGTACTCCTACTCTCTCTAGGACTCTTAGTCTCTCTAGGACTATTAGTTTGTAATCTCTTTTCTTATAAATAATGCTGGGATGGTGGGAGAATAATCAATCTCTCATTCTTTTTTCTTCAACAAATATCAACCGCTCGGATAACCTCTTCTCATCCTCGGCCAGAAGGTAATTGTCCATGGCATTTTGAAGACCGGAGTGAGTGGAAGATAAGTCCCTTCTGCAAGATAAAACTGCATCTGAAACAATGCCTATAGTCTCCTTGTTCCATTTAGATAGGGAGAGCTTTACTTCCCTAAGTTAGCATGATGAGGCCTAGAAGATTCCTTGATCGGATGATCCCAAGCTGCCTTCACAAAGGCAAAAAAATCAACATTAGAGGACCACATATCAAAGTACTTAACTGGTTTAGGACCAAAAGAGAGAGAAGGGAAATGGATAAACTGATGGGACAATGATCCAAGATCATAGTTGTCAAGGCGCCAAGGCGAATCAAGGCATTGGAGGCCTGACGGGGCGCCTAGACGACCAAGACGCCTGCCTAGGTGATCAAGGCGCCCACCTAGGTGACCAAGGCACCCGATTTTCCAAGGTGTCACAAGGCAACCTGAGCACCTAGGTGGCACCCTAGGCGACGCCTTGAAAACTATGTCCAAGATACCCAGACTGTCAAAAGATGCCACTAAGGACTGTCGGTAGATAACCATTTTATCATTTACAAAAACCCGGTCAAGTTTGCATGCCAACCTTTGGGATCCCAACCTCTTGTTACTCCATGTAAACATCAAGCCTGACCATTTTAAGTCATCCTCCATGCTAATGCCCTCTAGACAGCCATTAAAATCACCCATAGATCCTTCATTCATTACTCCCCCAATTTTCTCATGACCATATCTGACCACGTTGAAATCCAGCCATTACCTTTAGCGATAATTGACTGAATTGGAAACATATATAGCCGTTAAAACAAGAGAGTGGGGACCCTCTTCGTCTTGAATCTTCAAATGCATAAACTGACCGGAGGAATTGAGAAGGGAAATACACACCCATCATCTGTCCCATAAACACCACAAACGTCCATTTGGTTGGTTGATAGATTTGAACATTTTATCCCACTGTAACCATTGAACTAGCTATACCTTCAGAATTAGACTCTTTAACACGAGTCTCACCAGGGTGTAAAAGGAAACATGAAGCTTGCAGATGAGGGATTTGACCTAAGCCTGCTTTGGTGGGGTATTTAAACCCTTGTATTCCAAAAGAGCCCTTTATGCATGATCATAGCAAAAGATGGGAGGGGACAAACTAGAGTCAGAACTTTGACCCATCCACATTCCCATGGGAGGAAATGGGGGAACCATGATCAAAGGAGGCACGGATGGATTGATTTCGAGCCCCACAAGCATAGTTGTCAAGGCGGCGCCAAGGCGTCCAAGTGGTTTTCAACACATGGGCGTTTGGTCGCCTTATCGCATGATGCCCAAAGTTTCAAGTATTGATACGGTACAGGTCGTATCGGCCAATACGTATCGGTAATGACAATGGTTGATACGATACACAATGATACGTATCTCATCTTTTAAAATAAAAAGTGTACCCACATGTATCGATCGTAGGAATTGATATGAGTCAATACAGCCCGGTATGCATCGATAAAGTCCGATACGCATCGATAAAGTGGATCATCCCTTTTGTATAAATCCTCCTATGGAAGATGTACCCTTACAACAACTTGGGTACGCCTAGGCACCCCTCAGTGCCTGAGGTCTTTTGTCTCCTTGACAAACCATGCCCACGAGGAACCTAGAGCTCTTCTATTTGGCATGGAATTCTCAGAAGACTTAACACCCAAAGAAGTAGCCGCGGGGGGGGGGGCAAGGCTGGCAGGGGAGGAAGGGGAAGAACAATACCACAAATGAAAGGAATTGGGATCTCTAAGACCATCTAAGGAAGCAAGCATAGACCAGCAGGAGGAAAACAAAGGTTGACGTTATGAAGAGATGAAGGCAGAAGAAAAGAGGTTGGATTCAAATGGTGAGCAAACTACATAGGTGGTGAAGGGAAAAAAGAGATGGAATTAGACAAAGGAAGGGGGAAATTCACAGGCGGGGCTGGGATTGCAGGAGTAAGGTCATGGGTAAAAGAAACAAAAGCTTGGGTTCTGGTAGGGTCAGCTCGAAGGGGATTAAGTGGGGATGGGTTTTACTTAGAAAACGGAATAGAACTTAGGGTTGATTCGGTCGAGAGGGTGGACCGAGACCAACCTTCTCTATGAAACTCATAAAAGGCCAGAGGAGGGGTAATACGACACATGGGGTCTGACAGAAAAAGGGGAAAATGGTATGCCGCTAGGGGGAGGGAAACCAAAGACGACAAGGGGTATCGGGCATCTCTGGATATGTTGCAGGGGTGACAAGCATCTCAAGCCCTTCGTAAGGGATAAGACGGAAATCAATGAAGGAAACAATCTCGCTATTAGACTCTCCCCAGCTTCCCTAGGGCATCTAACCAATTACACATGGCCAAATTTCCATCCACTTCAGAGAGTGTAGTGTCCAGATGACCTTGGGGATTTAGAGTTTTTGTGTCTGTCATGCAAGGCGAGTCCACGTCACCCTCATCTTCTTCGTTCGTCTCGTCATTTTCCGAGTCAGAAACTCTAGCCGAAAAGGGAGCCATGCCTCTACTTTGACCAAAAAGGGTTGATCCCTTTTTTGCAGAGCCCTTCCATCGTGAGTACTCCAGATTTTACCCGAAAAACTATCTTGAATTCTCATCTTTGATTTACAAGAATCTGATCTATGACTGAAAACTCCACAACGCATGCATTGGCGTTGTCTCTAGGTATGATGATCATCAATCATGATAGTAACAAAATCCGAAAGTTCATTGATGGTTTCACTTCAATACTGAGTCTAGCGTAGGCCAACCGGCTCATAATTTTTGTACACTTGTCTGAAAAGAGAGGGTTGCACAAAACAAACTCTCTATAGAGCTTAGAGCTTCCTCACACCATAAGTGAAACTGTGAAAGGGAAGACCAAGGAGAGAAACCCAAAGGGGAAGTGTTCTCAAGTCTAGATTATCGATCATAGTTGTCAAGGCGAACCAAGGCGATGGAGGCCTGACTGGGTGCCTAGGCGACCAAGGTGCCCAATTTTCCAAGGCGACCCAAGGCAGCCTGGGCGCTTAGGCGATACCTTGACAACTATGTTATCGATACGCATAAATTCATCCCAACGACAAATGAAGAGGGCTCCCTAGCAATGTACTAAAGACACCTTTCTAGGGTAAAAAGTTTAACATCCTCCTCTAAATCAATTTCTATCTTTTATTAATGATATTGTTCCAAGGGAAATTTCAGCTACCCCCCAAAAAGAATTGCAAATCACCTACCACCCAAGTTGTTTAAAAAAATCACCTACCACCCAAGTGATTGGACCGTCAGCATGTGAACAGTAAAGAGGAATCTTTACATGTGCACCCTATTTCTACCATGTGGATGGCGGTCAATGCCACATGCCCATTAGATTGTTGTTTGAAAATAGGATCGAAATCCACATAATCGGTTGATTGGAATCATGCATGATTACAAAGTATAAATGAAACATATCTCTTGCAGCTAGATTTACAATACTTTTCAAATGAAAATACCATTTTACAAATGATGGGCATCCGGTCCACCTTTGGGCTTCCATTGCCTGGTAAGGGATGATTTCACTAGACCAAAGGGAAGTGTCCGGCTGATGAATTGATCTCGTGAGTATTCCCCCATTTAGAGATTTCACTGACTAGAGAACTATTCAGGCAAAAAGCAACTTTAGAATCTTGTTCCATAACAGGAGGCTTGAAACAGAGGCAAAGATCCTCCCCTGAGATAGTGGAGAGGGGGAAGAGAGCCCTTTAAGGAACTCTATAGGGGGGCTGCTCTGAATGAAACTCAAAGGGCGTTAGAAGGGAAATCTGGTCACAAGGAGAGTGGAATCTCACCCTCTTCCATCAATGGAGGCAGCAGAGGAGGAGAGGGAAGGGCCATGGCAATGGCCTAGACCCGCCGGCCATGGGGAGGAGAGAAAAGTTTTCTCCAAGAAAAATGGCTGAAGGGATTGGGAGGTGTCGGAGCAAAATTGGAAATTTTTTCTCTCCACTCTTCTTTTTCTTTATGAAATCATAGTTAACTTAATGCAATTTATTCGATATATTGTACTGGATTTTGACTTATGAGAAATACTAATGGCATCTCATCACATAGCTTCACTGTTTGGAGAGCCCTCACCGGGTCTCTCCCAACAAAAGATTTGATGCATGATAGACATATTTGCACCCAAACTTGTTTCTCTCTATTGGACGGGCTATGACGAAATCCCTCGTCTTTTTTTTATTTTTATTTTTTTTTATTTTTTTATTTCCCTTTCTCAAAGTCTGTGTGGAAAGTAATCAGGTATTCTCCCATGGTGCTGGCCATCTGGAAATATTTGTCTTAACAAGCCGGCAAGGCACTCCTCATGCTTTTTCTCAAAGCTTATGTTATGGGGCTGCCAAGTCCATGGGGGTTGGAAAGTCTGTACTTTCATCAAAGAATGGAGATGGATCATCAAGGCCTTCAAAGGAAAGACCATTTGTGATAAGATCAGGGCTTTTGGAGCAACATTATACCACATATGGTGGGAGTGCAATTGAGATCTTGGACAGGGAAATCTAGGACCATCAAGCAGATTTGGGATGTCATTTACTTTATTTTGATATCCGAGGATCCCTTATCTCCATAGCCAATCCTTCACAAGATACTCCTAGGAACAGATTTCTAGTCAATGCTTGGGATCTACCTATCCAACTCATTGTGGATAGGATATCCCGTGACAACCACTTGTAATTTCCTTTCTTTGCTTGGCCCTTCATTGGGGTCCCTTCCATATCATTGTACTTTCTTGATTATATTTTACCTATTCACCGAAAAACAATGGCATCCCTGTTGTGATAATGTAGGCTCGCAAGCAACTTCACTTTGAACCTCACCTCATAAAGAAGGGCTTCAATCATAGCATATAATGAATTACATTGCCTATAGACCCCAATTCAGCTTTAGCACTTAACTCAACAAAACATGTTGCTTCTTACATTTCAATGTCATTAAGATTCCCTAGTGAAGGTTCAAAATCCTGAGGTCGAGTATTGGTTAATGACGGAACCTCCCCAATCTGCAATTGTAAATGTTCAACCCTTTGTCTATTAAGTATATGACAAACATCAATAGACTGAATAAAGGGAGAGTTCGACAAAAGGAAAATCAGTCCAACCAATGGACGTGTAGTCTAGAGCTCAAGAGCTTCGATGAGAGGGAGTGAGAATCTCAAGTCTCAATAGAGCTGCGAAACAGGCAAGCACCCTCCTCCCCTGCTTCACCTCTTCCTTCTTCTTCTTAGATGTTGGTTTCGGTCACTCCCATTGGTTTCCTAATAGTAAAAACTAGCCAATAATATAACATTGCGCATGGAAAGAAGCACCTTCTACCTTGGTTAATGAGGAAATGGGGTTTGTCCTTTTCTTCAGCTCCATTTTACAAATTTACAGTAATAAAGCACAGGCAGTAAGGAACATCAAACCCCCCCCCCCCTCTCTCCCACAACGAAATTGTTAACAGATATATAGCTCATATACACCTCATGTACACCTAGCCTTGTACTCCATACCTTGTATGGAATCATACACCATACCATGTATGGAGTTCACAACATACCATGTATGGAGTTCGCAACATACCATACTTAAAATAAATAAATAAATAAATAAAAAGAAGACCCCATACAAATGATAGAAAGAAAAAGAATCCTTCAACAACCACTAAAAAAAATACATCCCAAGTACTCCATGTTAACATGCAATATTGAAAATTATACCCCCACCATACATATTTCTCAGCATTCTTTTTCTAACTGGCAACAGAATGTCTATTAGCAAATTGCATGAGAAATATGATTCAGAGAAATTGAGAATCCAATTACAAAAAAAAAAGTCTTCAAGCCCCAAACAACGCACAGTACCATTACTCCCTCCCAACAGCCAGGTGCAGAGCTACGAGGAGCTAGGGGGACATCGTCCCCAAACATTTAATTGACTCCACATTAGGTACATGGTGTGGTTGTGCCAATGTGTGGGGAAGGGACAACGGCACATACAGGTTCCATGTCCTCAAAAAGATTTACCTACACCCCTCTCTTTGGTTCACATCTCACAGGTATCATAGTTATATATTTGTGACTCAAAAACTAAAAATTTATAAGTTTAATATGTTTATTACTTGCAAAGATTTAAATATGACGAAGTTTCTTCAAAGAGGAAAGTAACTACCATGGAAGATGAAATTTGATCCTAGGCACGGACTTGCAGATCCAAGTACACAAGGGTTTAGTCACTAACTCACTATGAATTTGGATTGGCCATCTTGCCAGCCTCAAAGAATGCACAGCCTGATTTGAGCCATGAAGGCTGATGTGGCCAATCCAAGCCATCAGAAAGAAAGGGTTCCCTTCGACCACATTTTAAATTTCATAGGCTTACTAAGCTATCTCAATGATGTGACCCACAATTTAGACTTCCCTCAATTAGATTAATCCTATGTTACAGTTGTCATGCAAGACGATATGGGACTTCAGAAACATAGAGCGCAAGGGACAAAAACCATATACTGGAACAAGATGGAACTTCCTTAGCTGGAGCTAAAAGTGAACTAGATTAGGAAGCACAAGTACACGTTTATAGAAATCCAGCAGAAATTAAAGGAGAGCACTTGTACAAAGTCACTCACTTTTCTGAAAGCCTTTCAAGAAATAAACGATAGGTGAGCTGAGGAGCGGCCCCAACAAAAACACCACCAACAAAATGAACAACTGATGTTGGCTTTGAGTATCTTGGTTTTAGCACCCAAGCTCCCTGAGACCAAATAAATTTCCACCCTTCCTCAATTCATTAATCCATCCCAATAATACAAATTTATTTACTTAAACTGCAACAAGAAGTAAGAAGTCACTTCAGACTTCAAGTTCAAGCTTCATTACACATCAGTAATCTAAAAAACACAAATCACCAAATGCTAAAATGAATTGAATTTACAACAAAAGAGGTTTTCAAGAAGAAGAATTTTCCATTCCACTTCTACCAGAACAAGGTCATCCTTTTGGGAAGACAATATAAAAGATTTCATAAAATGATGAGAAAGAAATGCAATCCCAAGGTTTAGCAGATGACGGATGTCCATCTAAGATTCTAAAGAAAGTCATAAAGAAAGAAAACCAGAAACGCAAACCCAAGGTTTAGCAGATGACGAATTTCCATCTAAGACTAAAGAAGAAGGGGGGGAACCAGAAAAATGGAATTAAGATTCTTAGATTCTCTCTCCAAACAGCTGATAAGGACAATCTTTGTAAATAAATTCGAAAAAGCAATATTAAAAACAGACCTGTGTCAGACCATTCTAGCCTGAGGTAATGGTCCAATGGTCTGAACAGTTTCACCATTGCACCGAAAGAAGAATCATTTGGCTGTGCACAGGTCGGCATTTGAAGAAGATGAATGAAACAAATTTGCCCACGTAGAGTGGAAACGATGCCAGGTGCTACACTCTCTTTTTATTCTTTGGGAATAAGTAAAACTTTTATTGCAGATGAAGAAAGGAAATATATGGTGTAGTGCTTTGACAATCAAAGAAAAAAAAGATAACGTTTCAGTTGGTCCAATATTGTCAAAATATCTGCATGACCTTAAGTGATGTGAGGATTATGAAGCCTCGGAGTTCAAGTTGGCATTAACAGGGCATCTAATAGGCCAACTTTGGTTTTATGCTCCTAGCCCCATCACTAATCCCTACACAACGTATATTTATATGAGATGTGTTAGCGTAATGATATAATCATGTGGACTGATGGATTCTTAGTTAGTTTATTAATTTGCTTTATAAATTTACTTTACCAATTAGGCTTGTTAGCTTCCTTTTCCTATTTGAGTTTACTTTACCTTTTGTTTGTAACTAGGACTCTAACTTGTAGAGTCCTAGATCCTATCTAGCATGGTTTTAAGAATCGATAAGATACGCCCCATATCCACCGATACATATCCGTATCGGCAGTGGTCCATATGATACTATTCGATATGTATCTCTTTTAAATACACAAAAAGTGTATCCACATGTATCGATTTTATCGAACCGATACGGCTCGATACACTTTGATACGGTCAATACACTAGATACGTATCGATACATTTAAGTTTCCATTCTCGCAAAAAAATAAGATACATTTACCGAAACGGATCGATACACCTCGAAAAGAACCGATACACCTCGATACATCTCGATACGAACTGGTCGATACACACATATAAAGCTTGATATAACTGATTTGTTTCATTTTTCTGATCTTCTTCCTTGTTGAAAACCTACATTTCATGTGAACTGAATGTTGTAGCCCATTGAATGTCATCAACTATATCTTTAATCCTTGGAAATACTTCAAGATTGTCTACTATAATGTTTTTATGCTTAAAAATTGTGTTTTTCATGTTCCCTAATCATTCCCTTATCTGGCCCCATATCCTAATGTATCCATTGTATCCATGATATGACACAATATGTCACTTAAAATCGCCCGAACAATATGCTACCGATACACGATACTTTATCCTTGCTATCTAGTAGTTGTTTTCTATTTTCTATAAATACAAACTACGTTCTATTTTCTATAAATACAAACTACAAGGAGAGGAGCATTACCCATTAATTATCTCCATCTTCTCTTATTTTCTATTTTGTTGCAAGATGAACTGTAATTTGTTCTTTAGGTTAAGTTTTTTATATGTTTGACAATTGATATGGTGTAAAAAGTATATAACAAGGGTTTGCGAGGAAAATAAAAAAATTATGAAGGAGCACCTAAGTTAATTTCACTGAATAAAAAAATGTGTAGCACATTAATTACATGCATTGCATAGCACAACAAATAGCATTCTGGACTCCCACTATTGACATGGACATTCTGACATTAGTCACTCTGGGATAAAAATAAAGGGCATCCTAGTGCAAGAGGCTCCTGATACTACAAGGTCTGGGGAGTGGCAGAATGCACGCACCCTTGCCCCCGCAATGCAGATCGAACCCATGACCAGCAGGTTGCAATACGACAACCTTACCGTCACATTAAGGCTGACCCTCTAACTCTGGGATGTGCATAAAAAATGATGAGTAAAGTAATTCAAGGTAAAGTTGTAGCTTGTTGGCAATTGGCTTAGTTATTCAAAGCTAAGAAGGAAGTAAATATGAGAATAAGGGCAAACTCAAAGTAGATCTAGAGACCTTCAATGAAATAATTAGCACACCCTACTTTGCCCATGTTGACCAAGTTCACTAGAATGAGAATCTAAAAAAATCATGTTGTGGAACAATTATCACTTGCAATAAGATTCAATGACTTCTAAACTGTAATAATACGCTTATTATCAATTCCAAAGCATCGAATAAAACCTAATCAAATATCATTTCTAGCTACTTGAATTAAATGATGAATCACATATCATCTGAAAAGTGTCTGGTTAAGCACAATGAGATCAAGTTTGAGTGAATCCAACAAATGGAAAGAAATATCCAGTCATTTGAGCTCACGGATGTCACTCTGTCGTGGGAATACTAGGCTGTGAGGCCTCAAGGGCTGTAAACTTAGTGTCCGATAGAATATGGTGAGTCTGACTCCAAGTTGTACATCCTTAAGTGCGTTCTTTTATTTCTTTGATGAGAAACACCAGAATAATTTACTAAAGGCAAAGAGAAGCACAAAAGAGAGAGAAACAAGAAATTGAAAAACTGAAACTGATAAAAAAGACCTAAGACAAGGACCCATGAAAGAAGAACAGGAAAACTCATACACCCATCCTCCACACTCCCCCCCTCTCTAGACTAATAAGGCAAACCACCAAAACATACATCCTTGACTACATCCAGCAAGACCAACTAATGTAGGACCAGTCTCCAACTCAACAAATTAGGAACCAACCCCACAATAGGATCGATTCACTAACATAACCAATAGGTAAAGCAATGCCCATCTCACAAATCATCAAGCAAAACCGTGACTAAACAATGCAATTACAACCTGGCCGTATGGTATTAGAAGCATGGATTAAAATCACGGCGAGATCTCGCCTTTTTCGCTAGTTTCGACACTAGCCGAGACGAAAACAGAGGCGATAACCATTTTCGTCTCGGCATTTACCTGTTCTCGCCGAGATCTCGCGAGATCTCGCTATTTTTCGCTATTTCTCGCTATTTCTCGCAAGATCTCGCGAGATTTTGCTTTTTGCTTTTTTTTTTTGCTTTATAAACAGACAGAGGGTCTGTTCTCGGTCGAGAACTCGACCGAGAACAGACCCCTCTGTTTTTTTCTTTAAATTTTCAAAGTTTCTTCATTTCTTCCCCATTTTTTTTTTGTTTGGACTTCTAAATTGCTACGAGTGGTGCTTCGGACTGCGAGGATTGCTGTAAGAGCTTCATATCAACTGTTGAAGGTAAGTTTCTTGCCGAAAAATGAAATTTTTACATGAGACTACAAAGGGGAGAAATTTTTTTTTTTCTAGAATGTGATGAAATTTTTATATGTTAGTTACGTGAGCCCGATCTACAAGCTCACGGTTTCAGATTTCGATTTTGATTGTTGTAGGTATTTTTTTTTTCAATTATTTGCATTTAAAAATGAATTTCCAGCAATTAAAATTTAAAATAATAATTATTATTACTCATTTGATGATGATGACCTATTTATATGTTAATCACCGTTGGTCGATTTACTGACGGTACGGGTTCCCGAACCGACCCGCATGGCGGTATGCGACGCCCTTCGGGGTGATAGGAAGAAGACCCAGTGTAATTTTTGTGGGAAGAAGCTTCGGCCCGGTGGCATCACAAGACCCGAAGCAACACTTGAGTGGATTGGGCAAAGATGTTTCCAAATGCCCGCAGTGTCCCGTGGAGATATCCAGGGCCATAGGTGAACAGTTGAGGGGAGGGAGGGCGGAGGAGGGCAGCAATGGAAAGAGAAAAACAACAATTTGAAGAGGCAATTCGAGGCACCGTACCGTAATCCAAATGAGGAACATGAGGTCGAGGGATGGGATGTAGAAGATATGACAGAGACAGAGGCAAGACGGATCGCGTCTGCGGCAATGGCTAGTAGAGAAACCCTTAAATCGGATGCAAAGAGGAGACGGACAGGAGCGGGTACATCCGGAGCGGTGGCAGATGGTAGTGGATTTGTTGAGCCCGAGCCACGAAGACGGAGCAAAGGGATTGGTTCTTGGTTTTCTAGATCACGAAGTAGAAGGGAAGAACCCGTTGCCACGGGGACGGGATGATTATGTTCAAGTTCTAGAGCAAGATCCCGCAGTCTTTACGAAGCAAGGTAGTAAGCAAAAAAAAAAAAGAGGCAATGTTTGGGGGAAAGAATAGGGAGTCAGTAGGGTATTCTTACTCTAAGTGGTCGTTTTATCATGGCATCCCAAAGAAACGCCACCACAGGCCCTTTCTTTCGGAGCATGCTAGATGCGATTCTTGAGGCGGTACGGGGGTTAGAGGGCCAAATCAATATGAGTTAATGACTCATTATTTGCCTCAACATAAGAAAGAATTACAAGACCGGATTCTAACCCGGAAGAGGAATTGGGAAGATTTCGGAGTAACTATTATGTGTGATGGTTGGATTTGGTCCTACCGGAAAGTCCATCATCAACTTCATGGTTTCTCGTGATGGGAGGGACGGTGTTCCTTAGGTCCGTTGATGCATCACCTGAAGTAAAAGATGCAGATTATATTTATGGGCTGTTGCAAAAGGTGGTGGTTGAGGTGGGAGCTCGGAATGTTGTCCAGTTGTGACGGACAACGGCAAAGAATTTTAAGAAGGCAGGGGAGATGTTAATGAACAATCCCGACTACAACCTCTTCTGGACTCCATGTGCTGCTCATTGTATTGATTTGATGTTGAAGGACATGGGAAAGATAAGTAAAGTCAAGAGAGTGGTTGAGCAAGCAAGACAAGTAACCACTTTCATCTACAACCATGGTTATTCCTTTAACATGCTCAGGGAGAGATGTGGGGGGGACTTGGTCGGACCGGGCATCACCGGATTCGCTACGAACTTCATAGTATTAAGAGCTTTGAGGCGAAGATGGCCGGACTCGGATCGATGTTTGCATCCGAGGATTGGTTTTCGTGGAGACAATCGGCTACACCCCCGGGAGTGGAAGCACGAGTACCATCGCCTGGACAAATTTTGGCAAAATGTGAAGGTGGTAGTCGGGGGTGTTGCATTCTGTAGTACGGGTGTTGAGATTGGTAGATCTTGAGCGAAAACCAACCATGCCACTTTTTATGCTGCTGTGGACGCATTGAAAGTACGTGTTAAAGCTTTGATACCACGTGGCTACAAGAATTATATAAAGATTATCAATGACTGATGGGAGAGCCAACTCATGCATCCATTACATAGGGCTGGTGAGTAAATTTGATGATGTATTTACTTTAGTGTTACTTATGTATCAATATAATTTTTATTTGCTTTAACCATGTGTCCACTGTCAAATATTTCAGCATACTATTTGAACCCCAAGTACCGGTATACGCATGTACTTGGGACGAACGCAGAACTCATTGAGGCGGTGAAGCTAGTGGTTGCAAAGTTGGAGCCGGATCCCCAAGCCACGGGCATTGGCAAACCTATAGGTGAGTTGTGTGCTTCAATTCATGGAAATATGGGCTTCAACTATATATTGTAATTGCAAATATTTATAAGTTTTCGATTGTGTGTAGATTAAAACCTTCGGGGAAGCCCGTGGGAGTTTTGGGTTCCCCTGCAGCGGGGCCGGACGTGACAAAAGTGATCCGTGTACGTATTACGTTTAATTGACATACGAAATTAAATTATCTTATGTTTTATGTATTACATTTAAATGACATACGAAATCAAAATATGTTATTGTTCTTATGCAGCTGAATGGTGGGTGTTGTATGGTAAAAATGAACCTCGCTCAAGAAGATAACAAGTAGAGTGTTAGCTCGGACATGCTCTACATCCGGTTGTGAGCGAACCGGAGTACTTTCAACCTCATTCATTCAAAGAGGCGGAATCGACTTGGCTCCCAACGGCTAAATGACTTGGTCTTTGTGCATTACAACATGAGATTGAGGGTGCAAAACATGTTCTTTGATAAGGAGGATGATACCCCGCTCGAGCTCGCCAACATCTTCCGGACTTGACTCAAGAGGAAGATCCATTAGTAGAGTGGGTGCGGGACGAGAGAGTACCCGTGATGGACGAGCCCGGGGGGATGCCTCGACTCCCATTTGGCCAGCCATTTGGATACCGATGTCGACGAGTTTTTAGCCTCGGAAGAGGGTCGAGTCCATACACGGTCACCCGTGCCATTTGACCCTCCCGCCGGCACCGATACGTAAGATCCCGAGTGGAGTTGGAGTGGTAGTGGAGCTAGTGGTAGTGATCATGGGGGTGGGGGTCGAGCCACTTTTGTCAATATTGGGGCTGATCCAGCCACGAGCATCACCTATTAGATACACCTGGGGAGAGCCGATACACTCATACAACACAGGATGATGACCATGCCGCACGTGCGCCATCCTCATCACGTAGACCAACCTCGTATTCGCGTAGGCCTCGACATCATTCCCATTCTCAACATGATGAAGATGTTGATTGTAGTAAGACGATGGACGCCGACGTTGATAGCCTCTCTACAGTGGCTTACGAGGATTGAGTGTGGAGGAGAATAGCGATTCTTTGCGGTGGACATGAGCAGATGGAACTTTCCCGGATATAGCACCGGTTCAAGCATACACCTCAAATGATTATGTTGATATCAACTTCGTCCCCCATCCCACTACGACGCATATGGTTCTTCTTTCGACGATGGTTCGGATGCGGGAGCACATACACGGAGTCATAGTGGATCAACCAACTTTTATTCCATTCCATCAATACTTCCACAAGATTCTACGCACACAGTACTACTTGAAGTTTTTCCATTCTTCCCAAAGATAGGTATCCTTCGGACAGCTCACGATGTTATATTTATGAATCATGTGCAAGACTACCGTAACTACTTTGCATCAAGAATGTCATGGGAAGATTATGTTGCTCAATTGGAAGACAATTTGCATCGACAACTTTCCCAGATGTATGATGATAGTAGGATGGATCATCCACGACACTCTACGTATTACTAGACATTGTATCTGTATAAGGATTGTGGAATTGTGGACTATAGGCACATGGGGACTATGGGATCATTCAATGTTGAATATTTGAATTTTGAACTATGATGTAAATTATGTAATGATTTATAATGAAGTGTAATTTTGTTTCTCTTTCCCCTAATGCATTATGTTATTGTCTCATTTGCCATATTTGATTGAATATAATAGCTAATATTAACCTAAATTAACAACAGACTTCAGCATTGACTGTGAAAACATGGGTGTAAACCCAAACAACCACAAATGGTCATTATTTTTACAATTTTATACTCTAAATGTGTTTATGTATGTAAAAATAAGGTTCCCCTAAAATTGGAGACCTAAAAAAGGCATTTTGGCCACCTAGACAGCTTATGTCTCGGACAAAATGCATAGTCTCGGCAAGATCTCGCCGAGATCGGTTTCGGAGGAGGCCGAGACTCCTCCGAATCCCGAGATTTTAAACCTTGATTAGAAGAACCAGAAAACTTGCCTTAGATCTGTCAAACAACTAGTTGGATGGGGCTGAAACTATGATCGAATGTAGGGTTTGATGAGGCGAAGATCATACCAGAAATGGAGCTTGAAGTGATGGTCAGATCTGGAGTTATTGGACTTGGATTGGGCAGCAAGATATCACATGAACAGTAAACAGCGAACAGTATCTTCCCTCTTTTTTAGGGTTCTCTTCATATAACAAAGAAAAGCGAAATAATGGATGGAAGGAAGGAAGGATATGAACTAAGACCTCTCACCTTAAGGCCTAGGCAGCAGCCTCTCACTGCCGGAGGTCTCTCACCTGAAGAGTTTCTCACTCCAACAGCCTCTCACCACAAATATGGTTAATCCACTCTTCTTTCATTAACTTAAAAAAAAATAAAAAAAATAAACAACTAAGCAGCAAAGCTTCATTACAAACTAATTTATAGACTACAAAAACAAGGCAGCCGAATGACAATGGGTACAGTTCACATGAACAGTACTCGTGAACAGTACCTCCATGTTGGGCTGATATACAAGGATAGAAACCAAACAAAATAAAAACTATGGAAGTAGAAACTACCTAAGGCTATAAACTAAACATAGAAAGTAAATGAACTCCCTATTGGCTATCAACACAAAATAGAACTCCTATGATTCCTTTGGCTTATAACCAACAAGACTTACTAAACTAAGAAACTAGAAACTTGCTTATTACAAAAACTTCCAAAACTGAAAATAACAACAACTAAAAGCTAAAGACTTGCTTGTTAAGCACTCCAGTTAGAATTAGAAAGTGCAGAAATAGAAGGCAGGCCCATGAATGTCAAAGCATCTACCCAAAACAGCCTCTAAAATCTGCTACTGCGTGAACCAAGGTTCAAGGTGCTGGTTTTGAGGCCGGTTTCGACCAGCCTCGAAACCGAGTTATCTCGGGTTTTGACCGAAACTCAGTCGAATCCTGGTATTTTTCTCAAGAAACCTTGACTCCATGGTTTTGAGGACCAGATTTTTTTTTTTTTTTTTTTTTAATCTAATTTTTTTATGTAGCCTATTTAAACCATTTTACTCCTATTTCACATGTTAGTTTGAAAAAAAGACATTAAAAATAATTACATGTGGTGTGGACCCAAGTTTGCTAGTGTACGTTGAAGGCTGAATGCCAATGTACAGCACCTTGAACTAAGCCACATTGCACTCAGCCACTAACTATGAAGAATTAACATAATCTAACAATAATTTATGTATTGATAATGAAATTATAGAGTTAAAACAATAAAAACATTCATTTAAAATAAATACATTTAACTTAAAAGCATTCATTATTTTTTAAATAACCGAAAATTGGAATAAAAAAATAAAAACAGAAAAAAAAAAAATTTCACCTCCATCACAATGTAGATAGGCCTCTTGTGTCTAACATATATTTAATTGAAGTCCATACAACATATGTGACCCATATTTTTTTTAAAAAAAAAAAAGTTATAGGAAAATCAATTTTTTAAATAGAAATTCCAATAAATAAATTATCAATTGAAAAAAAAAAACCATAGATTCATAAATTGGGTCATTTTAACAAACATATAAAAATTTGAAACCCAAGCATGATGTTTGCATACACATTCTATGAAAAATCTACATTTGGAGATAATGGTATACCAAGAGAGAGTGAAAAGGGTTGAGAGGCTTTGTTCTTGAAGCAACTTGAGAGATCTTGTGAAACTTAAGAGATCAAGGAAGAAATCAAGAGTTTTAGAGGAAAATATGAGAAAACCTCTTTCAAAATCACAATCCTTAGAGTCTCAGTCGTAGGTTTCTGCGAGACATAAGATATTTATAAGGTGGGTTGGTTCATTTTTGAACCGAAACCATGGTTCCGATCGAATCCTGGTCGAACCCAAGCAAGGTTCGACCAAGACCATGTGAACCTCCATCTAGTCTCAGTTAGGGTTGAAACCGAAATATGAACCATGGCGTGAATAGTGTTGGCTGGCTAGCTTTGACATGTTGTTCCCATTAACATCAGCTGTTGTCAGGTGAACAATACTGTATCAACTCCCTCTGTTGTCGATTCAAATCAACAACATTTCAAAATCAATATGTCGGGATGAGTGTTCAACTTCCTCTGTAAAGTGAAATCTGGTTGCTCTTGAAAGCTTAAAAGAAAGCCCACACCATGGGACCACTCTCTTCAAATTACGGTAGAGGAATCACAAAGTCAATATGTTTGTCTTCAAGAAAGGAATCAACTGTTAAGGGGGTGTTACTGATCTTCTATAGCGATAGGTATGTTGGGATACAAACCTGTTGATACTCCTATGGATCCTCACCTCAAGCCTACATGTGATGATACGGATTTTGCCGATATACACAAGCTTAGACCTCTTGTTGGGAAACTTATTTATCTCTCTGTTATTCGGCTTGACATCACTTTTGTTGTTGGGGTTATTAGCCAATTTATGCAGGCCCCGAAACAAGTTCATTGGGATGTTGCTTGTCAGATCCTGAGATATCTCAAGGGAGTTCCTAGAAAATAGTTGATTTATTAACCTCACAGAAATATTGCTCTTTGTGGTTATTTAGATGCTGATTGGGTTGGTGTAGACAGTGATCGCAGATCTACCACTAGTTATTGCACATTTCTTGGAAGCAATCTTATTTCTTGGTGTAGAAGGAAGCAGATCATAGTGACTCGGTCTAGTGCAGAGGCAGAGTATCGTGTTATGGCTCACACTGCTACAAAATTAATGTGGGTGAAGTTTATTCTTGGCAAACTTAGCTTTCCAATTACACAGCCTATTCCTACGTAATATGATAATCAGGCAACCATCCATATTGCTAGCAACTCAATCTTTCACGAACGCACCATGCATATCAAGGTTGATTGTCACTTTCATCAGATGTCATGTGCAACCTGATATCTACTCCGTTCACTAGTTCCAGTTCTCAACTTGGTGATATGTTCACGAAGGCATTATTCAAGGCTCCATGTCTCCTAAATTGTTCCAAGTTGGGACTGATATTTATGCTCCAGCTTGAGGGTGGGTGATAATTTTTATTATTTGTGTTAGTATGTCCTGTTTAGTAGAGTGGTCTAAGTGTCACCAATGTGGGGATACTTACTCACTTAATCTTCTCTTTTTAAGTATTTCTTTTCATTTGTAAAGTTGGCTAGAGTGTAACCTACCCTACTACTTGTACTTCCCTATTCTATATATAAGATAAGGGCGAGGGGAAGAAATCACTTCTCCATTCTCTCACCCCTCTCACGGTTTCTTTATTTATCCCTCTCTTCTTCCCTTCTCTTCCACCATTATTCATTGTGTATAATCTGATTTACCTTGATTTTATATTGTTAAAAGAGTGATCTAGAATTACAATTGATGGGTCCGTTCTTCTGGCAGAAATGTCCTGCATAATCTGAACTAATTATGTTGACACAACAACTTTCTGAAGAGTCCTATTATTATAAGGACGGTCGATACTGGGTTCAGAATTGATGCAATCAATCAGATTGATGATTGAGGAAAACAAAAAACAGAATCTCAGAGAGGATAAATCACAAGTAACTGAAGCAATCTAAACACAAGTCAAACAGAATATTTACAGAAACAGAGTAGCTGCAGTGTTTAGATAGGAAAAAACTGGTTAGAAATCCACCTACGTCTCACTTGGAATGCACAACAGCAACTATTGAATCCATGACAATCAAAGTTTAAGAAAACTGAACTAATATATTTAATAACTTCATGTCTGTAGCCTTAGGCCACTATATCTATATGTAGATTTTATCTATTGATGATGGGAGTCACCACAAATTTAAAATTTTAGGTACGTAGGTTCAATCATAAATAAAGAAGCAGAAATAGAGGATGATGCCGCACAAAGAATTGGAACATGGTGGATGAAGTGGAGGGGTATGTCCAGAGTATTGTGATCAACTGTCAATGTATTCCTTTAAAACTCAAGGAAAATTTATAAGACAGTTATAAAACCAGAAATGATGTATGGACTTGTAAATAATAAAGAAAGGAAGAAGTAGAGGACACCAGGAAGGAGGAAGAGAAGAAAGGAAGAAGCAGAGGAGACTAGGAAGGAGGAAGAGAATGAGAGGATGTTGTACCTTTGGGAGCCACAACATTGTATTGAGACTCCCCATTCTATTCCAATATATTGAGTAACCCTATCAAGGGTAAAAAGGGAAAACACCAAAAGAAAAGGAGGAAAAAATGGGTGTCGTGATTAGGGCTTGGCATTAATCACGACAGCCCTACCCCTAAACCAATAACTCATACCACACCCCCAGCAGGAGCATATATAACAATAATGCCCACTGCCAGCTTGTTACAATATAAACAATCCTGCCCATCCCCCAAAGACTTAGTAAACACATCGGCAAATCGTTCTTCTGTTCGAACATCGCTCGGTAAAATAATTCCTTGTTGCATCTTTTCTTGCACAAAATGGAAATCAACTTCAATGTGTTTCAGTCTTTCATGAAACACAAAATTGGATGCAATGTGAATGGCATTTTGGCTATCATACCACAATAGCATACGAGATACATCTGGAAACCCAAGTTCAGCTAATAACTGTTTTACCCACATTAACTCACATGTGACACTGCACCATGGCAGGACATTCAGAATTTCAGAGATTGCACGGGACCTAGCAAAAATGGTATGTTTCTTGCTCTTCCATGACAGAAGATTTCCTCCAACAAAAGGGCAATAACCGGTAATTGATCGCCTATCAATAGCATAGTTGTCAAGGCGTCGCCTAGGCGCCCAGGCGCCCTTATGTCGCCTTGGAAAATTGGGCACCTTGGTCGCCTGGGCACCTTGGTCGCCTAGGCACCTCGTCAGGCCTCCAACACCTTGGTTCGCCCTGGCGCCCCGACAACTATGAACAATAGGGGAACCAGCCCAATCAACATCTGAAAAACCCTCAATACGTCCACATTCATAGTTGGAGTACAATAGACCACGGCTTGGAGCCATCTTAAGACACTTGAAATACGAATAACAACATCCCAATGAGAGGTTCGTGGAAATGACAAAAACTGACTCACAATGCTAACTGGAAAAACCACATCTAGTCGAGTCACAGTGACGTAATTCAATTTGCCCACCAACCTTCGATACCTCTCAGGATCACCTAAAACATCACCACTATCAGCTATAAGATTGATGGTGGAGGTCATGAAGGTAACCAGAGGTTTGGACCTAAGTCACCTAACATCCCTATCTCCCCGTAAGAAAATCCAAAACATACTTCCGTTCTGAAAGGAAAATGCCTTTCCTTGACTGAGCCACCTCAACACCCAAAAGAGTCCAGTCAACCTAGATCCTTGGTGTGAAACTTGTATTGTAAATGAGTCTTTAGACCCTTGATGCCTTCAAGGTCATCTTCTACAATCACAATATCATCAACGTATATAATAAGAAATATTCTCCCAGCATTGGACTCACGATAAAACATCGAGTGATCACGACCACATCATGACAGTTCAAAATCAAGAACTACTTCAGTGAACCGACCAAACCATGCCTGAAGAGACTAGTTCAACCCATATAAGGATTCTTAAGCTTGCACACCATACCAGAATTCCCCTGAGCAACAAAACCATGTAGTTGCTCCATACAAACCTCTTCATGGAGATACATGAAAGAAAGCATTTTTAACATCCAATTAGTGTAACAACTAATGACAAGAAGTAGTAAGAGAGATTAAAATGCGAACAGAGGCAAGCACTTGCCTACAGGAGAGAAGGTGGATAAATAATCAACGCCATAGACTTGAGTATACCCCTTAGCCACCAACTGAGCATTCAAATGAACAAGAGAACAATCAGGGTTGACCTTAATAGCATGCACCTACCGACAACCAATAGCAGACTACCAAGGGCACAAGAACCCAAATATAATTTTCCTCCAAAGCCATTAGTTCCTCCTCCATAGTTGTCTTTCATCCAGAACTAGATAATGCCTCTGCAACAGACTTGGGAAGGGGATGACATGCAAAAGTAGACAAACAAGGATGAAAAGACAAAGAGAAACCAAAATAAGACATAAAAAGTGTGAAAGGGGGTGTGAAAGGGGGGTACTAGGTACAGCTCCGAACACCCTTACAATGAGCAATAGTAAGGTCAAGATCAGAAGTTGGAATACTTAGCTTAGGAGCCAGATCTGGAGACGGAGAGGACAAGGCAGGGGCAAAAGAGGGCGAGGGTGAAGGAACAACCTAAGGACGACAAGTATAAACATGCTGGATGGTGGGTGGAGGAGGCGCAGCAATGATTGGTGGAACATGTGAAACAAAGTGTTGTTAAATACATGTAGAGAGATCATCACCCAATTCGGATAAAATAAGTGACCCATCTAGATAAGGTGTAGACTCAAGGAAAAAAGCATTGACTGTGACAAAGTATTTGTGCAACTCAGGAAAATATCAACCACAGTCTTTTGGGTACAAAAATAACTAAGAAAAAGACATTTGAGAGGTTTGGGATCCAACTTTGATAGACCAGGACAATGATCACGAATAAAACAAACAGACCCAAAGACACAAGGAGATAGAACACAAAAGATCGGAATGAGACAGCAATGAATGAGGAATCCAGCCACATAAGACAAAAGAAGACATGTGATTAATGAGGTAGCATGCAGTTAAAACAGCACCAACCCAAAAAGATTTGGCCACCTTCATTTCAAAAAGAAGGGACAGAGTAACTTCCATTAAATGACGATTCTTTCGTTCAGCAACACCTTTTTGTTGAGGGTTGTCTGAATAACAAGAATGATGAATCATAACAGTTCAACAATAAAATGAAAAAATGAGACCGAAAAATATTCTTTGGCATTGCCACAATGTCGAACATGACTAGACTCTGAAATTGAGTCTGAATTTCAATAAAATGCACAAAAGACAAAAAATAATTCAGAACAATTTTTCATTAAATAAAGCCAAGTGACTTTGGAATAGTCAACAACAAAAGTAACAAAATATTTGAATCCCATCTTAGATGCCATAGGACACATCAGAAAGGACTAAACCAAAAGGGTGCGCACACCGTTTATTGACTCAAGAGGAATAACTCATCACATGATGGAGCTTCTCAAGCTGACACAACTCATATTCTAAACTATAAAGGGAATGAAAACAAGAATCAACTTTTTTCAAACTCTACAAAGACGGATGAACCAGACGACAGTCAAATTGATGATGAGACAGAATCTTAGATTAAAATCTCGACGATCTTGAATTTCTCAAACTTCTCGACTTGGTCAAGACAAGACTAGGTACAAGACCAGATCTCGAGATTCTCGACCAGTTTTAGCGCAGTCTCAACAAGTCTCGACATTTTCGACCGGTTTTCGACCATTTCTCAACGTTTTCGACTAATTGTCAACCAATTCTCGACTGGCCTCGACATAATGTATGAATTATAATTGTATGGTCTACTTGACTACTTTGGATTTTTTGAGTATGACAATTAACTAATTAAGTGCTATTATATTTATTCTTCTCCTAAAATATAATTTTACTGGCTCATTTGGTCTTCACTGATCTTCTAGTAATGTAACATTATGTAAAATAGCCCTAGGTTTATATCTAAACTTCAAACCAACATTGTCAAACAAGGGTATAAACCCAAATAAAAATGTGTGATTGATTTTTCAATTTTATGGTTTAAATGTGTTTATATAGTTTAAAATAGTGTTTTCCTATAGTATCAACCCTTAAAATGGTCATTTAAGCCTCGAAACACTCATTTCTAGCCTTCGCGGTTTTTCAACATGTTCTCGCTGAGATCTCAGAAATCTCGGTCTGGCTCAAGATTGAGACGACCTCGAGACTCGAGATTTTAATTCTTGGACAGAACACTCGAGCAGGCAACTAAAGGAGAATTGTCAAGTAAATACAAACCCCCTTTTCAAGGCCCCTACAAATCATCTTTTTCATCATAAGATCCAGAAAAACACAAGAATCAAGATAAATGGTTATAGAGCAATTGTAAGCATTAGTAAGCTTACCGGTAGATAAAAGATTAAAAGGAAAGTCTGATAAATGAATGGAAGATAACCACAAAGAAGTAGTAAGATAAACAATACCAGTGCCATTGCCAAAGAGCCATCAGCCAAAGTGACACTGGAAAGAGGAGTCACGAAAGGAGGAAAAGATACCTAAAACACCGGACATGTGATCAGATGCACCTGAACCAATGATTTAGGCACAAGAAGAGAATGAGAGACATGCAGTGGTAGTACCTATCTAGGCAAAAGTAGCAGTAGAAGGCTGAGAAATCTGAAACTGATTGTACCGTGCTTATTCCTTATCTGCCATCATAACCATCTTACTCTCAAACGATCCAGGTTGGGAGATAGGGTCAATACTGGCAGCTGAATTGGCAAATTGCGGCTGAGGGGGTTTGCTATAAAGTTTTCAACAAAATGTTGGATAAGACCGAGCTTGCCACAATGACGGCACGCAAACTGTCCCTATACCATCGAAGCTGTTGGAGTACCGGAAGGTTGCCCTCTACCGATGCCATGCCCATGACCACGTGTGCGACCACGACCTCTACCACTATTAAAGGAGTGACGCACACGAGCTGAACTGCCCACAAGTGTAGTGTCACAAAAACCTTCGCCATATACCCTTAATATGCGTGAAAAGGTATCCATAAGAAAGGGCATCTTGACACTACAAAAAATCTGAGAACGAAAAGAGTCATACTCTGTTCCAACGCCTCCCAAAAAACCCATAACCGCCAGTTTTTCTCTCTAGACCTGCATCTTTTGCACATCAGCACTGCTAGGAAGTAAAAAATTCAACTCTTCAAACATCCATTTAAAATTTGCAAAATATTGAGCCAGAGGACGACCTTTGCGATCGGCCTGATATACTTACTGTGAAAACTCATAAATACGAGACAGGTTATTCAGGGATTATATAAAATATGCAAATAGTCCCACAACTCCTTCACAATATCAATGTGGATAACAATATTAACAACATGATTATCCATAAAGTTCAACATCCGTCCCAAAATCCGTGCGTCAACGGTATCCTATGTGCTATTTGTGGCAAGTTTAATCTAAGTGACGAGGCTATGTTGATCCCGACCGGTCAAAACCAACTTAACATCTTCTTCCATTGCTATTTCATATCCTTCTAGTTTCTTCTTTGTGATACGATTAGAGGATGAAGACACATCCTCAGACACCATATTCTTTGAATCAGCCATCAATCCAAATAATGCAGGACGCAAAGAAAAAGAATCACATACCAACAACCCAAAAAGAAGACCTCAATTGATTCAAAAAATCGATCCCAAAAACAATTTCTAAAAAATTATAATTACCTAATTAAAAAATGAATTAATGTAAACAAATAAATAATCACTATCAATTGAAAACTCACCAACAATAATTCTACAATTTTCATGATTTTCAATCCAAAGCAGAATATTTTTTCCAATATTCTTATTTTTTAAGATTTTAAATTTTATTAATCTGAAATCTAAAAAAATTACAAATTGAAATCCAACTCCATGAAGTCGTAGATCAGCCAACGGTGTCAAACAGATAAAAACTTGAAGGTCAACATTTCATACCCTTCGCTCGATGAGAAACTGGGTCAGATTCAACAAGATCAGATCAAACCCATGGGACTTAAGGAATGATGGAAGGGAATAAAAAAGTAAAACGAAAAGAGAGGGAAAGAAAATAGAAAGAAAGAATAAAAGAAAGAAGAACCCAAGTTCCAAATGAAAAAATTCAAACTCGAAAAGGATCTTTCTGATTCTCGAAGAATGAGGGGCAAAGGGATTGATCGAGAAAGATCTCTTGCTCTTATTATAAGATCGTGATTGGATCCGCATATGTTGACCTTAATTTTTTCAAATATTAGTTTCAAGAATATCAATTTTTTAAACCAGAAAAATAAAAAATAATAATAAACAGAAAATAAAATCCGATTCAATGAAGTTGGATATTAGCCTACAGTGTCTAGCATATGAGAAACTGAAGCGCAACCAATATGTTTACACCTTTTTTCCAAAAAAATAATTTCAAGGAAAACAGTTACCTTCAAGTCATTGTACTATTAGTTTCCCACACTTTTAAGTCGAAATAGGCTAGCAATCGAAATTTGATCATTTTGATTGACTTATGGTTTTTTAAACACATTTCAGCATTCCAACTGAAATTTCAGTCAAAACTTCGTAACCAAGCTTAGTCGAGTGGTAGTTTGTTCCACCATTCATCAAAACCAAAATATGCTGTCAAAGTATTGGCATTTTGATCGAAATTTTGAACTATAGGACTATTTGGATTCATCTCACCCTAAACTTACATAATTCAAAATTTTCTAATTAAACTTTACATCTCTCAAATCACAAATCAAAGCTTCAAAAATTTATAGAAAAATTAATAAAGTTCTCAAAGTTTACCATCCAATAGGATCATGATTTCAACTTTCAAATTTTGGTCTCACAGGCCATTTTGCTCCTTAACGTAACCAAAATAGTTCGCCAATAAGTGAAATTTCAGTAAAAATATGGTATTTCGACTACAAATTTCAATGGTTATATGGCCATATTTCAGCCCTAAATTTACAGAAAACTCTGATGAATCATCTCTAAGCATGTTTGAACTTCTAGGTTGTAAAAAACACACCTAAAATAGAAGCTTGGCTTTAGACTCTCTGTTGCTAATGTACATCTAACCGCATCCTTCCCATCACAGCAGAGCATTATAGATGAGAATTTTGAAATTTGAGAAAATTTGGCTAAAAGATGCATCGAATACATCAAAAATTCCAAATGTTGAAGTGTTATTCCACAATCGACCTTTAAGCATTTGCTTCAACAGCAAAATGAGGATTCTGCCAAGAAATTGAGGTTTTTGAGCAACTCTAGCGCTCTTGGCAAAAAAGGCGAAATTTCAGTGAAATATTTTGAAATATTGTTCGAAATGACCAAAATGCTGGTCAAAATCTGGAAAACCAGGTGAGTTGCAAAGTATTTTGTTTCAGCCCGGGCCAAAACCAATGACCAATGAGTAGGATATAAAACCAAAAAGAGTTTAGAAAATTTGAAACTAATAAAACCATGATTTTAAGTTTTCTGGTCAGACCATAGTTTAAAATTTCGGCGAAATTTCAAAAAAAAAAAAAAAAAAAAAAAATCTAGAATTCCAACCAGGCCAAGACAAGATTGAAGGCAAATTAGGGAATAAACAAAGTTTAGGTTGAAATTTCAATCCACCTCATCCATTTTTGCCTGTTCTCTACAAGCAACAAGGTTCGAAATTTCGGTTTTGTGCCTGGAAATGGCCAAAACCATGGAAAAAAAACTGTCATGTTTTGAAATCAGTTTTGCCGGCCAAAAAAATTGTTTTTTGAGACAATTTTTGTGTTTTATGCATTTTTAACCTTCTTAACATATATATTGAATTATTTGCACCCAAAAAAAAAAAAAATCCCAAATGGTATTTTTATGTCTTACCATAGAATGCTAATGTAAACTAGAACCTGGGGATTGTATTCAGAGTCAAACAGACAACACTTATTTATAACTAATATCATTTAAGTAAATGTTTATTAATTTTTATATTTCATTTACTTAATATATTAGCCATATAACCATAATCAGCTTTGCAACAAATCTAAAATTGCTTGAATCCGAATTATACTGAAGGAGTTACGTTTCGGTCAAATCTTGATCGGAGTATGCGAATGCTATTTAAAGTCATCAGACGTATCAAAGCAAAAGATTATTTTGGCGGACTCTTGGTTTTAATGATATTTTACTCTAATAAGATTTATAGAATTTTTGGAGAAAAAAGTCAGCATTTGAAAGTTGAAAATCACCCCGCGACTGAAAATCCAGTTTTAATTCTTGAATTGGAAAGTTGACTTTTTTTTTTTTGGAATTTGAATTTTAGACTATTTTTACTGGATTCAAATGAGGGGTGTTTACTTGTTTATGAATAATATCTTAAGTAAATGAAATATAAAAGTTAATAAACATTTACTTAAATGATATTTGTCATAAATAACCATTAGGTGTTATATACTATCCCTCTTGCACATTATTCTATGTCTTGTACTACTCTGACTTCTAAGGTCAGAGTACATCATTGTTATTTTATAAGGTGTTTGGAACAAGTTTTGGCCAAAACTAGAGATTTCGATCGAAACATGGTCGAAACAGTGATTTAAGACCGAAATTTGGTACATTTACATTCCGAACCTGTTGCATGTTACAATAAAAGAGAAAAAACAGTAAAAATAAAACCATAAGAGAGAGAGAGAGAGAGAGGAGGAAGGCACAATTTTTGGAAAAAAGAAGAATTGATATGTTTGTCCTCCTCCTTTATCCCTTTATTTATATTAATAATAAAAAATGGTAACAATGGTAATTAGGAAACTTTCCTAATTACATAACCCAACTAGAAAAAGAGTCCTACCTAAGGATGTAAATGGATACCCGAAAATCCAGATTCGATTCGAATTCGACTCCGTTTAAGGAATCCGAATTCGGAAAAGTTGAATTTGAATTCGGATTCGGATAATTTTAATCGGATGCGGAGCCGAATTCGGATTTGACCTAAACGGATCGGATATAATCCGCTCCGATTAGAAAATTTAAATACCTATTTTACCCTTAGGGTTAGGGAGGTATAAATAGAATTTTTAAAGGTTTAGGTTTTTCCTCATTTCTTCTTTCACTGTTCTCTTCTCTGAGTTCTCTCTACTCGATCGAGTCGGCGCCTCTTTCACTCTTCTCTTCTCTGAGTTTTGTCTTCTCTTCTCAGAGTTCTCTCTACTCGATCAAGTCGGCACCTCTTTCACTCTTCTCTTCTCTGAGTTTTCTCTTCTCTTCTCTGAGTTCTCTCTACTCGATCAAGTCGGCGCCTCTTTCACTCTTCTCTTCTCTGAGTTCTCTCTTCTCTTCTCTGGTTCTCTCTACTCGATCGAGCCAGCGCCTCTTTCACTCTTCTCTTCTCTGAGTTCTCTCTACTCAATCGAGTCGGCGCCCCTCTCAATCTCAGACTCTCACTCTCTCTGCTTCTCTTTGGAAAAGCTGGGATTTAGACTTGGCTTAAGGACCTCAGGTTTTTGACCGTCGACCGTCGAGCGTCGACCGTCGGCCGCCGATTCTAAGCTTACAACAGCGGTGCTCTCTTCCAACTCTTAAGTCTCCTTTCATCTCTCTCTGTAAGCGCTCTTCCCACTCTCAAACTGGGGTTTTAGCAAATTGATTCAGTTTTAATAGTTCCCCCTTTGGCAAACTCCCTCTGCAACTTCCAACAGTAAATTTAGGATATTTATGAAAATCTGTGGCAATTTTTTTATTAGAAATGAAAAAAATGTACAAGAAGGACATACATTTAGGATATTTAAGAAAAAATTTTACTCTGTTTTTATTTTCGGATTCGGATCGGATGTTAACCAGATAATCCGGTTAACAAGCGAATTCGAATTTGGATTTTCATTATTTTAATCCGTCGAATGGGAATTCGAATTCGGATGGGGTTGTCAAATTTTGGATTCGAATTCGGATAGTATCATATCTGTACCGAATTCGATCCGTTTACATCTCTAGTCCTACCAACTTAGGAAACTAAGACACCCACTTACAGCAAATAGAAAACAACTAAAATTAATATATCTACTAAATCTAAAGTAGGTCCCATAGCCTCCACAGCACATACCGGTAACACTAACCACACAGCACATATCACTAACGCTAGCACCCCCCCTCAAGGTAGAGCATATAGGTCACCCATGAGTCCATGACCAGTTTGGAACAATTCTGCCGAAATCCTGGACCAAATAATGGTTTGGTAAGAATGTCTGTCAATTGATTTGATGAAAATACAAAGAGAGTAACCACTAACTTCTTCTGAACAACATTACGAACAAAATGACAATCAACCTCCTGTGTTTGGTACGCTCATAAAACACCGAATTGCTAGCAATATAGACGGCAACTTGATTGTCACAGAAATAGTCATGGTACGATTTTCTGGAAAACCCAACTCCTGGAGAAGATTTCATATTCACATAAGTTCAGCAAAAGTTAGGGCCATAGCCCAATACCCAGCTTCAGCATTGGACTTGGACACTTTAGTTTGCTTTCTGTTTCTCCATGTAACCAGGTTTCTTCCAACAAACATAAAATAACCAGTTGTGGAGCATCTGTCACCATCAGCACCAACGCAGTCAGCATCAGAATACCATGTGATATCAATATGTTTGTGACAACGGTAGATTAGACTTTTGCCTGGAGACTTTTTCAAATATCTCAATATGCGACAAGCTGCATCCCAATGAATTTGCTTTGGGGCATGCATAAATTGACTAATAACCCCAACAGCAAATGATAAATCAGGCCAAGTTACTGTGAGATAAATAAGCTTACCACAAGCCATCCGTATTGATGGACATTAGTATAATCAGGACTATCGCTAGTCTCAAGCTTTTGGTGAGGATCCATAGGAATGTCAGCAGGTTTAGATTTAAGAAAACCAGCTTCAATCAGGAGATCAAGCATATATTTTCGATGAAAAAGACTGATTCCCTTATTACAACGAACAAATTCAAAACCTAAGAAATAATGAAGTAAACCCAAATCCTTCATTTCGAAGTGTTTGTTTAAATAAAACTTGACTTCAACAATGCCGGACACATAATCTCCCGTGATAATAATATCATCAAAATAAACAACTATGATAATTACTTTAGAAAGTTGCCTTTAAACTAAAATATAGAGTGATCAGAATAACACGGAGAGAAACCACAATGAGTAACAATATAACTAAACTTCTCAAACCAGGCATTAGAGGACTAATTGAAGGCATAGATGGCTTTGTGTAGCCAAGGATTAAAATCTTAGAACTCGAGGATGTCTCGACCCTTGAGAAAACTGGGATCCGGAGATCTTGGTAGAGAACTAGAGATCTCCAAGATCTCGGCGAGATCCTGCCGAAACTCCCCAACGGCTAAAAATGGGAGTTTCGACACATTTTTGCTCATTTTAAGGCTATACACTGCAGGGAAATACTATTTTAACTTATATAAACACATTTAAATCATAAAATAGTAAAACTAATCACATTGTGGGAAAATCATACATTAATAAATCATAAATCCATACAAGGACACAAATACTCAAAGTCTGAAATACTCAAAATCAAATAGTACATGTGAACATGTGATCAAGATAAAAAATACAATGATCCCAAGTTCCATCTTCCCATCACTCCATCCCAATGTCGAATTCCATGTAAAGTGGCGTGGAGGATCTATCTCGTCATCTCGCCTTTGCCAAGCTCCCACAAGACTTTAGTGGAGTGATTTAGCAAAAACAACAACCTTCCAAGCTTAGAAAACCAACTTGGAGAAGAGGAGAAGCAAAACAGAAGAAATGAAGTGAAAACAGTAAGTCTTAATCAAAATTTTGACCGACACTTACCTTTTATATGAAAAACCAGCTCAAGTTGGCTGAGACTGGTCGAGAACAGTTCGAGAACTAGTCGAGTTTTAGTTTCGAGGGGGTGTCTCGTCTCGACCCCCTCGAGAACACCGAGAAAATCAAGATCTCGCCGAGATTTTGATCTATGTGTGTAGCTTGCATACTTGAGTAGACATCCCCCCCCCGAAGCAACATACCTCAGAGGTTGCTTTATATAAAACTTCTTGTGGAGATCACCATAAAGGAAGGCACTCTTGACATCCCATTGATAAAGAGACCAATCGTGGTTGACAACTAAAGAGATAACCCAAACCGAATTGAAACGGGCAACCGGTGAGAATGTCTCAAAGTAGTCGACACCATAAGCTTAAGTGAACCGTTTGGCAACTAAAAAAGTCATCAGGTGTTCAACTGTCCCATCAAGGTTGTGTTTAACAGTGTATACCCAAGGACAGTGCAACAGTTTTCTCAAGCGGAAGATCAACTAGAGTCCATGTGCAGCGTGAGAGCAAAACATCCATCTCAGAATCCATGTCCTCTTTCCACCCTGATGGGATAAGCAAGGAATTAAGTATTGACACAATACGCACCGTATCGGCCGATACGTATCGGTATCGACACTAGTCGATACGATACACCTCGATTCGTCTCTCCATTTAATTAAAAAAAAAAAACAGTATCGAGGCGTATTGGCTCGATACGCCTCGATAAGCCTCGATACGCTCGATACGCCTCGATACACTCGATACACTTTAAATATAGTTTAAAAAAAAAACATAAAAACCAACCTGTATCGACTAGTATCGAACCATAAACACTGGCCGATACACCTTTTTAGTATCGAGCAGTATCAATTCTACTCAGAACAATTTTCCAAAAACCGACTACCATTTCAGCTTGAATACTCTTCTGCAACTTGATTTTCTTCCAAAAATCCTTAGGGCTTTGATTCTTAACCCTAAAACGACTGGGAAGGTTGCATCAAACTTGGTTTTTGCGAAAATTAGAGCACGAAATCATCTCTTCAAGCTCCAAGGGTGGAAAACAGCAAAGGTAATGAGTTTCAACTTTTTTTTTTTTCAAAATAAATCGATTTTTGTGTTGTTTCTTCTCATAAATCAATGAACAATGGTCCTATTTGATGAATGCATGCTACATACATGGATTTAAACACTGATTTGAGGTTTGATTTGAGAAATTTTTGAAGAAAACAAGAAAATTTAAAAAAAAAAATTGCAAAAATTAATCCTTTCCTCTTCTACTATTTATATAAGATGTGTAGACCACTGATCTACCATCTTTGTTTCTTAGTTATAATTTTTTTTTTCTGGTTTAAAAAATAGAAATATAATTTAGATAATATATATATATTTTTTTTTTTCCTTTTCTTCCATCCTTGTTATTTCCTTTTCTGATTTTTTTTTTTTTTCCATTTCTCTTAAACAGAATATGGCTAGGAACTTGTCTTCGTTTGTTTTTTTTTTTTTTCAAAGATCTTTGTTTCAACCCATGTCTATTTCTCTATTTTTGGGTCTAATGTCTATTTTTGTGTTCTGGAAGTTCTCTATTTATTGTAGATTGTACGCTTTTTTTTATGTGGATGAGGGTGTCAAAACTGTTGGTCAATGAAAAAGATAGGGTTCATAAGGAGACCATCTTAAAATATAGTGTTTGAGGATATGAAAGATAGAGAAAGAACTCTTGTAATGCATTCAGTGGAACTCTGCAGAAATGCAATGCTTGTGATAAAACTGTTTATGTAGAAATGAAAACGGAAGACTGAATTTTTCATTTTCTCATAAGAGTCTTATTCCATCTATCTCATTTTTCTGCAGTAGGTTTTATTGAGTTTTTATTCTCAAGTGATTCAACTAGTAAACATGTTTGACATTTTATATTAACCCATGTCTAATTCTTAATGTTGTTAATTATAGATTTATTGTGTTTTTATGCTTTAAAAATGTGTTCTTTATGATCCTTAATCATTTCTATGTGTATTCTGCCCCATAATCATGTGTATCTATGATGGAAGAAACATTTTCTTTCTCAATGATGCTAATTATAGTGTTTTTATGCTTTAAAATTGTGTTTTGTATGTTCCTTAATCATTTTTGCCCGTATCTTGCCTCGTATCCATGCGTATCCGTGCGTATCCACCGTATCCACGATATGATAAGATACGTCTCTTAATTTCAGCTGGCCGATATGGTACCGATACACGATACTTGATTCCTTGGGGATAAGGCCTAGACATGTGTGGTAGGAACAAATGTAGGGGACATTGACATAACAAGGTTGTTGGCTGAGAAAGGTAGATGGGAGGTGGTAACAAACATATCAATGGGATATGTAATAGGAGACTTCTGGTTGCAAAAGCGCATAGCTTTACGAAGGGCAATGGGAAGGTCAGAAGAGACTTCAACACCAGCAGCAAGCAAATTGGAAGGTGAAGTAGCATCCGTAGAAGTAGCAGACTTCGGCCGGTGTTGACAAAACTGCAATGGCGGTGGGGGAGGGGGGTCAGAGCAATGGATGAAGAAGGTAGTGGGTCAGCAAAAGGATGCACGAGTGGTAAGGATGCAGTGGTGGCAGGGGCGATGGTGGGTAGAGGTAAGAGGGTAGTAAGATGTATTTTCAAATAAGGTAACATCAGCACTAACGAAATTGTGATGGGTAACCGCGTCATAACACCTGTAGCTCTTCTGGCTACGTAAAAATAACCAAGAAAAATACATTTCAGTGAGCGAGGAGACAACTTATCATGCTAAGGGTGCAAGATGTGGGTAGAGCATACACATCCGAACACACGAGGGGGAGGGGGAAAAAGGGGGTTAGATAGATAAAGAAGGAAAAAAGGAACTTGACCATGAACAACCGAGGAGGGCATTCGATTGATAAGAAAGTAAGCAGTAAGAAGTGCATCACACCAAAAATACTTGGGAACATGCATATGAAAAAGAAGAGAACGGACAACTTCCAATAGATGTCTATTTTTACGCTCTGCAACACCATTTTGCTGGGGAGTATAGGAGCAACTAGTATGATGAAGCACACCATTTTCAAAATAAAAGTCAAAGACAGCCGGTTGAGTATATTCAAGTGCATTATCAGAGCGAAATATACGAATGGACTTATTAAACTGAACTTTAAATTCTTCGCAAAAACCTTTAAACACTAAAAGAAACTCAGATCTATCTTTAAGTAAATAAAGCCAGGTCACCTGGAATAGTGATTAACAAAAGTAACAAAATAACAAGAACCAAGTAGTATTGGGTATGCAACATAGACCTGAAATGTCAGAATTGACTAAACTAAATGGAGAAGAGTTAAACGGATTAAAATGGACAGGAAAGACAGTGTGTGGTGTTTGCCTAACTCACAAGCCTCACATCTAAGTTCTGTAAGAGACTTGTAGCTAGGAATTAGGGTCTTCATCTTGAAAAGGAACAGATGTCCAAGTCTATGATGCCATTGAAGTGGGGTTGAAACAGCAGAGGAGGTAGTGGTAGTAGTAGGTGGTCCATTATGCTCCAAGTAGTAAAGTCCATATCGCTCAAGGCCTCCACTAATCGTCGCCGTAGTTCTGAGGTCTTGAAAAACACAATAAGGGAAAAGAAGGTATTGAGCACTGCAAGAAATTAGAGAGTTGACTGATAGACATAAGGCTAAGGGGTAACTTAAGGACATGGAGGACCAAGGACAGGATCTAGGAAGGTGCTAAAGAAACGGTTCCTTGGCCCGTAGCTTGGGTGGATAACCATCAACAAGGAAGACAGATATAGATGTAGTAAAATCTTTACATCAGGAAAAGATGAGACTTACCAGTCATATGACAAGAAGCTCCAGAGTCAATAATCCATGGAGTAAAGGTAGTGGTTGAGAGTAGTGCATTGGTACCTGTGTGGGCCAGGATGGCAAAGGTGGATGGAGAGGACTGTTGCTCTAGTTGTTGAACTCGTCTAAGCAATGCATCAAACTGCGCCATAGGAATTGTAGTGTTGGCGTCGGTACAGTAACCAGGGCAGGAGTACCAGCAAGTGCCGATGAAGAAACATCATCTGTAGAGACAGAGTTGACCAATGCCTCAGGACATTCAAGGCGACCATGTTTGGCCAACATTTGTCGACATTATGATTAGTTTTGCCACAATGAGTACAATACCGAGTAGCCTTATCTATACTGGATCTTTCTGTGCCACGACCATGGGAGCCACATTCTTTACCGGAACCACGACCTCTAGATGAGGAACCTCGTCCTCGTCTGGCATACAAAGCAGAATTAGCATGTGTAATCGTGGGACTACATAAAGGCATCAACCATTGGAGACGGAAGAATGTTTTACTAACTGTAGGCACCTTCTCACCATACAATAACTGAGTTTTGAAGGATTGGTACTTTGGAGGAAGACTGGCTAAAAATTTTGCTATATAAAATTCGGATTGTTGGGCCTTGAATTGTGTTTAGATCAGTAGTAAGAGGCTGGCGGGTTGAAGTTCTTCGAGGAAACCTTTAAAACCACTATAGTATACATTTAGTGTTTTGTCTCCCAATGAGTTATTGAATATCCGTTTATAAAGTTCATAAACTCAAGAAATATTTTTCTCTTGTGCATCTCTCTTTAAGATCATTCCAAATGCTCTTAGCAATTTGATTAAACATCACATTAAAAACAATAGAGGTCAATGCTTCCCCATAACCAAGTTTGGAGAGTAGATTTTCTCACACATCCAGTCATCATAATTCTTTACAAATGCGGGATCCCTTAAATCAATGGACGGAGATGTTCCTAAAATATTGGAGTTTCCCTTTAGAGTGAATATAAAGCCTTAAAAGCTTGGGCCCACAACAAATAATTAGACACCCCCTTCAATTTCATGGAGGTGAATTGCTCAGAATGATCCTTGAATACAGCCATTAAAAAAATACATCAAGGAGCAGTATCTCAAAGATAGTTTCAATGAATTAATAAGCACACAGAGCAAGCACAATACCATGCACAAGAGAGCCAAGAACTCACGTCTTCAGTTAAAGGAAGGATTCGAGCACCAAAAAAAACAGCAATAGGCGTAGCATTTACCGAAACAGCAACAGAAGAGATGTCTGATCAGGCCAACACAAACCATAGCAACCAATCAAGGGTTTGCAGCACTAAGTACTCGAAAACAGTAGCCAGGATGACTGATCAGTCAATGGAACAGTCAAAATCAGCAGCAAGAAGTCTCGAAACCAGTAGCCAGGAGGACTGATCAGTCCATAGAACAGTCAAGATCAGCAACAATTATTGAAGATCAGAGATCAGTAGTCATCAAAAACAGGAACTAGAAGCAAGAATCAAACCAGAAGCAAACATCGAACCAGGTCACCAATCATGCAATCGAAAACAAGAACCAGCAGCAAAAAAAATTCAAACCAGGTCAGCAGTCATGCCAACAGCAGCCAGAATCGAACCAGGTCATCAATCATTGGTTGAGATCAGCAGCAAGAATCAAATCAGACATCCATCGAAACCAGAGGGAAAAAAAACAGCAATAGGTTTCGATATGTCATTAATGGAAGATCAATCTTCCATCGTGGGGCATATAGCTGCTTCTCCCAAAGATATTTAGAAAAGTAAGAAGGAAGAAAGGAAAACCACAGGATCAATTTACTGCTCTTAAACCATGTTGCAGGTTACAATAAAAGAGAAAAAAAAACAGTAAAACTGAAACACAGAGAGAGAGAGAGAGAGAGAGAGAGAGAGAGAAGAAAGGAGGGAGGCACGATTCTTGGAAAAGAGAATAATCGACATGTTTGTCCTCCTTTATCCCTTTATTTATATTAATAATGAAAAGATAGTAACAATGGTAATTAAGAAACTTTCTTAATTATATAACCCAACTAGGAAAGGAGTCCTAACAACTTAGGAAACTAAGACACCTACTTAGAGCAAATAGAAAGCAACTAAAATTAATAAATCTACTAAATCTAAAGTGGGTACCACAGCCCCCACAGCACATATCGCTAACGCTAACAGACCCTACATTTCGTTTCGGTTTTGCAAAAAACCGAAACATTTCAACCCAAATTTAAAACTAAGGCAGAGAAGAAGGAAAAAAAAAAGCCTATTTTGCCCAGTTTTTTGCCACCTCACCTCTTTAGACTGCCAAAGCACTTTGTTGGGGACTGCCACGACACTCCTACAACATCGTCTGCTGTATATTGGTAATGATTTAGCTAGATACAACAGTCCAAGGAATGAAATTTTCCTAAAAATCAATTTTTTGCAAAATATAGGATAAATACCCATGGCACACTGACATGGCCTGCATCTATGATAGTGTCTTAGGAAAATTGACACCATCAGCCCATAAGCCGGCTTAGTCCTGCACATCAGTGTTCAAAATCTCGACGAGATCTCGAAGATCTCGAGGGGCTCGAGACGAGATCTCGCCTCGATACAGTGTCTCAACCATCTCGACCAGTTCTGGACCATTTCTCGATATTTTTCGGCTAGTTCTCGATTGGTCTCGACATAATGTATGAATTATGATTGTATAGTCTACTTGACTACTTTGGATTTTTTTTACTATGACAATTAACTAATTAAGTGTTCTTATGTTTATTCTTTTCCTAAAATATCATTTTACTGACTCATTTGGTCTTCTGTGATCTTCTATTAGTGTAACATTATGTAGAATAGCCAATATTACCCTAGGTTTACATTTGAACTTCGGACCGACACTGCCAAACATGGGTGTGAACCCAAACAACCACCATGTGTGATTATTTATATTGTTTTATGGTTTAAATATGTTTATATATGCTAAAATAGGGTTTCCCTAGACTATCAAGCCTTAAAATGGTCATTTTAGGGTCGAAGCACACATTTAAAGCCTTTGCGGCTTTTGCGCAGTGCCTCACCGAGATCTCGACCGAGATTTCCGAGATCTCAGTTTCTCAGAGGGTCGAGACACCTTCGAGACTCAAGATTTTGAACCTTGCTACACGTAACTCAATAGCCATTAAGAGGGCATGAGAGGTCCACCATCTACTCATGTACCACCACTGACTATTGTTTGTCTCTATGAGTGTTTTACACCTTACATGAACTTATGACTCTTTCACAATTAATCAATATTCTGTTTCTATATTCCTAGTGTATAATTTACTTGTTCTGCTTGCCTTTTGTGTCTTCTAGTACTAAAACAAAGCCAGAATATGCAATATTACCCAAGGAATACAGTATGGTTCAACATATATTGTTGTCTGCCAATCTAAGGTGCAAATCCAAAATATCACTTTGTGTGACTGTTATTGCAATATAAAGGTATACATACGTTTATATAGGCAAAAATAAGTTTCCCCTGAAATTTAGGACCTTAATATGGCTGTTTGCCCTCCAAAATGCACCACCAAAAAATGCAACATTTCAGCAACATTTTAGCCATTTTGGTCAAAATTTCAGATTTCGGCCCTTACCAAATGGCACCAAAACCTGAAATTTTTAAGCTTGGGCCTAAGGGGCTTCAAAGGTTTTAGGACCAAACTTCCTGCGCTCTCCAGGTTTTAGGACCAAATTTTTCGGGAAAATGTGTTCTTACAAGCAAATGTGGGAATTTTATTGGCTAGGTAGTCACCCAGTCGAAATGACACAGCCTTTGAGCTTACCAGGTCATAGCCGCCTGCCAAGTTAGATATTACCAAGGCCAGTCTCACCTAACCCTGATGGACCACCAAAGGCACCAAGTCACATGGAATTCACCTAAGGCATCGGCCTTAACAAAGCTGACTACATTCTTCCTTATCCCCCTCCTGGGTTGAAGTCAATTTTCTTTTTATATTAATCTTTTTATTCCGGTTTTCAACTGTTTATATGGTTGTCTCTTCCCTCCATTTATTACTTCCTGAAATGGTCCTTTTCTACCTCCTATGCAGGGTTTTGGAAGGGGTGAGTTTGGAGTCAGTCCTAACCTTCGGCATTTTTGTGCACAGTGGTGCCCTCCAGACGCAAATCCAGGCATTTGCCCTGGTAGTCTGAACCTTTTACCATTGCGCTAAGCAATGGCCCCTGTAGTTTGAATAAAGAGAATAGATACCGAATCCATGCATATTCACCACTCATCCATACCCATCAATGGTTCAATAAGGAGAAGATATCAAATCCATTATACTTGGTTTTTATGAATTCAAATCCTCTTTTTTATTATTATTTTGAATTCAAGTCCATATAATGTTTGCTTTTTATTTTCAGAAGTGTACCAGAACCAAAAGGGGAAAAAAGGGTCAAAATGTAATATGTGTTTATGTAGCTATTGGTCAAAAAGCACCTTCCGTGCTCAGGTAATGACCAGTTCCCAGGAAAGAGGGCCAGAGAGGTGATGGAATACACTAATGTTGTAACCAAAAGGCTCACCTGCTACATTACAATACCCGACTTGTGATGCAGCACACCCTAGGTTTATGGATTTCCTACAGCTAAACTACAGGGAAAGGTGGTGGGAGATAGATTAGGGCTGAATACAGTTTTTAAAAATAAAATAGAATGGGGAAAGAGGAAGACCAAGCACTGTTATTGAATTGTGGACAGTATTCATGAACAGTAACCAAGAATAGTAAATGGGTCAAACCGCATATAAGACAAATAAGAATGAGATAACAAACAATAAACCAGAGAAGAATGTTTGCAGAAACAGAGAATATACAATCAGGGTTAGAGATACTGAAGAGAAGAATAATAGCAGAAAATCTGGGAAGAATAAACTGACAGCACCTCAACTTCACTCCAATCCCCTGAAGCACCCCACCCATATTGGGATTGCTTTGCAGTTTCCGTAATTAATCTGCAAATGAGAAATAAATTAGAGTTAGTAACTGTTCGGATTTACAATTACGGCACAAACTAGATAAAGGATGGAGTAAAACCAGTCAAATATCAGCCATGGGACAAGGTCCCAATATTAACACATGGTACAATAATCAAATCTTCAAACAGTATCAAAAAAGAATGATTGAAATTATTTCTTTTAGGGGAAAACTATTTTGCACAGTCTGTCAAGAAAGTGCTTTCTAAATGGGCCACTATTTTGAGCCACATGGACAGATAATGTGACAATTCTGACCGTTGGATAGAGAGGATATGGTACGGATTAGCCATGCACTAAATTTCGTTATCAATTCAAGCAACTACCCACCCATGCATGTCCATGCATTCCCATGTATGTCTATGCACACCTATGATACTCCCATCCCTACTATGCACTCTCACATAGTCCTGGATTTTTCAAGGCCTTATTTGTCACCAGACAAACTCTGCCTAGGCTGAAATTTCATGGGGTCTACGTGATGGCAAAGAGGGTTCAAAGCAAGTCAAATTAACAAGCCCTCTTTGCTACAGGATCTTAATTTAGTCCAATACAAAATCTGCAGAGAAAAGTAATGAAGAAAACCACTTATCTTGAAATCTAACCCTTGAAATCACTTGAAACTTGATGGGAAATACTCTTTAGGATGTACTTGAAGACATATCCAAAGTTGGAGATGATCCGATCACAGATGAGAGAGATGTGATTTTTTGAAAACTACCTATCATCTGAAAACGGGACTGGTTTAGTTAGAGCTGGTCGATATGATTTTAATCTTTAATCCCACGAGCTTTCGTTGATCAAATCAGCACTTAATGGTATCGCAATTCAGTATGAAATAATAAGAACTTGAAGGAATTAACAGAAGGACAAGAAAACCATAAAACAGAATATTTCGGTTGAGTCTCACAACCTATGAGACTCAACCAAAAAATCAGGAGCTAAACTCTATTCTTTTTTCTGGTCTAAATCTGCTGGCTCTCTTCTTCTTTATCTTATTTATAGACTTAAGAAAGATTACAAAATAAGGAAGGATTTAGTCCTCTTAAAAAAAATATCCTAAGATAAATTAAAAGGGAAACTTGTCTTTATAGATTTAGGAAAGTTTCCAAAAAAACAACTTACAAAATATCAATCTATAACTTAACTTTAGGAAACAAAATCTAAGAATAATTTAGGAAAGAAATAACAAAAGAAGGAAAATTTCTGCTGTTGGTACTATTCACGTGAACAGTACCGTGAACACTGTTCACGTGAACAGTGTGGGTTGGTCTTTGGGTTGGTCCAATGGACCAATACCGACTGGTTCTTTGGGCTGACCCATTATCGACTTGAGCTTGGGCCTTGGGCCTTCTTGGACTGCATCACTACGTGAGCACAAAATCTGGGCCCTGGCTGATTTACCACATGGTAGATTTTTACGGGTGTTGAGGAACAGATGTATTGGAAAATTACCCCCTATTTCTAGTACTCGAAACTCCAACTTCAGTTCCATGAGCAACATACATTAAACATCTCAACCAATCAATGCTAAATTTTTCTACCAGACAATAGCACGAGAATTAGCATTCTCCAATAAAAAGATCCAGATAAAAGAAAATGTGAGGAACACAGATGACATGTTCTACATTTGAAATTTTAGCTCAAGAACCAAATTTAATTCCCAAACTAGATAAGAACTTCATTATGTCAATGATCAATCAAATCACACTAAAACATCTGCAGCAACCTCATATTCTCCCTCTTTGAATGGGCAAAAGTACTTCATTGTATATCAAAAGATAAAAAAAAAAGTGAGAAAAAAAAATCCCAGAAGGACCAGGTGACCTCCCCAAGATGACAAACTCAAAGGTCATTTACTAGGAACTAAATATCTGGGTGAACTAAAGAAAATGAAGGAACAGTCCGAGAAACATCTCGTAGAGGAAACGAAGCATGATGATGTTTGCCTAATTCACAAGCTTCACATTCTATGCGACTTGCATGTAGGAACCATAAATTGAGCATTGGAAAGAGACAAATGACCCAAACGAAAATGCCAATCTAGAACTTCGTATAAGCAATTACCCAAGACGAAATGAGACGTAGATCAATGAGACTACGGGGAAGGAAGAAAGCGAGTGGATCCGCCAATTCGTCATCCTCAAATCAGACTTTCCTGTGGGGTCTTGTCTCAACGAATAAGTGATTATAGGAGTGAAATCTTAATCTAATTCAAAAGGGGAACACGATTAGAAACAGCAGCCACAATAGTAGAAAAAAAAACCTCCATCCAGATAGTATAAGTAGTCCTCATGCCCTGCACCAATCTTCTTCTTTGTCTGAAGGTCCTAGAAAACACTTAAGGATGGATAAAAAGAAATATTACAGTTCAAAGACTCGGTCAGTTGGCTAACTGATAAAAGATTTAAAGGCAATTTCGGTATACATGAAGAACAAAGGATAACAGTCCTCGTCCACCCACATCCTCTATCTGCCCTGAGCCTCGGCTTCGACCAAGGAAAAAGGAGCCACATCCACAACCACCAGAACCAGTAAAAAAAGCAGAGCCTCTCCTTGGCCAAGCAAAAGGAATCAGATTTGATACGGGAAGGAGAGACAATCCGTTGAATATGACATACGGCTTCATTCATTGAGGGTACAGATTTTCTTGCAAGCAACTGGCTTTGCACAAGCTGAAACTCAAGATCTAATCCCAATGGAAATTTGGCAACTTAAAATTCAGCACCTCAAGGTCAGTAAAAAAAGATTGAAAAAAATTTAGTTCTCCCCACATCCCCTTCAGAGCACTATAATATTCCCCAACAGGTTTACCATTCTGCTTGAAAGAAAAATCTTTTCATACAGGTCAGAAATGCGTGAAAAGTTGTTGTCTTACAAATAACCTCCCACAAGTCATCCCACAGATCCTTAGCAATGGTGTGAAATATAACATTGGCAGCCACAGATGGCTCCATGCTATTTCATAGCCATACCTAAAATATATCACCCCTTCAGCAAAAGTAAACATTGAATTGGTGTAACCCTCCTCCAAAAGACAGCAGCATCGACCCACACAATGAAGAGAGTAGTTGATGCAGTATTGCATAGTCAAATCATGATCAAGTCACAAGATCACACAGGATCTCGCAAGATCAAATATTATGCGGGATCAGGGTTGAGGAAACCCTAATTGATCCGCTAGTAGGCCCACCCAAAACAATAATCAGTTCAAGCCATAATATGAGGAACCAAACAAATCCTTAGGACAAAACAGGTATTCTAATTAAATATATGAGGGCAGTGTGGGTATTAGAAGAAAAGAAGGTTAACTTTAGAAATAAGAGGAAAATAAGGTAAAATAAGAAAGGATAATAAACACAATGTTGTCTTCAACCTCAAAAACGTGAAGACTAAAATCCAGCGACACTCAAGTTTGGTTTCAAGTGAGAGATTTCTCTCATATGGGTATGGATTGATCTCAGATTTCAGGCAACTAATCGCTCCAATCATTTCTATCGAACCCAGCAAGTATCAACTCCAACAATCGAGCATAAAAGGTAATCAAAGGGTCTAAAACAGTTTCTGGCGGTAAGAAAGGTAAAGGTAAGTTGCAGGTTTTTTCAAACTTAATGATGGGGAAGCATAAAGAAGAACAGGGGAGGGAAGAAGGAAGGGAATCACCCGAAGGGAAGGATTGTCCCTGATCACATAGATGAAAGAGAGGGAGAAGAAGGAGAGAGGAACAGACCAAAGGAAAGGCTCTGTTCTGGTTCGCAGAGATGAATAAGAGAGAGAGGGAAAGAGAGCACGCCACTTCTTTCTGCCCGTAGTCTCACAACCACAATAACTCAATTCATTCTTTCAATCTTCTTCTCTAAAATTAAAAGACTGATTACATGTTTATTTAAAGATAAATCTTTCCTAAACTAAATAAAATAAAACTAGTAACTAAATAAAATCCTAATCAAGATGGAAATCATGACCAAGTAAATAATATACCTATCATAACCTATTACTCAATAAAATAATACCTAAACTTCCTATCTAAATTTCCAAAAATAAAAGATAACAAATATTATAATTAAAATCAAATCTAGCAAAGATTTTCATCCAAGCCCATCTCAGCTTGTGGGCCCGCTGCTGCATCAAAATAACCTCGCAAGATTTCATATAATCTCACAAGATCTCGCAAGATCAGCAAGATTTCACAAGATCAAATAAAGATCACACATGGAAAGAACATAAATAGAATGCTCAACTATAGCAAGAAGAGATGCTGTTTTTATTTTAGTAGGATTTTATTCAATATTTATTTTCCTAGTTTATTACCTTCCTATATTAATCACATCTTTTTTAATTATGTTTCCAATTTGAGGCTCGGATGAGAGCCCTATTTAAATGATGTAAGGCCATAGATTAAAATCTCGGCGAGGCGAGATCTCGCCTTTTTCGCTAGTTTCGACACTAGCCAAGACGAAAACAGAGGCGATAACCATTTTCGTCTCGGCATTTACCTGTTCTCGCCGAGATCTCGCCAGATCTCGCTATTTCTCGCTATTTCTCGCGAGATCTCGCCAAGATCTCGCGAGATTTTGCTTTTTGCTTTTTTTTTTTGCTTTATAAACAGATAGAGGGGTCTGTTCTTGGTCGAGAACTCGACCGAGACTGCCCCTTCTGTTTTTTTCTTTAGTTTTTCATAGTTTCTTCATTTCTTCCCCATCTTTTTTTTGTTTGGACTTCTAAATTGCTACGAGTGGTGCTTCGGACTGCGGGGATTGCTGTAAGAGCTTCATATCAACTGTTGAAGGTAAGTTTCTTGCCGAAAAATGAGATTTTTACATTAGACTACAAAGGGAGAAATTTTTTTTTTTCTAGAATGTGATGAAAATTTTTATATGTTAGTTACGTGAGCCCGATCTACAAGCTCACGGTTTCAGATTTCGATTTTGATTGTTGTAGGTATTTTTTTTCAATTATTTGCATTTAAAAATGAATTTCCAGCAATTAAAATTTAAAATAATAATTATTATTACTCATTTGATGATGATGACCTATTTATATGTTAATCACCGTTGGTCGATTTACTATCCTACGATTTCAGATTTCGATTTCGGTTGTTGTATGTTTTTTTTTTGAATTATTTATATTAAAAAAATAATTTTCAGCAATTAAAAATTAATTTAAAATTGATTAAAAATGCTATAAAATCGGAAAAAATAAGGAAAAAGGTTCTGATCGCATTTAAAATATGAGAAAATTTTTGAAATGTAATTTCTGCTGTGTTCAAGTTTGTAAGGTTATTGAAGTTTGTGTTTTCTATGAAACAGTGCTTGGAAATTATGTCGAGACCAAGTTCTTAGTAGAGAAACCCTTAGATCGGATGCGAGAGAGGAGACGGACGGGAGCGGGTACATCCGGGAGCGGGTGGCGGTGGTAGTGGATTTGTTGAGCCCGAGCCACGAGACGGAGCAAAGGGATTGGTTCTTGGTTTTCTAGATCACGAAGTAGAAGGGAAGAACCCGTGCCACGGGGACGGGATGATTATGTTCAAGTTCTAGAGCAAGATCCCGTAGTCTTTACGAAGCAAGGTAGTAAGCAAAAAAAATTAAAAGGCAATGCTTGGGGGAAAGAATAGGGAGTCGAGTAGGGTATTCTTACTCTAAGTGGTCGTTTTATCATGGCATCCCAAAGAAATGCCACCACAGGCCCTTTCTTCCGAGCATGCTAGATGCGGTTCTTGAGGCAGTGACGGGGATTGGGAGGGCCAAATCAATATGAGTTAATGACTCATTATTTGCCTCAACATAAAAGGAATTACAAGACCGGATTCTAACCCGTAAGAGGAATTGGGAAGATTTCGGAGTAACTATTATGTGTGATGGTTGGACTGGTCCTACCCGGAAAGTCCATCATCAACTTCATGGTTTACTGTGATGGAGGACAGTGTTCCTTAGGTCTGTTGATGCATCAGCTTAAGTAAAAGATGCAGATTATATTTATGGGCTGTTGCAAGAGGTGGTGCTTGAGGTGGGAGCTCAGAATGTTGTCCAGATTGTGACGGACAACGGCAGAAATTTTAAGAAGGCGGGGAGATGTTAATGAACAATCCCGACTACAATTTCTTCTGGACTCCATGTGCTACCCATTGTATTGATTTGATGTTGAAGGACATGGGCAAGATAAGTAAAGTCAAGAGAGTGGTTGAGCAAGCAAGACAAGTAACCACTTTCATCTACAACCATGGTTATTCCTTGAACATGCTCGGGGAGAGATGTGGAGGGGACTTGGTCGAACCGGGCATCACCGGATTCGCTACGAACTTCATAGCATTGAAGGGCTTTGAGGCGAAGATGGCCGGACTCGGATCGATGTTTGCATCCGAGGATTGGTTTTCGTGGAGACAATCGGCTACACCCCGGAGTGGAAGCACGCAGTACCATCGCTTCGGACGAATTTGGCAAAATGTGAAGGTGGTAGTCGAGGGTGTTGCATCCTGTAGTACAAGTGTTGAGATTGGAAGATACGAGCGAAAACCAACCATGCCGTTCTTTATCTTCGCTGTGGACGCATTGAAAGTACGTATTAAAGCTTTGATACCACGTGGCTACAAGAATTATATAAAGATCATCAATGACCGATGGGAGAGCCAACTCATGCATCCATTGCATAAGGCTGGTGAGTAAATTTGATGATGTATTTACTTTAGTGTTACTTATGTACCAATATAATTTTTATTTGCTTTAACCATGTGTCCACTGTCAAATATTTCAGCATACTATTTGAACCCCAAGTACCAGTATACGCATATACTTGGGACGAACGCAGAACTCATTAAGGCAGTGAAACTAGTGGTTGCAAAGTTGGAGCCAGATCCCCAAGCACAGGCATTGGCAAACCTAGAGGTGAGTTGTGTGCTTCAACATCGGAAATATGTGCTTCAACTATATATTGTAATTGCAAATATTTATAAGTTTTCGATTGTGTGTAGATTAAAACCTTCAGGGAAACCCGTGGGAGTTTTGGGTTCCCCGCTGCAGTGGCTGGACGGGACAAAAGTGATCCGTGTATGTATTACGTTTAATAGACATACGAAATTAAATTATCTTATGTTTTATGTATTACGTTTAAATGACATACGAAATTAAAATATGTTATTGTTCTTATGCAGCTAAATGGTGGGTGTTGTATGGTAAAGATGCACCTTCTCTGAAGAAGATAGCAAGTAGAGTGTTAGCTCAGACATGCTCTGCATCGGGTTGTGAGCAAAACTGGAGTACTTTCAACCTCATTCATTCAAAGAGGCGGAATCAACTTGGCTCCCAACGGCTAAATGACTTGGTCTTTGTGCATTACAACATGAGGCTGAGGGTGCAAAACATGTTCTTTGATAAGGAGGTTGATACCATAGTTGTCAAGGCGACAAGGCGATCCAAGGCGTTTGGGGCCATCCTGGGCGCCTAGGCGTTGCCTAGGCGACCAAGGCGTTCCCAGTGCATTTTTTTATTTCTAAAATATTAATGTTTATATATATGCAACATTCTACATAAATAATCAACATTTAAGACATAACTTAATTAATATGTGGTGTGGACCCAAGTTTACTAATGTACACTAAGACCTGGGATTGTGTCTAGAGTTAAGTAAACAATTATTTATGACTAACATTTGCGTACTTTTAACGAATTTGATCGGAGCGTAACTCCTTTAATATAGTTCGGATTCAAGCAATATCGAATTCGTTGCAAAGCTAGCATAATCAGCTTTCCAACAAATCCGAGATTGCTTGAATCCAAATTATAATGAAGGAGTTACACACCGATCAAACCTTGTTCGGAATACGGGAATACTGTTTAAAGTCGTATGAATGTAAATTATTTTTTAGGCATCAAAGAAAAAGATTATTTTGGCGCACTCTTGGTTTTTAGCGATGATTTATTATAATAAGATTTATAAAAATTTTTATATTTAGAAAAAAGCCTAGCATTTAAAAGTTGAAAATCGCCCTCGCCCCCAAAAATATGATTTTTGTTCTTGAACAGGGGGGTTGACTTTTTTTCCTTCTGGAATTTGAATTTTAGACTATTTTTATTGGATTCAAATAGGGGTATTTGCTTATTTATGAATAATATCTTAAGTAAATGATCATTTACTTAAATGATATTAGTCATAAATAAGTACTGCCTGATAAATGTTGTTCCTGTCTGGCCTGGGCGACCACAAGGCGCCCTGGCGCGCCTGGCCTGTACAAACCGCCTGGCCTGTACAAACCGCCCGGACGCCTAGGCGACGCATTGACAACTATGGATGATACCCCGCTCGAGCTCGCCAACATCTTCCAGCTTGACTCTGAAGAGGAAGATCCATTAGTAGAGTGGGTGCGGGACAGGGGAGTACCTGTGATGGACGAGCCCGGGGGATGCCTGACTCCCATTTGGCCAGCCATTTGGATACTGATGTCGACGAGTTTTTAGCCTCGGAAGAGGGTCGAGTCCATACACGGTCACCCGTGCCGTTTGACCCTCCTGCTGGCACTGATACAGAAGATCCTGAGTGGAGTTGGAGTGATAGTGGAGCTAGTGGTAGTGATCATGGGGGTGGGGGTCGAGCCACTTTTGTCAATATTGGGGCTGATCCAGAGCCACGAGCATCACCTGTTAGATACACTGGGGAGAGCCAGTACACTCATGCAACACAGGATGATGACCATGCTGCACGTGCGCCATCCTCATCACGTAGACCAACTTCGTATTCGCGTAGGCCTCGGCATCATTCCCATTCTCAACATGATGAAGATGCTGATTGCAGTAACACGATGGACGCCGACGTTGATAGCCTCTCTAGTGGCTTACGAGGATTGAGTGTGGAGGAGAATAGCGATTATTACGAGTGGACATGAGCGGTTGGAACTTTCCCCGGATATAGCACCTGGTTCAACATACACCTCAAATGATTATGTTGATATCAACTTCGTCCCCCATCCCACTACGATCGCATATGGTTCTTCTTTCGACGATGGTTCGGATGCGGGAGCACATACACGAGTCATAGTGGATCAACCAACTTCTATTCCATTCCATCGGCATTCCACAAGATTCTACGCACGCAGTACTACTTGAAGTTTTTCCATTCTTCCCAAAGATAGGTATCCTTCGGACAGCTACCGATGTTATATTTATGAATCATGTGCAAGACTACCGGAACTACTTTGCATCAAGAATGTCATGGGAAGATTATGTTGCTCAATTGGAAGACAATTTGCGTCGACAACTTTCCCAGATGTATGATGATAGTAGGATGGATCATCCACGACACTCTACATATTACTAGACATTGTATCTGTATAAGGATTGTGGAATTGTGGACTATAGGCACAGGGGGACTATGGGATCATTCAATGTTGAATATTTGAATTTTGAACTATGATGTAAATTATGTAATGATTTATAATGAAGTGTTATTTTGTTTCTCTTTCCCCTAATGCATTATGTTATTGTCTCATTTGTTATATTTGATTGAATATAATAGCTAATATTAACCTAAATTTACAACAGACTTCAGCATTGACTGTGAAAACATGGGTGTAAACCCAAACAACCACAAATGGTCATCATTTTTACAATTTTATACTCTAAATGTGTTTATGTATGTAAAAATAAGGTTCCCCTAAAGTTAGAGACATAAAAAAGGCATTTTGGCCACCGAGATAGCCTGGACAAAATGCATAGTCGCCGCTCGCCGAGATCTCGGTTTCGGAGGAGGCCGAGACTCCTCCGAAACCCAAGATTTTAAACCTTGTGTAAGGCATATGCCAAGGAAAAGTTAAAAAAGTTGAAGTTGAATAGAATTAAGTATTCTTGAGTAGTTGTGACTCTTGATTATTGGGTGAGATGCCCTTGGCCCGAGATCGGCCTCCTTTCTTCCCCCTCTTTCATTCTCTTTTCTTTTGTTACTAATATTATATATTGCTGGAAGTCACCACTATTGGGATCCTACCTGCTACCATTATCAATTCACCATATCGTTTTGGGTTTGCATCAAATTGGTATTAGAGCTATGGCTAGCAGTGATACAATGAACCCAACCACCGGCTTGCAAGTTATTGAGGCATTGAGGCAAGTTACAGAAATATTGACTGCACTGGAAACTCGCATGGACACAAGGCTTACTTGACACGCTTATAAGGATCTTCCTCCACCAACCACTGTTGAGAGTAAGAAGTTTCGCTTCTCTATGACCGCATGGAGTTTTATGAAGAGTTCCATTGCCAATTAGATTCCTTAGAACAACGATTAAAAGCAAAAAGGGATATGAAGCAGTCATCGGAACCTGAGATCAAGGACAACTCAACTTTGACTAACTCGACAAAGGAAGGGCCAGTTCTTGCACCGATTGTAGAAGAATCAGTGACTAAGGTAAAGACCACATCCGTTGCAAGGTGGATGATATTCTATTTCCAAAGTCTATTAATGAAGATTGTGTTGAGGAGGTTATGACTATCGGTGACGAGGTCAAAGAGAACGAGACCGATATGGTGGCCCTAGATGATGTCATCGTTAAGGAAGCCCTCACAAGTGTTTCACATGAGGTTGTGTCTATTTGCTATGATATTCTTGATGTTGATTGTGACGTTGAACACAATGAGTTCCTAATCCCATCAAAGTACTTTGACGAGCGAGTTCTCAAGGTTGCAGATTTCTATCCTAATTTCCATATGCAACCAGAATCCAGTTCTTATAGGAAGATGAAAACTAACCCCGCCATACCGATTCAAAACTCGAGGTCGAGTTTTTTTTTTTTATGTAGGGGAGAGTTGATGCAGTATAGCGTAGTCAAATCATGATTAAGTCACAAGATCACACAGAATCTCGCAAGATCTCGCAAGTCGCAAGATCTCACATAATCTCACAAGATCTCGCAAGATCAAATAAAGATCACACATGGAAAGAACATAGATAGAATGCTCAACAATAGCAAGAAGAGATGCTGTTTTTATTTTAGTAGGATTTTATTCCATATTTATTTTCCTAGTTCATTACCTTCCTATATTAATCACATCCTTTTTAATTATGTTTCCAATTTGAGGCTCGGATGAGAGCCCTATTTAAATGATGTAAGGCATATGCCAAGGAAAAGTTAAAAAAGTTGAAGTTGAATAGAATTGAGTATTCTTGAGTAGTTATGACTTTTGATTATTGGGTGAGATGCCCTTGGCCTAAGATCGGCCTCTTTTCTTCCCCCTCTTTCATTCTCTTTTCTTTTGTTACTGTTATTATATATTGTTGGAAGTCACCACTATTGGGATCCTACCTGCAACCATTATTGATTCACCATATCGTTTTGGGTTTGCATCAATAGTTGTATGTCCAGCAAGAAGACGACCCAAGCTCGGTAAGCAACTTCATTCCAGTAAGAGCAAGGAGCCCAAGATTACATAAGCTCTGATATCATGTTGCAACTTGCAAATCAAAGGAAAGAAGAATAAACCCTGCAATAACCTAAAGAAGAAGAGCAAGGAGGTGGGACAAAGAAATTTTTAATGTAATTTATATTATTTCTTTTGTTTTCATTTGGTGGTACTTATATTTTCAATACTTTTTTTTTCATTGGGTGGTGTGTATATTTTCAATACACTGACATGTATTGGAGCAGTTTGCTTATTAAAAGAAAATGATGACTTGTTTTTTGTTTTTTTTTTTTTTTTTTTGGTGAAGACTTGTTATTGGATTTTATTACATGCAGATACACTATATCATATCAAACAAAATATGAGATCGTCAAAATATCAGGGACAGTCGAAAGATATTAAAAGTCAGAAAAAGAAAGAGGGCTTCGTGAACGATCTGCTTCTCCGCCGGACTCAACGATGAGGAAGCAAGGTAACATCAATCAACACGGCTACTTCCGTAACAGGTATGTCGTCGTTTTCTTCTTCTTCTTCTGATTATTCTGATTTTTCTTCTAATTCTTCTTCTTTTTCTGATTCTGATTTTTCTTTATTTTTTCTTCTGATTCTGCTTCTTCTTCTTATTCTGATTCTGATTCTGATTTTTCTTTTATTTCTTCATCTGATTTTTCTTTTATTTCTTCATCTAGTTCTGATTTTTTTTTATTCTTCTTCTGATTCTTCACAATAGACCTGTATCACCAATGATTTGTTCAGATTTTTATCATATCTACATGTATCGATCTGTATCGGACCGATACAGGTCGATACTGACAGATACAGGTCAATACATTTCTTCTTTTTTTTTCCAATTTTTTTAAATGTTCATTTTTGCCGTATCGGCCGTATCGGAGGGTATCGTTTTGCATCGAGGGTATCGATCTGTATCAAACCATATCGAACCGATACACTCGATACACTTCGATACAGTACTTTTTTAAAAAATTGAGATACGAATCGAGCTGTATCGTATCAACTACTATCGATACTGATACGTATAGGCCGATACGCCCCGTATCGTGTTGATACTTGAAACCTTGACTCTAGCCACCTAGCCTCTAAATTAGCACCCAGACGCCTAGGGCGATGCCTTGACAAGAACAGAACAACCTTGGCGGTCCTTCTTGTTCCTGGCACCATTGAACAAGAGAAAAGGGCATCAAGGAAAGGGAGATTTGGCACACAAAAAATTCATATTTAGAGCGCAGATGAGAGATTTGAATTTTGAGAAACTGTGTAGAAACCAAGCAATTTCTTAGAAACATTTCTGATGTTGAGATTGGTGAAAATAAAGGCAGGGTTATCTGCAGAAGTAGTTATTCCTTATGTGGTATTTTAGGGGTTCAGAAGCTTCTCCAGCTGGGGTTGTCACCGTGAACGAGGCCGAGAGAAAGATTGAGATGGGTTTCTGAGAGTGTGTAAACGAAGTGCAATGGAGAATCTAAATTTACTTATATAGACTACGGAAATTTAAAGAAAGTTATAATCTTATAGAAGGCAAAGATCGAGAGATCTTTACCTACTATTTGAACACTGAGTAAAAGCATGTCGGAGAGTACATCTGATGTAAGAGGGATGGCTAATCGAAAACCTAAAGCCAGTAAGCTCACGCAGAAGTATCATGACCTTAGCTAGTGGAAAAGTGAAAAGATTAACAACAGAACAAGGCCTAAAAGAAAGGTTAATATTCCTATGCTCTAAAGACCTTTTATCCTTGTAGCTTATATCAAAACAAGGAACTCACTAACAAAGAAAACAAGAAACCGAAAGAGAATAAAAGAGAGAGAGAGAGTCAATCACTGCAAGAAGGGGCAGTGTCGATGATGAATATCTCCCTCCCTATCGCATTCAATTTATAGAAAAGAAAACAGAGTTACAGCTATGACTCTTAGTCATATATAGAAACTATTACAGCTATGACTCTTAGTCATATATGGAAACTAAAACATATAGACTATAAATACAATGACTTATTTAAGGAAGGATAAGACTTGGTTAATAAGCCAAAGTCTTAACCTAAATAGATCTAAACCAAGCTGCCGCCAGAACTGGATTAGACCAGAACCAGAAATAAGTTCTGGTTCAGTTATGAAACCAGAACCTAAGCCTGGTTCTGGTATCGTAACTGAAGTAGTCTCATAACAATCCTGCTTATGACCTTCATAAGTAGCTTCCACTTCAGCAGAAAAACAGTAACAGAGGAAGCCCTAAGATACTTTACCCGATGCTCCTGATTTTGGACGAGTACGTCTCTGCAAATGTAAGGAGCTTCTGAAACAGGGGTCATTCTGGAGAGTGGGATCAGGTTCTTGAGACTTCCATTTGGGATCTCACGATTTCTTTCCGTGGGTGTGTTTTTTGTTAATTGGATTAGAGAAGGGATGAGGATAAGGAAGGATAGAAGAGGATCTGTCATGATCATGCATGAAACGCAAACGAAGAGATAAGAAGAGCTGAGTTACAATAAAACGGTTTAATTTTCCTTCTTCTAAAGATTCTTATGATATGCTCGGATTGGCACTTGTCACCTTTGTCGTCACCGGAAGAAATCGGATGCAAATCCCAAAACCCTCGGGACGATGGTTGAGGTTTGTTCCATATATTTTGGAAGGTTAAAATATTTTTTTCTTCATTTTTCTCAGTTTAAAGCTATAAGGGTATAATTGTCTTTCAATTTTTTTGGTTTTTACCGCCAATTAGATGGGAGTGAGTGTAATTGTCAAAAAGTACTGAGTGGTAGGTGATATTAGTCCAAACTATAGGGGTAGTATATGTAATTTACCCATAAAAAAATAATACAAAGAATGTCCAAAATACCCCTAACATAAACTTAACAAATAATATTACTGTCAATGTGAATTAGATAATGCCAAAAAAAAAAAAAAAAAAAACCTACTCATCAGTCTTATGCAATGGATGCATAAGTTTGAGTTTCCAACTATCTTTAATAATCTTCAAGAAGGATTAGCTGCCACGTGGCAGCACAATATGCACATGTTCTTTCATCAAGTCCACAGTAAGTGTGGCAAGTCCACAGTAAGTGTGGCATGGTAGGCTTGAAAGTAGTGTCCACCATCCCCAATACCTTAACCACTGGCTCCAAAATCAACACCACCGTCTTCAGGTGTACAAGATAAGTTACCACCCATGCGGGACATACAACACACCATAGATTTGGTACCTGGTTCGGCTCTACCAAATCTGCCCCTTATCATTTGAATCCTACTGAGCACGCTGAGCGATCAACAGGATCACGGTGAAGTATAGGTTCCGTATCCCGTAGTTGATGATATGCAAGACATGCTGTTTAGATCTAAGATCTTCTCCAAAATCGATCTTAAGAGCGGATACCATCAGACTCGCATCCGTCTTGGAGACGAGTAGAGCACTACCTTCAAAACCAAAGAGAGCTTATTCAAGTGGAAAGTTATGCCCTTTGGTTTGACCAACGAAACACTTCCATGAGCATGATGACTCAAGTATTTTATCCTTTCATTGGAAAATTTCTAGTTGTTTACTTTGATGACATAATGATATACAGTAAACAAGAGGACGAACACCTAGAGCATCATAAACAAGTGATTCGCGGACTTCGCAAGCTAATCATCAATTTGAAGAAGTGCACCCTCTTGCCATCCAAGGTGTTGTTCCTTGGATTTACTGTCTCACTGACGGGTGCCGAGGCTGATCCGGAGAAGATTAAGAGTATCCTAGACTCGCCAGTTCTACAGAGACTCGCCGAAGTTCGTCGCTTCCATGGACTTGCTTCATTTTACAGGCGCTTCATCAGAGATTTCAGCACCATCATCATGCTGATTACTAAGTGTATGAAACAGAGTAAAGGGAAGTTTGCAAGAGCACCTGCAGCAACAAAAGCATTCCAATTACTCAAACGGAAGATGATTGAAGCTCCTGCTTTGCAGCTATCAAACTATGACCGGGTGTTCAAGGTAGCGTCAGACGCATCCCATGTTGGAATCGGGGGGTTCTCATGCAAAGAGGTCATCTAATAGCCTTCTATAGTGAGAAACTCAACTACGCCAGGCAGCATTATTCTACCAATGACTTACTCTATGACGTCGTTCAGGAACTAAGATATTGGAGGTACTACCTCATCGACAAAGAGTTAATTCTATTTACTAACCACTAGGCTCTTAAGCACCTGCACTCGCAAAAATCTGTTAGCAACCACCATGCCAAATGGGCTCCCTATTTGCAAGAGTTCGTGTCCGCACTTAAGTACAAGGGTAATAAGAGAATACCATTGCTGACCCAATGAGCCAAAAAGTATTGACCCTACACACCTTTTTAGCCCATGCTTTGAGTATCATAGTTGTCAAGGCGACCCAAGGCATTTGAGGCCATCCTAGGCGACCATGGCGTTCCCCCTTCTTTTTTTTTTTTTTTTTTATAAATATCAATGCTATATTAATGTTTATATATATGCAATACACTACATAAAAAATCAACATTTAAGGCATAACCTAATTAATATGAGAAAACCAACAAATAATGGATAAACTATAGGACACAAAGAAGTATATTTATAAAAACAAAAAAATAAAAAGGCACAAATCAATAAATTAAGAAGTTAGAACATAATAGCATACAAGTAAGAAACAAAAGTGCAAGAGCAAGACTATAATGTACTTTCAAACTAGTTTTTAATATAAGAGTAAAAAAACTCTTTTCACCTTTTCCGTTAGGGAACTTAATAGCATGTGGCCGATAATGGGGGAGGGTTGAAATGAGGGTAAGCGGAAACCTTAAGGGAAGTATGTGAAATTTTCCATTTCATTAATAATTTACCTACACACCTGCAACAAGGCGACTGCCCAGGCCTTCAGGGCATCTAAGGCAACCCAAGGCTACGCCTAGGTGATGCCTAGGCGACCTAGGTGGTCTCCTTTTGAACATACACAAGACGACTCATCGCCTAGCCCATATATTACCGCCCGGACACCTTGACAACTATCTTGAATATTGACCACATTATAGAAAAGTAACCTTCAGATAAGGATTTCTCTACTATATATTAGTTTCTACAGCAGGGTAGTACAGATCCTAAGTACTCCCTTTATGATGGTTACCTATTCATGGCTATGCATTCCCGATTCGTGTCTACAACATCATCTTATACGAGAGTTGCATGGTGGTGGCCTAAGAGGACATTTCGGTAGAGACAAAATGCTTCTACAGGGGACCGACAGGTACTATTGGCCCCATTTGCAAAAGGACGTTGAACATGTTATGCAGAGTTACCTAGTTTGCCAGTTGGCTAAAGGGTCAAAACAGAATACGGGTTTGTATTCTCCACTGCCCGTAGCACATTCCCCATGGCTGCACATCAGCATGGATCTCGTGCTTGATTTACCGAGTACTCGTGAACGCATGACTCCATCTTTATCATGGTGAATCAATTTTTGAAGATGGCACACTTCATACCATGCCGCAAAGCTTTTGATGCACGTCATGTCGCAGTTTTCTTCAAAGAGGTTGGGTGTTTGCATGGGCTGCCAGATTCAATTGTTTCAAATAGGAACGTCAAGTTTATGAGCTACTTTTGGAAAACTATGTGGCTGCAGACGAATATAAAACTGAAGTTCTCCACGGCTCATTACCCACAGACAGATGATCAGACAAAGGTTGTCAACATGAGCCTATGCAACTTCTTGGGCTGCCTTTTTTATGACTATGAGAAGACGTGGCCATCCATTCTTGACATTGCTGAATTTCGCATACAACAATTCAGTGAACAGAACCACGGGTCATACTCCACTTGAGATTATTCTAGGGATTCACCCCAAACGACCCGTTGATCTTGTGATGGCATGGTAGGGCTACATCTCAATTTATGCCCAACCCTTGCTTGAAGGAGGATCTTTCAATCAGTCCAATTCAAATTTTAAACTTTAACAACAAGAATGATTGATTTAGACAAATAATTCCCCAACTTCAAATCTGACTATAAAAATGCTTCAAAATTTGGGATCCTTGAACCTTAAGATATGATGAACAATATTCCAGAAGATGAACTTGATCTAATGGGTGGGATCAAAACCAATCTTGCCATTAGGTCTCAAACAGGTATTTTAACAAAACCAGAATTGAATAACAGTAGAAAAAATTACTTATATCAGAATCTAGCCGTTGGAAGGTCTTCAAACTTGGAGGGAAAGTACTCTAGGTTGTGCTTGATAACATAGCCAAATTTGAAAGTGATCCAACCATGGATGAAGAAGTTATGAATTTTCGAAAAAGCTACTATCATCTGAAAACGGGAATGAACAGAATAAGAGTGTCGGTTGAATCTCACATCAACCAGAATTTAATAATAAACTCTAGCCAACTTTGCTGCCAGCACTTTATTTCTTCTTATTTATAAACTTAGAAAGATTACAAAATCATAGGATTTCCAAAACTGAAACAGAAACTTCCTTTATAAAGAATAGGAAAGTTTCTAAAACAGAAAATAGAAAAGTTTCTAAACAATGAAACAACTAAGACTGACTCTAAACTAATTTTTATGAAAGAAATAACAAAAGAATGAAATAAAATATTTCAAAATTTTCTATTGGTACTATTCACGTGAACAGTGCTGCGTGAACAGTACTGCGTGAACAGTGCCCTTGGGCTGGTCCACTACTGGCTGGTCCTTGGACTACATCAACTCCTCCCCACTTAAAATGAACTCGTCCACGAGTTTGGTAATGGTGAAGAATAAATTTCATGGGGTCGACATACATCTTTCTTGGATATTGGAAATCCAGCTGTGCTTGAAAATTTGAAAGAAAACCTGCCACCTTAGGTCCACTCTCTTCAAAATATTGGGGAGGTATCATAAAGTCAATATATTCAATATCTTGAAAAGATTCAAACGTGCAAGAGGTATCCATGGGGATCACATGTAACTCTTTGTCTTCTACAGCCGCTTCTTCAATGTTTATGACCTCATGATCACTGTGACTCTCATTATCAGTTAATGGAGCTACACAAAGAAGATTAAGATCACATATATCCACCTCATTGACTTGAATAAAATCATCCACATTGTAACTAATGTGGTCTTCAACTACAACCTCTTCAATGCAAATTGCTATAGTAAGAACATCAATGTTGGTCTCTCCTTTGTCATCATGGATTTGTGAAACTTGTTCTTCATTTTCCTTGACTTCAGCCACTAATGCTCCTAGAACGGTTGATGGTATTGAAGTTTTCGTTGGTGGTGCAACTATAGGTACCGCATTCACATCAATATCGTTAGCGTTAGACTTCCACCCCTTGCTAACTTGCAAACTGAATTTTATACATGGTTGTGTCAGGTTTTCTTTAATTATACATGTCACTTGGTGGTAACTTTGTCGATGGAAAAGCCTTATTTGGATATGTTCAGATACGTATTCTCTCGTTAATTCGTACTTTATATCTTCCCAAGTCCTAGGCTCTCATCCTCGAACCTTGAGCTTATGTTCATAGACTTTCCACCACTCACGAGCAGCTCCAAAAGGTTTGGATCATGCTAATTTTAAATTTCGTGGTTCGGGAAGGTCAAACCAATCGAAATAATCATCCAATACACGCAACCAGTCACGAAAGGCTTGTGGGTCTTGCCTACCATAGAAATTTTTTAAGTCTAACCTTACTTTATGATAAATTTCATATCGAGGAAGTCTCCCATTATACTCATCATCTGGTAGATCTTGATAGTCCTCTTTAGGGACTCTTTGGAGAGCCCTAGGATTATTTCTAAGCACAATATTGGCTGTTGGATGTCACCGTCCAGCCTCTTTGGTGTTCATTCTCTCCCCCATGCGATCAATCTTGGCATTCATTGCATCCAATTGTTGAAGAACCAAAATAAGGGGATTATTGGACTGGTTAGGAGAATTATAATCCTCCATTACAAAACTCTGATGCCAATTGATAGCAAAGAGGGTTTAAAACACATTCAAATCAGTTACCCCTCTTTGCTGCAGGATCTTATCACAGTCCAACCCAAATTTAACCTTTAACAACAAACAAGAATTATTAATTTAGACAAATAATACCCCAACTTCAAATCTGACTGTAAGAATGCTTCAAAATTTGGGATCCTTGATCCTTAGGATATGAGGAACAATATTCAAAAGATGAGCTTAATCCAATGGATGGGACCGAAACCAATCTTGCCCGTAGGTCTCAAACAGGTATTTTAACAAAATAAAAATTGTATAACAGTAGAAAAAATTACTTATCTCAGAATCCAGCTGTTGGAAGGTCTTCAAACTTAGAGGAGAAGTACTCTATGTTGTGTTTGATAACATACCCAAATTTGAAGATGATCCACCGTAGATGAAGAAGTTATGAATTTTTTCAAAAAAACCACTATCATTTGAAAACGGGATTGGTTATATCCACTTCTCCAAGTTGGGTTTTATTGAATCAGCAGTGTAATAAGTTATAAACAACAAGCACGATAATAGGAGAGGATAAGAAGCAAAAGAAGAATGATTTGTGGTTGAGTCTCACAACCGTGGGAGACTCAATCCATAAAATTTCAAAGTCCTATTCTGTTCATTCCCGTTTTCATATGATAATAGTTTTTTCAAAAATTCATAACTTCTTCATCCATAGTTAGATCACATTCAAGCACAACCTAGAGTACTTCCCCTCCAAGTTTGAAGATCTTCCAACGGCTAGATTTTGAGATAAGTAATTTTTTTTCTATTGTTATACAATTCTGGTTCTGTTAAAATACCTGTTTGAGACCTACGGACAAGATTGGTTTTGATCCCACCCGTTGGATCAAGTCATCTTCTGGAGTATTGTTCCTCATATCCCAAATTTTGAAGCATTCTTACAGTCAGATTTGAAGTTGGGGAATTATTTGTCTAAATCAATAATTCTTATTCGTTGTTAAAGGTTAAATTTGGGTTGGACTGTGATAAGATCCTACAGCAAAGAGGGGTAATTGATTTGAATGTGTTCTAAACCCTCTTTGCCATCATCTTGTTCCCAGCCACCTCATATCCGTGTTAATGTTGAGGCAGACGAGTTCATATGCTATATTACGGAGAATCAAGCCGAGGTTCGTTGTCGTATTACCCTTAGCTTTGACTCCTATAAAGCTATAGTTGACCAACACCGTGGATTTGTGGAATTCAAGCCCATTTCGTCACTAGGGCACAGCTAGTAACAACAATAAGATATTTGCAATCACATTCCAATTCAAAGAATGCTAAGACAGATCTGACTAATAATGATGATTGAAGAAATCGGAATATTGGATACAACTGCAGAATTCTCATCTGTTCATTTAACGCAACAAAAAATTAGATAAAGAGATAGAATAAGATAGATAGCTTGTCTGTGAAGCAGGATTGAACCAAAAGAAAACGAGAAAAATACTATTCAACATGACTAGCATTTGAGCTTGTAGAAAAAATTAACCATTCCCTCTCAAATAAGAACTGGTAGGATTCCCTTTTGAATGGATTCTAACAGGGTCTATGGGCCAATTGCTCCTCTCTTTTAGGTAATTACTAGCACTGATAGGTGTTGAATGATGTTCTCACTGTGTTGATAGTAATGCACCAACAGATTTTTCATGACTTGGTAAATTTAGGTATTCTAATACTCTAATTTACATGCTCCAATATCACTAAGAAGGATCAACAAAGTTCTAATTTCCTGTTGCTTTGGTGATTTTGTTAGAACACAGCACAAGGAAGCTCTTCTGAGCTCCATATCCAATCCAACTCCTCTCCTTCTCATATGGAGGTAAGTCACCTGGCCCTATCAGCCTAACCCCTTATCGGCTTGGCTTGCGGTATGGGTGTCGGCTGATTTTTTTTTTTTAAAAATTTTTTTTTTTTTTTTTTTTTTTTTTTTTTTTTTTTTTTTTTTTAAAAAAAAATTTTTAATAAAAAAAAAAAAAAAAAAAAAAAAAAAATAAAAATAAAAAAAATTAAAAATAAAAAAAAAATAAATTTTTTAAAAAAAAAAAAAATTTTTTTTTTTTTTTTTTTTTTTTTTTTTTTTTTTTTTTTTTTTTTTTTTTTTTTTTTTTTTTTTTTTTTTTTTTTTTTTTTTTTTTTTTTTTTTTTGAACGTGAGTCTCGGATTCAACGAGAGTCACGTGTCTACCATCCGGATGAGGTTGCCGCTGTCCTCTCAGTAGAGGATGCTGATCCGGTGATGATAATAGACCTTGGGATATTGAAGAATAATTAGAGTATGAAGACAAGAACTGTATAGGATTAACTTGGGCTTCCCACCACAAGGTTTCAACTGGATCATACATCAGTTCCTTTCCTTGATTGAACACAAGATTTTTCCATTGCAGAAAAGGCAGCAGTCAATATTTCATTCATATTTTTGAGCTCAGGCTTGTAACCTTTACAAACATATATTAAAAACTCAAAACAGGAAGCAAACTAATCCTAGAACTCCTCTAGACAATAACTTACCTGGAAGTAGTTTATTTCTAATAGCACTCTATTTAAAACAAAGGAAAACAACTTAAAACACTTAAAAGCAATGAAAGATTTGAACCAGTAAAAGTCTTATCTATTAGATAAACACTATCCAATTATATAAAAACTTATCTAGCCATACTTGAGATGCTAATATACCAATCCCGTACTCCTACCTTCTACCCATAATTTAATCCTATTAAAGTGATCTATTACCATGAAAACTCATGGGATTAAAGACCCAGCATACAAGTAACCCAACCCAAAGCTTATTTCCACTAAAGTAAACCCAATTCGTTGTCGTATCGGCGTCACTTTCATTAGGACTCTCTCAGCGATCATTGAAGTTACTTCTTCTTGGGTGATAAGGCAGATAAGGTCTACAGAAGTTCTTGAAGGCAAATTCACATGATCAGAAAAGCAATGGCTTGGCAGCCATAATGAACATCTCGTTCCAGAGGCGCCCAATGTCTCGCAGCACACTTGGGGACGACCAAACTGAGGAAATTATAAACGGGCAGAACATGTATATTGAGCTATATACAGTTAATAATTTGACGTAAAACAAAACATAGAAGGATTTTGCTAGTGTACCTTTCAATCTCGCCGTATAGCTGAACTCCGGTGGTTTCACGGGGTTGGTCATCGGAATAATAGTACAGCTTACAAGGAAGTCTGGCATCCCTGTGCCGTCGGAGGCTGTTTCCTGACGGAAAGTAAAGGCCACATCGTCGACGGTTCTGAGATCCCCGCAAGCTATATTCGCCTTGAATATGAGGATATCGAGGTGCAACGAACACATGCGGGGTCCAAACTTTTGTGTCCATGTCCAAAACTCGCAGCTATTTTACCAGTGCACCGACCAGAACGCACAAGATAATCTTCGGCCGTTCCAAAATCCTCTGTCGTCTGACTGGTGAGAGGCAATTTTTTCTTTTCTTTTCTTTGTCTTGACAGGGGGTGTTGGGGTTGGGGTTTGAAGTTTGGAGCCAGATGGAAGGTTTGGATCTTTGTAACTGTCCCCGGGAGAAGATGATAGAAGTTACTGTATGATTGTAACTAGTGATTCGGAGTCGGACCATAGGCTTGCGGACTCGGATTTTAGACTCTCTGACTCAAAATCTAATTCAGTCAACAAATCTTGTAAAATGTCGAGCACTTTTCACGTTCTGTGGTATCGTTTATTTTCTGTTCTAAATTTTATATATATATATATATATATATATATATATATATATATATATATATATATATATATTATGTGTTTCTATTATTATGAAAAAAAAATTGTGCTCATTTTACGTAAGAGAAAATTACACGAACCTTCTCATACCAGAAATTACGATCAAGAGTCTATGAATCGTCATCTAGTTTAGAGATCCTATAAATCAATAAATGTAAAACTAAGGGAGAAAGGGATCAGCTTTGAAAAGCATTTAATAGCTGTTGCAATCCATGTAGGACTCCAACTTTGTTATGTGAAACTCAATAATGACTTTATGGCTTTAGGGAACCTCTTTCCATCGATATTGGGTGTTACAGTTTGATTCATTCATTCTTTTTTATTTTGTGAGAACTAAGGGTGCAAGTTTTATCCAAACAATTCGAACCCCGCCCTGAACCCAAACAAGGCCCAATTCTCCTTGAATCCTGGTAGAGCTGGATTTGGGCTAATTTTTCATTAAACCTTGTCAAGGTCAAGTTGAGCCAGGATTGAGGCCTCGGGTGAGCTAGAAATATATATATATATAATTTACTCAAACAATTCGTTGATAATTGATTTATTACATAGAACTGTCTTCTTGACAAAAGTTACACAGACTACTTCTAAAATAATATTTTATAATAATATAATTCATACCGTTAACGTTAAAAATTAACAAGAGATGTTTCGATTTTTTTTAAGACAATAGTAGTCTTACTCAATGTAAAAATTACATAAATATCATTTAAGTTTCTTTTTGAAAGACATCAATGGCATCACGGTTTCTCTCCCTTTATCGCATGGGTCTCATTACATTTACAGGTAACCATCACTCCTACAGACCTTCCCAGCAATGTATGAGCTCTTCGTCCCAAACGCCGGAATAGCATCCACGCACATACCTGTTACGGCACTGTCGTCCTCCTTGATTGCACCAACATCGGCCCCTCCCGCAGGATGCTTCGCAAGGGCCATTGCCGTTACAACCCCAACCACCGAGTTCTCTTCGACCCTACCACCAACCGTGTCCGACCATTGATGATCCTCCCGACAACTGGTGCTAATCGGGCCAATTTCTCCTCGACAGCACCCTCTTGCAAACAGGTGGCGATTTGCAGGTTGAAAAAGTTTCTGATCAATATCAAGACGATAGTTGTGCTCAATACAAAAATTCAAAAGAAAATGAGAATGGAGATTTGAAAGCTGCAAACCCTGATCTGAATAATTGTAGCAAAACAGATATAAATGTTGATGAGAAGAGATTCTTGGAGAATTTAGCATCTGGTAAAGTTCTTCAAATGGGGACAGTCAAGGAGTGCAGGGTTTCCAAATGTATAAAGGACGAATGATGGTTGGATCTCACAAGCAGATAATCACTGATGAGTACTGTTTATTGCAGGAAGATTTGATTCATTTTAAGGTAAAGATTTGATTCATTTTAAGGTAAAGATTTGATTGTTAGATTTTCTTACCAGAGTTTTTTGTCCTCGGCATTAGTTTGCTTTTACTCTGTTGCTGGTGCATATTATGCACTACTGATGGTTTTTTTTTTGTTAGATACATCAGTTGTTTTTGCTTTGTCATTTTAATAAAAGAATCTAATTTGCTGGATGAGTAGTTTGGTAGGGGTTCCGATCTTGAGATAGCAGATGATTCCTGTCTGAGAGGATGCTTCGCAACGGCCATTGCCATTACAACCCCAACAACCAAGTTCTCTTCGACCCTACCACCAACCATGCCCGACCATTGATGATCCTCACCAACATCGATCTTAAAACTATTTTATCTTTTGCCCTATCAGGGAGGGGGAATATATGCAACGGCCACTTTACCAATCATGGCTGATTTGAAACTTAAAACTTAACATGCAAGTATAGGAGAGCTTGGGATCTACTGGTCTAGAAATCAGGATGACAGCTACATACCTCAAGTTAATGAGTTTAGAGCAAAAATAATCAGAAGCATCTACCTATGACGTAACCCATATTTCCCCCCTTCACCCTCATGGATCTTGTGTGCAACGTCTGTAGCAAACACATTGTGAATTCAAGGCTGAAACTTGAGCTTGAGCAAATGATGTGGATAACTACAAAGATGGAAACCCAATCAAGATGCTATTAAAAAAATACAAGCCGGTTAAAAAGGCTTTTATGGCATTGACAACTGTGAGAACCCCAAGCACAAAAAGAATAGAGAAGACAGAAAAGGCCGGTACAGGGTTATCTTGGTAATAGGCACATTTTTAGGATATAGTAGAAACCACCAGTGGTACCAAGGGAAGAATAGATAAACAAATAATACCACGAACGATTTTGAGAGACTTGATCTATGGGCAGGGAATAGCAAGGACACCTGTTCCACAACATGCAAAAATTTCACGGGAACTAGTTTCCATGAGAAAAAGCACGAAGAACTATTTACGAGGACACCCTCGGCCATTACATAAGGTGATTATTTAAATCATGGTAACACGTAAAAGGCGTGTTCTATGGACACAGTAAGACCACTTCATACATGCTAAAACGTTGCTACACTGGAAAGATATTTATGCAATTACAGCTATGAACCCCTGAATTGTAGAACAAAAGAGACTAACAAATGTATGATAAAACAGCAAGGAAACTCATTCAGCACCGCTGAACGAAACCATCCTGTTGATTAAAAGCAGAATGTTCGATCACACTAGGCCTCTTATATATAATAGGCAAGGTTTGGTTGTTCCTGCATCCACTTTCAAGTTACAGGAACGCATCCTTCTCAAGCAGCTTTAGCACCTCCTGCTGGTTGTTCAGCTTGGCAACATCAATGGGTGTCTTCCCATCCAAGTTTTGAAGAGTGCTGCAGTAAGAAAACACAGAAGCAAGTAAGTTTCAGAAAATGTGGCCATCAGAAAGAATGAATGTTACTTGTAGCAGTTATGCTTACACAGCAGCCCCATTCTCCAGTAAAAGTGCGACACACTCCTTTCGACCATAGCCAGCAGCATAATGTAGAGCTGTGTTTTTATTCTTATCCAACGCATCTACCTTGGCTCCAGCCTCAAGAAGGACCTGAGCACACTTCACCTGGACAGTAATAACAAACAAGACCAGCTAGAAGGTGAATCCTAATCATTTCAACTGAACTAAACATTCATTGTAATTCAAGCAGAAGTGATTGAAGGCGCTGACTCCTGCCTTCACGAAACCAGGTAGGAACATGAATAGTTTTTAGGGTAAATTCAAGCCTTCCAAGTAATTCAACTCCATTGTTTTTTAGCAACATAAGTTTTCTCCTTGAAAAAAAAAATCGTTGGGTTTCATTTCTTATTTGTTTTCAAAAAAGGATACTTTCGTTTACATGGCCCCACTGAGAAAAGCTTACTAGAACAGCCCACTATTTGAGTTACGTTGCCAGATGATTTGGGGATTCTGATCATTGTATAGCTACTTCTAGGTCTGGATCCAAATGTTAAATTTCAGGACCTAATTTAATCAAATGCCCTCCCATGTATTGGCACACATCTTCGTATTTTTCAGCCATTCGTGTGTATCCATGTACCCTCCGTAGTCTCCTTGGATTTTCAAAGCTATATTTTACCACATGACCACATCCGTTTGGACAGAAACTTGACATGTAGGCACAGGACCTTGGAGTGTTACCTATCAAGAAAATTTGGGCCCATCCAAACTGTCATGTGGTAGATACTTGGGGATGTTTAGATAAGCTTATCTGAAAAGCTGTTCAGTAAACCTCAAGTCCTTAACCCTTCAAAAAAAACATACTGGGGAAGAAAAAAAAAGGGGAAGCAATCTTCCCAAAAAGAGAATATGCTCCAAAGACGAAACGAAACATACCCAATCTATATACTTTTCTGTGTCATTTAGAGGTTGAAGTTGTCCCCAATTGGTTAGCACCACAATACAAGGTACACATTTGACAGAAACAGAAAATGACACAGATCCTCACACCTACAAAGGGTCTAAACATTCATTTTCAAAAAGACCGCACCTGCATGTTACGACTACTGTGTAGAAATAACCTTAACTCAACCAGAAAAAATAAATTTTAGAATCGTATGATAAAATGTCTGATGATGGGAATGAAAGTGCATGGAAGCTTTTCCAAAACATTCCACTCGGTGAGGGGATGGACAACTTAGATTTCTTTGGAAACGTTGCGCCTTTTACTTTCGGTCCCATAATCTCAGTCAACGTCTTATGATAGAAGAAAAATAAATTAATTTCCAAAAGAAACCTACCTCACCATACCCACATGCAAAATGCAAAGCTGTCCTTCCTTCAGAATCTTCTTCATCTTTGTCAGCACCAGAGGCAAGAGCTTTCTTCAAACCCTAATATAGCAATAAAAGAAAATATTAGCTCTATAATTCAAGTGAATATACTCATCACAAAATTGCAGAGTCAAGTCTTCAAGGTGGCATTCACAAATTACCGAGCAGAATTGGGAGAAAAAGAAGTCTAAAAGTAAATTGAAATAATATAGTAAACCAGCTGCACACACAATGGAAAAAGGAGATTGAAAGTTGGATATTACTGCAAAGAAGTGACAAAATATATACAAATAATACTTTTTTCTTCGGTAAAAACAAAGAGAATGATAATTTTAACCATGAGATAATTTTAACCATGAACTAATGCTTTAGAAAATCAGGTAGCCACTATTTTGTGCTCTGTATAACAACATATTAATATGTATAACAAAAAGGGCTGCAAACTGGTGCAAGTTTAATTTTGTAGGGCCAGGGAGGGGTGGATAGACATGATCCTTCCCTTTGGCATTTTTGCACAAAGTGGCTGCCCTCAGTCTCAAACCAATGTCTTCATGCTGGACTGCCAGCAGTATTTTACCATGGCAGTTGGCACCATGTGATGGTCCCAACATTACTTCATAAAAAGAGTTAACCTTAAGACCTTGGAATTGGCGTTTAATTTGGTCTCTGTCAAATGTCTATCCTGGATATAACTATTTCTATCAGTTCTGGATGGATCAGCAGTGCTTTCCCCAACCCCAAAGAGTAAAAAACAATATAATTTAAAAAATATATATTTTTTAGGAAAAATTACTCAGACCTCCCCTTGACATTTCGTTTAAGGAAAATTTCTCCCACCTCCCAAAATACCTTTAAGGCAACCACCCCCAACTTGACACACAATGTCAACCACCTCCCCTACTTTTGAAAATATTCCCTCCCAATCTATATGGTGATGAGATTCATCATCACCAATATACTTAGGACAATAATACCCTCAAAATTAGAAAAGATCTTTTTCAAAAATCTATAATCTAATTTTAGAAAATAAAATTAAAAAACAAAATAGATAATCAAGAGCTGTAGTCTGTAGAATTGAACATATTAGAGTTTTAAAACAAGATTCAGTTGAGAGTTTAAATAGATAATTGAAACCAGAAAATCCCAGGCAGAAATCAAATTCAGAAACTCAGAATTGAAGAAGTTGGATTGAAATAGGGTTTCAGAGATTGGATGAAAAAATTGCAAATTCAGAAACTCAGAATTGAAGAAGTTGGACTGAAATAGGGTTTCAGAGATTGGATGAAAAAATTGTCTGAAAACAGAATTTGACTTCATACTTAATCAAGCAAATTGATGGCAAATTCTAGTAGCGTATAACATGGTGTTCCAAAATTGATGGCAAAACAACATGGTGTCAGCCAGTGGGAAAAGTATCCTAACATAGACTAGTGCCATCGTGTTCCAAAATTGCTCCATTGCGGCGGAACCAGCGCTTCCTGCTGCGAAGCCTCCATTCCAACATTCTTGGGCCGCCCATGGAAACTATGTGGAGGCATTTTTTATGGAATCATTCATCGGAGATTTCATTGACCCCAGCGATGGTCGGTTTGGAATGGGTCATACCCTAATAACCATTGGGACCTATCGGAGATGAGATGGCGCCTTCGAGCCATGGACTGGTGTCATCAGTGTTGGTGATACAGCAGCACGATGTGGTTCATGCCAATGAAGCTCCAGTCTGCAAGACTGTTGATGATGGCAGTAACATCAGCACTGCTGCTGCTGTTGGGATGTGAGCTGTGTTAATTCCTTCATATGAGTTCATGGATGTTGACGACAATAACAAAGATGATGGATAAGAAATTAGTTAAGAGAATATATGGATTCAGTACTACTGTGTATGTATATTAGATCAATTGATTCTGTAGTTACAGAAAGGGGGAAAAGAGCCCATATTCGAAAGAGAAAAGCAGAGAATATTATCTGTTTAATTACTAGTTTTGGGGTGCCAAGAGTTCTTCGGTTCCTCACCGGCGAGTGCTCGAGGAATGAGATGTACAATATCTAACAAACCCTTTTTTGCTTTTTTATTTTCTTAATTAGATTATAGATTTTTGAAAAAGAACTTTTTCTAATTTTGAGGGTATTATTGTCCTAAATATATTGGTGATGATGAATCTCATCACCAAATAGATTGGGAGAGAATAATTTCAAAAGTAGGAGAGGTGGTTGACATTGTGTGTCAAGTTGGAGGGTGGTTGCCTTGAAGGTATTCTTTAAAGGAGGTGGGAGAAATTTTTCCTTTTGTTTACTACAAAGACTTCCCCTGGCACTTATTGATTTACACAAACCTCGCTCATAAAGTGAAACTTATAACACTTTAGTCCACCCCGTTAGGAAATGAATGGTAATTGCTGATGTAAACATACCTTTTTTTTAAATACCAAAATACCCTTATCCTATTGAATTACCCTTTTACCGATAGTAATGTTTAAAGACAACTTAGGGTGATTTTTCGAAGGACGCCCTTTCCTGCACCAACATCATCATCTTCACAGTGAGTTACTTAGACTTTATGAGTTAATTTTGATTAAATAAGACATGAATTCAATTCGATAAACAGAGGGTATTTTGGTCAATAAAAAGTTTAAGTTAAAACTGTTAGTTTTAGCGAAGTACCTGAAAGTCAATAAGTGTCACGGGAGGTCCGTGTAGTAAATGGAATGTCAAGGGGAGGTCTGAGTAATTTTCCCTATTTTATTATTAGAGTATCAATTTTTAAATGATGCAAGGGGAATAAGGTGAGTAAAGCTATTACCAAAAAAAAAAGGTTAGTAAAGCATATATCTGAACCGGTTATTTTGTTCATGAAACCAATATATCATCAAATTGTACCACACACTAGAGCATACAAAGACATAGCTCAACTCTTTTTCAGTGACCAACCATGAAGTTTTCACATATAATGCAACAAAACTACCTTGAACATTGATGCAGCAGCGAACTCGCCAAGGAAAGCAGATATGGATTTTGGGATTTTCTTTATTTATTTCAGCTCATCTTGTAATCTTCTTTTATATTAATTTATTATGGAAATTTAGATACATAGGATATCTAGTAGTTTGTTTACTTTTAATTTGAGTTCAGCTTGCTTATTTCAGATAGGAGTCATAGAGTTAGTTTTAATTTCAAGTCTTATTTTCTTCTTTAAATATGATTGTAAGTTTGTAACCCTTCTGGAGAAGGGGGATTGAATACTACAACAACAACAACAATAACAACAAACAATGACGACAACGACGATGACGACAAGCCTTAACCCAACTAAATGGGGTCGGCTACATGGATTCTTTTCCTCCAATTAGGCTTTGTTCGAAGTCATACTTGAAACAAAGCCTAAGCTATGCATGTCTTTCCTCACCACCTCACCACCTCACCTAGAGTCATCTTAGGTCTGCCTGATGCAGTAGCTTGCTCATGGCCGACACGAACCGATTTGGCTACCCAAGCCAAACCTAAATCGTCAAACCTAAACCAACCTTTTGGTCTAGAAAGGGTTGGTAGAGGATCAATTTAGAATACGAAATTTCAATTTTATGTTTCCTTCTTTATAATTTCTATTTTAATTAGAGATTTTATTTAGTTTCTAAATTAATTCAATTAGATTAGGAATGTTATTTCTTTATAAGAGGTGTACTAGAGTACGATCAGTAGTAGAGATTTGAAGAAGAATTTTATGAAAGAGATTGAAGTTTTAGTTTTGTGATTGTGAAGGCCTGCTGGCCGAAAGCCCCTTCTCTCTCTCTCTCTCTCTCTCTCTCTCTCTCTCTCTCTCTCTGTGCAGTGACAGACCCAACCCAGATCTGTCTCCCTTCCTTTCTCTTTCTTCCTTACCCTCCCCTATTCTGGGCAGTAATCCCAGCCCCAATAAATCCCTTGGATCTCTTCCATCTCAGGCCCTCTCTTTTTCAAACTTGGTGGGTTTCATTCTAACCCTTGGGCGACCTTAAGATCAGATTCCGAGCCCTCAACGTTGCTGGAACTAAGAGCTACAAAAACAGTTTCAGATCTGTCCCTGTTTACCGCCCAGGTGAGTTGCAGGAACTTATAGATTGATTTCGGGCTTCTAAACTGGGGGATTACTACTGGAAGTTGATAGGTCTATGAGATACGAATTCTCACCTGAAATTTCAGCTTGATTGGAATCAAAGGGGTAGTTCCCCACCCAGGAGCTACTTTACCATATTCTGAATTCAACGGTTTCAATAAATCCCCTAGACCTGTTTGCTTTGGACGAGCTCTAGAATTACCCTCAACACTTTGTGTAGCCATAATTTTATTGCATGGGTTGAGTTCTATTGACTTTGTATAGCATTCCGTTGTAAATAAACGATCTTATCGTAGATCCTCCTCTTCTTCCTGTTCGTGAATAGCTTCCAACAAATGTTGAAGAAAGCTCTTTAATCTGTTTTTCAGATTTGCCCCTGAGTTAATATTTTATTTTCAAAATTGCCTTATGGTCCTAAAGCTCTGTTTGGTTCTTTAGAGTTATTACAGACTTTTAATTAACTACAAGATTGCCACCACTAGTTGAGTTTTTGATATAATTACAAATCTGCCATTATAATTATTATTTGGGTCAACCCGGATCCCACATCAATTGGTATCAGAGCGAAAATCCTACAGTCATGGTGAGTAACAATGAGTTCTTGTCACGTATCAATACCTATAAGGAGGAAACTGACACGGCCATTGGTGGTTTATCAAAACAACTTGAAGGGATAGATACTTCTCTTATAACTTTTCAGGATATGATGACAAAAATGCAGACTTCCATTGATATGTTGTCACAAGCTACAAAAGGTAAGAGTCCCATACTTGGGGATTCCTCCAATTCCGTTTCACAAGTTCCATCTCCCAATGCATCTTCATCACACCATCATCACCATCACCACATGTACGACCACCACCACCATATGGAGTTGGTCGATATGGAGACATTTATGGTATTGACAAAGGAGCACAACTGAATGTGCTTGATTTTAATGGAGACTAAAATCCATAGGAGTATCTTAACTGGATCTATAGCTTGGAGATATTTTTCAAATGGTATGGATTGTCAGAGGCTAGAAAACTGATGTTTGCAGAAGCTAAACTGAAGGGCACGGCACGAGTTTGGTGGATTAAATATTAAAGGCGAAATCAAACTCGCGGCATTGGTGAAATAAATACTTGGGCTGAGATGTATGCGGCACTAAACCGGCGATTCCTACCTCTTGATTACAAGCAACGGATGCATCTCAAGTTTACACAATTAAGGCAAGAAAATATGACCGTTGAAGAATATGTGGCCCGATTCTATTACTTGGCTACCCGATCTGATTTTAATTAGGATGAAGATGTTTTGGTAGCACAATTTCGTAACGGTTTGCACTCACAAATTACTGCTCACTTGGCTTCCAATCGGTTGCATACAATGGAGGACGCTGTACAAGTGGCATATCAGGTAGAGGAAAATTTAAAGCAACCATACAACCGCAGAAGCTTTCTAGAGACGTTCTCTAAAAGTAACAATTTTGTCAAATAAGCCCTACCACTAAAGAAGTCCTTTAGCAAGCCCCAAAAAAGTGGTTCTAGTATGGCTTCTTCACGGCCAAACCGTTCATATTCTCTACATCGGCATGGTTCTGATAGACCTCCTTCAACACCGAGGGCTGAGATCCAATGTTTCACAAGTAAGGGTTTCGGTCACTTTGCCTCTCATTGCCCAAATGCCTTTGCCAATAAAGAAGAACTCATGACCACTGATACAGAGGAGCAACGTAAGAATGAGATCGTATACTTGGCAGCCTAGCACTCTAGTGATGACAGCAACAGTGACGCTGATTAATTGCACCAGCCTTTTTTAGTCCTTCGCCCTCTCTTGACTACACCTAATGTACCTGAAGAGGACGATTGGCGTTGTGGCTATTTCCAGACAAGGGTAAGATGCAATGGTTCCCTATACACAATGATCATCGACGGTGGCAGTTGCACCAATGCAGTCTCTGAAGATATGGTTAACAAATTGGGTTTGAAGACAGAGCCGCACCCACACCCCTACAAGGTTGCATGGATAAATAACACCAATCTTAAGGTTCATGAGAGGTGTTTGCTCACATATTCTATCGGTGGATTGATCAACACCGTTCAATGTGACGTGTTACTCCTGAAGATTTGTCACATTCTCCTTGGCTGTCCTTGGATACTTACCATAGTTGTCAAGGAGACAAGGCGATCCAAGGCGTTTGGGGCCATCCTAGGCACCTAGGCACCCGCCTAGGCGTTGCCTAGGTGACCAAGGCGTTCCCAATGCATTTTTTTTATTTTTAAAATATTAATGTTTATATATATGCAACATTCTATATAAATAATCAACATTTAAGACATAACTTAATTAATATGTGGTGTGGACCCAAGTTTGCTAGTGTACACTAAGACCTGGGATTGTGTCTAGAGTTAAGTAAACAATTATTTATGACTAATATTTGCGTACTTTTAACGAATTTGATCGGAGCGTAACTCCTTTAATATAGTTCGGATTCAAGCAATCTCGAATTCGTTGCAAAGCTAGCATAATCAGCTTTCCAACAAATCCGAGATTGCTTGAATCCAAGTTATAATGAAGGAGTTACACTCCGGTCAAACCTTGTTCGGAATACGGGAATGCTGTTTAAAGTTGTCTGAACGTAAATTATTTTTTGGGCATCAAAGCAAAAGATTATTTTGACGCACTCTTGGTTTTTAGTGATGATTAATAATAAGATTTATAGAATTTTTATATTTAGAAATAAGCCTAGCATTTAAAAGTTGAAAATCGCCCTCGCACCCAAAAATATGATTTTTGTTCTTGAACTGGGGGGTTGACTTTTTATCCTTCTGGAATTTGAATTTTAGACTATTTTTATTGGATTCAAATAGAGGGAACTTAAATGATATTAGTCATAAATAAGTACTGCCTGATAAATGTTGTTCCTATCAGGCCTAATAAATCTCCTAAATAAAATTCAAACATCAAGGAAAAATATGAGAAAAATACGGCTGCCCAGGCATTCTGGGCGTCCAAGGCGACCTAGGCGTCACCTAGCCTAGGCGATGCCCAGGCACCCTGGGCGACCGCCTTTCTTATGTACACAAGGCGCCCTGGCGCCCATGCTAGTATAAACCGCCCGGACGCCTAGGCGACGCCTTGACAACTATGATACTTACTCCTTCATGTACGGCGGGCTCAAGATGCAACTTCTTCCAACGAAAGATCTCCGTGCTATCAAGCTTAAGAAGATTGTTAAATCGCTTCTCCTCCAGTACGTTCCATCTGATGGTCTTCATGGTCCTTATCCAGACTCAACAGAGTCGAGTTCTTTTTGAGAAGTAGAGAGTCGACGCAGGAACTTGCCCATGGCTAGACCAACACAAACCAATTTGGCTAGCCAAGCCAAACCTGAATCGGCTCAAACCTTGGTGTCAAACCTTGGAATGGCCGTGTTAAACTCTCTACTATGGATAGTGGCAGTCATTTAACCTTGGTGTCGGCCAGAGATGAAAATTAAATGTAGTTTTTCAAAAATAAATGGAATGAGGTTTTTCCTAAATTGCATTTATCAAGATATTTGTACTTGTGTTTAGTGTTCGTATTTTCTACATTCTATCTTACAAGGCTGTGTAGCTCACCTTAACATCTAATATCTCCAAGGACAAGGATGATGGAGCGGAGCAGGGAAAAGCTTAAGGAGTATTGAAGCTTATTGCATAGTGGCTGTTTTTATTTAGAGTGATTATAGTGGCTGTTTTTATGGTTAATGTTTGCAGACTCTAGATTGCCACCAGTAGACTTTTTGGGACCTTTTTACTTTTATTCTTTATTCTAGTTGGCCTTTTAAGATGGTATAATTTTGAAGTTTGGTTTTATGGAGCGATCATTTGATCGATGCCTATGAGGGTTGTACCTTCACCTTCATACGGGTTTAGGTCGTGACAATCCTAGCCATAACCCCTTAGCTTATTTGACAGTCACAAGTCGGCTAAGTTAGGTGAGGGACTATCTCCATAGTCCCTTTAATAGAGAACTATCCATGCATGCCATAGATCACATTTCTTTTATTTGATTCCTCTATTCTATCTTTGCCAAAATAAATCAGATAAAGTACTCCAAACAAATGGCTTGACATCCTATTTGCCAGACACCAAACCAAATATCTTCCTAACCCAAGAGGAGCCAACTAAAAGGGATCCATGACGGTCCCAATACAAGGGCAGATAATAATCCTTTCCAATCTCAACCACAATGTCATTGGAATCGAACGAGCCCATTAAACGGTCAAAATATTGGGATAAGAACTTCCCTTCGTTTTTAATGATGAGAGGTGCAACCACAATCAAATAAAGAAACTGTTAATGAGGTAAAAATTATGGCTAGTACCACACTGAATTAATGCAGTAACCTAAGGTTAACTATTAAGTGGTTACTCGAGTATCTATTCTTGAAACCACTGCAACACATTCATTTAAAATCCAATCCCCAGAATTCTTTTATCGTTCGAAAACATGTGCAAAAACCTTCATCATCAGTTTGGTTAATTGAATATCATGTATATTCAGCTTGATATTTTTTTCAACCTTCAGTGTTTAAACTTTTGGATCCTAATTCCAAGAGGTCTTAATTTTGGATTTATGGTGATAATAGTGACAAGGACATAGGCCCAAAAATAATTAAAAATACATATATTAGCAACAAAATGAAAAGTCAAGGAAAAAATATTCAAATAACCATAAATAAACTAGTAGATAGCACCAATATGAATATACATTTATCATTACTCACTAATAGTTGGTATAGTTTAAATCAAAATTTTCCTTTTATTTTTAAAAAATGGTAATATTTTATTCACTACATAGTTGTCAAGGCGCCAACGTGAACCAAGGCGTTGGAGACCTGACAGGGCACCTAGGCGACCAAGGCACCCACCTAGGCAACCAAGGCGTCAGATTTTCCAAGGCATCACAAGGCCTCCTGGGCACCTAGGCGACACCTTTACAACTATGACTCACTAACACAATTTATTTTAAACAATTTCAACCAACCAATAAAAACATAACTACCTCAACATCTCCAACACTGGCAGTGTGATGAACACTCGACTCATCTTCATTCCCAGTTTCTTCTTCTGCTTCATCTGGTCCAGAAAGTTCAGAAGTGACAGCATCACCTGGAACTGCTAGACCCATAGCTTGGCCTAATTTTTGTAATACCTCAGGATCGTTCCAATACCTAGAACAAAAAAACAAATTAAAAGCAATGTGGCAAAATATCAGATAAGTGACCACAATCTGATGGCAAGTAAGACTTCCAACAATCTAAAACGATGACATAATATGATAATATCCAAATGTCTCATAGAGAACAAGTCTGAAACCATATAAACAAACACTCCTATATATATATATATATATATATATATATATATATATATATATATATATATATATATATATATATATATATATATATATATATATATATATTACCTCATCATTGCAGCTGGACCACCACTCTCGATCTCATCCAGAATAGGTTTCAATGATGGATCTTCCTTGATGCGCGACATTCGCTCTTCAAGGTTCGTATGTGATGGATTTGCCAAACTCTCCAGCATGGTAGACATCGATGGATCCTGCAAACATGTATGTTCCATCTTACACCATATAGATGCCTTAGAGATTACCAGCTGGAAAAAAGAATATATATATTTACCTGCATCAAAGCATTGCCAAGTCTCTCAGCCATAGTCATGAATTGAGGATTAAGCATAACCTGTTGCATGGTAGAGTAATACTGCTGTGAATCAAGTTCAGGTACACCATCTTCCCCAGCACCATGAACATTCTTTTGGAGATGCTCAGCCATCTGGTTGAAAGCAGGATCTTTTGCTATCTGTTCAGCTAATTCCTTTATGCTTGGATCCTATAAAGATACCACATCAGACATGAAATAGCAGCAAAGAGATTGATATGAACCACAAATTTATTGCTTACAAAAGCACTAAAATTAAGCATGATAAAGAACAATGAAAAAGTAAAACAAACGCCGAGCTTTGGACCAAAACAGATACATGCAGGCAATTGTGTAACTTAGCCACAGAACACACCTCACATATAAAAGCATCACATGTAATTAACCACAACCATAGTTTAAAAAGAGCAAAGGACATTCTACAAATAAAACCATGAAATAGGTTTATTGTCGATGCTTGGAGATACCTTCCAATTTTAATGTGGACACGATCTCCCCCCACATTTTTTTGGCCCTTGTATCATTTCCTTGTCTCTTGTTGGGGGCCCCTAAGGGTTGCTTTTTTGTATCCTTCGGGTTCTTTCAATACAATTTTATTCACCCAAGAAAAAAAAAATCATGTTAACCGTTACCAAATACTAGGGTTGCAGAGCTTGCAAAATTCACAAGTTTCCATCACATGAAAAGATTGGCTGCTCACAGAAAAACTAGAGATCGACTTCCAACTAATATTACAAAAAAAAACATATCCAGAAACGGAAACTCTAGAATGACCAACTCTTAGTATTATTACTATTTCAAGTTTGATTTGAGAATATTATGAAGTGAAAGCTGTCAGATAACAAATACACTATCTAGTAAGGAACACCATACAGTCAGGCGTAATGATCATGTTTTCATGATTTTATGGACAACTTTACAAAGTCAACCTTGTAGAAAGAAAAGCACTATAAGACACACTTCATTCAATTATGAACTACTGATGAAGCAAGTTGTCTTTTTAAGGTAAAACTGCAACTAATAATCATCGGTTAACTTATCCCGTTTGCGGAGGCAATGGTGAAACAAGGTGCAAGGTGAAGAGTCCACAAAAACAAATAAATGTAACAGTAAGTAAAAAAATGAAATTACACTTTACGAAGAAGTGATATGTCAATCAACTCTTAATATATTCAACCCACCACCCAAAATCAGTTTTGTCTGGAACACAATCCTTCAATTAATCACTTATTTCAGAACATAGAATTAAATTTTTTTTGACTCATCCAAAACAGAGCCATTTCTTTAATCCCAAACATACAAAAAATAGTGCATGACAACACATTTGAAACCAAATGACAATAAGAGATCAGCTGATGAAGATCGATCAGATCTGATTGGTTAGCAAGTAATGGGCCCATTGATTACCATTGTTGTCAATCACTGGACCTCCCTTCTCTTCCTTCCTTTCTTCTTCTTCCTTCTTTTTCCCAAACCATTTTTCTTCTTCCTTTCTTTTCTTTGTTTTTCAGCCCTCTTGATTCTTACCCTTGATGTTTCAATAATCTCTCATTAACAATTTGTAACAAAGTAAAGAAAGAGGACGAATAATCAGAGAACTGAGAGAGAGAGGGAGAGAATAAGGGAATGTGTGTTCTTCTCTCCTTCCCCCCCCAAAAAAAAAAAAAAGAAAAAAAAAATGCCACCTAATTATTAATGATGAAAGCAAGTAGTTAACAAGATACCAGAATTTGATGGAAGTATTGTTTAGGACCAGATCAACAGTCAGTTATAAGATCCCATCAAATCAGGAAGAAGGATCGATGACAACAAGTATTGAAGAATCCTAGTGCTGACAGGATAGATCAAGAACACATAATCAATAGCAGAAACAGTAGCAGAAATAGAAAGATTGTTGCAGCAGTAATCAGGAACAACTAAGAGATGAGAAATCAGATCAGCACTAACTATTTTCAATAGAATATAAGATCAACATTAGCAGAATATAAGGGAAATAAACCAATAATAAATCTACCAACCGGATGCACGGATGCAGTAGGTTTAACAGTCAATAGCAGGAAGCTTATCAGCAAGCAATAGAGATCAACGGATTCAGAGATAGAACCAGAACAGATCTGGATCGATGTAAGATGAATGGAAGAATATTAGATCTGAAATAGATGAAATTACTTGGTAATGGATGTAGAAAAAACAGATTCAGATCAGAAACTGCAGAAAATGCTTGCAGTGGAGTCTTTATCAAAACTAGCAGAAATTGAGTAATAGTAAAACTCTTTCATATGCAGCATAGCAGTAATGGTGGCTGCACACCAGATTGATGAACTTAGACGACTCTCAAAACGGCCGATTAGAACAACCGCTCTGATACCATGTAACAAAATAGAAAGAAAGAGCGAAGGAGAAGAGAAGGATGCGGATAATCAAAAAAGGGAGAGAAGAATTTGTGTGTTCTCTCCCACCACGGCCACCTGTTTATTAATGATGAAAGCAAGTATTTACAACTTGGTAGAACTCTAGAAAATAATTATAATGAAACTCTAATAACTCTAATGACAATAGAACACCTCATGATAAGACTAAACACAATATGACTCTATAGACACCACATAGTGGATATCGACCTTGCTATCTCAACACAATCAATGGAGTCAAAAGCATGTAAAGATGCTCTTTCTAGGCTTGGAGGTGGGAAACTCACTCACACTGTTTCTCCTGTCTTTCTCTCATAAAACAAATGAGTTTTCTTATTGATTTCTCTTCGAAATTCCAAATTTAACTGCCCCAAAACTAGTCCCATCTCTGCCCTTGATTAGACGGTGCGGTTCAACCATCTTCTGTGCGTCATTGAGAAAATAACCGTGTCTCCCTCATACGATATCATAAAGACTTGAGACTTATGCCAATTGAAAGAGGAATTGAAGCTCTACATCTTTCATGTTTTACACTTCTCCATAATCTGCCATTAAACCACATCGAACCTTCAAAAGTAACGCGGGTCTGAAGATCAAGTCAGAATTTCCCATGCTGACATCCAATTGAGCTGATTCCAATGACATATGAAAGCCAAGTCAAAGCGACACATTTTCTCATGTTGGGAGTTTCAACCTAGAATGCTCGCAACATATCATAAATCAGCATCAACCCAGCTGTATGTGCATAGAAAAATCACTCGAGCCATATGAACACACATATTCAATCTTAGGACTCCTTTAGCAACTTGTGTTGCTTGATCCAGAACATGCCAACTGACATGTTGAAACAACGACATGTTGAAACAATACTGTTGTAATATGGGACCTAGAAGGAAAGGTGCTGCTGCACCTTCCTTGATTTGAGCACCCTTCCTTCGAATTAAGGACTGCAGCAGCCTTCCTTGACACTTGACAGGAAGGGCTTGCTGTGCAGCAGCCCATGTGCAGTAGCCTTCCCTGATAGGAAGGGGCTGCTGCCCATGACTTCCTCACCTACAACGTACCTCATTCTCTGAATAAATGAAGTATGACCTTGTCATTCTAGATAAATCATTTTTTTCCTCTCAACATGGTATTAGAGCTAGGATCAATATTGAGATCCTAACTTTAATGCTATTAGCCACGAAATCATAAACACCACCCACCACCATTGCCCCTCTCTTTCCTCCTCGATTTAGCACCACCGGTCACTGCTGCTAGCCACCATCACTCTGGTCTCTCTCCTACTCCCTGTTTAGTGTCACCTCCCACCACCACTTTGGTCTCTTTTACTCTTTACCCTTGGTGGTGAGGTTTTTTTCCCCCCACCAACGGCCTCTTACACCATGCAAATCTAACCCACGAATTGAATCGTGATTTCTTGATGCTTTCTCTGGAAGTTGGTATGCCGAGTTGAAACTTTCAGATATTTGTCCACATGCTGTGCCTTTTTTGTGACTAGCGTTGACCAGCAATCATATCTGAGATTTCGTCAGCCTTAGCTGGACAGGAAGGAGTCCCTTCTTGAGACTTTTGTTCATTCCCTACTTGTTCCATCAAGTCAGATGGGAGCATTGCTTGAATCCGAATTATATTGAAGGAGTTACGTTCCCATTAAACCTTGTATGGAGTATGCGAATGCTATTTAAAATCGTTTGAATGGATATAAATTTCTAAACATCAAAACAAAAGATTATTCTAACTGACTCTTGGTTTTTAATGATGTTTTAATCTAATAAGATTTATGGAATTTTTAGATTAAAAAAAAAAAAAAAAACCAGCATTTGAAAATTGAAAATCGCCCCCCGATCGAAAATCTAGTTTTTGTTCTTGAATTGAAATGTTGACTTTTTATTCCTTTGGAATTTTAATTTTAGACTATTTTATTGAATTCAAATGGGGGGTGTTTGCTTATTTACGAATAATATCTTAAGTAAATGAATTTCATTTACTTAAGATATTATGCACAAGGCACCCGCTACTGCAAGGTCTAGGGAAGGGTAGAATGTACGTAGCCTTACCCTGCAATGCAAAGAGGTTGTTTCCGTATTTCGAACCAATGATCACCAAGTTGCAATATGACAACTTTACCCGTCACACCAAGACTCGCCCTCAAATGAATTTCATTTACTAAAATGATATTAATCATAAATAAGTGTCGTGTGTTGTATATTGTCCCTCCTGTATGTAGTATATTGTTCCCTATCTGTACTACTCAGATTTCTAAGGTCAGAGTACACCAAGTTTCAACTGGAACTTGATATTTCACAAGATGTCTCCACCAAGTTTCAGCCGAAACTTCGAAACAATGATTTCAGACCGAAATTTAGGAATTTTTTGTTTCGAACCTACATTTCGTTTCGGTTTTGCAAAAAAAACAAACCATTTCGACCGATTAAGAACTATGCCTCCAACTACCTGGTCATGCCATACCTTATCAACACCATGGATCACTTTATTTACAAGCGTTATCTTCTTCTCAACACTGCCGCTCAGATCTAGAAGACTGCCACAGACACCTACTCTCAAGTTGGCAATGCTACCCAGGGCTATGAACTATAGAAGAAAATTCACGAGACTAAACAAAAGGAGTTATCTATTTCCCAGTGTTATTCCACTCTAGGTATGTGACAAGAGTTGGATTTTTATGGTTCTTTTACTGCAACCTATGCTACAGATGCCACTGCCTTTAAACAATGGGAAGACAACCTCCAGATATTTGATTTTCTAGTTGGCCTCAACATCGAGTTTGATCAGATTCGAGCTCATGTATTTAATCGTGACCCGAATCTCTCGAGCAAGCCTATGCTATGGCGTCTTCTGAGGATAGTTTCCACATTGCTATGGTCCTCCCTGTGACAAAGGAACGCTTAGCTCTCTCCTCTGGCTTGGGTTCCTCATCTCTTGGAGGTCTGACTCGTGGTGTTAGTAATCGTTTTGCCTCTGATAAGGTTCTTGTGAAGTGTGATTTTTGTGAGAAAGAATGACATACTCGAGACAAATGTTGGAAATTACATGTCGTTAATGATATTCCTTAGGATTTTTTTTCGCTCCCATGAGGAGTTACTGATTCCGCTTCATCTAATGACCAGGCTGGACTCATCCCCTTCCTCAACGCCATTTGCAATGTCTGCCACCATCTTGACAGTACCTTCCGCTCCGTCTCCTGCTACCTCTTTAGGTATTTCTTTTGGTGGCCATTGTGCCTCAGTACTCTCCGTTCCAAGGATAGTCGACTCAGGTTCCACTGACCATATGATTGGATCCTCCAATCAATTTTTTCAGTACTTCCCTTTGTCCGGTAATAGTAAAGCAATTTCCATTGTTTCAAGCAAAGGTTCCATCCAATGTACTTCTTTATCCCTTTCTTCTGTCTTACATGTTCCGAAGTTTTCTACTAATCTTCTCTCCATTAGTAATCTTACTCGTGATATGAACTGTAAAGTATTATTTTTTCCTAATCGTTATCTCTTTCAGGTATTGAATTAGGGTCATACGACTGGTAGTAGTACAATGGTTGGTGGTCTCTACTTGCTTGACACTTTGACAGTTTTCCATCACCTTTGGCAGCTTAGGCTTCTCACCCGACTCCTCTACTGTTGCTTTATCCGAGTTACATCGGTGGCATTGTCATTTGGGTCACCCTCCTCTCAAAATTTTATCTCCTTTATTTCCATCTTTAATTAAGAAATGTAATCTCAATAATTTCTTTTGTGATGCTTGTGTCTTTGCAAAGCAAACTCGAGCTGTTTATCCTATTTCTAATAATAGTTTTAGTTCCTTTTGCGTCAACCTCCTCTCAAAATTTTATCTACTTTATTTCCAGCTTTAATTAAGAAATATAACTCCAATAATTTCTTTTGTGATGCTTGCATCTTTGCAAAGCAAACTTGAGCTGTTTATCCTATTTCTGATAAATGAAGTTTAATTCCTTTTGGTTTAATCCATTCTGATGTCTAGGGACATGCCCATTGTGTATCTCTTCTCGTTACCAATGATTTGTCTCCTTTATTGACTGCTTAAGTTGTACCATTTGGATCTACTTGATGCAACAAAAGAGTGATGTGGCCAACTTTTTCAGCTATTCCATAAGATGGTTCGGAACCAATTTTATGCTATGATGAAGATTTTTCGAACTAACAATGACAAGGAGTACATTAACGGGTCCTTCTAGTTGTATTTGTCTGATCATAAAATCATTCATTAAACTAGCTGCGTCATGCTCTTGCTCAAAATGGTGTCGTTGAACGAAAGAATCGTTACATCTTGGAAGTGGCATGGTCTCTATTGTTCACTCTATGACTATCCATCCTCAATATTGGAGCTATATAGTTCTTATGGCGGCTTACCCTATCAATCGGCTGCCTTCTCGTGTCTTAGCCTCTCACTACCCTCTTGATGTGCTCATGGGCTCCTCTTCTTTTGTGGTTCCGCCTCAAGTTTTTAGTTGTGGCGTATTTGCTCGCAACCATCACATCCAAGGCCAGCTTGATCCTCGGGGCACCATTGTATCTTGCTTGGTTATTCTACCACTCAAAAGGATTACAAGTGCTATGATCCTTTGACTCAACGACTGTTGGTCACGATGGTTGTTGTCTTTCATGAGTCAGGAGCTTATTAGCAAGCCCCTCTTCAAGGGGGGAGTCTTCCACTTGGGATGTTTGGGAAGATGTGCATGTCATTATTCCGATGGAGTCTTTTAGAGTGGCTGAAACTGATACTGAGGGTGCGACCACCCAGGAACAGGTTTCAGCTCTGTTCCAACCTCAGGAGACTTCTTTTTAACCTACTCAACCACCTCTCAAAGTATTTGTTCGACGTAAGCAACTGTCAAATTCCACCACCACTACACCTAGCCAACCATCCTCCATTCCGAATTCAAGTCTTCCAAATCTTTCCTCTGATAAGTCTCTTCATCCTAGTAATCCTAGCCTTGACTTACCTATTGCTATTCGTAAGAGCATCGTAACGACTCAACATCCCATCTCTAATGTTGTTACATATGATTCTCTGCCTCCCTCCTTCCGTAATTTTGTTTCTTCGTTATTGTCTGTTTCCACTCCTAACGTCTAGTAGGATGCACTGGCAAGTCCAAGGTGAAAAGAGGCAACGAATGAAGAGATGAGTGCTCTTCGGAAGACTGACACATGGGATTCGGTGTCTCTCCCTCCAGGAAAGAAACTTGGATGATGCAAATGGGTCTTTGTTGTCAAACAAAAGGCTAATCGATCTGTGGACAAATATAAAGCAAGGCTGGTTGTTAAAGGATTCACTCAGACATATGGGATCGACTATCAGAAAACCTTCGCTCCAATAACAAAAATGAACATTGTCAAAGTAATCATCTCATGTGCCGTTAACCAAGGATGGGACCTTCAACAACTTGATGTAAAAAATGTTTTCCTCCATGGGGAACTTGAAGAGGAGGTCTACATGGACATCCCTCTTGGATTTGCTTCTCAAAAAACCCTCCTAGATTTGCCTTCTCAAAAGACTCATGGCAAAGTTTGCAAGTTGAAGTGAGCTTTTTATGGCCTGAAACAATCTCCAAAAGCGTGGTTTGGTCGTTTCCATCTAGCTACAATATTGATTAGTTACAAACAAAGTAATGCTGATCATACTTTGTTTATCAAGAAGACCAATGAGCGCATTACAGTTTTAATCATCCATGTAGATGAAATTCTTATCACAGGCAATAATGCTGATGAATTATCCAACTTGAAGACTTACTTGGGGACAGAATTTGAGACCTTGGTAAGCTGAGATATTTTCGTAAATCAAAATTGCTCATTCAACTCAAGGTATCCTCTCACAACGGAAATGCACTCCACATCTCTTACTAGCATGGTTTTAAGTATCAATACGATATCCCCATATCCATCGATACGTATCCGTATCGGCCGTGGTTGATACGATACTCTTCGATACGTATCTCTTTTTTTTTAAAACAAAAAGTGTATCCACATGTATCGACTATATCCAACCATACGGCTTGATACACTTCAATACGGTCGATACACTCGATACGTGTCGATACACTTATGTTTTCATTCTCCCAAAAAAATAAGATACACTTACCGATACGGACCGATACACCTTGATACGCACTTATACAGCTTGATACAACTCATTTTTTTTCACTTTTCTGTTCTTCCTTACTAAAAACCTATAATTCATGAGAACGGAAGGTTGTAGCTCATTTAATGCCATCAACTATGCCTTTAATCCTTGGAAATACTTCCAGATTACTTATTATAGTTTTTTTATGCTTAAAAATTGTATTTTGCATGTTCTCTAATCATTCCCATGTGTATCTTGCCCTGCATCCTAGCATATCTTAGCGTATCCACCATATCCACGATACAATACGATAAGTCTCTTAAAATCGCCAATCGATACGCTACCGATACACAATACTTTAATCCTTGCTTATCGGAGACAGAAATGTTGGGTTGTAAACCAATAGATACTCCTCTAGAGCCTCATTCTCATCTCAAGCATTTGGTTGGGAACTCAGTTGATAAAGGTGACTATCAACGGTTGGTTGGACGACTGATATACTTGTCACACACCCAGTCTGACATCACTTTTGCTGTAAGAGTAATTAGTCAATATATGCATGATCCCTATTCCTCTCACCTAGAGGCCGCATATAGGATTTTATGATATCTGAATTCCGCCCCAAGAAAAGGCATTTTATTTTATCAGTTACTTTCGTATTATGGCCTTTACTTATGATGACTAGGGCGGGTGTCAAAATGACAGGAGATCTACCTTAGGCTATTGCACATTTGTTGGAGACAACCTTGTTACTTAGAGGAGCAAGAAACAAGTTATTGTTGCTCGATCCAGAGATGAAGCTGAGTTTCGAGCCATGGCCCATGGCATTTGCAAACTCCTTTGGCTTTGTGGTCTTCTTCAGGATTTGTGTGTTCCAATTGAATTGCCTATGCACTTATACTATGAATCAACAATCAGCATTGCACATAATCTTATTCAACATGATCGCACCAAACACGTAGAGATTGATCGTCACTTCATCAAGGAGAAACTAGAAAAAGGAGTCGTATGTGTTCCCTTTGTTCTGTCTGATGCTCAGTTAGCAGATGCCTTTACTAAATGACATAGTAGTAAGAGCTTTTTCATATAATTGACAAGATGGGCATGTTTGATATTTATGGGCCAACTTGAGGGGGAGTATTGTAATATGGGACCTAGTCCTTGACTTGAGAACCCTTCCTTTGACTTAAGGACTGCAGCAGCCTTCCTTGACAAGAAAGGGTTGATACCCATAACTTACCTCACCTACCATGTAACTGATTTTCTCTATAAATGAAACATGACATCTATCGTTCTGGGCAAGTCATTTTATCCTCTCAACAAATATCAACTCAAATGCCTAACAAAAATAAAGGTTGCAAGTGTCCCTAGGGGGCATAGACCATGTCTTCAAGCCAACTGTCTTTCCAGAATATCATCAACCCCCTTGAACCTGAAACTCTAGTCAATGGGGAACTCTCATAAATTGCTTCAGATATTGACACAGCAATGGCCCAAACTCTTTCTAGTTGCCTACTGTTGCCTCTCAGGTGCAAAAGCAAAAACTGCAGAAAGATTTTCCACAAGAAAACAATAGCAGCAACATGGAAACAAATTAACAAAAAAATGAAAGTTGAAACTGTAATGCAAATAAAGTAGGGTTCTTGGGGTCTCAAAGTACAGAAGAACAGCTCCTTTCCCAGCCTCTAAGAATAGATTGACAAAAGTCAATATACAATGCTGTAGACATAGCATACCTAAGCATCCACCATAGTTGCACCAATGCAGCAGAATTAACCCTCGTCCTAAGTCATTCACATGTTAGTCACATGAATACCCAGAAAACTAGGCAGCATAATTGTGGATCAGATGGTAAAAAGCTGCTCAATCATATTGATTGAAACTAATCGCAGAAGCACACTCAACTAAGTTACTCAATCACTCTTGGTTATGAAAGCTCGAGGTGAGATATGAGATGGAAGAGATAAAAGTTAGATCAACACATAAACACCATATTCAAATGGTTCTGATCCTATCCGATCCTACATCTACTACCAAGACATCAACGTATAAGAGTTCTTACACTAAAAACCCAATCATCTTGAGTTGGAGTAACAGTTGTCAATACAATGCCTGATGTCTAGGCGGGTTTTGACCTCCTTGGCGATTGGTCGCCTGATTGTACCCGCCTTTTTTTTTAATTGATGCGGTTTGTAGCATTTTTATTGGATGTATAAAAGACACAAAACCACCATAATGTTTGGAATCATACATATGTATTAAAAATAAAAATAAAAAATTGATCCTCTAATCTCTACACTTTTTACAAAAGTCCTCTTATGGAAGATGTACCTTACAATGTCTTGGGAGCACCTCGGATACCCCTAGGCGCCCATGGACCCCCTCCTATGCCTTTGGTCGCTTTGGCACTTAGACAACCATGGTTGGAGCCATAGTTGTCAAGGCGCCAAGGCGAACCAAGGCACTGGAGGCCTGACTAGACGCCAAGGCGACCAAGGCGCACGCCTAGGTGATCAAGGCACCCGATTTTCCAAGGCGTCACAAGGCCGCCTTGACAACTATGGTTGAAGCCTAACAAACCACTAAAAAAGCATCACCAATTAAACTATTCTAAAAAGAAACAAAAAAAAAAAAAAAAAAACTCACCTATGAGATTTGAAGATAGGGCGTCCCAATGCACAAGGCTCCCACTACTGCAGGGTCTGGGGAGGAGCAGAATGCCCACAGCCTGAACCCCACAACACGAAGAGATTTGAAGATAACCTCCCCAAATCAAATACAAGAGAAAGGCATTAGGCCTATAAAAAGATAACTTCTCAATAAGTTAGACAAAAAAGAAAAAGCTCAGGTGCTTCTCCCACTAATAGCCAGAAGAAATGTTTAAAATATCAAACTAAGGCTCAAAACATTTCCTAAAATCTCTAAACACTAAAAGATATTCAAGTCCCAAATAAACTTGAGAGAGGGTTCAAAAATATAACCTCTGTAAGCTGTGTAGAACTTTCACTCAAACGTCTAAGTTAAGTCTCAATCATTCAGGAGCCTTGTAACGCTTTGAAAAAGAGCCATTATAACTCAATGAACATTAATATAAACATTACAGGGTTTCTCCTTAGTCGTCTAGGAAATAAAGGACTGGAAGTCTTGGTCTCAATAACCAAATGTAAACTTAGCCAAGCTGTGTAAAACGTTCACTCAAACGTCTAAGTTAAGTCTCAATCATTTAGGAGCCTTGTAACGCTTTGGAAAAATCCGTTATGACTCAACGAACATTAATATAAACATTACAGGGTTTCTCCTCAGTCATCTAGGAAATAAAGGACTGGAAGTCTTGGTCTCAATAACCAAATGTAAACTTAGACTCAGACGCCTGGGTCTTTGACTCAATTGTCTTGGAAATTTCCCGAGAACACCTGCAAAAACTTGTCCCTGTCAGACCGTCTGGGTTTCAATCCATAGTTATAAATTTCAGTCAAAATTTCGGATTTCGGCCAAAATGTTTCAGTTTTTTGCATGACCAAAACGAAATGTAGGTTCGAAACAGTAAAGTCCCAACATTCGGTCTGCAATCAATGTCTCGACCAAGTTTTGGTCGAAATCTCTAGTTTAGGTCAAAACCTAGTCCAAACACCTTATAAACTATCAAATTTCAATCAAAACTTGGTGTACTCTGACTTCCACAAGTCAGAGAAGTACAAGACAAGGAACAGTATACATCACACAACCCTTATTTATGACTAATATCTTGGATTTGTTGCAAAGCTGATTATGCTAGCTTTCCAACAAATCTAACATTGCTTGAATCCGAGTTATTTTGAAGTAGTTACGCTTCAATCAAACCTTCTTCATGCTGTTAAAGTCGTCTGAATGGAAATAATTTTTGGACATCAAAACAAAAGATTATTTTGGCATACTTTTGATTTTTAGTGATGTTTTATTTTAACAAGATTTATGGAATTTTTATATTGAAGAAAAAATCTAGCATTTAAAAGTTGAAAACTGCCCCTGGATCGAAAATCTAGTTTTTGTTCTTGAACTGAAAGTTGACTTTTTATTCTTTTGGAATTTGAATTTTAGACTATTTTTATTGGATTCAAATGGGGGGTGTTTACATTTTTATGACTAATACCTTAAGTAAAAAAAATACAAAAGTTGATAAACATTTAACTCCAACATACATTAGCATACTATGATGTAAACATAGAAATACTATTTGGGATTTTTTAGTGCAAATCATTCAAAAAATATGTTAAGAAGGTTAAGAAATGCATCCTACAAAAAATTGGGCTCAAAAATAATTTTTTTTTGCCACCAAGACTGATTTTGAAACTTGCCAGAATTCATGGCTGAAACCAGGCTCGAAATTGAAATTTAGAACCTTGTTTCAATCTCAAAACTTTGAGAGTAAACTCAAAAATCTGGGTTCCAATCAATAGTCAAACGTCAAGACTAGAGTTCAGACATTTCAATAGATAGACTCAATAGTCTTGGTTAAACTTTGACTATTCTCAACTTTAAGGATAAAATCTACCAAATTAAGTTTAGAGGTCTGACTCCAAGGCCTCCACTATTAATCATGATACCCAGAGGTCTGCATCTATAACTCAAACAGTTGGGAATAGACGAATAGTTAAAGTTCATTCAAGACTAATCTAAGTCAACCACCTAGAATGGGCTTATTTATTTAAGGTCGTTGGGAGATTTTTATGTGGGCTTTGATCTTGTGAGATCTCCAAACAAAGGACTTTACAATGGTAACAAAAAAAAAATGCTAAGTTCTATGGAGATCAAGCCGACAGAAGTCTTCCTTTACATCTTCAAAACTTCTCCATGTTTCTTCAGACGTTGCAACTTCTCATCAGCTACTCAGATTTTTCAAAGCTTGATCAAATGCCTAGGAAATCCTTTATAGACCCTTGGACAAATGCTCAGTTGTTGTTCTTCAATCTTTCAGATGTCTAGATTGCCTTTCTTGTGATGCTTACACAAAAGCTGAATTCCTGATCTTGATGGTTCTTTTAAGCTCAATGGCTTATTTTCTCATCATATGCAGACACATATCCCGTTACCCATAAACCATCATCTAGGGGGTTTCATCACCAAAACAACCATATATGAGACTGTGAGCTTGTGAGTTCAACAGCCTATGAATTTATACATATCAAAGAAAAGAAAATGCAAAACACAAACTTATCTAGGCCTTTGCATTCTGGAGGCTCCTACATCAAATATTCATTCATCCACATGCCCACCAGATAAGGGGACCTAACTTTATAGAACCCACCCACAACCCAACACTAACCAAATTTTGCTACAATTATCCTTCTCCAGACCACTGATTGCTTACTACTAAAATACAATTTAGGGAAAAGCACACTATATACCTTCACCATATCCCCATCCCTCTTGGGTGAACCTACTTCCATTTCCTATTTGAAACTTTTTCCTTTTCATCCTCTCCCACCAATCTGACACCCTTTCCAAAGAAAATCCCTAAACGCTTCTGCATTTATTTGGCAAAAGACAATGGCACTTAGGATAGATAGCAAGATTACACAAGAACCTAGTCCAATCCTAACTCCAAAATAAGGAAAAAAAAGGACAGAACCTGCCCACAAAGAAGTCCTGATTAAGAAGCATTTTCGGCAAATTGACCCAAAAAAATTTATAACCAATCCAGACTTCTCTTCTGAAATCTGAAGTGACTTGAAGTATAAAGCAAAACAACAGCAAAGAGATACGCAAATCATTAATCAACCAGCCAAACCAGGTAGGAATCCACAACAAAGTCCCATGCACAAGCCCAATTGAGATGTCCTCAGGCCATAACCAGAATATTATTAATCAATCAAAACATGTGTTACAGAAAAGGACTGATGATAATAATTATAGACTAGACTGACCCCTAACATCCTATTTAGACCATGACTCCAAACTAAATTTTTTACACACAGTTTAGAATTCTTATGAAACTAGGTAACTAACTTAGACTAGTAATGAGACTTTTAAGTCAAAGAGCACAATGCTCCCTCTGTTGCAAAGATGCTAGCAGCTTCTAGGAATGCTGTCTTCAATGGCAGTAACCAATCACCATCCCAATGGTAGGGTGTAGTGCTTGTGGGATCAATCCAGGGTGGACATCTCCGTTTCTCCGTTATCAACTCTTCTGATCAGTTTATGCATGTCCATGGTGGACAAGGTTAGTACGAATCATTCTTTGCTCACCGGTGTCTGCTGTGTATGCTAAAAATTTGGCAGCTGATAGGCAAAAATTATGAGAGGATCTCAATCACCTAGCTATCTCTATAGGAGACAACCCTTAGGATTTTCTTGGAGATTTTAATGTGGTAACACTCAGTCGTGAGAAATATGGCAGTCAAATTGACGAGGCTTTTGTTGATGAATTTAATACATGCATGGATGCAAGTGGGGAATCTCAAGTGGGTAGGTATGAAGTACACTTGGAATAACAGAAGAAAGAAAAATTGAAGAGTGGTCTGTAAGTTGGACAGAGTTCATGTAAATGATAGGTGGCTTAATTCTTTTAGCTCATCTGAGAGTTTGACAGCCCTGGGATTTCTGACCATTGCTCGATCATTATTACTATCAGTCCTTATGTTTTTTTTGGGTCCCAAGCCTTTTAAATTCTTTGACATGTGGACTAAACATGAAGATTTCCAATCTATGATTAAAAGTGTTCGGGAGCTCCCTGTTAAGGAAATCTACCAGCCTCTGGTTAGACTATCTCAGAAACTCAGAGAGGTTAAGTGAATCCTAAGCTCATGGAATAAACGCCTTGTTGGTAATATTAGTAAAGTGGTTCAGGATTGCAGAAGACAGCTGAGGTTAGTTCAACTCCAGTTTCAAGAATGATCATGTGCTTGCTGAACAAAAGCACTTATCAGACAGGCTGGCCTCTCTTGTTCAACTAGAGGAGTGTTTCTTAAAACAAAAATCGAGGATCAACTGGTTGCAACTGGGAGACAGGAATACAGCTTATTTCCATCGGTCCATGAAGGCTAATCAAAACAGGAACTCTAATTGCAATCTGACTTCTATTGAAGGAGTCCTGCTTTCTTTGTTGATGAGATCAAATCTGAAGTGGAGAGGCATTTTAACAATATATATTGTCTGGATACCTTCCTCCCCTTTGACCCCATCCCTGGGAATCATTGACAAAGTGTAATCCTCTGAACAACATGTTAGCTTGGCTGTTGTGCCTTCAGATGAGGAAATCCTCATTGCTATCATATCTAATAAAACCAAAAAGGCTCCAGGTCCTGATGGATTCAGTATGGGCTTCTTTTTGCAGCTCGGAACATTGTGCTTCTTGATGACCTGATCTACTTCAGACTATACAAAGCTTCTTCACCTTGCCCTGCAAAATCTATGAGGTGAACCAGACTTTTATCTATGTTATTCCCAAATCTGAGGGGGCACTGATGCAGGCTGGATCCATTGGATGGGAATATTTTTTTTAGGGTTTATTTTAATTGAAAAAATCATTGTAATTTGATTTAGTTTTATTTCTTTCCATAAAAAGGAATGTATTTATCCTTTAGTTAGAGTTTTAGGCTAATTAGGAGTCTTCTTTAATTAGGAGTCTTCTTTAATTAGGAGTTTTTTTTAAATTATGAGTCTTCTTTAATTAGGAGTTTTCTTTAATTAGGAGTCTTCTTTAAATTAGGAGTTTTCTTTAATTAGGAGTCTTCTTTAGTTAGGAGTCTTCTTTGATTATCATCTTTTTATTTAGAATTTTTATTTAGCAATTAATTAAATTGTAAAGTCTATTTATAGACCTTTTTATCAATGAAATACATGATGGAGATTTGAGAAAAAAGGTTTTTGGGTGTCTACGGGCAGAGCACTTTCTGCTCTCCCTCTCTTCCTCTCTCGATTGGGCCATCTCTCTCTCGGCTGGTTCCCTTCCCCATTGCTGTGGAAGCTCATTCCTCCCCTACCGATCTGTGGGTAGGTTTTCTTTCTCTTACCCTCTGCCTCTGGTTTCCCTTCTCTCTCTTGGATCCTCTTTCCCTTTCTAATCCTCTGTTTCTTCCTCCTTTACTCTTGAAGTTTCAGTCCCATCAGATTACCATACTGTGAGTACAGACCAAACTTCATACCTGTACATGTGTTTACCGTCAGATCAAGTTTCAGCTATTATGTATCTTGGATGGACCCATAGCAGACCCGATGGGGTTTCTCTCGACCCGGGTACACTCTGTGTCAGATTCCTGTGTAATACCATATACAAGTTCATTGCTAAGGTTCTCGCCAACTGTCACAAAAAGGTGGTGGATTCCCTTGTTAGTCCTAACCAATCTGTGCTTGTTAAGGGCCATTTTATGATGGACAACATTCTCCTTTGCTCTGAGCTCGTGTGTGGCTTTGACATGAAAGATAATCCTCCAGTTGCGCTCCTCAAAGTTGATATTCACAAAGTCTATGATTCTGTAAGATGAGACATTCTTACGACTGTACTAGCTTATATAAACTGTCCTCCATGTTTCATTCCTGGATCCAGTGGTGTATCTCATCTGTTTGCATGTCTACCCTCATCAATGGGAGTCCAAAGAGTGTTTTCGGCTACCAGAGAAGCCTTAGATAAGGATGTCCCATGCCACCCTGTCTGTCCACCCTCGTCATGGAGGTTCTTTCCAAGAGCATTCAACTCAAGGTTGAATTCAAAGGCATTGGTATCTTCCTGAACAGCAGACCATAAAATTGACCTATCTCCGATTTGTAGATGATATTATAATATTCTCCAAGGCAAATCCCAAGTTTATCAAGGCCATCTCGTCCTCTCTGACCTCATTTAGCGCTATGTCTGGGTTCATTATCAATCTGAACAAATCTTCCATTTTTTTTTTATCAGGAGTTGATTATCCGCCGTGAGTGTTTGAGGAGCATTTTTGGATTCTCCATGGGTTGCCTTCAGGTCAAATACTTCAGCCTGCCCCGTATCTCTCCAGGCTTATTACTCATCACTACTCCCCAATTTTAGACTAGCTTTGGAAGAGATTACAGTTATCGAAGGCTAGATTCATAAACTACGCAGATCATCTTGAATTAATGAGATCAGTTATGCAGAGCTCATACATCTATTGGACCGGGGAGTTCAATCTCTAGTTTCACAGAAAATTGAATCCCTGATGAGTGTCTTTCTATGGAAGGGCTCTGACAATACCAAATTCCTCCACTCCATCAGTTGGGCCTTGGTGAGCGTTCCTAAGGCTGAAGTAGTGCTGGGTATCAGAAGAGTGAAAGAAGTGAATAAAGCTTGCATGCTCAAACTTATCTGGGAAGTGGCTGAAAAGGTAAAAGGTAAAAGGTCTTTGAGTCAAATGGATCTACTCAAGGTATCTTAAGAAGGACTTGACTGGATGGTGGAATGTGAGCAGAACTCTTATTGGGCCTGGCAGAAAGTTTTGGAGCTAGACCCCTTCTTGTTGATCTCATTAAATCCTCTATTGATATCTGATGATGGTGCCTCTACTCTCCTTTGGCTTGATAATTGGCATCCTGAAAAAGTCCTTTGTCGAAAGTATGGCAAAAGGATTTGGCTAACTCTGGGGGGGCAGATTAACCCTCGTTTTGTCAAGAAGGTTTGTAACATCTGGGTCGTATTTCATCCCATCGTCTCTCCCAAGCTTGGCCTCTTCTTCTTACCATTCCTAGGCGCCCTTCCAGCATCTGGGAACTTCTCCTCTTCCTCAGCTTGGGACACCATTCGGGCTCATGCTTCTGCAATTCTCGGGCATGATTTGGTGTGATTTCAGGGTTGTAACAAAATAGAAAAAATAAGAGAAGAAAGGAGGGAGAGAATATTCCATTGACAGAAGCAAAAAGATAGGAGCAAACTCCAATAGGTGGATGAATACTATTGGTCAAAATTAGATTACATCTATTGAAAACAATAGCATGAATCCTGTAAGCAAAGAAGATCCAATCAACTAGTTAAACTCGATACAGCAGCAAAATAATAGGGGAAAGTATGCTTGAGGATTCCTCTGACATCGAAGAAAATAGCATTCCAAATCTGATTGATTCTCCAAGATTTCCTGGTCTAAGTAATGAGAATACGTTCCATCAATATGTTGTAGATGGTGGCACAGAATGCTAGTTTACCAACGAGATCACAACTCGCTTTCTCCTTGAATGCTTTGCTGATCCGTCTCCATTCCCTGTCCAGGGTCCGAATCAGCCAAAGCATGAAGCCAGCAACAACAGAGGATCCTTTCCCAGATTTGAGAAGAGAGAGGGCACAGGAAAAATAAATGTGGAATGTCCTCTTTCCTGTCCAGCAGAGGGAGCAGCTAATTTGCAAAGAGATATCTATGAAGGAGGAGGGCACAAATCAGCAAAGTGCCCGAGAGTGCTCTCCAAAAAATAAAGCTGTGCTGGGGGAGGTGGCCATTGAACCAAACACATCAGACCAAGGGACTTTACAGACCGCATTGATCAGGTCCCAAGCCGAAATACCTTGGTCTTAATATTACCTAGGCTTGTAGAACACTAATCAGACTAAAGTTGTCTTCTGACTGTTCTCCTTCCTCCTTTCATTGTTTATTATCCTACCACAATGCCCTCAGTCAAAAGTCAAACTAAACTATTGGACCCCAAAAAAAATTCCCAACTTTTCATTTCTTTTACTGCATTCGGTACCTCTTACTTGGACCCCCCTTTTCGACTCATAGCTATTCTGGACTTGTCCTTCTACAACACGAAGTTTAAGCCTGTAAAAACAATCAGAAGTGCATGAAGTTTTGATAAACTGTTCTCAAGAAACATAAACTCTTCCACTATTCAATTCTATTAATATGCTTTGCTTTCCTTCTTCCATTGTACTCAGTTCTTTGATCCCCCAGGCTTAATCAAAATGTAGTTCTATTTCTGCCTCCAAATAATTTCTTCACCTTTAAAGGTGATTACCAAAATCACCCCTTATAGAGTTAAAATCATCTCATGTAATCACCCACCAATCCCCAAAAAAATTTGGTCCAACTTGGGAAACATAGTCTTCCAACATAACCATACATGCTAATACTAGAATAAGATGCAGATGTACTTAATATATTGTGTGATTGCTCTCAGAGCAGCTTCCTGTCACTAAAAAAGTAACTGAAGTAAAAGGCTTCTGGTCTAACAGCAAAATTAGAAAATGGTTTTAAAAAAAATATTTATTTAAATGCCCACCACACATGAAGGACAAAGTACTAACCATGTCAGCTATCTCATGCAAGCATATCCAAATCAATTCATTATTTATTGCTAACAGTGCAGATACAATAATTCTTGATTCTATAGCATATTACTGATTTAATAATTAAAAAAATCATTACAGAAATGCAAGGATGTGGAAACAAAAATGAATCAATTGTAGCCAGCCATATGCATCAATTCAGATTATGCAACTCCTCGTGCCAAAGAACTAATACTAAGCAGGAAATGAGGAGAATTACATTAAGGAGGCCAGTCATTGCAGAAAAATCAAAAGGATTGGCAGGAAATCCAGCTGCTGGCCCAGAAGCTGCCCTTCTTTGTCCTGTCTGTGGCTCGACAGAAGATGTTTCAGATTTGGATGATTTGTTTTCTGGTGAATCAGATTTTTCTTCTGGAAAAAAAAAGCAAGTGTGAGAAGAATAGCTGAGAAACCTTATGCAGTAAAAGTGTCTATTGGAAATGCTTGTTAAAACCAATAATTCATTAATAAGATTGTAAATAAAAAATCCACACCATATTGATTTTCAATAGCATGAAAAGGACATCTCCAATAACCAGTTCTCGTTAATGAAAGTGGCAGTCAGAGACAACGCCACAAGCTTCCTCACATATTACCGTTTAAAAAAATAAGAAAATATTGTTCGCAAGAGCTAACAAATAGAAAACAGGTCCATAAACAATACCATAATGCCACCAAAAAAAAAAAAAAAAAATCGATTAATCCTAAAGCATATCTTTCCACACCTTCAAAGATCTTGGAGCTATAACCCCAGTCTAGCGAAAATTATGCAATAGCAAAAAAAATCGGTGGAAGTACCCCACAGAAGGGGGGGTGTGATATTTTTAAACAAGATATGTTCATCAGAGGAATAGTTAGGAATGGCTAAACATAATAGTACGACTAAATGGTTGACGCAAGATACAGAATCATTAAAACAATTAATGAGTCAGTCATGAACCATTAGAACATCCATCGGGGGGGGAGGGGGGAGGGAGGGAGGTGAATCCATGGAAATTTTCTAACATATAAATGCCCAGAACAGCCAACTCACTTCACGACAAAAATCACCGGCAAATAAATCTAACCGCGCAACATATCAATTTCATTATCAAATCAATGATGTTCGAAAAAGCGAAAGCACGAAAGGAATATGGAAATGGAATCCAAAAATCCATCCAGTGATTGTGTACCCTCGCTGCAAGAGGTGGGAGGATCCTTCTGCAAATCTGATGCCATGATAAGCAGCTGCATCAGCAAGAAAACCAAATTACATAAACAAATGTAAAACTTGAACCTTCAAGTGAATAACCCTTAATAAACACATTAGTTTTATGTAGGGATCCAAGCTCTTTATACTTTAGAGGCTACAAACCGAAGAGCACAAATAAAATTTCTTCATACCTGACGATCGATAGAAAACCTAGTGAGCCCGTCAATGATCACGCCTATCCCGATTAAAGCAGAAGGTCCCCGCCAATCCTGTGTCTCCGGACAACAGAGTTGAACAAAGACTCTCCAGAGTCCTAAATACCTCATAACCTACTGAATTGAAAATTAAATATTAGAATATCAGTGGGCCACCTCAATCTTCACTGCGGATATCGTATGGCTCTTAACCATTTTGATATTTCTAAGGATCTCGCGTAATGATCGTTGTGCTGGGGTTGGCGGAACGGTCGTTCTACTGGGCTGAATCATGGAGGATAATGTGGTAAATTTACACCTTTAAGTTCACTTTTCATGGGATCCATCACCGATCAGAGTCATCAGCCACGGTAAATCCAATAGACGATAGGTTCCACCCCATAAACAGTGATGAGATTTTGTGAAACCTATGAAAAGGTTCATTTAGTTGCAAGTGAAATAAAAACGAAAATATATATATATAATAAAAAAAAAAGTGTTATAATCGTTTACCATATGTGATTTTAGTTAACAAAAATTTTTTATAATTTTACTTATTAATTTTAACTTTGGGGATAATTCGAGTCTTTCCTGCTAATTCATTTACTACGCATTAGTACCTTGGCATTTTTTGTCTTACACCCTTTTTGACTTACTCGACCTTCAAAAATTCATATTTATAACACATTAATCCGTTTTGGTAGGAAATAGACGTTACAAGGACTTTACTTATTTTTCAAAATACACAAATGCCTTTATTCATATTGAATTACCCTCTTACCCTTATGAGTGTTTAAACAGTTCAGTACCTTTTTTTTACTTCTTTTTTTTTGTAAAGGAAGCCCGCAGCAGCGTCATTGTCTTCCTCTAGAGAGAAACCTGCAACTTCGCTTTCAATGTTATTCTCTTAAACCTACTGTGTTATCCACACAAAATCCTAATGGGAAGTAGAGGAAAGATGCAAACTAACAAGCTATTTATGGATCAGAGAATCATCGGAGCTGGTTACGATGAAGAAGAAGATGACATACACGTCATTGTTGACCAACCCTCTCTCCCCAACTATCTACTTGTCCTTGTTGATAACGTTGCAGCTTGCTATGGCAAGATTCAAGCAGAACTCTCGCCCCAGCCCCGAAGAAACCCCCGTTACCATCACTACTTTTCGATCCAACTGATTCCATGGCTCCAAACACCTTTCGGCTCCTTCATCCCCCATCCCTCTTTTATTCAAATCCAAAAGAGGAGTTGATGGTCTCTGCGAGACTCTCCCTTTTATGATAGTGATGTCCAGCCACCACCGGACCTTTCTTGGCATGCAACATATCATATCATAAAATTTGAGACCTTTAAAAGCAACTGAGGTCTAAAATTAAGGGTGTTACGGTGTGGTTTCGAGTTAGCAGTTTGGTTCGGTGCCTAAAGGGTAATACCGAAATCTAATCGTATAATTAAAACAGTTTGAAAGTCTCTACCAAAACCATTTACTAATCGGTTTCAGTTTATCAGTTTTTAAACGATTTTCGGGTTAACAGGTTAAATGGTTTCGATTGCCGGTTTTTTAACGGTTTTTGGGTAGTTTAAACGGTTTTAGTTGAGGTTTTAGTTGTAGGACGACACTCCACTGTGAACAACCGAACGCGCAAGTCAAGGTTCAAGCATAAAAAACAAACGAGAGAGAGAGAGAGAGAGAGAGAGAGAGAGAGAGAGAGAGAATAAGGGTTTTAATTTTTCAGGAAAAAATACCATTTCCTCCCCTGTGGTTTGCCCAAAGTACAAATGCCACCAAACATTTCAAAGAAGTACAAATACCTCCCCTACAATGACTATTAAATTACAACTAAATCAACCCTTTTAGGTATATTTTGTTAGATGTTGATGGTGCATTTGTCAATATTTTTATAATAACCAAACTAACCCTATTCTACCTACCCTATGCTTTTTTGTTCAATTTATTCTTCTGCAACTTTTATTCTCAATTTCACAATGATCTATAAAGAAAAGAAAGGAGAACCAGAAAAGAAGAAGATGAAATTACTTCCCATGAAAGCTACTGGCAAATATGTGTATTCAGACATAGCTTAAAGACATAAATCTCTTCTTCGCATCTCCATCGTCTTCTTTGCCAGCGAACTTGGGCTTTGTCTTCATCACTTTATGTCATTTGCTACTATTGTTGGCTTTCAAACACAGGGGTACCGTCAAGCAAATGAAAACAAACCCATTGATCCACAAATCTCCCTGATCGTAACCCACCTTTGTCAAATCTTTGAATCTCAACTTTTTGGCCTCTTAAACTCATCAAGGCTCTCGGCAAAACACAAAAGAACAGACAATCGTTTCTTGTTCTACCATCTAACCGCGGATACTCAAGAATCGAGCAAAACAGCTAGGGATTGCTACTGTACCTACAAGCCCATTGTTACGTACATGTGGATGCCTATTGAAGTAGCGAATTATCATGATTAGTTATTTTAATAATTATAGAGTTATGGAGTGAGTTAAGCACGTAATATGGGTGGTTATGTAACTAAAGTGTTTAGTGGATGACATGTGTCGTGTGATGAGTGTGGGTAGTAATTAAGATAATGGGTGATGTTAGGGGATAATGGGATAATGGGATAATGTGTAAGTTGTAACAGTTTGGAATGTCTGTTTATATGGGCTCTTATAAATGAGAAGATGTCTATAAATTGAATCCCTAAATTATCTCCTATGAGATAGAGGTAAGCTTCCTCCAAATAAGCTAGAGGAGGTTCCCTCGATAGAACCAATCTCTTCCCTCTTTCTTCTTTTTCTTAACTCCTATTTTCTCTCTCTCCCCTATTTTCTCTCTCTTTTATAATCCAGACCTAAGATACATAAGAACGTATCCATTAGTTTCTGGTAGTGAATCTATACCCGAAGTGTACATTGGCTTTAATCTTTCGGAGAAGATTAAGAGGGATAGCGATAGTAAATTATAAAGTTTCACGTTTCTGTTCCATCAAATGCAGAAGATCGCACTACAATTGAATTGACATAACCTTTCAGGTTTTACTTCACGAATGCATAAACCAAAACTACCTTCCATGCCCACCACACAGTACACTTTCAATCCCATCATCGAGGTAAAGAAAAAAAAAATTTAAAATTGTGTTTTTAAACTTGGTCCAAACAGGAATCCTTTACAACACTGTAGAGGATCCTCAATAATTACACATTCCCTTCTAGCAGATCCAAACCATTATCTGGTGAAGCTCCTGAAACACCGTAAAAATATGGTAGTTTTCAACAACTATAACTGGCAGAAAGCGTAAGCAGTTTTCAACACTGTATTGGATCGTGAATAGAAACTCGAACTTGCAGAAGCAAATGCCATCGACGAAGATGATATGCATCCTTCCAAATGGAGAGATTTTGAATTAACAGTGAGAAGAAAGTAGAAAAAAATGAAAACATCCAGGGGTAAAATTGTCCATAGAAAAAATTAACAACGTTAGAAAAATGGGACATTTGTCTTAGTTTGAAACGTTTAGAGGCATTTTTACTTACAGCAAACCATAGGGGAGGAAACAGTATTTTTATTTAAGATTTAACTTAGCACTGTTGTCTTTTACTATTTTTAAGTTTTACATCTAGTCTTTTAGTCCCAGAGAAGTGGTAACTTTTTAAATTCAAAACTTCAAAAGGTTATGTTACTTGTGTAATGTGTGTAAGTGTACTCACTCTTGGGGCATGGAAAAGTCAATAATACATCATTAGTGTCATTTGGTTTTAATAAAGGTAATTGGTTATAAATAGTTTTACAAACGGCTTGGTTAAACTGTTTCGTCTATTAATCGGTTTAAAAACGTTCTGAACCATTTATGGTGTCAAATTGTAGACCAAAACCGAACTGTTTAATAAATAGTTTGTAAATTACGGTTTAAATGGTTCGATTCGATTTTGATATACGGTTCAGTTTTATTTTTGACATCCTTATCTAAAATATCTTGGTGGGACTTCCTTATTATTATAACTATCTGCGACCGGTACCTGTGACCGGTCAGCTCTGTGAGATGTGTTTTTTCATTGTTGGTTTTATGACCAACGTAACCATATTCTAACTAAACCCTAATATCGTGTAGGACCTTGTGATAACACGTTTGGACCTTGTGACGTGGAGCGAACTATCAACCAAGCGTTATGTAAGGGAATCGGACCTAAACCTTAATAATTTAATAACAGTAAACCGTTATTAATAATTATGGTTTTGTGGATTGATGTTTGTGCATTCTCGCATGTCATCTTTTACTTTCAGTTATTATTATTGTTCATGCATACTTGCTATGCTAGGTTGTGACTGTTAGGTATGTGATTGTTTTCGTTGGTGTGTGGAATGGGAAGGACTGGAGGTCTGGGATCATTCCTCACACTAGCACCTTTCGTATCGTTCTGTCTTAGCATGCTTGGTGCGGGTAGGGTATCAGGGGGAGGAAGTGGCACTGTGGTCTCCGGCCTAGCCACTAAACTCTAACTCTATCTCTATGCCATAGGGAGCTGTGCTGGGACAGGGCCTACTGTGATGACATGTAGGATTGGTTAGTTGCGAGTTCAGTTTGCAAGCCCTCGCCAATAGGGGCTTACGTGTTGATATGAGTAGAGTATCAGGGGAGGTGTTGGCGGTGTTTGATCTAGACGCCTTAGCTCTATCTCTATTCCATGATAAGGTGCATGTGGGACGACAGTGGTGTTTGATCCATTGGGCGGCTTCACACACTCGTGTATAGAGGTGTGGTGGCCTCCAATCCTTTCTATAACACATTGCAAACTTAAATAGATCATAATGTGAATGTTACTCATGCATATGTTTGTTGCATTGTCTGATTGTCTTACTGAGCTAAGTTGTGAGCTCACCCTTGTGTATACACCATTTTTAGATGTTGATGTAGGTTACACGGTGGAGGACTACATGAACACTCCGACGTATGGAGGCGTTGCAGCTCTGGACGTGCAAGCAGGAGAGGACGAGCATGATGCTTCATGGGAGTGCCATTTCTGCGTGTACCTTTAAGATTCTATTTTATTTATTTTAGTTATTTTCTGTTGGGATACAATTGATGTAAAAATATTTATTTAAGTTTTGGGTATTTGAATAATTGAATATTTTATTAAATTTATCAATAGATCACTTAGTTCATTTTATTTAAGACTTCCGCTGTATTTTATTATATTATGATTGTGGTTATGTGCAATAGTTTGTATGAGTGGACACGGTCTTATTGAGGTCCTAGTGTGAGTCGTAGGTTCAGTGACGGTTCACTCGCACTTCTGGTTCAATCGGAATTAGGGTGTGACAACTTGATGGAAGATGTAGAGGTGGTACAAGAGTTTTCAGATGTATCTTCAGAAGATCTCCCAGGTCAACTTCCAGACAGGGCTACAGAGTTCGTGATAGACCTGATGCCAGAGTCGGCGCCGATGTCTAAAGCACCATACCGGATGGCCCCTACAGAATTAAAGGAGTTGAAGACCCAATTACAAGAACTATTAGATAAGGGTTTTATACGACCAAGCATATCACCATGGGGAGCACCTGTATTGTTCGTTGAGAAGAAGGACGGTAGTGTACGGCTATGTATCGACTACCGAGAGCTGAACAAGTTAACCATCAAGAAGCGATATCCTTTGCCTAGGATCGATGATCTATTCGATCAGTTGTAGGGTGCAAAGGTTTTCTCAAAGATTGATCTCAGATCAGGGTATCATCAATTGAAGATCAAGGCATCAGATATTCCAAAGATTGCTTTCAGAACAAGGTATGGGCATTATGAGTTCCTAGTAATGTCGTTCGGGTTGACCAATGCTCTAGCGTCGTTCATGGAACTGATGAACCTAGTGTTTCATGACATGTTGGACACTTCGATCATTGTATTCATCGACGACATATTGGTCTACTCAAAGGACAGGGAGGCTCATGCAACACATTTGAGAGCAGTCCTACAATGGTTGAGAAGGGAGAAGCTTTATGCCAAGTTCAAGAAGTGTGAATTTTGGTTGAGGGAAGTGGCTTTCTTGGGCCACGTAGTATTTGCAGATGGTATCAAGGTAGATCCAAGTAAGATCGCAGCTATAGTAGGATGGGATGCATCAAAATCAGTTGCGGAGATTCGTAGTTTTCTTGGATTGGCTGGTTACTATAGAAGATTTGTGTAAGACTACTCAAGGATCGTCGTTCCACTTACCAGACTAACCAAGAAGGGAGAAAAATTCATATGGACAGATGAGTGTGAGAAGTGCTTTCAGACTTTGAAGTCAAGACTAGTCTCTGCACCTATCTTGACCATCCCAGCACCAGGCTTACCGTTTACCCTATATACGGATGCCTTAGGGTTGGGTCTTGTATGTGTGTTGATGCAAGGAGAACAGATGATTACCTACGCATCAAGACAATTAAAAGAGCATGAGAAGAATTATCCTACACATGATTTGGAGTTAGCAGCGGTTATACATGCAATCAAGACTTGGAGACACTACCTTTATGGTGAAAAGTTTCAGATTAAGTCGGATCACAAGAGCTTAACTTACCTTTTCACTCAGAAAGACCTGAATATGAGACAGAGGAGATGGCTGGAACTATTAAAAGATTATGATTGTGACATCCAGTACCATCCGGGTAAGGCAAATGTTGTGGTTGATGCCTTAAGCCGAAAGTATGCATTAAAACCTGAGGCAGTGTAAGACCCATGCCAATCTAACCCGGTCTTACCACCTTGAACCAGGTTTACCCATTATGGTCGAGTCAAATGGACCAAGGGCGTGAAGGAGATCGAGATCCCAGGTATCAAATCGACCCAAAAACACTTAAAATAGGGGAAGGGTCGCATACCCAGCTAAGCGGGGTCGGACCTCCCAAAACGGAAAGTCAGACCCTCGGTTTTGAAGGGAGGGTCGGACAGCTTAAGACCCTAGGGTCGACGGGATCATCGACCCTCCCATCGACCCTCGGATTCTGCCGAATATAGAAATTAGAAAATTTCCTAATTTTCGATTGGGATTCTTTCCTAATCTCATAGGGACTTATTTAGGATGTTCCTACTCTATTTAAAGGATGTCCCTAAGCCACTTTCACTCCTTTCACAACCCTAATCGAATTGAGAGAAAGAGAGGAGAAGGAAAGAGGAAGAAGAAAGGGAAGAAAGGGAAGGAAGAGAAATTAAGCCAAAAGAGAAGAGTTGTAGAGAAAGATTATCTTCTCAAGTATGGATACTAATTCCATGAGTTTCTACAGACCTTAGGTTAGTTAATGTTGAGAGTGTGATCTCGGAGAAACCCAAACCATCAATCTATGGTTAGGTTTTCATGGAAAACCATAGGAAAGTGCATGAAAGCCATCTAGGTGGGTTATACATGGTTTCAGACCATGGAATGAATGTAGAATGGAATGTAGGAGCAAGCCATAGGATTCCAAGCACGAAGAATGGATTAAAAGAGGGAATTGGACCAAAGTGCACCGAGGGTCGCACCAAGGGTCGATGACCATTCGACCCTAGGTGTTCCTTGACCATCGACCCTCAGTGTTCGGGAAGTTCAGATGCGGGGAGGGTCGCACCCGGGGTCGATCCCGACTCGGACCCTACCTCCGACCCTCGCTTAACAGAGTAGTTTTTAAATTTCGAATAAATTCTAATTAAATTCTATCGACTTTGTTAGGTCTTCTAGTAATATAATAACACTGTAAAGGTGATTCTAAAGCTTGGAAAAGTATCTATTAGCAAGCTAAGGTGAGGAACCAGAACTCCAAACTAAATTGGTTAATAAGAAAAACTGTTTTTCTATTTCTTGAGTCCTATGCTATGCTTGATTCTATGCGAATATGTTTGTAATGTGCATACATCATGCCATCTAATATTTCTATTATTTGTTCATGCATATTTACTTTATTGTTTATAACATGATGATGATGATGATGATAGGAATAGGCATGTGCTTGTATGTGTGTGGTTGATGTACTTGATGCGAGCGAGTATCAGGGGAGGTGTGATGAGAACGTCAATAAACTTTAACCTTTGGTGGGTCTCAGCACTTTAGCTCTATCTCTAACTCAAGTCTTGTGCATTGGCATCGTCGTATCGCCATTACTTTAGCAGAACTATTATGTCGTAGAGTATCAGGAGGTGGTCTCGGTCCTTGTAGTCTCGACACTACCAGGGGGCCTTAGCTCTATCTCTATGGACATTCTGAAGGATGTTGGGGTGAGGCCTTGGATACACTTTTTGGCATTAGGATTGGTTAGTTGCGAGCCCAGTTTGCAGCCCTCGCTAACAGGGGCTTACGTGTTGGTATGGCACTATATAGCAATAAACGTAACATTTGTTATATAATGTTCATGATTGGGTGCATGTGAGTTGACGATAAACGTGATCTTCGGGTAACGTCACACACTCGTGTATAGAGGCGGGGTCAATAAACGTGACCTTTGGCTACCTAAACGTTTCTATTGCATACTGCAAACTTATATACCAGACCAAAGATATAAATTGATTTGCATGCATATGTATTGTTGCATTGTTTTGGCTACTCACTGAGCCGTGATGTGTGCTCACCCCTCGACGTCGAATATTTTTAGTTGATGATGCAGGTTATACCGTTAAAGACTACGTGAATGCGTCTGCGTACGGGAACGTGGCAGCGGTGGAAGCTGAAGCTGAAGTGGATACACACGACTCATCTTGCGAGTGCAACTCGTGTGTATTTGATTAGATATTTTATAGGTTTCTTTATTGGATTTATTAAGACATGTATTTGGTATTTAAATATTTATGTCTCAGTTGAAAATAGAATAATTTGCTATTAAATTAATGATATCATCTTAGTTTCTCAGTTCATGTTATTATAAAACTTCCGCTATTGTGTATTTACTCTGATTATGATTACGAATGTGTGTAAGTTTAGATAACGCGGGGATAGCTTATTTGAGATCCTGGTTGAACCATTGGTTTGCTAGCGGTTCATCGCACCATTCTGAACAGTGCGGAATTGGGGTGTGACAGGCAGGACCTAATACGAACGCGCATTGTGTGCTGCAGCCTCAAGCTCAATAGAGAATGACGAAGAGTTTATATTAGTGACTGCAGGAGATCCAGTGGAACAGGGCTTAATTCATAAGTTTACATTGATGTTCGCGGCCTTGAAAATCTCATCGGATCTAATAGATGAGGTCAAAGTAGCAATCTTATAGATCCACACCTCAAGACTGTGCAAGAAGATCTAGAAAAGGGTAAAAGTAATCCTGACTTTACCTTGAATTCAGACAAGGTACTCAGGTATCGTAGACGATTATGTATACCTGAGAGTGAAGACTCAATATCAGAGATAAAGTTATGACAGAAGCTCATTACACCCCATATTCGGTACATCCAGGAAGCACCAAAATGTACCATGATTTAAGAAGACTATGCTAGTGGAGGGGTATGAAAGCGGATATAGCTCGATTCGTATTCCAATGTCTGAATTGCCAACAAGTTAAAGCTGAAAGGCAGAGACCTGCAGGTTTGCTACAACCCCTATCAGAACCAACATGGAAGTGGGATTGTCTCACAACGGATTTCGTCACTGGCCTACCTTTGACACCAAGGTCAGTGGATGCAGTTTGGGTTATAGTCAATCGACTTACCAAGACAGCTCGATTCATCGCTATTAGACCTCAGTATACCATGGAGAAGCTGGCGAAGCTATATGTGGATAATATAGTCAGACTTCATGGCGTCCCAGAAAGTATAGTATCTGATAGAGATCTTCGTTTTACATCAAAGTTCTGGGAAGGATTACAGAAAGCAATAGGAACCAAGCTGAAGTTTAGCAATAGCTTTTCATCCTCAGACAGACGGGCAGTCAGAAAGAACTATTCAAATCTTAAAAGATATGCTCAGAGCGTGTGCTCTAGATTTCAAAGGAGCTTGGGATGAGAAGCTATCACTCATCGAGTTTGCTTATAACAACTGTTACCATGCTACGATCCAGATGGCTCCATATGAAGCACTCTATGGGAAGAAATGTCGTACACCTCTGTTATGGAATGAGGTGGGAGAGAAAAGGATTGTAGGACCGGAGTTCGTCGAAGAAACTTATCGAGTGATTGATCAAATTAAAGAAAGAGTGAAGACAGCTCAAGTTCGACAAAAGCATTATGTAGATAACCGACGTCGAGATCTGGAGTTTGCAGTGGGTGATAAAGTATTCTTGAAGATATCACCTGTGTGAAGTCTGAAACGGTTTGGTAAGAAGGGAAAGCTATGCCTCAGGTACGTGGGACCATACGAGATTTTGACTAGACATGGTAATGTGGCATATCAACTGGCTCTACCACCATCCATGTCAAGCGTTCATGATGTGTTCCATGTATCTTTATTAAAGAAGTATGTCAGGGATCCATCGCACATCTTGACAGCAGACCCACCAGACTTGATAGAGGACTTAACATTTAAAATAATACCTGTGATGCTCACAAGTCGAAAGGTACAATATCTTCGAAGCAAGAATATCCCCTACGTCAAAGTGCATTGGAAAAGCCAAGATGTAGAATAAATTACTTGGGAGGAAGAGAATGCGATGAGAAAGGAATACCCTAACCTTTTCGACGACCAAGGTACGTTCAAATTTTGAGGTCGAAATTTATTTTAAGGGTAGGGGAGTTGTGAAACCTACATGCAAATTTCGGGGATGAAATTTCTTTTAAAGGTGGGGGAGTTGTAAGACCCGCACTCCATGAACCCGATCTAAACCTTGAATTTATGTCGTAGCAGGTCTTCCAATCATCACCGGGACAGATGGGACGAGTGGATGACAAACAGGTACGAAACGGACCAATCAGCCCAAATTAAGTATGAATTAATTCATACCGGTCGATGGTACTGGTCTTGGTACCGGTCGACCGGTATGGCCTACGCAGCAGACCACTTAGATTCGGAAACGGATCTCTGTGGGTCCCACTTTCTAAATTTCAAACCGAAAGACTTTCCTAATGCTAGGAGGCATCCTAAACCTAAACCTAGCCTATATAAACCCCTCTAAGGGGGTGTTTGGTAACACTCCAGAAGTTGGATTCTGACTTCTGGAGTATAAATGGAGTAGAAGCTTGTTTGGTAACCCGGTCCGAACTTCTGGAGAATCCATGAGTGAACCGGCTCCAAATGAGCTCTAAAATCCAATTTTTTGGAGCATCAAATAGATGCTTTTCGACTTCAGAGCACAATTTTGGAGTAAAAATCACCCCACACCACTACTACCACCAACTACCCCCACCAACACCACAACCCACCAGCCACCACCCTCCACCATCCACTGCCGCCACCACCACCACCACTACCACACCGCCACCACCCACCGCCACTACTACCCACCACCACCACCACCACCATCCTCAATCACCACCCACCGCCACCTACCATCGCCACCACCACCAACCACCGCCACCACCACCCACCGCCACCTACCATCGCCACCGCCACCAGCCACCAACCACCACCACCAGCCACCAACCACCGCCACCACCACCACCAACTATCACCCACCACCACCGCCACCACCACCACCAACTATCACCCACCACCACCGCCACCACCATCCACTACCACCCACCACCACCGCCACCACCACCACCAACCTCAATCACCACCTACCGCCACCTACTATCGCCACCACCACCAGCCACCACCCACCACCACTACCAATTATCACCCACCATCACCACCACCACCACCACCCCCCGTCGCCACCACCACCACCCCCCATCGCCACCACCACCAACCACCCACCACCGCCACCACCATCCACTACCACCCACCGCCACCTACCATCGCCACCACCACCAGCCACCAACCACCGCCACCACCACCCACCACCACCACCAACTATCACCCACCACCACTGCCACCACCATCCACTACCACCCACCACCACTACCACCACCCACCCACCGCCACCCTTCACCATCACCTCCCACCCACCACCACCGTCACCAACCATCACCACTCACCACTAGTGCCACCATCTGCCACCCCCCACCACTACTCTGGAGTCCATGACTAAATTAGGTTAACAAACATGTTTCTACTCCCTCATACTCTTGAATCCTTTTGAAGTTGGAGTAGAAATTTGAACCAGAAGAAAGAATCCCAGAGTTGAAGTTTTATCAAACAACCCCTAAACATCCTAAAACCTCTTTCATTGATCCTCACCAACCCTAGAAAGGATAAAGAGATTGAAGAAGGAGGAGAAGCTAGGAATGAGAAGGAAGAGTCGTCATTGCCGCTCGATGAAGAACACCTTACCGCAAGTCGACGGTAAGTGCTTAAACCTTCTTTTACATTATGACTCTAGGATGGTTGGTTTGCTTGGATTAATACCATGCAAAGCAGGTATTGATCTAAACCCTATTTTGCCGTCAAACCCTAAATTAATGGTAAACCCTAGATTCAAGTCCTAAGTCAAAGATCATCGAGGCTAGGAATTGAATGGAGTTGGAAACAACTCTAACTCAATGCTCAGACCTAGAATGTGTAGGAGAAACCCTAGGATCAATAGGGGATGATCGACGGCAGTTGAAAAACCGGACGTATGGTCTTTCGGAGACATACCGGTCGACCATACCGGTCGCACCATATGCGACCGGTACTGCGACCAATACTTCTCGGGGACTGGTTTGTGGGGATCGGTCGACCATACCGGTCGCAGGTTTCCCCACAGTGCTGCGATCGGTTCCTGTGACCGGTCAGCTCTGTGAGATGTGTTTTGTCATTGTTGGTTTTTCGACCAACGTAAACCTATTCTAACTAAACCTTAATATCGTGTAGGACCTTGTGATAACACGTTTGGACCTTGTGACGTGGAGCGAACTATCAACCAAGCGTCAGGTAAGGGAATCGGACCTAAACCCTAATAATTTAATAAACAGTAAACCGTTGTTAATAATATGATTCTATGGAGTTATGTTTGTGCATTCTCGCATGTCATCCTTTACTTTCAGTTATTATTATTGTTCATGCATACTTGCTATGCTAGGTTGTGACTGTTAGGTATGTGATTATTTTCATTGGTGTGTAGAATGGGAAGGACTGGAGGTCTGGGATAATTCCTCGCACTAGCACCTTTCGTATCGTTCTGTCTTAGCATGCTTGGTGTGGGTAGGGTATCAGGGGGAGGAAGTGGCACTGTGGTCTCCGGCCTGACCACTAGACTCTAACTTTATCTCTATGCCGTAGGGAGCCATGCTGGGATAGGGCCTACTGTGATGACATATAGGATTGGTTAATTGCGAGCCCAGTTTGCAAGCCCTCGCCAATAGGGGCTTACGTGTTGGTATGGGTAGAGTATCAGGAGAGGTGTTGGCGGTGTTTGATCCGGACGCCTTAGCTCTATCTCAATTCCATGGTGGGTGCATGTGGGACGACAGTGGTGTTTGATCCATTGGGCGGCTTCACACACTCGTGTATAGAGGTGCGGTGGCCGCCAATCCTTTCTATAGCACATTGCAAACTTAAACAGACCATAATGTGAATGTTACTCATGCATATGTTTGTTGCATTGTCTGATTGTCTTACTGAGCTAAGTTGTGAGCTCACCCTTGTGTATATACCATTTTTAGATGTTGATGCAGGTTACACGATGGAGGACTACATGAACGCTCCGGCGTATAGAGGCGTTGCAGCTCTGGACGTGCAAGCAGGAGTGGACGAGCATGATGCTTCATGGGAGTGCCCTTTCTGCGTGTACCTTTAGGATTCTATTTTATTTAATTTAGTTATTTTCTATTGGGATATAGTTGATGTAATAATATTTATTTAAGTTTTGGGTATTTGAATAATTGAATATTTTATTAAATTTATCAATAGATCACTTAGTTCATTTTATTTAAGACTTCCGCTGTATTTTGTTATATTCTAATTATGGTTATGTGCAATGGTTTGTATGAGTGGACATGGTCTTATTGAGGTCCTGATGTGAGCCGTTGGTTCAGTGATGGTTCACTCACACTTCTGGTTCAGTCAGAAATGGGGTGTGACAATTAATGAGGAAGAGAAAGTGTTATGTGCCACTTTTATGCGAAATGAAGATGCACACCGTTGGTGGAAATCCACTCGGGGTTATCTAATGACAAAGCACATCCAACTGACCTGGGCCATCTTCCAAGAAGCGTTATTCTAGAAGTATTTCCCCAGGAGTTTCAGGGATCAGATGGAAAAAGAATTTCTAAGTCTATATCAAGGACAAATGTCTATTGACGCTTACCAGCAGCATTATAAAGAGCTGTGTTCTTCTTTGCTCCCTTTAGCATGCAGGAAGAAAATACCAAAACCCGAAGGTTCGTCATGGGACTTGGGGGAAGCATCCGAGAGCATATACTGAGACTGTAAAAGAAGATATATAAGGAAGCTGTACAGATTTGGAGTGTGTGGTTGCATACCTAAGCTGGTATGGTCGACCACACCTTAGGAAAGTGAGACCACTTAAAATTCAACGTGTGATCGCATATTTGGGACGTATGGTTGACGGATTATACAACCATATGTGCGACTGCACGATGATGAGACCGACTCCGAATTTTGGAAACTTTCCTAATCTAAGGGGATCTCTTTCCTAGTTGAGGGAGAACTCTATATGGAGGTTTTTCCTCTATATAAAAGACGTCCCTTAGCCTCTTTCACTCTTTTAGAACCCGAATTATAACTCTAAACCTAAGAGAGAAAGAGAGAGTAAAAGGGAAGGAGAAAGATATCTAAAGAGGCAAGCTGAGAGGAAGGAAGGATTTAGCTTGCTATAGGAAGCCAAGGTAAGAAATCACCTCTATAGAAATAGATCACATAGTATAGGGTTTTCCCATTGTTAATTTAGATGTAGAATGAATGTGGGATCTCAACCATGAGACCCCATGAATAAAACTCAAGAGAGATCTATGGAGAATAGGTTAGGGTGAATAACTTTGCAAAAATTATGAATTTAAAGCCATAGAATGATCATAGGAAGGACCCTAATGATAAACCATGGAATTGACTCATAAAGGGATTGGATTGAGGATAAAAATCAACCAAAACTTCATGTGGTCGTAACTGTGGTTGACCATACAGTGATCACATGATCGACCATACGCCCTCGAGAAGATCTCAGAGAAGGTATGGTCGCGTGTGTGGTTGCATGATATGCGACCACACGTATCGACCACACACCCTATGGTCGCAAATGTTGAGACCACAGGTTCAACTACACCTATGACCACACAGTCTCAAGAGGTCTGTTTGACTCTAGATTAGGTTTTGACTATTGTAACTTGGTAAACTTGAATCCTAATTTAAAATCCATAAATTTCTTAGGTTCTCAAGTAGTTCAAGAGTGATTTACAAGGCTTGGAAAAGATCGAACATCATTACAAGGTGAGGGAACAAGACCTCTGGTGACCAGGCTGAACTACAATGCCACGTCCTCCCCCTGATGCTCCACTAGCATCCAACACACTAACCACAAAAACAATCACATACCTATTCCTAGCATCATCATCATCATGTCATAAATAGATAGAAATAAATATGCATGAGTAGAATATAACAGTAATATTGGATGACATGTAAGGTGCACATTACAAACATAGAAACATTCATTGTATTGGACAAATAAAGTAAGACAGTTTGTTATTATCCAATTAGTTTAGGTCTTGTTCCCTTACAAGTTATAGGGAACTTGAACATCTTATCTTTGAGTTCCATTTTGCTTGTCCTGGACCATTATTGACTTAGGCATTGGAGTGGCCACGGGATAAATCCCACCTACCTCACTGTGTGTTTGTGCTCTGCAGATACGTGGCAGCATCTTGTGCATCGGGCGAAATCCAGCGACAATAGTATGGAAGCAAAGCTCTTTTTTTTTTTCGGTGTTCTTCCTCTTCAGCTCCAATACTCCGAAGGCTGTCCACATTGACATTGCGTAACTTTCATTGTTAACTTGTGAGGATCAGACACCATACTTCATGACATTACTGAGTCGAAGAAGGGGGATTGGGCTTTTTGGTTTCTACAGGCAAATGCAATGGATGTTACATGTTCAGTAGCACTTTTGAGTGCGACAGACGAACCGGCTCAGAGAGAGAGAGAGAGAGAGAGAGAGAGAGAGAGAGAGAGAGAGCTGGGGAGAAAGTGTGACCGGGCAATGACTAGAATGGAAACATGGATAATTTCGGGATTAGAATATATTAAGGGAGAAGCAGCGGTGAAAGGTTTTTCTGAAAAAAAATGTAAATTGAAGTTATGAATAACGGAGTGAATAATTATAGGGTTATAAGGTACTTGTAAAGTTTGTCGTATAAACAATAATGGTCCATGATTCAGGTTGTGTTATGCAAAACCTTTTCCCACCTACCCAACAAGTAGCTGCTCTGTCCATCGATAGCCACATTCGGATCCCGAGGAATAGGACTTATTTTTTTTAATCAAATCAAACCAATTCCAAGAAAAATCCTCAGGCATGTCCCAACAAACAGATTCTATGGGGTAAATTTTAACAGAAAATCCAATATATGGAGCGTATTGTCACAGACTTCTTCTTTGAAGAAGCTAACTCGCCCGTGCGGCACTCGTGCAACCCTCCTATTCGTCGCACAAGTCAGCCTACTCACTCAAGACTCCCTTGTTGCTAAGACTCTCAAGCCTTACTAGCACACAAAGAGAGAGAGAGAACAAGAGACACTTTTAGAAATGAAGCTTGGAATGCTTTGAGAATGCTCAACTCTTGTTATCTCAAATGAGGGTGGCCAACCCCTATTTATACTTGGAGGCCTTACAAATCAATGGCTAGGATTTGTACATGTGTTATTAATCCAATGGTGTAAAGAATTGTCTAGAACTATCTCTAGAACTTTCTATACTACTAGATGCTTCTCTACTACTCTCTAAATATCTAATCTCCTTTCTAGAGTCTTCTTCATTTCTATGCAAGTGTGGAAGACTCTAGTAAGTAGGACCTTCTAGTATGTAGGTATTGGGCTTCATAGTGGGCTGGCCCAATGGAATAGTTTCTTTGTTTATGGTGGGGTAAGCCCACAAGTTTGTGACAATCCTCCCCCACCAATTCCTTCGTCGTCCTCGACGAGTCCTTAGCCATTTTGCTTATCATGGAATTGTCGGATTTGTTCCTCAAATTGTCATAACTCCTCAGCTCGTTCCCATGATGCTTCTCGTTCAGGTAGTCATTTCCACTTGATTAGGTACTCCTTCTGTATTGGGGCTCCCTCCTTGTTGGTGACACGTTTCGCTAGTATGCTCTCAACCTTCTTCTCTTATCCTGTCGGGTAAACTCGTTCTCAATTGGCTTATACTAGCCAACTCCTCTAACTTTAAGGAGGCAAGCTCAGCTTTTCTACTCAAACCATCAGCCACTTGGTTGATTCTCCCTGGCTGATACTCTAATATCATATCGAACTCGGCCAAGAAGTCTTGCCAACGTGCTTGTTTGGGGCTGAGCTTCTTCTGGGACTGAAAGTAGCTTGTGGCAACATTGTCGGTCTTGACCACAAACTTTAAGCCCAATAGGTAGTGACGCCAAGTGCGGAGACAATGTACCACTGCAGTCATCTCCTTCTCCTGCACTGTGTAACATCGCTCGGTCTCATTTAACTTACGGCTCTCGTAAGCTATGGGATGACCATCTTGCATTAACACTCCACCTATCGCAAAGTCAGATGCATCAGTCTGAACTTTGAATGGCTTTGTATGGTCAGGAAGGGTCATGACAGGTTCTTCAATTACCACTTGCTTCAAGTCATCAAATGCCCTCTGACACTCGACCGTCCATCTCCACTCATGTTCTTTCTTTAACAAGTCTGTAAGTGGGGCTGCTCTCCCAGAGTATGACTTGATGAACCTTCGATAGTAGTTGACGAGGCCCAAGAATGATCTCAACTCAGCTACATTAGTGGGTTCCTCCCACTCCATTATAGCCCGCACCTTCCCTTGGTCCATTCTCAATTTTCCATCCCCAATCCAATGTCCAAGGAAGCACACCTCAGGTTGTGCAAAACTGCACTTCTCCCTTTTCACATACAAGGTGTTTTTAAAACTGCACTTCTCCCTTTTCACATACAAGGTGTTTTCCCTTAGGACTTGAAAGACTGTTCTTAGATGAACAATGTGTTCTTCCAGTGTCTTACTGTAGATCACATGTCATCTAAGTATACTACGACAAATTGATCCAAGTAGGGATGAAAGATCTTGTTCATTAAGGTACAGAAGGTGGCAGGTGCATTGGTTAAACCAAAAGGCATGACTAGAAACTCAAAGGCTCCATACCTCGTCACGCATGTCGTTTTAGGTTCATCCCCTTCTGCTATACGCACCTGATAGTAGCCCGATCTCAAGTCTAGCTTTGTGAAATATTTGGCTCCACCTAGTTGATCAAACAAATCACCCACCAATGGAACTGGATATTTATTCTTGATGGTCACCTTTTTTAGTGCTCTGTAGTCGATGCATAGACGTAGGCTCCCATCGTGCTTCTTCTGAAACAACACCGGGGCTCCATAGGGTGCTTTAAAATGTCTAATGTACCCTGCATCTAGCAACTCCTTTAGTTGTCTCCGCAGTTCCTTAAGCTCTGGCGGTGACATACGATATGGTGCCATGGCTGGCGGTTTAGCACCAGGGACCAACTCGATCTCGTGGTCTACCTCTCTTCGTGGAGGTAGCTTCTTAGGCAACTCGTTAGGCATTATGTCCTTGTACTCATTAAGGACTGCTTCAATCTCCTGTGGTTGGGCCTTCTTGGGTCCCATATCCTCTTCCTCTCTCAAGGATGCCACATAGGTGATTTCTCCTTTCTTGAGACCCTTAGTTAGTTGGAGGGCAGAGATGAATTCTACGCTCCTCCCTTGTTTCTCATGTACAACAGGTACCATGCAAGGGACATCCTTGTCTAGGACACATACAGCTCGAAACGATGGCATAGGGATTGCTGTAGCAACACTTAAAAAGTCCATCCCAAGAACCACCTTGAAGTCATCTATCGGTGCTACGTAGAAACTCGTAGGACCCCTCCATGTGCCCACACGAAGATCTACATCTTTTGCTACTCCAAGTGTGGGTTGGGCTTTAGAGTTCACTGCCTTCATTCGGCTTGAATCCTTCACAATGTTAAGGCCCAACCTTTTAGCTTCGTCACTCAAGACAAAGTTATGGGTCGCCCCCGTATCAACTAATGCTCGTGTGTCTTTCTCATTGAGTTTGACATCTACGAACATTAATTCTCTTTGGTGGGGCTTTGGATTCCTATTCTCACTACCCTTCAAGGCATTAAGCAATCTCATGGTACCCATGCGAGGCTCAGACGTACCTTCATCAACTTTAACTGCATTCAGGGCCTTCTTCTGTGGACAATCTCGCACCCGATGATCACCATCACATAAGAAGCAACCTGTTTTCTTGGGCTCCTCTTTACCTTTGCTTGGCTTCCCGAAGCTTTTGAAGCTATCTTTCTTCTCTCCCTCACCTTTGCCTTTATTGTAGCTCTTAGTTTGTTTGGACTTTGAAGAGTCACTAGCCTTGTCGCTAAACTCCACAAGGCGTTCGGCTGCCGCAAGTGCAGAAGCCAAATCCTTGACTCCTTGTCGTGTCAGCTCCTGTTCTGCCCACTTCTGGAGTCCATCCATGAAGAAGAAGAGTCGATCCTTCTCCGACATGTCGGTGATGTCTAGCATCAAGATTGTGAATTGTTTCACGTAGTCCCTTATCGAGCTTGTGTGTCTCAACCGCTTTAAGCTTTTACGAGCAAGGTACTCCACATTCTCAGATAGGAATTGATGTTTCAACTCTTTCTTCAATTCCTCCCATGTTGAGATAGTGCATAGCCCTTCTCAATATCTCCGTATCTTCGTCGCCACCACAACATAGCATCATCAGTGAGGTACATGACACTTGTGCTTACCTTTTCGTCCTCGTCCTCCATCTTGGAAGCCTTGAAGTATTGCTCTATTTGCCAAATGAAGTTCTCTAAAACTTTGGCATCCCTTGTCCCATTGAAGGGTTTAGGTTCAGGGATCCGAAGTTTAGGGATCCCTTTGGCTAGGCCCTCCATTGGCCACGGCTCTCTCCAGCACGGTGATCTTGGCCTTCAAGTCTTCATTGACAACTCTCAAGTTATCAATCTCTTCTCTGAGTGAATCCACCACTCCGGCAAAATCTTCTTTGACCTCGTCTAACGCTATCTTCATTGCGCCCTCAAGCGTCTCGATCGAATCAAAGCACTCGGTTATCTTCTTGTCTCCATTGGCCATAGTAGCCTCCAACCGATCTAGACGTGCCTCCAAAGTTGCACCTTCATCGGACAATACCCTGCTGATGTCAGGTCTCGCCATAGCTCCCCTCTCGAACTTGGCTCTGATACCACTTGTCAGGGACTTCTTCTTTGAAGAAGCTAACTCACCCGTGCGGCACTCGTGCAACCCTCCTATTCGTCACACAAGTCAGTCTACTCACTCAAGACTCCCTTGTTGCTAAGACTCTCAAGCCTTACTAGCACACAAAGAGAGAGAGAACAAGAGACACTTTTAGAAATGAAGCTTGGAATGCTTTGAGAATGCTCAACTCTTGTTATCTCAAATGAGGGTGGCCAACCCCTATTTATACTTGGAGGCCTTACAAATCAATGGCTAAGATTTGTACATGTGTTATTAATCCAATGGTGTAAAGAATTGTCTAGAACTATCTCTAGAACTTTCTATACTACTAGATGCTTCTCTACTACTCTCTAAATATCTAATCTCCTTTCTAGAGTCTTCTTCATTTCTATGCAAGTGTGGAAGACTCTAGTAAGTAGGACCTTCTAGTATGTAGGTATTGGGCTTCATAGTGAGCTGGTCCAATGGAATAGTTTCTTTGTCTATGGTGGGGTAAGCCCACAAGTTTGTGACAGTATTATGACTTTTCGCATGAGGTTTTACTATTTTTCATCCAACGGTCGGGATGTCCTAATCAGACTTCCATAACTCAATGTCTAGAAGTACGAAGAAAAACAAACATATGGTCCTAAGGCTCAACCGATTGAGGTGACTCCTTATATTTGACACCCTACATTGTGGATTACCAAGATATGCTGTAAATATCTAACGGTAGGAGCACCAATCGCAGTCCTAATAGCAGAAGAGGGGTCTAATGTAGATATTCCTCTATATACAGCTTTGTGTAGAAAATCTTTTTCCTGTTTACGCCCCAGTAACAGAGACTGTCCCCTCTCCGAAACTCCTGCATGGACGACTGGTATCAGTATTACATGGCACAGTAAGCTTGCGAGTGTAGGAGGGATATCATACAAGAACCATTGCTTTGCCAGAAGCTTAACATTTAAACAACATCTACTACAATATTTTATCCAAAACAAACTTCAACACAAACTTTTGAAAAACCACCCCCTGCTCCTCAAGCTTAATATTTACATCAACTGGAACGCATGTATAATCTAAATTCACAACAAAGTTGACAGGAATCTGGTATTTGTTCTACAGAAAATGTGACTGCTACTTATTAGGGGTTCAAGAAACAGAAATGTGCTATTTTCTATAACATCTCATCTTCATGATATAAATAAAGACCAAGGCCAAACCGAGCACAAGCTCTACAGAATGCTATTTCCTCTGCTGCAGCAACTGGATCTTCAATGCTGCCATCACTTGAGGATACTGTCCCAGTTGATTCACGGTGTGCCTGCATCAGTATTTAGAGATGGAATAATCAAATATCAGATCTAGTTTACAGTAGTAAAACTCAGTAAGGCCTAACTCCTAGAGGTTGATTACATGAATCACTTTCTGGTATATTATGAAAACCATCAGAATCTGACACAGACAACCAATTTGACCCATTATGAAATTTTGATCCGTTTGAAAACCATCAGAAGCTGAAAATTTGATCCAAAGACAAGGGTATTTTTGGAAACTAGGTTACAGTAGCTGATATGGACAACCAATTTTGTCTTTCTTTTTAGTGCTGAAGAGATAAAGCCTGCAATTGGTTTGTTGCAGACTACCACCCTAGGATTCTTTTTCTCATCAAGTTGATTTTAGTAGTTCTTTCAAAATTATAGTACTAACCTTAGTACCTTACAGTAAGTACAAATATTGGCTGCTTTTGTGTGGGACTAATGGGCTTTATCTATGCATTCTTCTTTAGTTCTTCAACAATTGCATACCTGTTTATACACCAAGTTGTTATATCTTCCATTACAACTTACTTGTTGCCCTCTCCTTACCTTATGGTCTACTACAATCCTAACCCTTGGAGTGTGATTGAAATCTGAATCTTATCTCTCTCTCTACTGCAAGCATATAGGGTGGTCCAAAAATCTTCTTATGGAAGATGTACTCTCACAATGCTTCGGTACGCCTAGGAGCCCAGGGTCGTCTTGCCGCCTTGACAACTATGATTGGTTCCAGATAAGACACCCAAACACAAACTGCAGCTGGAAAAGGTTTCCTTTTTCTATTTTGGTTTTATTTTATTTTGTTACTTGGGTAATTGAGTGAGTCTGTTATGGGTACTCCTGCTGCTGGTTGATTGTAGGAGGTTCCTGATTTGTTTTAGTTTCGTTTTCTTCCTGTTCTCAGTTTTCTTTAAAGCAATGAAGGCCTAAGGCCACCCCCACGGTTTAGTTGAATAAAAGATTGCCTTTTGCCATTTTGGTTCTGTGGTGATTCAGTAGGAAAATTTTGGCAGAGACTCCAAGGTAATGTTTCAGGTGGAGATTCCCAAACACATCTTTTTCTTCTTAGCTTCTTTTCTGTTTCTAAATTGCATATCCGTAAGTCTTATTTTCTGCGTATGTCAATTCTGTTATTACTTCATAATTATCTCTGGTTTAGTTTCCGATTTTTATTTTAAGGCAAATTATTATTGTCACAAGTGTCTGTTATTTTTCCAACAGTCACAAGATATCTATCTGTTATTTTTCCAACCGTCACAAGATATCTATTCTGCCATGTGGACAGATGCTGAGTTCCATTCCAACCGATGGATAGAGAGAACATGGTCTAGATTAGCCACATGTCAAATTTCAGATTCTAATTCAATTAAATATCCCCCCTCCTCTTTTGTATTGGCATACATCCAAATATGTCCATGCATGTGTACCAGTATTCTAAACATAAATATACTCTCCAATGAATGGCCCAGATTTGTCTTGTGATTTTTGGAAATATCACAATCCAGTGTTACATGGATAACTACCCTAATTTTAATCAATCGCTTGCTGAAACTAACCATCAATTCTCTGCAGAACCAGATCTTACTTCTGTTTTATCTGATCCATTTCAGTGTCCTCATGCTATTAATCTTCTTCAAAATCTTATCTTGTCTGAACCAGATCTTAGTTCTGTTTTATGATATCTGATTTCAATGTCATCATGCATCTTCTTCAAAATCATAACTTGTCTGAACTTAATTTCGATACTCTGATTAACTGTTGATATCATCCAATCTTTAATTAATGTTCTGAACCATCAAAACCCTGCATCGAATTCTCAACTTCTGACTAAATTTCAGTTGCCTATTTGAAGTGGGAAACTGGCGGATTGCTGTCATTCTTTGCTATCGATTTCACCTTCGCGATTGGACCACTTGACCAGAATTATCTGCAATCATACCTGATTAAACTGCAATTTTTTGTATCTCATAAATTTGGTTTTAGTTTCTAATCTCTGTGATTCTGGTAATGGTACTCCAAGTCCTAATCCTAAGGAGACTTAGTTCCCAATCACTCATCACATTTTTTTTTGTGGTGAAAAAGGAAATATATAAACAAACCCAAAGAGGATGCAAGGTTGGGTGCCCATTAGGACAGAGCCAGAGCAAACAAAAAGAAATTGCATCAAGAACTCACAGGGCCACATTAGAATTAGGTATGTAAGTCCCACGCATTTACAATGAATCTATTCCTAGGATAGTCCGGCCAGGATCTAGTAACGAGGATTAAGACCCTGACTTAAAAAACAATGGCATCCCAGATCTGGCCGAGACTCTTGGAGTCTTGTGGGAACTTCTCTTGGATTTGGTGGAAGATTTTGGAATACAGGCCCCTAGTCACTGATACCATTAAGTCAAAAATCAATGATGGTAACTTGACTCTTTTTTGGCTGGATAATTGGCACCCCAAGGGAGTTTTTATTCATTCATTTGAGGAAAGAATTAGACATGACTCAGGTCATGATAGAATGGCCCTAGTATCTTCCATCCTTCACGAAGGCTTCTAGCGGGTAGGACGAGTATCCTCTCACAGATTAACTCAAGCTTGGTTGGCTCTCCCAACCATTGCTAGAAGACCCTGAGGAAGCGAAGATCTTGTCATCTGGGATGCAACTGCTTTGGGCTTCTTCTCTACCTCTTCCACTTGGAACCTTATTCAGTCTAGGGCTAACGAAGTCCCTTGGTATGTTGTCTGGTTATAAGGCTACATTCCTCATCACAACTTCATTGTCTTGCATTTATTGAGGATATATATAGATGCAGGGTTGGATTCTAACCCTAATTCATTGATTTTGTGGGATCGGGAAGTTTCTTTGCAACCTGCTGATGGTGTTTCGAGGGATATGCAACAGCAGGTGGTTCCAGTTAGTGTCAACCAATCATCTTTGCCTTATTCATTGAACTTTCTGTCACAGGGAGGAGGAATGATGCGGCAAAACTCTAGACCTAATGTGGGAACATCTGGTGGTGATATTTTTAGATCTGGAAGGAGGGTTTGGTTTGAAAACATCCATTCCCAGGGTGAAAGGAATGGTCTCTCTGAGTTGGATGCTTCTACAAGAAATCCCTGGTTCACTGCAGAGCTGAGGTATGGAGGCTCATAGGGCTGCTATGGGTTTGATTAATGAAGATGGTGGAATCATTATAGAACCCAGAAGTTTTCTGTCGGTAACCAGTGGAGTTCGATCAGAGCCTATAATGTCTGGCGGCGGGTTCAAAGCTCCACAGTGGTTAGTGGTGATCTGGAGGTGAGGATGACATTTGTGGCTACAAGTGGCGGTCCGGCAGTGACTGGTGGTGGTCCAGTGAGTAGCTCTATCTTGGGAAATTCTCGGGTAGATCTTGGCAAATATTTGGGGTTTCCTCTTTTGGATGAACCAACCGCCAAATCAGGAAATAATGGTGATCCTGTGCGATCTGTTGAGAGGGGAAATATGGTAACATGGGGTGCGAGATTTCGTACACGTAAAAGGAGTAAATGGCTGAACAAGGATAAAGGAAAAGGCCAGGTTCATCCACATGGCTTTCAGCAGGGACACGTGCCTAATGCCGGGCTGGCCAATGACTCAAGGGTCCGACTTGATGGAGTTACAGTGCGACCTGGTTCAGAAGGGGGAGCCCATTCATTTGCGTCCGTGGTCTCAGGCTTGCCAGATCTTACAACTCTTCCGTAACTCAAGTTGTGATTCCTCAGGCAATTTATGAGAGGCAACTACAGAAGTATAAGATGGCGTGTGGACAGTAAGCTAGTGAAGGGGAAAAGGGCTTTACATGCTTTAAAAAAGAAAAAGAAAAAGAAAAGAAATAACATAATTCAAATTACACACACAGAAACAGAAATAGACACTGAAAATATAAATAGAAATAACCAGTTTATAGAAATTAAAAAAAAAAAAAAATAGAACTGTAATATAAAATAAAATGCGGCCGCTGCTCCTAGCCAAGTGGTAGCCTCAAAACATGTTGTCAAACCATAGAAAGAGGGGGGAGGCTAGAATCTATGCCTCCTCCGCTGTTACACTTGAAAAGCCGGCTCAGCCTCTGTGATGTCCTCATCACATTGTATGGAAAGCCTTGACTCAGTCCCTTCCTACAGGGATGTTCCTTCGCACCCAAGATGCACCCTATGCTGGTCAACTAATGAAAACATTTGCCACCTATTCTTTGCTTGCCTCTTTTAATCCTGTATTTGGAAAGGGATCCTTAGATGATGTTGCCCAAATGGAAGACGGATTAGAGCCTTCGATAGAGAATGGAGGGTCCAAATAGAATCCTTCCAGGGTACTAAGCATAATGTCAGTCCACCCTAATACTCTTCTTTTTGGCTACCACTCTCCAAATCAGCTTGAGGATGCACACTTTGTTAACCTCCTTCACCATCCCGAAACCAAAGACCCCTTCCTCCTTGGGGAAATAAATTGAAGCCTAGCTTATACTGTGAAGGGATTTATTACTCTCAGTCCCCTTCCAAAGGAAAGCACTCATCACGGATTCGATCTCTTGGGAGATTGAGCTCGATAGGCCAATACCCCTGTCCAATATCTGTATAAACCATGCATACCATTTGACCAGTTCTAGGAGACCCACGTAAGAGAGAAATCCTGCCTTCATAACTGAAGCTTCTTCTGCAGACGGTCTAAGATCGGCAAGAAATGGTGCACAGTTAAACTTGTTGAGCTTAGTGTGGTCATCATTGTTGTCAAAGCACTAAGTTGGACAAGTTGGCAAAGGGGGAGTTCATTGTATGAGACACAACTCTCAGTTGGCCCAGTTGAGAAGGCTCAGTTGGTAGACACATCACCCAGACAGTTAGCAATCAGTGATAGTGACTGTGGCAGTGGCAGTCAGTGACAAAACAGTTTGCAGTGACAACTGACAATTAGCAAGTAGTGGTGGTGGTGGTGAGTAAGCTGATGAGCAGGCATGTGAGGTAGACAGAGCATGAGTAGAGGCAAGATGCATTGAGTCGGCTAGGAAGAAGAGTCGAATAAGGGAGTCGACTCAGTGGTTTAAGCCAGCTTTGACACTCGTAGTGGCAGTTCAATGCTAAGAACAGAGTGTCGACATCGACAGTGTAACATTCAACGTACAATTGATGTTGAATGCATCTGTAAATTCAAAGGCATCTAACAGACACATCTGACCCTCACAGCCCTCTGTTTGACAGTGAGATGGAATCTTTCGACACTGAGGCAGGCAACATCAATCAGCTGCTTGACTTTGACAATGTGTTGCGGGTATCGATACGAGCTACAGAGATGTTTCATCTCAGCCCTACGATAGGAATCATTAAAAGCCATATATATATATATATATATGGCATTCTCAATGAGCTAAAAGAGAACCCTAAGAGGAGAAGAGGAGAGAGAGGATCTCCCACCTCCAAAACCTAGAAGATCTACTTCTTCTATGCATTAATCAATCCACAAAAATCTCCACAAGTTGATGAAGCATAACTTACAAGACTTGAAATGGTTTGAGGAGAGAAAAATAAGAGAAAGAAGGAAGAAGGAAGAAAAGAAATCAAAGGAGAGCTCCTATTATTAAAGACGTTTAATCTACAACATCTCCGGCGGTACCAGCGGTGTAGGCAACCCATTTGCCCAAATTCCCTTGTATTGTATTTCATTGTAGGTTAGGTGTTTGATTTATTGCCTAAGTGATACTTGTAGTGTATTGGGTGGTATTTCGTATTGTATGAGATTGTAATTGGAGCATTCAACATAAGCCCATTGTCTGTAACTTGTGTGCTCTTTGGGGGTGCAGACAGAGTCAGGAGTGTGGTTCCCTCTTGGTCGGTGCCGCATAAAGCATAGGCATTGGTGCCCCTTGGTAGTGGGTGCTACCTTAATGGGGGTCTCTGCTCCCTTGCAGTTGTAGCTCCTTCTTAGTAAACTGGACACAACTTTTGAAATATAACTTGGAATCAAAAGATCTCCATCTCATTAGAAATCTAAACTAATAAGCTTTTACACTTTTACACAGCACCAAATTCATGAACCTACTAAGTTTTCTTCCCAAAGTGACAGAAATAACCCATATAATGCCTCAAACCTTAAAAAATAAAATAAAATAAAAAGAGAGATTGTCCATGCAAACATGCATGACCTCCCTTGAGTTGAAAATGGACTGTCCAAAGAAAGAAAGAAAAAATGTTCAAAGCAAGAGATGCTACACATCAATCTTCTCCATATTTTATTTAAAAAAAAAAAAAAAAAAAAAAAAACTAATTTAGAAGTAGCATAACGCCACAACATCAAGACTCATCCACTCAGTATTCTATAAAAATCTCCAGGATCTAAAGGATGGATGAAGTAGATAGCAACAGTATCGATGAAAGGCAAGCATCCTCAAATTTCCATGGCCTGAAAAGATCAATTCAATAAACCTCATGTTATTGTCAATGTTATTGTCAATCCAACACCTTAGTGATGCGGTACCGGGTTGGAAACCATTTTGGATCCGCTAATCGGCCACCCAAACAATAAAATACTCAAGTGACAATAACAGGGACAAAACAGTAAATAACTCAAAGCTTATCAAAGTGAGTGGCAATCTTGTAACTTCTAGCAAAGGTGTAGGCCTATGTGAGCAAACAAACAGGACCTAGGATGTAGTAGGGATTCTAGTCAAGGTATGGGGGTAATGTGAAAATTAACACCAAAGAAAAATTAAGAAATAAGGATTAAGAAAGGGGTATAATTGGAAATCAAGAATAAAAAAAGTCTTCTTCCTCACGTTAAGACCTATTCCCTGAATCAGAATTAAGGCGGATACTAGCACCAGTTTCGAGCAACAGAGCTTACCTCGGTAGGCCTCGGTTTGACTTGAAACTACAGGTGGAGAGTCGTAACTGATAACCCTCTAAGATTCAAGCAATAACACTCCCAACAATTCATGAAATCAAAGGCTAAGGTGGTCTGCAATCAAACCTAGTGAAGAAATGGAGCTCCTCTCTGGTTCCTGATCAAATCTCACTACAGGGAGGTTTCTAGGTCGTGAAGTTCTAGGTCTAGAGTTGCCCTTAAGAGTTGAAGGTATTCCCAGAATCTGAGAAGAAGGGAAGAAGGACTGAGGGAGATAAACACCAGCCTAAGGGGCTGCCAGGTCTTGCCAGAGCAAAGGATTCCAGTGATGACAGTATGAGAGATGAAAATAAGAAGAAGAGTCAAGAAGAAGGAAGAGGGAAAAGAAGATAATACAGCTGGGAAGGTCTTGGTTGCACAGAAGAGAAAGAGATCAGAGAGAGAGACAAGGGAAAGAGAACAACACTTATCATGCAAGTAAGGCCACATGGGCAATCAGCTATTCTGATTTTAATTTCATTTTCAATCTGAGAAATAGTCCAATGGTTACATTGATATATAGAAGCAAAAGAAAGACTTCTAATCTAATCACTTAACTAAAAATAGACTCCTAATAAAATTGACTTGAATATAACTCAAATAAACCCTAATCTAAACAAACAAACTCAATGAAAATAAAGACTCTCACACTTGACGGAAACTAACTCCTATAGCTAAGAAGCCTAGACATAAGAGAACTTCTAGTTCTATGTAATTACTAGTTACTATAAATCCCAAATAAAATAGAAAGCTAAATAATTCCCAATCCATATCAGTTTCAGTTTGTGGGCCTGCAACTGCATCACATAGATTCCGGATCATCTCTAATCTTTACCAATTACTAAGCTCACCTAGACATAAGAGAACTTCTAGTTCTATGTAATTACTAGTTACTATAAATCCCAAATAAAATAGAAAGCAAAATAATTCCCAATCCATATCAGTTTCAGTTTGTGGGCCTGCAACTGCATCACATAGATTCCGGACCATCTCTAATCTTTACCAATTACTAAGCTCTCCAGGTGAGCATATGGAATCTTTTAGCTGCCAACTCAGCTATCACATATAGGATTTCTATTCTCTAGACTAGTCAACCAGCAACCCACCCATTCCCCATCCCAAAACCCCAATATAATACTGTTAAACAAATATTAATGTAAAGGAATGGGCCTGATCAGCAAGGCCCATTCCCATTCTTGGCCTAACAGATCAGCTCACTATTCACGAGTTACTGTTCATCTTATGGTGGAGTCATTCTTTGATACATCCAATCATCTTATATTGTAACCGGGACTCCACCTTATCAAATGGAATTCCCTTCTCCTTATTAGAATAGGACTGCTTCTCTTTATTAGAGTAAAGCTGCTTTTCATTATCCTTTTACTCATGAGAGTCCTTGATGGGGACATCACAGCAGCTAGAGCAGCAAATCATCAGATTTTTTTTTCCAGTTTTCTGTAATTTCAGTTAATTTTTTGGGTAAGTAGTTATTCAGTTAATTTAGTTGTTTCTGTTATTTCAGTTATGTCAATTAATGTTATTTTTTATTTTTCAGTATCAATTATCATTTTTATATATAATGTAACACCCCCCCACCTTTTTTTTTTTTCCCTCCCTCCCTGACTCCTTCCCTCCCATACAGTTCCTGTAAGCCTTTAAAGGACTTTTTTTTTTTGCTGTAAAAAATTTTGCAATGCAAGATGAATGAAAATTAATGGAACTCTCCCTCTGGTTGTGAGGGCCTTCTTTCTCTCTCTCTCTCTCTCTTCCCCCCCCCACCCCTTTCTGTGTCAGTTTTTGAATTCCCTAACCCCCCCTATTCTGAATCCTTCTTTCTTCTTATTTTTCATATCTAAAAACAACAACAAAACAGTCCATGATATGTTGTTAGTGTTCTGAAATTTTTAATGAAGGTTTTACAACATTCCATCTGTAATTTCCCTGCCCTACGAAATTTTGCCTTGTATATTTTCTGTCTTTATATTTTTCTTACCGTGTAGCCAGTAATATCAATGTTTTCATTTTCTGTGGTTTCTTATCACTATTAGACATTAAGAATATTGTTCCTTTATTTCCCTTTCTATTTTGTTATCTAACCTTGCTGGACAGTGAACAATATTTCGCTGTCTCTCTCTTGTTCCTACTCTGTTTTCTGGTTTCTGTTGAAAGTAGCCTTGTTGACAGAATGCTGACCTGCTCCTTTGATCTGTAGCCAAATTGGTTAGTGTTCCATTTACTTTACATTGACTTGTTTCTGAATTTGCACGAAACTGGTTTTCCTAAGCACTAAACATAGTTGTTATTATTTAGGAGTATCGAAATTTCATGCATAACACTTTGCTAAAAATGCTGCCATTAATTACTGACTCCTATTTCACTCTATTTGATCATTGTTGAGTTGGTAGAACATATGTTAGGATTATATTGATCATTGGTTGATAACATTCAACTCTAGACAATCTAATTGCAAGACATGTATGCTGCTGCCCTCTATCCTAACTAGCTAAACCCTAGGTAACCTAATACCTAGCTAGTTGTTAGTGTAGGAGACCTAGCCCCTAGGCTGTGTCCTACATCAGTTTGGTATCAGAGACCTAGGTTCAAGTGTCTAGTTGTTTTCTAGTTAGGATTCCTACCAAGAGCCAACCCTTTGATCATTGGTTGATAACATTCAATTCTAGACAATCTAATTGCAAGACATGTATGCTGCTGCCCTCTATCCTAACTAGCTAAACCCTAGGTAACCTAATACCTAGCTAGTTGTTAGTGTAGGAGACCTAGCCCCTAGGCTGTGTCCTACATCAGTTTGGTATCAGAAACCTAGGTTCAAGTGTCTAGTTGTTTTCTAGTTAGGATTCCTACCAAGAGCCAACCCTTTGTATGTCCACTCGTAGTGGTAAAGCTTATAAAACCATGACAAATTCCCCTACTACCCCTATGACCTTCGAGCAATGGGAAAGGTTGCTTCAACAAATTGAGGAAACCTTTAAAGCTCTTCAAGCAAATCATGAATTGCTTGGAGCTGCCCATGTAGAGTTGACTGCTGGTAAAACAGACAATGAAGTACAAGTTACTAACATTCAAACCATTGAGACATATGGGCAAAATTCTGACAGACAGCAAGGTTGTAACACACAAGGCATTGGACTGAGGTTAGAAAACCCCAATCCCATTCCGAAAAATAATGGCAATTAAAGGCGTCACAACAATAACTTCAATGGTCATGATAGGATAGGGGATAACTTCATTGGACATGGCCCGGCTGAGGGTAGAGGACTATGAGTTCAGAAGCAAAACATTGGTCTATATACTCCTCATCCTGTTCCTCACACCCCTAGCATGGACTTTGTGCTTGGTTTGCCTAAGACATTAAGAGGCCATGATTTTGTCTTCGTGGTTGTAGGTCGCTTCTTGAAAATGGCACACTTCATTCCGTGCTCCAAGACTTTTGATGTTTCAGTTATTGCCAAACTTTTCAACTAGAGATTGTCAAGTGTCATGGATTGCCTAAGACCATAGCGTCAGATAGGAATGTCAAGTTCACTAGTCATTTCTAACGAACTTTGTGGCGAATGTTAAGTACTGAACGCTGTTTTTCTTCAGCTTTCCACCCTCAAATTGATGGTCAAGCCAAGGTCATTAATAGGATTTTAGGGAATTTGTTGCATTGTCTCATAGGTAAAACTTGAGGACCATAGGCCTGATCGGACCATATCAGACGAGGAGGATGACATAGTTGATATACCTAGGCTGGGTGTTGTGAGATGCTTGGTTTCATAATTTAAGGACAGTGACCAATCTAGGATACCCATAGACCTTATCCCTGCTGTGTCTAGCTCTAGGACATCCCAGTCAGCCTAGTCTAACCCAGTGCAGCACATACATGGCTTGCATGCAAAGAATAAATGTAGGCTAACATCAAATAGTGATCAATATAATTCCAGGGCAGATGTACACCGACAAATTCAAGAGTTTCAAGAAGGTGAAATGGCGATGGTCACAATGAGACTACTTTTATCAAGGGAAAATCGAGCAAACTACATGATCGTAGTGCTGGTCCTTTCACGATTCTAAAAAGTGGTGGGAACTAATGCCTATGTGCTTGAGTTACTTAATGAGAATCTACAAAATTTTCAATGTTGAAAATCTGGTTTCCTACCACAGCCCTTTCACAACCACCCCTTCTTTCTATCCTGATGTTCTTGATGCTCTTCTTTTCACTGTGGACAATCATGCATCTGAGTCTACTTCCCTTCCTGCTACTTCTACTTCTTCCAAACCCTAGTTTGGTCAGCGAGTTGAGGAGATTGAGGATGTCTTTGATGAGAGAGTTACTTCTACAAACACTGGCGGTATCCGAGAGTTCTTAGTACGGTGGCGTGGATGACCCAAGATTCACGGTACATGGACCTCCATTGAGGAGCTACAACAGCTCAACCTGGCTATGCCCAAGTACTATATGAGTTTTATTCACTAAAGGTGAATTCTTCCAAGCCGGGGAGAATTGATGGGGACACCATGGCAACTAGACCAGCAAATCAGCAATTTTATTTTTATTTTTTTGTTTTTTGTTATTTCAGTTAATTTAGTTATTTTTGTTAAGTCAATTATGTCAATTCCAATTATTTTTTATTTTTTCAGTTTCCGTTCTCATTTTTTTATGTAATGTAACACCCCTCCCCTTGTTCCCTGTTCACGTGAACAGTTCCCACCGCCTTGCAGGGTTTTTTTTTTTTTTTTTTTTTCCCTGAATGAGGTAGTTGCAACTACCTCTGAACTGTCCTGATGCAAAGGCTAGGGTTTATAATCAATTCAGACCCTTAGCCTTGCTATAGGATCGATTACACCAACCCACACAATTGGTTAAATATGAAACCAGGAAACCAGTAATGAAAACTTATCTTATGGGTCAATCTGACCATTGGTTGTCCGAGAGATTTGGAGAACTTATAACTTGATATGTCCTTGCAATAATACCCAAATCTGAGGTCGATCCACCAAGGAATAAGAAAGTTATGACACTTTCAGTTTGCCGCTGAAAGTGAAATTCTGAACAGGGACAGCAGGATAGCCTTGCTGTTTCTGAGGGGCTGAAACCAGTGGCAACTTTCCTGTCCTTCAATATACTTTGAAGGGCTGAATAACAATCTTTGATACTCCTCATTGTGAATGTAGCAGCAAGTATTGAAAGGTGATTACAGAAACAGTGAGAGAGAGAAAATCAACAGTGAACCGATATGAGAGAGAGAGAGAGAGAGAGAGAGAGAGAGAGATAAAAGAAGGGGAAGCGGGTGATAACATTGGAGAGGTGAGAGAGGGGAAGAGCGTAGGTTGGTAGCAACCAAAAGGGGGGGGGGAGGTTGATGGCAAGGTCAAGGTTTCAATTCAATTTCACCCTAATCCTTGCAAAGGAGGATCTTTTACAACCAGCCCAATCGAAATTTCAAGTAAACAATAAAACCAGAATTATAATAATGTAGAAAAAATTGACTTATTTGAAAATCCAACCGTTGGTTGGTCTTCAAACTTGGAGAGAATGATCTTTAGGATGCGCTTGATGACATATCCAAAGTTGAAGATGATCCAATCACAAATGAGAGAGATGAAAATTTGAAAACTGCCTATCATCTGAAAACGGGACTGGTACAATCAAATATGGTCAATATGATTTTAATCTTTAATTCCACAAGCTTTTGTTGATCAAATCAATAAGTGGCGCAAATCAGTATGGAGTAATGAGAGATTGAAGAAATTAAGAGAAGAACAAAGAAGATCACAAAACAAGGATTTCGGTTGAGTCTCACAACCAGTGAGACTCAGCCAAAATTACGAAAGTAATTCTGGTTTCCTCTAAGTTTGCCTTCTTCTTCTCCTTTATTCATATTTATAGACTTTGTAAAGTTATAATTTATGAAAAAACCAATTCTTTATAGCAATGCCCAAAAATAAAACATGAACAAGAAAAATGACACTTTCCTTAATAGAGTGTAGAAAGTTTCTAAAACAAACTAACTTAAATATTCCAAAACTGAAATATATTATAACATAATTTAGGAAGCAAATCAAACAAGGACTTTGGAGAAAAAGGCAACTAAAGCTGTTGATACCGTTCACGTGAACATTACCACGTGAACAGTGTCGGCTGGTTGTTAGTTTGATTTTGGCATTTTGCTTTCTTTGGTCTTCTTGCATAACTTGAACTGCATCAGCGGTTGTGGCTGAGTCTCACAGCCAAGGAGACTCTGCTGGAACCGAAATTTGCTACAAGTTTTTTTTTTTCCAAAATCTGATTCCTCTTCTCCTTCTCCTATATTTAAAGAGTTTTTTGAATTACAATTAGGGAAGAAGACTGGTCAATCCTTCCTTGTTGACAACTAGTAAGGAAATGAAAGTCCAATCTTGTAAAAGAACTTTACAAAGAAGAAAAAGCTTATTGCCTAATATAAACTTTCTAAACTGAAAAATAGAAACTATCTAAAACTGAAAATAATAACTTATGTTTAGGCAAGTATCTAACACTAGCAATAATTATTTTAGGAAACAACCAACTATAGCTAGTACTAATTTAGTAATCCTTAAATATGGAAGATCCCCTCATGGACTAGCAGCTGTCCATGGCTCACCAGCCTAGCCGGCTAAGCTGGCTAGCCAGCCGGCATGGCTTGGCTGACTTGATTCAGCTTGGCTATGGTACACATGTACTGCATCATGCCCCCCCCCCTCCCTCCCTCTCTAACTCCCATACAGTTCTTGTAAGCATTTAAAGGTTTTTTTTTTGCTGTACAAAATTATGCAATGCAAGATGAATGAAAATTAATGGAACTCTCTCTCTAGTTGTAAGTGCCTTCTCTCTCTCTCTCTCTCTCTCTCTCTCTCTCTCTCTCTTCTCTTCCCCCCCCTCTCTTTCTGTGTCATTTTCCGAATTCCCTAAACCCCCTCTTTTTCGGAATCCTTCTTTCTTCTTATTTCATATATCTGAAAACAACAACAAAACAGTCCAGGATTTATGTTGTTAGTGTTCTGAGATTTTTTAATGAAGGTTCTACAACATTCCCACTGTAATTTCCCTGCCCTAAGAAATTTTGCCTTGTGTATTTTCTGTCTTTATATTTTTCTGTATAGTATAGCCAGTAATATCATTATTTTCATTTTCTGTGGTGATTCTTATCATTGTTTTAGACATTAAGAATACCATCCCTTTATTTTTCCTTCTATTTTGTTATCAAACCTTGTTGAACGGTGAACAGTATTTTGCTCTCTCTCTTGTTCCTACTCTGTTTTCTGGTTTCTGTTGAAAGTAGCCTTGTTGACAGAATGCTGACCTGCTCCTTTGACATGTAGCCAAATTGGTTAGTGTTCCATTTACTTTATATTGAATTGTTGCTGAATTTGCATGAAACTGGTTAAACTAATCACTAAACATAGCTGTTATTATTTCACGAGTATCGAAATTTTCTGCATAACACTTGGTTAAATGCTACCTTCAATCACTGACTCCTAATTCACTCTATTTGATCATTGGTGAGTTGGTAAAACATATGTTAGGATTATATTGATCATTGGTTGATAACATTCAGCTCTAGACAATCTAATAGCAAGACATGTATGATCCTGCCTTCTGTCCTAACTAGCTAAACCTTAGGTAACCTAATACCTAGCTAAAGTGTAGGAGGCCTAGATCCTACACAATGTCCCATATCAGTTCCTGTCATGTTGCCATGTAGAACTCCTATTTACTTTATAGCTAGGACTCGTAATCTTGTGGAATCCTAGAACTATCACTTTATCCCTTTTATTTTATCTATAAATAATGACTGCTAAGAAGAGAGAAACACATCTATTCTCTCCATCTTCTCTTATATTTCATTTTGTTACATGGTATCAGAGCAATTACCTGGGTTGAGGTTTTGAGAGTTTTTTTAAGGTTCTCTGTTAGGTGAGCAGCCACCATTATTGCTGCTCTTGCTATTGTTGTTACTAGTACTACTTGGTTCGTAGTGACATATATTGTGCTGCTACAACTACTTGGTTCACAGTGACCTATATTCTGTTGCTGTGACTACTTGGTTCACAACGATCTATACTATGTTGCTACTACTGTTGCTGCTGCTTCCGCTGCTACATTGTTTCAAGCTGAAGCTCTCACATTCTCCCCTGCTCCAGTAGCTTGTAGGGGAATGTTAACAAATACTAATGTAAAGGAATGGACCTGATCAGGAGGGCCCATTGTCATTCTCGGACTAACAGATGGGCTCACTATTCACGAGTTACTATTCACCTTATGGCAGAGTCATTCTTTAATACATCCTATCCTCCTATATTGTAACTAGGACTCCACCTTACCTAGTGGAGTTCCCTTCTCCTTAGTCCTTATTGAAATAGGATTGCTACTCTTTATTAGAATAGGAGCATAGAACTACTTTTCTTTATCCTTTTAGTCATGAGAATCCTTGTCATGTTGACATGAGGAACTCCTATTTACTTTGTAACTAGGACTCCTTATCTTGTGGAGTCCTAGACCGATCACTTTACCATTTTATTTTATCTAAAAATAGTGACTGCTAAGAGGATAGGAATACACATCGATTCTCTCCATCTTCTCTTATTTTTCTATTTTGTTACAAATACATTTCAATAATGGACAAGATGATAATATTTATAAATAATATAAAAATAAAATCACAAAGAAACTCTGTGAAGAAATAGATGCTACCAATGACGATTACCGATGATAATTTAATTGAATTGTTATTATAATTCTAAAGAAACTAAAAGGTAATGAATGGGGCTCTAGGGTCACTATCAGGTTTAGCAGGTTCAACACAAAAATAAGATGTTTACTTAGGCATAGTTTGGATCCATTTTTATTTCTGTTTTTTTATCTATTTTTTAAAAATTATTTTGAAAATCATTTTTTGTCAAAAATAAAATGTTGTTTGGTTGTTACAATAAAAAATAGATGACCAAATGGAAAATAGACTTGGTATATTTATGTCCAGAATAATTTTTATAATTTTAACCAATGATCCATCTACTCCTCACCATCATGAAACGTGAATCGATTCTCCCTTCTTGTCTGCAAATAATTTGAACTCAAGACTATGACATACGAGAAATACAGAATTGAAAATCCCCATAAACAAGGAAATGTCATTGTCTCCATACTCAAACTCTGGTGTTCTTGTTTACTCGCAGGGTAGGGTAGTAACAGAGAAGCTGATTCTCCTGCTCTCTTTTTCTTTTTCTTTCTATTTCTCATTCTCTGCAATTACTAAAAATAGAGATCTCAAGCTATGGAAATGATGGGATATACAGATCCCTTCATCCTCCCGTGGCCTTCCCCAAAGACCCAAACCTCTCTATGATTCCATTCCTTTTCAAAAACTCCTCTTCATATGCCAACAAGCTCACCCTCGCCGAAGACGGTTCCGACAAAGCCCTCACATTCGCTCAATTGAAGATCATGGTCGCCCATTTCGATTATGCACAAAGAAAAGTTGGCGGTGTCCTCATCTTTGCCCCTAAATCCATCCCGTACCCTATGAGTTTCCTTGGCATTGTTGCCATCGGAGCTATTGCAACCACTGCTAATCCTCTCTACACCACCACCGAGCTCTCTAAACAGATCAAGGACACTCGTGCCAAACTCATCATCACCATGTTTTAGGTAGAGAGAATGAAGAACAGATACCGAAATCAGAACCCAAAGAATACCAATTATAAAAGGTTGCATATGCAGACCACCATCATCATTGAGGCAAGCCCTTAATTCAGGAATCTAAATAAAACAATAGGAAAGAGATTGGAAAGGATTATCACAAAATAGACCGAAACAGCATGATATTTCCATCCCACCAAGCCTACTTGCCATAGGATTTTGGAAAGTAAGAAATAAACCAACTCAATCATTTGTCTAATCGAATCCTAACGCTAATAAAACTTCCATCTAAAAATTTATAAATTTATAGATTCCAAAAGGCAAAAGTAAAGTACGTAGATGGGCAATCCTAATTCTGCCACAAGACTGATTTAATAATTATTACAGTCAGTTTGATAAGTAGGAAATCGTCTCAATTTGGCGTGTGTAGTGTGGTAGAGCCTTTCCCACCCAGCTCGGGCTGCTCTGATCTATCCCCATTGTTTTTGTTTTCTTCAAACCATTATAAAAGGAAGAGACAGAGCAACAGAGGCCTCTGAATTGACACAACCGAACTCCAGCAGAGCAGCGGCAGCTCCATGAAGACATTGGATTGAGGCCAACGGAGAAGACTGATTAAGACAGGAAACAAGAGGACGTGGGGAAGGGAAGAAGCATACGAGCCATCCAAGGGCCTTCTTCTGCTCTTGCTTTTGGGGTCTTTCCTCTAGATAAGTGCGATAGCTCTGCCAAGGGACTCGCCTATAGGAAGGAGGAGAGCTTCTCACATAAATGTAATAGGAAAAACAGTAGGAAAAAAATTGCAGAGTTTAAGAATGCACCTGCGATCACCAGCGACAATGGTGTACAGTGAACGACACAGATAGAAAAGGCACAAAGGGTTTTGACGGAAGAACCTCTTATAATTAGAATGTAATATTACCCTTTTGTCCTCATTTTTTTACTGTTAGAAAAATTTGTACCCACGTGTTCATTAACTTGTGAGCAAAAACAATTGGAAATTGTTTTTGACAAAAATCAAAAAGAGGTTAAAACCTATTTTTGATTTTTGCCCCTATTTTCATTTTTGTTCATCATAAATAGCATTCATAAATGATACCAAATACTTAAAAAAGCAATAAATTGAAATAAAAACAAAAATAAAAATGGATCCAAACTACGCCTTAGTATTCATTTCTTGTTGTCATGAAATTGGTCTTGACAACCTCAACAGATCCAACAAGTGTTTGTCTCAAGTTGACAGGTTATTTCAGATGTTACCTGCCCTAATGATGAGAATGCAAACTCACAAAAAGAAGAAAGCACACCTCTCCATCAGATCCATGAATAGTGACGCGATACACCACAGTTACACCTCCATTGTCTGAGAATATAACATCACGTATTTCTCCAGACCAACCTAGATAAATTAAAAATTGAGTAAGAACAATGCCAGCGGGTTTCATTACATAAACCCACAAAGGAAAAAAAATATATATGTTTCTTAAGTGGAGAGAAAAGAACTGCTCAGCCATAAGCTTATGAAAATCATAAACCTAAACTGAAGGAAATTTTATGATTCCATCAAGATTTAAGTGGCCAAACAAACTACAGAAGATACGAAGTCACACAACATTATAACTAGTCACATAAATGGGTCACTTGCTTGTCCAGGTCAAAACTGACATTGATAAGGGTGATGCACACGCACAAAATCTGCAATACGTTGGCACTACAGGTGGCAAGTAAGCTTCCTGCAGAAACAGCCGCCGGAAGAGAGGAGGGGGGGGTGGAGGAAGGGAGGGAGGGTAGTGTATGCAAGTTGATTCATTGCAAAGGAATATGACCAAATGAGAGTTTTGCACATGACAACTGAGTTGGTAGCCGAAAGGCTCCACATTTTTGCCACATCACCCCCAATTCATGTGGAAAGTTCAGCCAAAAATCCGCTCCAAGACAGCAAAAGGAAAATCTCCATACAACCAGAATTTCAACCGGAACCAATGGAGAGAACACATGGCTAAACCAGATGACCCCGGATCCATAGCCAGCCTGGTTCTGCCATAACAATATATCATCTGTCCAAGTGCTACGAAAGGTCCAAATTCGAAGAAAGGAGATGATCTTCCTAGAAAAACCAGTAACAAGTGTGGGACGATGACTAAGATGATTTGGGAGGTTACTCTCCTAATTAAACATATGGGTTGGCCGTTAATAAAAATAAACATGGAAGAATAAAATGATCTAGCGAGAACGGCAAAAATGATCCACCTGGGGCATAGAAGCTCAACATTCGGTTCGCATGGTACCTGTAGAAGCATGCAAGTAACACGAATTCAGTTAGATCATCCATGTTCCCTACCCAAACGAAAAAAAGAAAAGAAAAAAAAAGGTGCCGTTAGAATTCAGAGACACTTCATTATTTGAAAGACTCGTACTAAGCCACTATAGATATTCCACAAAAACGATATCCAATCATTCATTGTCCCAACCTTACCCGCAAAATGTCGGAATCAAACAGCGGCCTCAGAAAGCCTGATATAGATCAATAGAGATAGTTGTTCGAAGGTACTGTTAAACAATCACTTTGTTCTTTTCTCTTTTCATTTTTTTTTTCTTCCAGCATTTTAGGGAAGCAAAAACCAAAAACACAGTTTTTTTTAGCTATATAAAATATCAAATTACCAAAAACACAGTTGACGCCGAGTTTTTCGACATTTTCTTACCATGGGATATATTTGGTATCGGGTTTGATGATCTTAGCGGGAACCCTTTTGTTGAGATCTCTGAGGATCTCAGCAAGGGGGCGCATAATGCACGACGACTTGTCCAGAGGCACCACGTAGTTCAAATTGGGCGCTACTGACTTCTTAGCGGAGTTGCTGCTGCCGCCGCTGTTCTTTTCCAGAGCCCAAACGACGAGAGACCTGGACGAGCTTCTGCTGCCTCTACGCCGAGAGATTTGGAGTTCGTCGGAAGTATAGGAAAAGCATGGGGGGTAAGAGATCGTCGGAACAGGATTCTCCGTCGACGGAAAGACAGATCTATTGAGAAAGATCGCGTTTTGTAAGGCCATCAGAAAGACAAAGAACGACGAGTCGAATTAGCAAGAAAAATACACAACCCGGATAGCCGCGGTTGGTAATGAGTTTACGATATTTTAATGGCCAAAATGAAGATACACCCTCTACCCATATATAAGTACCATTGTTGGTAATCAAGTTACCAACAAGTTAATCACATTATATTTTAGGGAAATTTATGCATATCTCCTCTTGACAATTCATTTAATACGCAAGCATTATTTTTTGCCTTTTAACAATCATATTATATTTGAAGGAAATTTATGCGTATTTCTTCTTGACAATTCGTTTAATATATATGTATCACTATCTTGTGCTTTTTAATATTATACTCAAGTATTTTAAGTTAACAGTGTTAACAAAATACATGATTGAACAAAAATACCCCTCCATATCCCTAACTTTAACTCCCTTACTAAACCCCCATTTCCCCTCCCTTTCCTTCTTTTTTCTTCATTCTTGTTGCCCGAACTCCAACTCCGGATTTATGTGAGCTGCAACTCTCCTCCTTCTTAGTGTAGGCAAGGATGTAAATGAATAGCCGAAAATCTATATCCGATTCGAATTCTCATCCGTTTACGGGAATCGGAATAAAAACAATCGAATTCGGATTCAAATTTAGATAGCTGGGGTCGCATTCGGATATCAGTCAAACAACTAGAATTATGTCCACTTTGTTTTGCCTAGTGTTAAGACGCATAGGCCAATCTCCCAAGATATCAGTCAAACAACTAGAATTCTTCTGAATGTCACATGATATCAGAAGAATCCTTCATGCAAAATCAAAAGGTATTCATATTTGTTTGAAACGTTTGGGGGTATTTGTACTTCGGGCAAACCATAGGGAAGGAAATTGTATTTCTCCCAAAAAAAGTCTTCTCCACGTCAGCAACTAAAGGAATTGTCATTTCTCGAGGGTAGTTTTTGTCATTTCTCACAAGACAAGGTAGTATTTTGTATTAAACGAATTGTCAAGTAGAGGTCCACATAAAATTTCCTATATTTTATTAAAAAAAGTTAACATATTACATTGTAGGAAAACTTACCTAACCTCCCCTATGTTTAGGCTATATTACACGACGCGCCCCTCTTTGCAAATCAATCGCTCGAACCTCCTTGTTAGTTTCAAAGTTGTAACAATCAACTCCACTCTGTTAGTTGTCCTTCGTTAAAGGTATGACGTACATGCTACCATAATTTATAAATGTCAAAACTACCCTTGACTGCATGTGAAGTTATATTATTTTCCCTAACATACATTAACCTTTATTGCGCTAGCCACCCTTGCTCCATATCAATCCCTAATCGAGAAGGCTTTTGACCTTATGCTCTACAACTCCTCTTCAATGACTTGGAAAACACCACTGAGGACCTACAACTCTTCCTCAACAACTAATCGAAAGTAAGTTTGTTCATTTTCTCCCTTTTCTACCTTCCAACTCTATGTATTACCGTCATATACTCAGCCATTTTCATCTCTGTTCTCCACCCTTTCTCAGAAGTACTCCCATTACATCATATGACATTTAAAGTTGCGACCATGAGTTTAAACATTACTGTTTTTTGGTTCGTAATAGTAAACTAAATATGTGGTATGATTTCTAGGTTTTAGGTTTAGAATTTCCATGGTTTTATGGTTTATAAGGTTTTACAAAAAAAAAAAAAAAAGGTTTATAAGGTTTTATCATCTCATAATGAAATTAGGGTTGTTTTGGTTAATTAAGGAACTGAGAAATTACAAAGTATCATTCTCAGATTAATGCCTTGATTAATCTCATCCCCCTGTTTCAAATTCAGAGTCTGAGTAAATTCCTTTTGGGTTAATTAGCTAAATTAAAACAGAGACATTACACTATGTTGTTATTTTTTGAATTACTTTTTTTGGAAATCTGAGGCAGTCCCATTATAGTTGTCACACCCCACTTCTAATATATATAGAAGTGTGACCGATATACAACTTGAGTTCGGTCCAACCCATAACCTCATTAAGCCATGTGAACCCCCACCAACCATTACCATTCAAATGCAAGAATACAAATCAGAGTTAAATAAATATTGCGGAAGGTATTATTAAGTAAACTGAGAGTCTAATGATACTTCATAATTAATTAAAACCTTGTTCACTTGTTCATCGCAACTTCAATCAAATTTATAAACCATAACTGTCCTTAGTACTAATCTTACTATCAATCATTATGTAAATTAACTGTTCATTAACACAAGACTACTGGAACGTCTAGAATCATACTTGAGTCGAACACGCAGACGTCACACTTGCAATCCATGTCGTATCCTTGCTCTTCATATGCCTGCACCCCCATCTGAGCAAAGTAGGAGACGACTGGTGCGTTCAAGTAATCAGCCACCGATAAACATGCATCATCAGCTAAAAAGAAAATACAGGGTGAGCTCCACAACTTAAGCTCAGTGAAAAACAGATAAACAAGCAAGCAATAATGCATGATTAGTAATTACAAGCAAGGTTTAGTATAATGTTTGTCATGTGCTATGGTAAGGTCTGGCCACACTCACCAAAGCTGACCATAACCTTCATGCACAAGAGAGAATTGACACTCGCCCAATCTGTTCCAACAGCACTAGTGAAGCCACACATTTCCCATTATGGATGGTGTTAGGGCAGAGGTTTGACCAGTGACACTCCAACTAATACTACCAACACCTCCCCCTCTTCCCCCATCACATACTAGTACCTAACCCCCTACTGGCTAGGGTCGCATACATGAGATAATGCCATTAACTAATCCTATATGTCATCATATGCACCCCCACAATACCCTATCAGGAAACCCAGGCCATCATTCTACCCACCCTAGATCGATGCTGTCAACCCGCTAGGATATAATGCAATGCATGGCAAGGTCTGGGTGGCGAGCTAGAGCAGTGGTCCTCTACCCTTTCTCAACTTTCCACTTAGACATAAATCATCACACAATCACTAAGTATACATAGATGCAAGATACAATTATTGAATGACATGTTATTCAACAAGAATGCATCATAGGCAGGTAGGTGATTAAAAACACTCCAAAATAAAGTCAGGGTTCTGACCCTCACTTGAAGTTGTATTGACTTGATAATTTGTACCACGTGACTCGCCCTTGTCTACGCACGTGACACCTATTCATGTTATGCAAAGTTATTAGCTTATTTATTATCATTTATACGTTGTTCTTGGGTTTCAAGGTGTGTCCGGTTAGAGATAGTGTCACACCCCAATTCTGATCCAATCAGAATGGTGTGAGTGAACCATCATTGAACCAACGGTTCACACCAGGATCTCGAATAGGCCGTGTCCACTCATACAAACCATCACACATAACCACAATCAGAATATAAATATACAAATGGAAGACTTTAAATAGAATGGACTGAGTATCTATTGATAATTTAAATAAATATCCAATTATCTAAATTCAAACACATAAAATAATATCCGTACATCCATTTAATCCAACCGAAAATAACTGAAAGAAATAAATAAAATTTGATCAAAGGTACACGCAGAAAGGGCACTTGTATGAAGCGTCATGCTCGTCCTCTCCTGCTTGCACATACAGAGCAGCTACACCTCCATACGCCGGAGAGTTCATGTAGTCATCCACCATGTAACCTGCATCAGCATCTAAAAATAATGTATATACAAAGGGTGAGCTCACAACTTAGCTCAGTAAGACAATCAGACAGTTTCACAATATTATGCATGAGTAATAATCATTTTATGTTGTGGTCTGATTTTAAGTTTGCAATGTGCTATAGAAAGGTTTGGTGGCCCCCGCACCTCTATACACGAGTGTGTGGCACCTCATGGATCATACCCCCATTGGCCCACATGCACCCATCATGGAATAGAGATAGAGCTAAGATACCCCCGTACCTCCCCTGATACTCTACCATACCAGTACCTAAGTCCCTACTGGCCAGGGCTCGCAAACTGGGCTCGTAACTAACCAATCCTATATGTTATCAATGTACGCTCTATCCCAGCACAATCGTCTACGGCATAGAGATAGAGCTAAGGCATTCCCATACCTCACCTGATGCCCTATCCGTAACTAACCCACTAGGATAGAAACAATACGCAGGTAGACCCTATCCCAACATAACTCCCTACGGCATAGAGATAGAGCTATAGCATCGTGGACAAGCCAGCGTCGACTCGGAGACCACAATGCCACATAACCATGGCCAGGCCAACATCAATATCGGAGACCACCGTACCACGATCTTCCCCTGATGCCCCACCCGTACCAAGCATGTTAAGATAGAATACTACAAAAGGTGCTAGTGTGAGGAGCGATCCCAGGCCCATGCCCCACTCCACACACTAACAAAAACAATCACATGCTTAACAATCACATCCTAACAATGCATGAACAGTAATAATAACTGAAATTAAAAGATGGCATGTGAATATACACAAACATCACATCATATATACTCAGGTGGTTAACAACGATTTACTGTTCATTAATTATTAGATTTAGGTCAGATTCCCTTACCTGACGCTCGTTCGATAACTTGCTCCACGTCGCAAGATCCAAACGATATGTCACAAAGTCCTACAACATTATTAAGGTTTCATTAGAATATTTTTCTTAGGGTTTCATGTTGGTCGAAAACCAACAAAAGTCCAAAACCACCCTTTCAGACCTGACCGGTTGCAACATACCTGTCGCAGCACTGTAAATAGACTGTCAACCGGTATGGTCGACCGGTATGTCTCCGGAAGACCATACACTTGGTTTTTCGACAACCGTCGATCATTCTCCATGGATTTCCAAGGTTTCTCCTATCCATTATAAGTCTAAACTTGGAGTTAGAGTTATCCCCAACTCATTCAAATCTCGTTTCGATGAATATCATCTTGAAACTCGAATCTAGGGTTTGACGACAACTTAGGGTTTATTGGCCAATTTAGGGTTTTAGATCAATACCTACTTTGCATGGTATTGATCCACCCACACAACTAACATAGGGTAAAAAGATTGATTCAAACACTTACCGTTGATTGGCGTAGCGTGAGCGTCGTCGAACGGTAATGGCGGTACCTTATTCTTCTTCCTAGCTCCTTCTCATTTCCAACCTCTTTCTCTTCTCTAGGGTTTGCTAGAGACAATGGAAATGATTTGAGGATGATTAAGGGTGTATTTATAGGCTAGATTTAGGGTTTAGTAACCTATTAGGATTAGGAAAGTCTCAGGATTCGAAATCAAGAAAGTGGGACCCTTAGAAGTCAATTTATGGATTTCCACACTTAGTTGCGTAGACCTGACCGGTCGACCGGTACCAAGACCGGTACCATCGACCGGTCAACATAAAATCATGTTGATTCGATCGTCTTTGGTCTGATTTCATACCTGTTTGTCATCCGCTCGTCCCGTCTGGCCCGGTGATGATCGGAAGACCTGTCACGACATCAAAACCAAGGTTTAGATCGGGTTTACGGAGTGCGGGTCTTACAACTCCCCCACCCTTAAAAGAAATTTTGTTCTGAAATTTGCATGTAGGTTTCACAACTCCCCCACCCTTAAAAGAAATTTCGGCCCCGAAATTTGAACATACCTTGATCGTTGAAAAGGTTAAGGTACTCCTTCCTCATTGCGCTCTCCTCTTCCCAAGTAATTTCCTCCACATTTTGGCTTCTCCAATGCACCTTCACATAATGGATATCCTTGGTTCGAAGTTGCTGAACTTTTCGACTTGAGAGCATCACAGGCACCACTTCGAATGTTAAGTCTTCAGTCAAGTCTAAGGGATCAGCAGTCAAGACATGCGATGGATCTCTGACATACTTCTTCAGTAATGATACGTGGAACACATTATGAACACTGGACAGATGGTGGTAGAGCCAATTGATATGCTACATTATCACGTCGGGTCAATATCTCATACGGTCCCACATACCTGGGGCAAAGCTTCCCCTTCTTACCAAACCGTTTCAGACCTCGCACCGGTGACACCTTCAAGAATACTTTGTCACCCACTGTAAACTCCAGATCTCGACATCGATTATCCGCATAGTGCTTCTGTCGAACTTGAGCTGTCTTTACTCTCTCCTTGATTTGATCAATCACTTGGCAAGTTTCTTCAACAAACTCCGATCCTACAATTCTTCTTTCTCCCACCTCGTTCCATAACAGAGGTGTACGACACTTCTTCCCATAGAGTGCTTCATATGGGGCCATCTGAATTGTAGCCTGATAACTGTTGTTATAAGCAAACTCGATAAGTGATAGCTTCTCATCCCAAGCTCCCTTGAAATCTATTGCACAAGCTCGGAGCATATCTTCTAAAATTTGAATAGTTCGCTCTGACTGTCCGTCCGTCTGAGGGTGAAAAGTTGTGCTGAACTTCAACTTGGTTCCCATAGCTTTCTGTAATCCTTCCCAGAACTTTGATGTAAAACGGAGATCTCTGTCAGATACTATACTCTCTGGAACGCCATGAAGTCTGACTATATTATCAACATATAATTTGGCCAATTTCTCCATGGTATACTGAGGTCTGACCGCAATGAATCGAGCTGTCTTGGTGAGTCGGTCAACTATAACCCAAACTGCATCCACTGACCTTGGTGTCATAGGTAGGCCAGTGACGAAATCCATAGTAATGCAATCCCACTTCCATGCAGGTTTCGGTAATGGCTGTAGTAAACCTGCGGGTCTCTGCCTTTCCGCTTTAACTTGTTGACAATTCAGACACTGGAACACGAAACGAGCTATATCTGCTTTCATACCCCTCCACCAATATAGTCTTCTTAAATCATGGTACATTTTGGTACTTCCTGGATGTACCGAATATGGAGTGTAATGAGCTTCAGTCATAACTCGATCTCTGATATTGCAGTCTTCACTCTCAGGTATGCATAACCGTCCACAATACCTGAGTACCTTGTCTGAATCCAAGGTAAAATCAGGATTGCTCGTACCCTTCTCTAAGTCTTCTTGCACAGTCTTGAGATGAGGATCCTGTAGGATTGCTATCTTGACTTCATCAACTAGATCCGGTGAGATCTTCAGAGCTGCGAATATCATGGTGAACTTATGAATTAAGTCTTGCTCGACTTGATCTTCTGCAGTCTCAATTATATACTCTTCATCACCTTCGATTGAACTTGAAGCTGCGACACATAATGCAGCATTTGTACTTGGTCCTGCCTCAGGTTTCGATGCCCACTTTCTGCTTAAGGCATCGGCCACCACATTTGCTTTACCTGGATGGTACTGGATGTCACAATCATAATCTTTCAACAATTCCAGCCATCTCCTCTGTCTCATATTCAGATCCTTCTGAGTGAAAAGATAAGTTAAGCTCTTGTGATCTGACTTAATCTGAAACTTCTCGCCGTACAAGTAGTGTCTCCAAGTCTTGATTGCATGTATAACCACTGCTAGCTCCAAATCATGTGTAGGATAGTTCTTCTCATGCTCCTTTAACTGTCTTGATGCGTAAGCAATCACCTGTTCTCCTTGCATCAATACACACCCAATACCCAACCCTGAAGCATCCGTGTATAAAGTAAACGGTACGCTTGGTTCTGGGATGGTCAAGATAGGTGCAGAGATTAGTCTTGACTTCAAAGTCTGAAAGCACTTCTCACACTCATCTGTCCATATAAATTTCTCTCCCTTCTTGGTTAATCTGGTGAGTGGAACAGCGATCCTGGAGTAATCTTCCACGAATCTTCTATAATAACCAGCCAACCCAAGGAAATTACGAATTTTCACAACAGATTTTTGGTGTTTTCCATCCTACTATAGCAGCTATCTTACTTGGATCACCCTTGATACTATCTTCAGATACAACATGGCCCAAGAAAGCCACTTCCTTCAGCCAAAACTCACACTTCATGAACTTAGCATAAAGCTTCTCCTGTCTCAGCCGTTGTAGGGCTGCCCTCAAATGTGCTGTATGAGTCTCCATGTCCTTATAGTAGATCAATATGTCATCGATGAATACGATGACCGAAGTGTCCAACATATTATGAAACACTCGGTTCATCAGTTCCATAAACGACGCTGGAGCATTGGTCAACCCGAAGGACATAACTAGAAACTCATAATGCCCATACCTCATCCTGAAAGCAGTCTTCGGAATATCTCCGGCCTTGATCTTCAGTTGGTGATACCCCGATCGGAGATCAATCTTCGAGAAAACCTTTGCACCTTGCAACTGATCGAACAAATCATCGATCCTAGGCAAAGGATACCGATTCTTGATAGTCAACTAGTTCAGTTCACGGTAGTCAATGCATAGCCTTACACTTCCGTCCTTCTTCTTGACGAATAATACTGGTGCTCCCCAAGGCCATAAGCTAGGTCGTATGAAACCCTTATCTAACAATTCTTGTAACTGGGTCTTCAACTCCTTTAACTCGGTAGGGGCCATCCTGTATGGTGCTTTGGACACCGGCGCCGAACCTGGCATAAGGTCTATTACAAACTCTGTAGCCTTGTCCGACGGTAGACCTAGAAACTCCTCTGGAAATACATCTGGAAACTCTCGAACTACATCTATATCTTTTATCTTGAGTGACTCTGCCGTGATGTCGACTACAGATACTAGATACCCCACTCTCCCTTTCTCTAAGCATCGCTTGGCTTTTAGGGCGGAGAGAATCAGCTTCCGCTTCCTAGATAGCCTGATCCCAGTGATGCTATATTCCCTTCCCTTTTTGTCGTGAAGCACAAGCTTCCTTTCACCACATAATAGGACGGCCGAATGATGGCCTAGCCAATCCATTCCCAAAATGACATCAAAGTCCGCCATCTCAAGTAGTACTAGGCTTGCTTCTAAGTCTCGGCCCTCAATACATACAAGACACTGGTCCATAATATTCGGTCAAAGCCACTTCGACTCCTAGTGGAGAGCGAACTATCAAGCTTGGGTTCAAATGCTTGATTGGTAACTCCATTCGCTTCCCAAAAGAAATAAAAACAAAGGAGTGCGTGGCCCCAGAGTCAAATAGTACTCTGGCAGGTATACCGGCTACATTTACAATTCCTGAAATTTTTTTATCATCCCTTAGTTATATATGCACATACACACAATGATAATGATAAGCCAAATAGTAAGGGATAGAGTCATACCAGTGACCACATCAGGTGATGCAGCTGCCTCTTCAGTGGTGACCGCATAAACTCTTCCTTGCACTTGATATTTGGGTTGAATCCAAGATTCGGTGGCACGGGTGGTGCCGTATTGTTCCTTGCAGGCACTGTAGCGGTCTGAGCCCTGTATGGGCGGAAGGGTCTATTGTTACCGCCACCCGAACTCTCACTAGCAGGTCTCTTCACTCCCCTGTTCTGAGCAAAGAAGCTGTCCCTCTGACTGGACTCTATTACCCTCGCAACCTGCACAGCCTCATTATAGATCATCTTGTCCAGACCCAAGATGTGCTCTCTGATGCTTCCACGTAGTCCCATGGTGAACCTACGTGTCTTGGTCTCTTCCTCTTGCATACTTGCCGGTGCGAAGAAAAATAATTCCTCGTACCTCTACTGGTAGGCATCCACAGTCGACTGGGACTGCTGCAAATTAAAGAATTCCTTCTCCATCTGATCTCTGAAACTCTTCGGAAAATACTTATCGAAGAAGGCACCCTTGAACACTTCCCAATCTACTTGCGTATGCTTAGTCTCCAGATATGCCCGTGTAGAATTCCACCAAGCATTTGCATCTTCTTTCAGCATGTGAGTGGCAAATAAGACATTTTCCTCCTCTGTACAGATAATATGTCGGAAGTTTTTCTCCATCTCTGCAACCCACTGTGCTGACCACAATGGTCTCCTTGTCTTACTGGTGAATGATGAAGGCTTCAACTTCAGGAATCTATCCACTGCTCTGCTCAGATCATGTTGTCCCTGAGTGTTCATTCCGTACCATGGTGGTGGATACGGGTAGGCTCCCGGGTACGCAGAAGGCGACGAAAACTGATGCTATGGTGGTACATTCTGTGCTTGGCCCATTGGCCTGGGGCTACCCTGCATCGGTTGTGAAGAAATTTTCTCTCCAGACTCAGGCGTATCTCCAGTGGGTACAGAACCCGGTGGCCTGAGCATCTTCAGTATCTCGCTCAGGAATTCCTTCTGCTGAGCTTGCATCTGATAGACCAAGTTTGTAACAATGGTCTCTGAATTCCTATGAGGTGGGCCAGGTAAATTTGTCGGCACTTTTGGAACCTGTTCCTCCTCCACTTCCGGACTTGGCTCTCTAACATGGCCCTGTTCAACCTATTCTTCCTCTAAGCGCATCCTGGCCTGATGACGCTTCCGACCCGTACGACCATTTCCTCCCACCATCTCAGACTATTATGTTTGGATCTGAGAAGAAGACATAACACGTGAGAACCACAATAATAGTAGTGTTAGTCTTGAACAATACAAGGAGAAATAGTCGAAAAGTAAAAATTTCAATTTACATAATTTTTAAAATTTTTAAAACAATTTTCTAGCTTTTCTGGTGCGTACCGGTCGCAACATACCGGTCGCACCACTGTAGAATATGCTGCGACCGGTATAGTCGGCCGGTCAGAATTAAAATTCTGACCGAGACATAGCGGTCGCATGTCTACAGAGGGTACCGGTCAACCGGTATGCCCAGAAAGGCTTATAAAGTCGCGAAAAGTGAGATTTTTCTCACTTTTCCAACTCCTTTCTTCTCCGGTGGCGATTTTTTCTTTGGAGTCCGAGTTGCTACAGTCCGACCGGTGCTATTTGAAGCCGATTTCTTCCGTTCAAGACCTAGCACATCGTCTCTAGGTAGGTTCCTTCTCTCCCCATCCATTCTTTATCATTTTCCCTTATCGTCTTTATGTAAAAATTTAGGTTTTTCATTGATTGAGATGTTCCAACCGTAGGAACTCTTTTCCTTCGGCTTGGAAAGGGTTTAGGGACCCCCAAGAGCAAAAGCCCTTAATCAATTTGGGGTTTCACCGAACGGTTTTCATAAAAATTAAATTTTTACATGTTTTGACCTAGGTTTTCAAAAAATTTCGAAATTTATGATTTTTCTTAAATTTCTTGAAATTTCTTGTTGTAATTGCCTGTGATTGGTTTGTTGAAGAGTGTGCGGGTTAGGTAAGTCCTCCTCCCCATGTTTTTGGGTGAGTTTGAGGCTTTTTCCCAATTTACTGCCGTTATGCTGCCAAAATTTCAAAAATTTTCTAACATTTTCTTCTTGTTTTCTTTTGTTTTGCAGATTAAAATGGCTCCCCGACGTGCTCTTAACGTCCTCATGGCTCGAGCTCACGTGCTCCCCAGCCACCAGTTCCCCAACTTGACGAGCACTGGTTTCGTTCTATAGAAGCACATGCTCGATTCCCGTGGTTTAACAATAAGAGCATTGAATCTGGACGCCGGGTTAACCTGGATCAGCTGGAGAGATTCGACGTGCGAGCCGCTTTCAACGTGCTCGGGTGGATACCTGTAATATCCTACACCGATACCACCCGTCCCAATCTGGTTAAGCATTTTTATGCTAACCTGGAGCTACACGGAGATGTTAACGATCCCAACCAGGGTAGAGATTTGCGCATTACCAGCTATGTCAGGGGTGTACCTATCTCCTTTAACACCCACCAGCAGGCCGACCTTCTAGGGGTTCCTAATGATGGAGACCTAGTGTATTGCCCTCCCAAAGCGAAGGGCTATCTGACTGAAGATCTGCGCCGAGAGATAGCAGATCAGATACTAAACCCTGGAGCTCCCATGAAGGCGGCTAGCTTGAGACCTGTACCTCGGGTATACAGTCGCATCATTCAGCACAACATCGTGCCGCAGAGCGGCCATTATAGTGAGTTATCCCAGCTCACTCAGTACATTACTTAGTGCGTCTGCACTGGGGAGCGGGTCTCTCTCCCTTATCTCATCATCAGGACCATGCATCGGGGACGACCCGGCCGATCAGAGCCGGTAACCTTCCATACGGTCATCTCATTACCTTCCTGCTATGTCGCCTGGGGGTAAGCATGAGAGGCGAGGTGACCGTTGAGGATACTATGACCTCCGACATAGACTGGGACGCCATTCAGAGGATGCAGATGGTTGATCTGCCTGTTAGCGATGACGAGTTGGAGGCTCGCCCTCGCCCACTTGGGAGGGTAGCAGCCGCGGTGGCAGCAGCAGCAGCAGCCAATGCGGCCTATGCAGCCGAGCTCGAGCGTGATGATGACGAGGAGAGGGCCGAGGGTGTTCCAGTGCCAGCTCCACAGACTACATCTGCAGCGCCACCATCTACCTCTACCGTCGGACCGTCTCATCCTTCCCCAGACCCGGTGTTGAGTATGTTCACTGAGATCAGGGACACCCAGAGGGTCATCCTAGAGTCTCAGCGAGAGATGGGTCAGGAGTTGGGACGTATGGCTCGTAGCCTACGGGTGACTCAGGACCAGGTGCATTGGCTTAGGGTCGCTTACGAGCGAGATTATGATATAGCGGACCCTTTTCCTCCTAGGCCCCCCACCCCATGATTTACTTTTATTTCTCTTTCTTCAGACGGTTTATAATACAGGGTAATTGTCCGATTTGTGGACTGTACCCTGTAACACTATTTCATTTGATACTCATTTTCTTGTTTAATGAAAATTTATGTTTCACCTAACTAGTGTATGTGCACATGTTAAGTTTCATATTTAGAATAATACATTATTCTCTTTCTTAATCAGTCTCAGGTATCAAACAATGCTTAGGGTGTATTTGTATTAAAATTTTTAATATTTCCTAACTCAGTTCATCAACTTAGTTAAGTGCAATATGGTTTGTTGGACAGAACCCGAGAGCTCTGATACCAAGTTGTCACACCCTAATTATGATCCAACCACAATGGTGTGAGTGAACCGTCACTGAACCAACGGTTCACACCAGGATCTCGAATAGGCCGTGTCCACTCATACAAACCATCACACATAACCACAATCAGAATATAAATATACAGCAGAAGACTTTAAATAGAATGAACTGAGTATCTATTGATAATTTAAATAAATATCCAATTATCCAAATTCAAACACATAAAATAATATCCGTACATCCATTTAATCCAACCGAAAATAACTGAAAGAAATAAATAAAATCTGATCAAAGGTACACGCAGAAAGGGCACTCGCATGAAGCGTCATGCTCGTCCTCTCCTGCTTGCACATCCAGAGCAGCTACACCTCCATACGCTGGAGCGTTCATGTAGTCATCCACCGTGTAACCTGCATCAGCATCTAAAAACAATGTATATACAAAGGGTGAGCTCACAACTTAGCTCAGTAAGACAATCGGACAGTTTCACAATATTATGCATGAGTAACAATCATTTTATGCTGTGGTCTGGTTTTAAGTTTGCAATGTGCTATAGAAAGGTTTGGTGGCCCCCGCACCTCTATACACGAGTGTGTGGCACCTCATGGATCACACCCCCATTGGCCCACATGCACCCATCATGGAATAGAGATAGAGCTAAGATACCCCCGTACCTCCCCTGATACTCTACCATACCAGTACTTAAGCCCCTACTGGCCAGGGCTCGCAAACTGGGCTCGCAACTAACCAATCCTATATGTCATCAATGTACGCTCTATCCCAGCACAGCCGTCTACGACATAGAGATAGAGCTAAGCCATTCCCACACCTCCCCTGATGCCCTATTCGCAACTAACCCACTAGGATAGAAACAATACGCAGGTAGACCCTATCCCAACATAACTCCCTACGGCATAGAGATAGAGCTAAAGCATCGTGGACAAGCCAGCGTCGACTCGGAGACCACAATACCACATAACCATGGCCAGACCAACATCAATATCGGAGGCCACCGTACCACGACCTTCCCCTGCTGCCCCACCCGTACCAAGTATGTTAAGACAGAATACTACAAAAGGTGCTAGTGTGAGGAGCGATCCCAGGCCCATGCCCCACTCCACACACTAACAAAAACAATCACATGCTTAACAATCACATCCTAACAATGCATGAACAGTAATAATAACTGAAATTAAAAGATGGCATGTGAATATGCACAAACATCACATCATATATAATCAGGTGGTTAACAACGATTTACTGTTCATTAATTATTAGATTTAGGTCAAATTCCCTTACCTGACGCTCGTTCGATAACTTGCTCCACGTCGCAAGATCCAAACGATATGTCACAAAGTCCTACAACATTATTAGGGTTTCATTAGAATATTTTTCTTAGGGTTTCATGTTGGTCGAAAACCAACAGAAGTCCAAAACCAGCCTTTCAGACCTGACCGGTCGCAACATACCGATCGCAGCACTGTGAACAGACTGTCAACCGGTATGGTCGACTGGTATGTCTCCGGAAGACCATACACTTGGTTTTTCGACAACCGTCGATCATTCTCCATGGATTTCCAAGGTTTCTCCTATCCATTCTAAGTCTAAACTTGGAGTTAGAATTATCCCCAACTCATTCAAATCTCGTTTCGATGAATATCATCTCGGAACTCGAATCTAGGGTTTGATGACAACTTCGAGTTTATTGGCCAATTTAGGGTTTTAGATCAATACCTACTTTGCATGGTATTGATCCACCCACACAACTAACATAGGGTAAGAAGATTGATTCAAACACTTACCGTTGACTGGCGTAGCTTGAGCGTCGTCGAACGGTAATGGCGGCACCTTCTTCTTCTTCCTAGCTCCTTCTCCTTTCCAACCTCTTTCTCTTCTCTAGGGTTTACTAGAGACAATGGAAAAGATTTGAGGAGGATTAAGGGTGTATTTATAGGCTAGATTTAGGGTTTAGTAACCTATTAGGATTAGGAAAGTCTCAGGATTCGAAATCAGGAAAGTGGGACTCTCAGAAGTCAATTTCCAGATTTTCACACTTAGCTGCGCAGACCTGACCGATCGACCGGTACCAAGACCGGTACCATCGACCGGTACCAAGACCGGTACCATCGACCGGTCAACATAAAATCATGTTGATTCGATCGTCTTTGGTCTGATTTCATACCTGTTTGTCATCCGCTCGTCCCGTCTGGCCCGGTGATGATCGGAAGACCTGTCACGACATCAAAACCAAGGTTTAGACCGGGTTTACGGAGTGCGGGTCTTACAGATAGGGTCCCAAAACTTCCCTCCAAATGAAGTAAGGTCCCTTTTGACTCTGTCCAGTTGCACAGTAGTGCGACCAATGTTGCGAGCGATTCATTATCGAGGCCTACTCATTCCATCTGGTAGCAGCTCCAGTTACACAGTGGTGTGACCAGTCTTGCGACCAGACCAGCCCAGAGAGTTAGTGTAAGACCCGCACTCCACTAACCCAGTCTAATCTGGTTAACCATGTCGTGACAGGTCTTCTTATAGTAACTGGGTTGAGCGAACCAACCAGATGAAAGAAACCACAAAGCCAGGTATGGAAACTGTCCATTCGTAGGTTGTCTGATAGGACAAATGAGTTTGTCTGGTCTGCATATTGGGTGACCAGACAATTGATCTGTCAAGCCTAGAAACCCACTCTGAGTTTAGGAAAGTTTCCAAGTTTGAGCAGGACTACTTCCTAATTGAAATCCCACTCCCAAAGGGAGTTTACTCTCTATATAAGTAGTGTTTCTCCACCTATTCTCACTCTTTTGATCATTCCCAAACCCTAAGATTGAGAGGGAGAGTGGTAAAGAAGGCTTGGAGAAGAAGAAGAAGCCTTGGAGAACCTCTGTAGAGAAGAATTGCTGTTGATTTGCCTTCCACAACATCTAGGAACCAATGGTAAGTCCCTTGGACTCTGTAGAAGGTTCAGATGTGTCAAGGTTTAAGATTTACAATCACAGTGTTGGTAAATTGAACCCAATACCTTGATTATGTTGTAGGATCTCCAGTATAACCCTATAATAAACTATAGTAATTAGGGTTACGTTGAAGACCAATCCCTAATGACGTATGACCATAGAATGGTTTAGGATGGATCCCATTGAGAGTCGCAAAAGCAACTCAGACGAAAGGCAGACTAAAAGGCAGCTTGAAGGTTGTCTGGTCTTGTTGACCAGTCGTGTCACACCCCAATTTCGACTGAACCAGAAATGTGAGTGAATCGTCTCCAAACCACGGCTCACACCATGATCTCAATAGATCGTGTCAACAAACCATTCCAAGCAATCTAACCATAACCAGAGAGTAATAAATAGCATCAGATTTAAATAAATAAATGAATTGAGCTTTCTACTTGTAAATAAATAATTATCCAATTATGCCATCATTCACAAACATAAATAATAAATTATTACAATTTACATACCCAACTAAAAGAAGAACAAATTTTAATTTAACCATCCCTATAGGAACACACAGAATGAGCACTCGCATGAGGCGTCATGCTCGTCCTCTACTGCTTGTGTGTCAATAGCAGCGACTGTACCGTACGCTGGGGCAGCCATAAAGTCTTCAACTAAATAACCTGCATCAAGATCTGAAAAGAAAATATATATTTTCGGGTGAGCTCACAACTTAGCTCAGTAAAGTACAAGACTAATGCAATATACAAAATGCATGAGATAACATTACAATTGGGTCAGGTATAACTTGTAAAATGCTATGGTAAGGTTTGGCGACCATCGCACCTCCATGCACAAGAGTGTGAGCACACCCAACAGTCAGGCTACAATCCACACTATAGTTGTTGCCCCACATCACTCACTCCGATATAGAGATAGAGCTAGAGTCTAGCGGCCAGGCTGAGTCACCATCCCACGTCCTCCCCTTGATACCCTACACCGTACCATCACCTAAACCCCTGTTAACAAGGGCTTGCAAGTGGGTTCCGTTTCTAACCAGCCCTATATGTCAATACAATATCTATGACCCTACCCCAGTACAACTCCCTACGACATAGAGATAGGGCTCGAGTCTGGTGGGCAGGCGGAGCCACAATCCCACGTCCTCTCCCTGATACCCTATTTGCATCAAGCCCGCTAAGGTAGACGACGATACGAAAAGGTGTTAGTGTGAGGATATATCCAGGGCTCCACTCCCTTTTACATTCCACACACTAACGAAAAACATTCACATGCCTAAAGAAGCAACATCCTAGCATACGAATATGCATGAACATGTAATAAGAATTTAAATAACTAGATGACATGTAAAATGCACAAGCAACAAACAATAAACACAGATACATATATGATCACAATGGTTTACTGTTATTTAGTTACTTAGGGTTTGGGGCCTTGTACCTTACTTGACGTGTGATAACAAGTCTGCTCTGCGTCACAGAGTCCACTCACGCTATCTATAGGTCCTACATGATCATACTTATAGGTTAGAATTAAATTATTAGGTTTACAGATGGTCAGAACCAAGTTTGGCAAAGCAAACAGGCTTCGGTAAGCATACCGGTTGCAGTACCAGTCTCAGTATTGTCCAGCCAGTATGTTTGGCGGTGTATACCGTAGGACCATACCACAGGACCTATGTTCAGCTGGTATGTCCGGCGGTATATACCGTAGGACCATACCGCAGGACCTATGTCTAGCCGATATGTCTGGTGGAATGGGTTTGAGAGCCCAATCTCGGACCCCCCTCCCCCGTCAATCATCGGCTTGGTTTTTAGGGTTTTTCCTAAACAATTCTAAGGTCCAAATGCTTGTTTAGTCATCTAGGTTTCAACTATTTTGTCGCATCATTCCCAGATTGGATCTAAATGAGAACTAGGGTTTTGGGGTTCTAGGATTTTGGATCCTTGCGCCGTTTCATGGCTTCGATCCAAAATCCTAACATCAATAAAGAGGTTGAGCACTTACCGGTGTTTGTTGAATGGCGGTGTGCTCCTCCAACGGAAAGATCCCCCTTCTTGCGCGGTCTCCTTCCTCCTTGCTCCTTCTTAGATCTCTTCCAGACGGCTTAGGGTTTGATAATGTTTGGAAGGATCTAAGGAGAGGATGATGTGCATATATATAGTGGGAGACCATTCTAGGAAGGTCTCCTACGTCTAGAAAGTTTCCTAACTTTCGATTCGGAGTGTGGGACCCGCAGGAGTCCGTCTCCATTCGATTTGCACATATCGATCGCACATACCGATCTCACTCTGAGTGAGACCAGTACTGAGACCGGTATGTAAAAATCATATTTTTACACATCGTTTCTCATACCTGGATATCGTGGTTCATCACCCGTCTTCCGGTCCGATTATGATTGGGAGACCTGTCACAATGTAAACCATGGGTTAAATCGGGTTTTCAGAGCACGGTTCTTACAACTCTACTACCCTTAAAAGAAATTTTGTCCCCGAAATTGTATGTACCTTCAGAGTCGAAAAGATGAGGGTATTCTTGTCGCATGGCATCCTCCTCCTCCCAGGTGCTTTTTTCTACATCCTAGCTCTTCCAAACTACCTTAACGTAGTGAATAGCTCGCCTTCGAAGCTACTGTATCTTTTGATTGATTAGCTTGATTAGTACCACCTCAAAGGTCAAGTTTTCTGTCAAATCTGGGGGGTCTGCAACAAGAATATGCCAAGGGTCTCTCACGTATTTCTTCAGTAAGGACACGTGGAAGACATTGTGGACACTAGACATCACTGGTGGCAATGCAAGTTGGTAGGCCATTTTGCCACATCGAGATAGAATCTCATATGATCCCACATATCTAGGACACAGTTTTCCTTTCTTCCCGAACCGCTTTAGGCCTCTTACTGGTGATACCTTTAAAAACACTTTATCACCTACGGTGAATTCGAGGTCTCGGCGTCTGTTATCAGCATAGTGCTTTTGATGCACATGAGCTGTCTTTACTCTGTTCTTGATCTGATCCACTACTTTGCAAGTTTCCTCCACAAATTCTGGTCCTACGATCCGTCTTTCTCCAACCTCGTCCCATAACAATGGTGTTCGACATTTCTTACCATACAAGGCCTCATATGGAGCCATCTGGATCGTAGCCTGGTAGCTATTGTTGTAGACAAACTCGATGAGTGAAAGCTTCTCATCCCAAGCGCCCTTAAAGTCGATAGCACATGCTCGAAGCATGTTTTCTATGATCTGGATGGTCCTCTCTGACTGACCATCTGTTTGAGGGTAGAAGGTTGTGCTGAACTTTAGTTGTGTCCCCATGGCCTTATGTAGTCCCTCTTAGAACTTTGATGTGAAGCGTGGATCTCTGTTAGATACTATACTCTCTGAGACACCGTGGAGTTTGACTATATTGTCCACATATAATTTTACCAACCTGTCCATGGTGTATTGCGGTTTGATAGGGATAAATCTTGCAGTCATGGGGAGGCGGTCTACAACTACCCAAACTGCATTCACTGACCTCGGAGTCATAGGTAGGCCAGTGACGAAATCCATGGTAATACAATCCCATTTCCATGCTGGCTCAGGTAATGGTTGTAATAAGCCTGCGGGCCTCTGTCTTTCCGCTTTGACTTGCTGGCAGTTTAGACATTGAAATACATATCTGGCCACATCTGCTTTCATGCCCCTCCACTAGTACAACCTCTTTAGGTCATGGTACATCCTAGTGCTTCCAGGATGTACTGAATATGGAGTAGAGTGAGCTTCCAACATGATTCGGTTTTTGATTTTCAAATCCTTATTCTCAGGTATGCATAACCGTCCATGATATCTGAGTACCTTGTCTGCATCCAAGGTGAAATCAGGGTTGGCTCGACCTTTTCCAAATCTTCTTGCACTGTCCTGAGGTATGGGTCCTATAGGACTGCTGCTTTTACCTCCTCTTTCAGGTTAGGCAAAATCTTCAGTGCTGCAAACATAAGAGTAAACTTGTGTATCAAACCTTGCTCCACTGGGTCGTCTGCTGACTTTAATAAGAGCTGTTCTTCATTCTCTGATGAACCGAAAACTGCAGCACATAAAGCAGCATTTGTACTTGGCCCTGCTTCGGGGTTCGATGCCCATTTCCTACTCAGAGCATCAGCTACAATATTTGCTTTACCAGGATGGTACTAAATGTCACAGTCGTTGTCCTTGAGTAATTCTATCCACCTCCTCTGCCTCATGTTCATGTCTTTTTGGGTAAAAGATATGTCAAACTTTTGTGGTCAGACTTAATCTGAAAATTTTCATCATACAGGTAGTGCCTCCAAGTCTTGATAGCATGAATGACTGCTGCCAATTCTAGGTCATGAATAGGGTAGTTATTTTCTTGCTCCCTCAGTTGTCTTGATGCATAGGCGATCACTTGTTCTCTTTGCATCAGCACACATCCCAGTCCCAAACCTGAAGCATCTGTATACAGTGTGAATGGAAGGCCTGGAGTAGGAATAGTCAAGATAGGTGCTGAAACCAATCTTGACTTCAGTGTTTGAAAGCATTTCTCACATTCTTTGGTCCTTAAGAACTTCTCCCCCTTCTTGGTCTGGTGAGTGGAATGGCAATCTTGGAATAATTTTCCACAAACCTTCTATAATATCCAGCTAAGCCCAGTAAGCTACATATTGCAGCAACTGTCTTTGACGCCTCCCATCCTACTATGGTTGAAATTTTGCTGGGATCCACCTTAATTCCTTCAGTAGATACCACGTGACCCAAGAAGGCCACTTCGTCTAGCCAAAATTCACATTTCTTGAACTTTGCATAGAGCTTCTCTCTTCTTAGTCTTTGTAATGCCGCTCTCAAGTGCATTGCATGCGTCTCCTTGTCCTTGGAGTATACTAAAATATCATCTATGAATACTAAAACCGACGTGTCCAACATGTCATGGAATACTCGGTTCATTAGTTCCATAAACGATGCAGGTGCGTTGGTCAACCCAAAGGACATCACAAGGAACTCATAGTGTCCATATCTTGTTCTGAAAGCTGTCTTGGGGATGTCTGCCTCCTTGATCTTGAGTTGATGATACCCTGACCTCAGATCAATCTTTGAGAATACACTTGAACCTTGCAGTTGATCAAATAAGTCATCTATTCTAGGTAGTGGGTACCTGTTCTTGATGGTGAACTTGTTTAATTCTCGATAGTCCATACAAAGACGTACGCTACTATCCTTCTTCTTGACAAATAGCACATGTGCTCCCCAAGGTGAGATACTCGGCCTTATGAAGCCCTTGTCTAATATTTCTTGCAGTTGGATTTTTAACTCCTTCAACTCTGTGGGAGCCATCCTGTAGGGTGCTTTAGACACAGGCGCCACCCCTGGTAAGAGATCTATCACAAACTCAGTCGCCCTGTTTGGTGGTAATCCAGGTAGGTCTTCTGGGAATACATCAGGAAATTCCCGTACTACCTCGATATTCTTCCTTTTTGGCAAGTCAGCGGTCACATCCACAACTAATACGAGGTATCGTACTCCCCCTTTCTCAAAGCACTTCCTTGCTTTTAGGGCTGAGAGTATAATCTTTCTCTTCCTAGGCAACTTAGTCCCTTTAAAGTTGAACTCCGTTCCTTCACTGTCCTTGAAAACTAACTTCTTCTCAGCACATAACAGGCTTGCTGAATGCTGAGATAGCTAGTCAATTCCCAGAATGACATCGAAATCTAACATCTCAAGCTGGACTAGATTGACTTCCAATTCAATATGTACTGGACAAGGCCCATAATACTATTATAATACCACTTCCATTCCCATGGGGGATCAAACTAACTGACTTAGTTCCAAAGTCTCATTGGGTTGATCTAGTCCTTTTTCGAATGATACTGACATAAAGGAATGGGTGGCCCCTGAGTCAAACAGGACTCTAGCGGGTACCCCTGCTATGTTTACTGTACCTGAGATTTTTAATTTTTCCTTTAGTTCTATATGCTCATACAATTAATGTAGTAACTAAGGAGTAAGTATAGAATCATATCAGTAACTACATCAGGTGATGCGGCTGCTTCTTCTGTGGTAACGGCATACACTTTGCCTTGCTGCGGTTCCCTCTTTGGTAGTGGGCATGTTCTGGCATAGTGACCCACCTATTAACAATTGAAGCACTTCACACTGGTGTTCTGTCCTGTTTCCTGCTGTGTCACTGTAAGAACAGGTTTGGGTGGCAGAGTGCTAGCTAGTGGCCTGAATGGACGATATGGTCTGTTGCTTCTTCCGCCTTGGGCCTCAGGGTTAGGCCTCTTCAGACCCCTATTATGTGCAAAGAAACTATCTCTCTGGCTTGCTTCAATGACTCAAGCCACCTATACTGCTTCATTATAGATCTTCAGTCCTCGCCCCAACACATGTTCTCTTATGACGCCCCGAAGACCCATTGTGAAGGACGGGTCTTAGTTTCTTCCTCCTACATACTGGTTGGAGCGAAGAAAAACAACTCCTCATACTTCTGTTGGTATGCCTCTACGGTCATCTGAGACTGCTGTAGATTGAGGAACTCCTTGTCCATATGGTCGCGGAAACTCCTTGGAAAATAATTTTCAAAGAAGGCCTCTTCGAATATGGCCTAAGTGATTATACGGTGCTTTGTTTCCAAATATGCTCTGGTCAAGTTTCACCATCCATTGGCTTCTTCTTTCAGCGTATGGGTGGCATATAACACTTTCTTCTCATCAGAATACTCCAGCAAACGGAAGTTCTTTTTCATCTCGGCTATCCACTGTGCTTTCCATAGTGGTTTCCCTGGCTTTCCTACAAAAGTTGGTGGCTTTAACTTTAGAAATCCATCCATTGCTCTAGAAAGACTACTTTGTCCATATGGTGCTTGTCCATACAATGTCTGACCATACCATTGCGGCTGATATGAGTAACCACTCTGATTCAATCCCTGATATCCACCATGATATGCACCCTGATATGCACCCTGATATCCACCCTGGTCCTGGTTAGGGGTGGGTGTCCTTGTAACCGGCTGGGGAAACGTGTTGTGTTGGTTCGATTGTTGTTGTCCCTCAATATATGTATTAACCCCCACTGGTATCGTATTTGCATTTTCGGTGTTTGTGGGAGGCATATTTGCATGTGTCTGTACAGGCCCAGGTGGCCTAAACATCTTCAACATTTCATCGAAGAACTTCTTCTGCTGTGCCTCCATGTGGGTGACCAAATTTACCACTAGGGTCTCAGAGTTTGTGTGTGTTTGACCTGGCAGTGGAGCTTCTTCATTGTTTCTCACCTGATTTCCACTTCCATTGAGAGGGTTATGTTCTTCCCCATTTTCCCTCTCTTCACTTTCTTCAGAGTTTTCTGTCCCTGAATTCCATTCCATTGGAGGTGCCCTTGAGTGACGGCTTCTACGAGGAATTCTACGACCATTTCCTCTCACCATTATAGCCTACTAAATTTTTCTTTACGATATCTGAATGCATTGAACACATATGAGACAAATGAAACAATTATTTAAAACGATATTATTCAGTCTCAACATATATGCACTATAAATATTCATCAATCGAAAAGAAAGCAAACAAAATTTTAAATTTTTCTCGGAATTTTCTAGGCAAAATTATTGATTCCGGTCGTACTATACCGGCTTTGGGATCTGTAGTAATGGCTCGGCCGGTATGGGAAGCGGTATAAAATTTCTGGCCCCCCCAGAAGGTAACGGTCGCGGTACCGGTCTCACCTTAAGTGAGACCGGTATGTCCTACGGTATATACCGGTCTCAGTACCCTGCAGCCGGTATGAGCCTACGGTTTATATCGCAGGACCATACCGTAGGACTTATGTCCAGCCGGTATGTCCGACGGTGTATGCCACAGGACCATACCGCAGAAACTATGTCCAGCCAGTATGTCCGGCGGTATATACCACAGGACCTATGTCCAGCCGGTATGTCCGGCGGTGTGGGTCCGAGAGCCCGATCTCGAACCTCCCTCCCCCGTCGATCATTGGCTTGGTTTTTAGGGTTTTTCCTAAAACATTCTAAGGTCCAAATGTTGTTTAGTCATCTAGGTTTCGGCTATTTCGTCGCATCATTCCCAGATTGGATCTAAATGAGAACTAGGGTTTTGGAGTTCTAGGATTTTGGATCGTTGCGCCGTTTCATGGCTTCGATCCGAAATCCTAACATCAATAAAGAGGTTGAGCACTTACCGGTGTTTGTTGAATGGCAGTGTGCTCCTCCAACGGAAAGATCCCCCTTCTTGCGCGGTCTCCTTCTTCCTTGCTCCTTCTCAGATCTCTTCCAGATGGCCTAAGGTTTGATAATGTTTGGGAAGGATCTAAGGAGATGATGATGTGCAAATATATGGTGGGAGACCATTCTAGGAAGGTATCCTACGTCTAGAAAGTTTCCTAACTTTCGATTTGGAGTATGGGACCCGCTGGAGTCCGTCTCCATTCGATTTGCACATACCAGTCTCACTCTGAGTGAGACTGGTACTGAGATCGGTATGTAAAAATTATATTTTTACACATCGTTTCTCATACCTGGATATCATGGTTCGTCACCCGGCCTCGTCTTCCGGCCCGATTATGATTGGAAGACCTGTCACAATGTAAACCATGGGTTAAACCGCGTTTTCAAAGGATGGTTCTTACAAGTTGCACCTATGGCGAGACCGGACAGGTGACCAGACACTCTCGGGAAGTATCTCAGGCCTTATCCAGATGGTAACCCGTCGGACAATGCAAGACCAGACACACGACCAGACAATGTCCTGAAGGCCTAAATTGTCAGTCCAGACAGTCAGTCTAAGTGCTGGAGTCTTGTCAAAATGGAACCCTAATTAAGTTCCACTAATTATCTAGGTTTCCAACCAATTTAAGATAGTATCTAAAGCTTGGGAAAAGAACAAACAATGCTCACACGTGAGGGACAAGACCTAAACTAATTGATTAATAACAAACTACCCCGTCATATTTTTGTGTTATTGCCTATTGTTGTGTTTCATGTTTGTGCATATAACATGTCATCCAATAATTATATTATTGTTCATGCATATTTTATTATTATTCCTTTGTGCTGATAATGTTGAAGATAAGCATCCGTGATGTTCGGTGAATAGTATGCCGATGGCTTCAATTTCACTCGTTGAAGAATGTCTTTCCTTTGCAAAACTTGTATCTGGCTGGAACGGGTAACTAAACTATACAATCAAAAGTGAGAAGGTAATATTCGCCTGAAGCGGATGGAGACCTCTCTTTATCCGCCTTCGGGCTTTGAAAGAACTCATGCATGCTTTTTTTTATGCAAATTTTGCCCGTAATCTCGACAAAAGGAGGTCAACTACGGGTTATGTATTTAGGTTTGGGAATGGTCCAATTAGTTGGATGTCAAAGCTTCAATCGCCTCGTGAATGTGCTAGGGGCATTGTCGACTACCAAGGCCGAGTATATTGTAAGACCCGCACGCCACGAACCCATTATGACCTTACGTTCTCGTGTCGTGGCCGGTCTTTGTAAGACCCGCACTCTGAAAACCCGGTCTAACCTTGGTTTAGTGTCGTGACAGGTCTTCCGATCATCACCGAGCCAGACGGGGCAAACGGATAACAAACAGGTACGAAATCGGACCGAAGTCGACCAATTATACCTGGTTTTAGGTATACCGGTCGATGGTACCGGATGATGGTACCGGTCGACCGGTATGGCCTGCACAGCTATGTGCGGGAATTTGGAAATTTGTCTCTGCGGGTCCCGCTTTCCTGATTTCGAATCCTAGAAGTTTCCTAATCCTAGTAGGGTTACTAAACCCTATTTCTAGCCTATAAATACACCCTTAAACCTCTCAAATCCTTTCCATTTTCTCTCACAAACCCTAGAGAAGAGAAAGAGCTTGGAAGGGAGAAGGAGCTAGGAAGAAGAAGGAGGTGCCGCCATTACCGTTTGACGAAGCTCTCGCTACGCCTGTCAACGGTAAGTGTTTGAATCCACCTTCTTACCCTATGTTAGTTGTGTGGGTGGATCAATACCACGCAAAGAAGGTATTGATCTAAAACCCTAAATTGGCCAATAAACCCTAAGTTGCCGTCAAACCCTAGATTTGAGTTGCGAGATGATATTCGTCGAAACGAGACTTGAATGAGTTGGGGATAACTCTAACCCAAAGCCTGGACTTAGAATGGATTGTAGAAACCCTGAAAATCCATGGTGGATGATCGACGGCAGTCGAAGAACCCATGTATGGTCTTCTACCGGTCGACTATACCGGTTGCACATAGTGCGACCGGTATGTTGCGACCGCTACCTCTCGGGAGGTTATCTGTGGGGGACCGGCTGACCATACCGGTCGCCAGTCTTTTCCACAGAGCTGCGACCGGTACATGCCACCGGTCAGCTCTGTGAGGGTATTTGTGATCTCTGTTGGTTTCCGACCAACATGAAACCTTAAATAATATATTCTAATGAAACCCTAATATTATGTAGGATGCTGTGACTTATCGTTTGGATCTTGTGACGTGGAGCAAGTAATCGAACGAGCGTCAGGTAAGGGAATCTGACCTAAACCTAATAATTAATGGACAGTAAATCGTTGTTAATCATTGAATATCTATGATGTGATGTTTGTGCATATTCAATGCCATCCTTTACTTTCAGTTATTATTATTATTGTTCATGCATTCATAGGATGTGATTGTTAGGCATGTGATTGTTTTTCGTTGGTGTGTGGAGTGGGGCATGGGTCGGGATCGCTCTTCACCTGGGCACCTTTTTGTAGTATTCTGTCTTAACATGCTTGGTACGGGTGGGGTATCGGGGAAGATCGTGGTACGGTGGTCTCCGATATTGATGTTGTCCGCCATCGTTGGGTGGTGCCGAGGATTCGAGTCGGCTGGCTTGTCCACGATGCTTTAGCTCTATCTCTATGCCGTAGGGAGTTATGTTGGGATAGGGTCTACTGCGTATTGTTTCTATCCTAGTGGGTTAGTTTGCGGATAGGGTATCGGGGGAGGTGAGGTTTGGTGGTCTCCAGCCCGGCCTGCGCTCTAGCTTTATCTCTATGCCGTGAGACGGCTGTCTTTGGGATAGAGCATACATTGTTGACATATAGGATTGGTTGGTTGCGAGCCCGGTTTGCGAGCCACGGCCGATAGGGGCTTAGGTGCTGGTATGGGTAAAGTATCAGGGGAGGTGCGGGTATACCTTAGCTCTATCTCTATTCCATGATGGGTGCATGTGGGTTGGTGGTAGTGTGATTATTGTGCGACGCCACACACTCGTGTATAGAGGTATGGGGGCCACCAAACCTTTCTATAGCACATTGCAAACTTAAAACGAGACCACAGCATAAAAATGATTGTTACTCATGCATAATATTGTGAAACGTCGATTGTCTTCTTGAGCTGTGTTGTGAGCTCACCCTTTGTGCACATCTTGTTTTAGATCTGGATGCGGGGTTATACCGTGGACGATTATGTAACGCTCCGCGTATGGTGGTGCTGCGGCGTTGGGCGTCAAGCGGGGACGGGGCGAGGCATGGTGCTTCATGCGAGTGCCCTTTCTGCGTGTACCTTTGATTTGTTTTATTTATTTATTTCGGTTATTTTTTATTGGATTAAAGGGGATGTAAAAGATTATTATTTTATGTGTTTGATTTTTGAATAATGGGATAATTTATTATAAATAGATACTCGGTTCATTCTATTTAAAAGTCTTCCGTTTGTATATTTATATTCGATTGTGGTTATGTGTAATTGGTTTGTATGGGTGGACACGGCCTCATTCGAGATCCTGGTGTGAACCGTTGGTTCAATGTCGGTTCACTCACACGTTCTGGTTGGATCATAATTGGGGTGTGACAACTTGGTATCAAAGCTCTCGGGCTCTGTTCCAACAAACCATCTTTCACTAACGGGTCGATGAACTTGAGTTAGGAAAATTTAAAAATCTTAATACAAACACACCTAAGCATTGTTTGATACCGAGACGGATTAAGAAAGAGAATAATGTACTATTCTAAATATGAAACTTAATTGTGCACATATACTAGTTAGGAAAAACCATGAAACTTTCATTAAAAAAAAAAAGTGTATCAAATGTGATAGTGCTACTGAGGTTCAGTCCACAAACCGGGAAGATTACCTGTTATATAAACCGTCATATGAAAAGAAAAGTAAATGGAAAATCATGGGGTAGGAGGCCTCCGGGAGGAATGGGGTCCGCTATATCATTAGTCCCGCTCGTATGCGACCCTAAGCCAATGCACTGGTCTGAGTCACCCGTAGACCACGAGCCGGGCGTCCCAACTCCCTGACCCATCGCTCGGGGACTCCGGGATGACCCTCTGGGTGTCCACGATCTCGGTAAACATACTCAACTGCGAGTCGGGAGGGGCTGAGATGGCCCAATGGGAACGGATGGTGGTGGTACGGGTGGAGGCTGTGGGGCGGGCATGGTGCCTCCCCAACTACATCGTCATCATCATCATCCCCCATCTTGCGCCGTAGGCCGCATTGGCCCGGCTGCTCCGCTGCTGCTCTTGCTACTCTCCCAAGTGGACGAGGGCGAGCCTCCAACTTCATCATCACTAACGGGCAGATCAACCATCGCATCCTATGTATCGCATCCCGGTCGATGTCGGAGGGTCATGGAGTCCCTCGGCGGCTACCTCTCCTCTGAAACTCACGCCCGGGCGGCGAAGAAGGAAAGTGACGAGGCGGCCATAGGGAAGGTTGCTGGCCCGATCGGCCCCGGCCGCTCGATGCATAGTCCCGGATGATGAGGTAAGGAAGTGAGATCCGCTCTCTGTGCGGGCAATGGGTGACGTCTTGGGTGAGCTGGGATAACTCATTATAGTGGCCGCTCGTGGCACTGTATCGTGCTTTGGATAATGCGGTTGTGGACCCGGGGTATAGGTCTCAAGCTAGCTGCCTTCATAGGAGCCCCGGGTTGAGGGATCTGATGCGCTATCTCCCGGCGCAAATCTTGGTCCAAGTAACCTTTCGCCTTGGGGGCGCGGTACACCAAATCTCCATCATTGGGAACCCCAAGCGAATCAGCCAATTGGTGGGTGTTGAAGGAGATATGTACACCCGGACGTAGGCTGGTGATGCGTGGGTCCCTACCTTGGTTCGGGTCTTCGACATCCCCTTCGAGTTCCAAATTGGCATAAAAGTGCTTGACTAGATTAGGGCGTGTGGTCTCTGTATAAGAAATAACCGGCAGCCAACCTAGAGCGCCAAAAGCCGTCTCTACATTGAACCGGTGCAATTGTCCCACGTTGACCCGGCGTCCGGATACAATACTCTTATCATCAAACCAGGAAAACCGAGCCTGAGCTTCCAAGGAGGCGAAACCATAGCTCATCTAGGCGAGGGCCGGCGGAGAGGGAACCGGGAACTAGAACCATGTGAGCGTTTCCGAGGTTGCGTCTAGGAGCCATTTAGAATCTGCAAAACAAAAAGAAAACAAGATAAAAAGTTAGAAAATTTTCAAAATTTCGGCCATAACGACGGTGGAAATTGGGAAAAAGCCTCGAACTCACCCAAAAACATGGGGAGGAGGACTTACGTAACCCCCCACACTCTTCAATAAGCCAATCACAAGCAATTATAACAAGAAATTGCAAGAAATTTCAAGAATTAAGAAAAATTATAAAAAATTTCGAAATTTCATGAAAACCTAGGTCAAAAGATGAAAAATTTGATTTTTTAGGAAAACCGTTCGGTGGAACCCCAAATTAGTTGAGGGCTTTTGCTCTTGGGGGTCCCTAAACCCTTTCTAAGCCGAAGGAAAAGTGTTCCTACGGTTAAAACATCTCGAACAAAGAAAAACCTAAATTTCTACATAAAGACGATATGGAAAATTCCTAAAAATATGAGAGAGAGAGAGAGAGACCCACCTCGAGACGATGTTCTAGCTTTGGAATGCGAGAAATCGGCTTCTAAGAGTACCGGTCGGATTTGTAGCAACTCGGTTGGGCGAGAGAGGAATCGCCACCGGGGGGAAAGAGGAAAGAAAAGTGAGAAAAATCTCACTTTTTCGCGATTTTAAAGCCATTTTGGGGATACCGGTCGGCGGTTATGCCTATACCGGTCGGCCGGTATCGACCAGTGTGCGACCGCTATGTCTCGGCCAGAAAATTTTTCGACCCGGTCGACTATACCGGTCGCCACACGTATCCGAGTGTCGACCGGTATCTCATAGACGTGCGACCGGTATGTCTCGGCCAGAATTTTAATTTTGACCGGTCGACTATACCGGCCGCGGCATATTTCCACGGGTGTGCGACCCGGTATGTTTGCGACCGGTACGCCCCAAAAGAGCCAGAAAAAAAAATTTTTATTAAAAATTTCCAAAATTGTGTAAATCGAAATGTTACTTCTCGACTATATATTTTTACCTGCAGTATTCAAGAATAACACTACTATTATTGATGTTCTCACGTGTTATGTCTTCTTCTCAGATCCAAATAAATAGTCTAAGATGGCAGGTGGAAACGGTCGAAGGGGTCGAAAGCGTCATCAGGCCGAGAAGCGCCTAGAAGAAGAGCAAGTTGAGCGGGACTGGGTTAGAGAAACCAGCCTCGAAGGGGAGGAGGAGCAGGTCCCGGAAGTACCGGGCGAAATTACCGGGACCACCTCACGGGGAATTCGGACCATAGTTACAAACTTGGTCTATCGGATGCAAGCTCAACGAGGAGAATTTCGAGCGGGTACTAAAGATGCTTTCGGGTCGGCGGGTTACTTCCCGCGTAATCGCCGAGTTAGGAGGAGTTAACACTGCCCGGGTGCGGAGTAGCCCAAGGCCGAGGGCCCAAGCACGGGAATGTACCACCACCGCATCGGTTTCCATCGCCATCTGCGTATCCGGGGGCGTATCCGTATCCACCACCATGGTACGGAGGCGGATACCCGGGGACGGCCCGATCTTAGCGGTGCGTGGACGGGTTCTTGAAGTTGAAACCGTCATCGTTCACCGGCGGGGCGGGGAAACCATTGTGGCCAGCACGGTGGGTTTTCGAAATGGAAAAGAACTTCCGATTGATGACGTGCCGGGGAGGAGAAGGTTCTTGTTTGCCACTCACATCTTTGAGAGGGGCGAATGCTTGGTGGAATTCCACACGGGCATATTTGGAGAACCAATACACTTTAGTTGGTTCGGGAGGTGTTTAAAGCGGCTTTCTTCGACAAATATTTCCCAAAGAGCTTCGAGATCAAATGGAGAGAGAGTTTCTCAACCTCCGGCAGGCTCGGTCGTTGTAGATGCTTATCAACGAGGTACGAAGAGCTGTTCTTCTTCGCACCGGTCGGTATGCGGGGAAGAGGAGACAAAGATACGTAGGGTTCACCATGGGACTACGTGGAAGCATCGAGAGGCATCTTTTGGGTCCGGATAAGAAGACCTACAACGAGGCGGTGCGGGTTGCGGGGGGTGATAGAGTCCGGTCGGAGGGACGGCTTCTTCGCTCAAAACGGGGGAGTGAAGAGATCTGGCTTGGAGAGGCTCGGGTGGAAGTAATACTAGACCATTCCGCCCATACGAGGGGGGGCCTGCTCCGACCCTGCGAGAAACAACTTGGCACCACATTGCCCACAATTAGCCAACCCAACCCAAATATTAAATGTTATAATGTCGGCAAGCTGGGACATGTTGCAAGGAACTGCCGCTACCTAAGAAGCAAGCTCCCGACAAGCGGAGTTTATGCGTCCCCCTCGAAGAGGCAACCGCATCACTGATGTGGTAGCCGGGTGCGACTTTATCCCTTACTATTTGGTTTTATTCTTTTCGGTTGCATGATCATATAGAACTAAGGGGCAATATATTCCGGGAATTGTAAATGTAGTTGGTTTACCCGCGAGTATTATTTGACTCTGGGGCCACACACTCCTTTGTTTTTTCTTTTGGGAAGCGAATGGAGTTACCAATCAAGCGATTGAACCCAACTTGATAGTTCGCTCTCCACTTGGGTCGAAGTGGCTTTGACCAAGTATTATGGATCATGTCTTTGTAAGTATCGAGGGTCGAGACTTAGAAGCAAGCCTAGTAATACTTGAGATGGCAGATTTTGATGTCATTTTAGGAATGGATTGGCTAGGCCATCATTCGGCCGTCCTTTTATGTGGCGAAAGGAAGCTTATGCTTCTGACAAAGAGGGAAAGGATTATAGTTTCTTTGGGATTAAGCTATCTAGGAAGCGGAAGTTGATCCTCTCCGCCCTAAAGACTAAGAGATGCTTGGAGAAAGGGGAGTGGGTTATCTCGTATCTTGTAGTCGACCTCACAGCGAGGTCACTCAAGATGGAGGATATAGAGGTGGTTCGGGAGTTTCCGGATGTATTTCCGAATATCTTCAAGGGCTTACCACCGGACGGGGGCTACAAAATTTGTGATAGATCTTATACCGGGTTCGGCTCCGGTGTCTAAAGCGCCATACGGGATGGACCCAACCGAGTTAAAGGAGTTGAAGACCCAATTACAAGAATTGCTTGGATAAGGGCTTCATACGACCTAGTATTTCGCCTTGGGGAGCACACGTGTTGTTTTGTCAAGAAGAAAGATGGAAGTGTACGGCTATGTATTGACTATCGTGAGCTGAACAAGTTGACGATCAAGAATTGGTATCCTTTGCCTAGGATCGATGATCTGTTCGATCAGGCTGCGGGGTGCAAAGGTTTTCTCAAGATCGATCTCCGATCGGGGTATCACCAATTGAAGATCAAGGCCGGAGATATTCGAGACCGCTCGGGATGAGGTATGGGCATTATGAGTTTTGGTTATGTCTTTCGGGTTGACCAATGCTCCGGCGTCGTTTATGGAACCGATGAACCGAGTGTTCCATGACATGTTGGACACTTCGGTCATCGTATTCATCGATGACATATTAATTTACTCTAAGGACATGGAGACTCATACAGCGCATTTGAGGGCAGCCCTACAACGGTGAGGGATGTGAGGCTTTTATGCAAAATTCAAGAAGTGCGAGTTTTTGGTGAAGGAAGTGGCTTTCTTGGGCCATGTTGTATCCGGAGACGGTATCAAGGTTGATCCAAGCAAGATAGCTGCTATAGTAGGATGGGAAGCACCAAAATCTGTTGCGAGAGATTCGTAGTTTCCTTGGGTTGGCTGGTTATTATAGAAGATTCGTGGAAGATTACTCCGGGATCGCGGTTCCACTCACCCGGATTGACCAAGAAGGGAGAGAAATTTATATGGACGGATGAGTGTGAGAAGTGCTTCCGGACTTTGAAGTCAAGACTTGTCTTGCACCTATCCTGACCATCCCGAACCAAGCGTACCGTTTACTCTATATACGGATGCTTCGGGGTTGGGTATTAGGTGTGTTCTGATGCAAGGAGAACGGGTGATCGCTTACGCATCAAGGCAGTTAAAAGAGCATGAGAAGAACTATCCTACGCATGACTTGGAGCTAGCAGCGGTTATTCATGCAATCAAGACTTGGAGACACTATTTGTGCGGTGAGAAGTTTCGGATCAAGTCGGATCACAAGAGCTTAACTTATCTCTTCACTCGAAGGATCCGAATATGAGGCAGAGGAGATGGTGGAATTGTTAAAAGATTATGATTGCGACATCCGGTACCATCCGGGTAAAGCAAATGTGGTGGGCGCGCCTTAGCGAAAAGTGGGCATCGAAACCCGAGGGCGGGACCGGGTACAAACGCTGCATTGTGTGCTACAGCCTCGAGTTCAATGGAAATTGATGAAGAACATATTATCGACTGCGAGAAGATCCGGTCGAGCAAGGCTTGATTCATAAGTTCACTATGATGTTCGCCGCCTGAAGATCTCGCCGAGTCTAATTGATGAAGTCAAGGTAGCAATCCCTACGGGATCCATATCTCAAGACGGTGCGGGAAGACTTAGAGAAGGGTACGTGCAATCCGACTTTACCTTGGAATCGAGACAAAGTACTCAAGTATCACGGACGGATATGTATACCCGAGGCGAAGATGCGATATCGAGGTCGAGTTATGACTAAAGCTCATTACACTCCATATTCGGTACATCCGGGAAGTACCAAGATGTACCATGATCTAAGAAGACTTTATTGGTGGAGGGGTATGAAAGGCGATATAGCTCGTTTTGTGTTTCAATGTACCGAATTGTCAACAAGTTAAAGCGGAAGGCAAAGACCCGCGGGGTTTACTACAGCCGTTACGGAACCTACATGGAAGTGGGATTGTATCACTATGGATTTCGTCGCTGGCTTACCTTTGACACCAAGGTCGGTGGATGCGGTTTGGGTTATAGTGGATCGGCTCACCAAGACGGCTCGATTTATTGCGGTCGGACCTTAGTATACCATGGAAAAGTTGGCCAAGTTATATGTTGATAATATAGTCGGACTTCATGGCGTTCCAGGTATAGTATCGGCGAGAGTCCCCGTTTTTACATCAAAATTCTGGGAAGGTCTACGAGAAGCTGTGGGAACAAAGTTGAAGTTCGATCTGGCTTTCCATCCTCGACGGACGGACCGGTCGAGCGAACCATTAAATTTTGGAAGATATGCTTTGAGCTTGTGCATTAGATTTCAAAGGAGCTTGGGATGAGAAGCTATCACTTATCGAGGTTTGCTTACAACAACAGTTATCGGGGCTACAATTCGGATGGCCCGTATGAAGCACTCTATGGGAGAAAATGTCGTACACCTCGTTATGGAATGAAGTGGGGAAAGAAGAATTGTAGGACCGGAGTTTGTTGAAGAAACTTGCCGAGTGATTGATCAAATCAAAGAGAGAGTAAAGGCAGCTCGGGTTCGACGAAGCACTATGCGGATAATCGGCGTCGAGATTTGGAGTTTGCGGTGGGTGACAAAGTGTTCTTGAAGGTGTCACCGGTGCGAGGTCTGAAATGGTTTGGTAAGAAGGGCAAGCTATGCCCGGTATGTGGGACCATATGAGATATTGAATCGGCGTGGTAATGTAGCATATCAATTGGCTCTACCACCATCTATATCTAGCGTTCATAATGTGTTCCATGTATCATTTCCCGAAGAAGTATGTCGAGATCCATCGCATATCTTGGCGTTGATCCTCCAGACTTGACTGAAGACTTAACTTTTGAAGTGGTGCTTGTAATGCTCTCGAGCCGAAAAGTTCAGCAACTTCGAACCAAGGATATCCACTATGTGAAGGTGCATTGGAGAAGCTAGAATGTGGAGGAAATTACTTGGGAAGAAGAGAGCGCAATGAGGAAGGAGTACCCAAACCTTTTTGACGATCAAGGTACGTTCAAATTTCGAGGCCGAAATTTCTTTTAAGGGTGGGGGAGTTGTAGTACCTACATGCAAATTTCGGGCCGAAATTTCTTTTAAGGGTGGTGGAGTTGTAAGACCCGCACTCTGAAAACCCAGTCTAAACCTTGGTTTAGTGTCGTGACGGGTCTTCGATCATCACCGAGCGGGACGGGGCAAGCGGATAACAAACAGGTGCGAAATCGGACCGAAGTCGACCAATTATACCTGGTTTTTAGGTATACCGGTCGATGGTACCGGATGATGGTACCGGTCGACCCGGTATGGCCTGCACAGCTATGTGCGGGAATTTGGAAACTTGTCTCTCGGGTCTCGCTTTCCGATTTCGAATCCTAGAAGTTTCCTAATCCTAGTAGGGTTACTAAACCCTATTTCTAGCCTATAAATACACCCTTAAACCCCTCAAATCCTTTCCATTGTCTCTCACAAACCCTAGAGAAGAGAAAGAGCTTGGAAGGGAGAAGGAGCTAGGAAGAAGAAGGAGGTGCCGCCATTACCGTTTGACGAAGCTCTCGCTACGCTGTCAACGGTAAGTGTTTTGAATCCATCTTCTTACCCTATGTTAGTTGTGTGGGTGGATCAATACCACACAAAGTAGGTATTGATCTAAAACCCTAAATTGGCCAATAAACCCTAAGTTGCCGTCAAACCCTAGATTTGAGTTGCGAGATGATATTCGTCGAAACGAGACTTGAATGAGTTGGGGATAACTCTAACCCAAAGCCTAGACTTATAATGGATAGTAGAAACCCTGAGAATCCATGGAGGATGATCGACGGCGATCGAAGAACCCATGTATGGTCTTCGGAGACATACCGGTCGACTATACCGGTTGCACATAGTGCGACCGGTATGTTTGCACCTACCTCTCGGGAGGTTATCTTCGTGGGGACCGGCTGACCATACCGGTCGCCGGTCTTTTCCACAGAGCTGCGGCCGGTACATGCCACCGGTCGGCTCGTGAGGGTATTTGTGATCTCTGTTGGTTTCCGACCAACATGAAACCTTAAATAATATATTCTAATGAAACCCTAATATTATGTAGGATCTTTGTGACTTATCGTTTGGATCTTGTGACGTGGAGCAAGTAATCGAACGGCGTCGGGTAATGGAATCTGATCTAAACCTAATAATTAATGGACGATAAATCGTTGTTAATCATTGAATATCTATGATGTGATGTTTGTGCATATTCACATGCCATCCTTTACTTTCGTTATTATTATTATTGTTCATGCATTCATAGGGATGTGATTGTTAGGCATGTGATTGTTTTTCGTTGGTGTGTGGAGTGGGGCATGGGCCTAGGATCGCTCTTCACCTTGGCACCTTTTGTAGTATTCTGTCTTAACATGCTTGGTACGGGTGGGGTATCGGGGGAAGATCGTGGTACGGTGGTCTCCATATTGATGTTGTCCCGCCATCGTTGGGTGTGGTACCGAGGATTCCGAGTCGACGCTGGCTTATCCACGATGCTTTGCTCGTTCTCTTGCCGTAGGGAGTTATGTTGGGATAGGGTCTACCTGCGTATTGTTTTCTATCCTAGTGGGTTAGTTGCGGATAGGGTATCGGGGGGGGTGAGGTTTGGTGGTCTCCGGCCCGGCTTGCCGCTCTAGCTCTATCTCTATGCCGTGGGACAGGTTGTCTTGGGATAGAGCATACATTGTTGACATATAGTATTGGTTAGTTGCGAGGCCCGGTTTGCGAGCCCCGGCCGTGGGGGCTTAGGTCTTGGTATGGGTAGAGTATTAGGGAGGTGCTGGGTATACCTTAGCTCTATCTCTATTCCATGATGGGTGCATGTGGGTTGGTGGTAGTGTGATTATTGTGCGACGCCACACACTCGTGTATAGAGGTGCGGGGGCCACCAAACCTTTCAATAGCACATTGCAAACTTAAAACCAGACCACAGCATAAAAATGATTGTTACTCATGCATAATATTGTAAAACGTCGATTGTCTTCGGTGTGTTGTGAGCTCACCCTTTGTGCACATCTTGTTTTTAGATCTGGATGCAGGTTATACTGTGGGCGATTACGTAAACGCTCCAGCGTATGGTGGTGTTGCGGCGTTGGGCGTCGGGGGGGGCGGGGCGAGCATGACGCTTCATGCGAGTGCCCTTTCTGCGTGTACCTTTGATTTATTTTATTTATTTATTTCAGTTATTTTTGATTGGATTAAAGGGATGTAAAAGATTATTATTTTATGTGTTTGATTTTGAATAATGGGATAATTTATTATAAATAGATACTCAGTTCATTCTATTTAAAGTTTTCCGCTGTATATTTATATTCTGATTGTAGTTATGTGTAATTGGTTTGTATGGGTGGACACGGCCTATTCGAGATCCTGGTGTAAACCGTTGGTTCAATGACGGTTCACTCTCACCGTTCTGGTTGGATTAGAATTGGGGTGTGACAGTCTTCCCATCATAACCGGCTCAAGTGAACCAATTGTATGAAGAAACCACAAGATAAGATAAGGAACAAGCCAAATTTAGTTGTGCGGTTGACTGGTTAAGTTGTGTGGAATCAACCAGTTAAAAACTAAAAGCCAGTAAATTTTGGACGTGTGGTGGCAGTTTTGAGGGGTGTGGTCGATACGTGTGGTCGCACATGAGACCACACAACATGAGACAACACGACATGTGGTCGCATATTTTGGACGTGTGGTCGACGGATTTTGCTACCACACGATGCTGAACCGACTCCGAGTTTTGGAAACTTTTCAAAACTTAGGGGATCTCTTTCCTAATTAAAGTAGGACTCTATATAGAGGTTTTTCTCTATATAAGGGATGTTCCTTAGCCTCTCTCACTCTTTTAGAACCCAAATTGAAACTCTAAACCTAAGAGAGAAAGAGAGAAGAAGAGAAGAAGAAGAAGAGAATGAGAGGAAAGCTTGAGGAAGGTGTTACAGAGAAGAATTATGTCTCTACAGCAAGCTTGAGGTATGGACTTGACTCTGTAGGGTAGATCAGATAGAATAGGTTATTTTCAAGTGGATGTGTGAAACCTAATACAATGATTCGGTTATAGGTTTTCCATGGGAAACCATAAAGAATAGGTTAGGGATAATTGATGAGGGAAAACTATGATTAGAGGCCATAGAATGATCTTAGGGTGAAACCCATTGACGAGCCATGAGGAAGAACTCGTATGAGAAATAAAATCAACCAAACATCATGTGGTCGCAGCCTGTGATCCACATCGACCACAACTATTCGGGAAGTTCCTAAGAAAGGTGTGGTCGCATAACATGCGACCATAGGTTTAACCACACAGTGTGTGGTCGCATATATTCCAACCACAGGTCTGACCACATGTCCGACCACATGATAACAACAAGCATATTTTGAGACCTACTATGGAAGAAAAACATCACCCAATGAAATTCTTACACGTGGCACCCAAAGTCAGCTAGGCCGACCATACAAATAATGTAGCCCTTGGCTTCTCACGTTTGGAGGCACAATCCTATCCGGATGCTTTTCATGGACGGAGATACAGTCCTATCAGGACACGGTGCTTGGTCAGTGGCATAGTTTAACTGGGTTACGTTTCTTGGTCGAAGGTCAAAGTCCTAAGGTGACTAGGTTACGTCATAGGAGTCCTTCTGTAAGATCCACACTCCATGAACCCGATCTAAATATTGAATTCATGTCGTAACAGGTCTTCCAATCATCACCGGGCCAGACGGGACGAGCGTATGACAAACAGGTATGAAACGAACCGGATTAAGTATGAATTAATTCATACCGGTCGATGGTACCAGTCTTGGTACCGGTCGACCGGTATAGTCTGCGCAGCAGACCACTAAGATCCAGAAACGGATCTCTGCGGGTCCCACTTTCCAAATTTCAAACCGAAGGACTTTCCTAATGCTAGGAGGCTTCCTAAACCTAAACCTAGCCTATATAAACCCCTCTAAACTTCCTAAAACCTCTTCCATGATCCTCACAAACCCTAGAAAGGAGAAAGAGGCTGAAGAAGGAGAATAAGCTAGGAAGGAGAGGGAAGAGCCGCCATTGGCGTTCGACGAAGAACAAGTCAACGATAAGTGCTCAAACCTTCCTCTACCATAAGTAATCTAGAATGGTTAATTGTAGTTGGATCAATACCATGCAAAGCGAGGTATTGATCTAAACCCTATTTTTTCGATAAACCCTAATTTAGTCGATAAACCCTAGATTCAAGTTCTAGGTTGAGACCATCGAAACTAGGACTTGAATGGAGTTGGAAACAACTCTAACTCAATGCTCAAACCTAGAATGTGAATGAGAAACCCTAGGATCATTAGGGGACGACCGACGGAAGTCGAGAACCGGACGTATGGTCTTTCGGAGACATACCAGTCGACCATACCGGTCGCACCATATGGGACCGGTACCATGACCGGTACTTCCCGGGGGACTGGTCTGTGGGGACCGATCGACCATACCGGTCGCAGGTTTCCCCACAGTGCTGCGACCGGTACTGTGACCGGTCAGCTCTGTGAGATGTGTCTGTAATCTCGTTGGTTTTTCAACCAACGTAAACCTATTCTAACTAAACCTTAATATTGTATAGGACCATATGATAGCACGTTTAGACCTTGTGACGCGGAGCGAACGATCAATCAAGCATCAGGTAAGGGAATCAGACTTAAACCCTAATAATTTAATAACAGTAAAACGTTGCTAAAAACTATGATTCTATCATAGTTCAGAAATTCGGATGAAATTTTGAATTTCGGCCGAAACCTTTCGGTTTTGATCAAATCCGAAACAAATCAAGATGCCGGTACCTTTTTTACATAAATTCGGTCTGAATTTATAGTTTCGGCCAGAATTTCGGTCCAAAATCTTGATTCGACCGATATTTGAATGAAACCGGTTTGAATAAATACAAACCACAAAAAGTTTTTAACTATTTTAATTTATGAGCTAGGCCCATTACTGACGTTAGTCACTTTTTTTCCTTTTTGGTAAAAGTGACGTCAGTCACACCACCCAATCTAATAGTGTATTATACTTTCCCAACTATCTACTTTATAGTATTTTGTCTTCTTTCAATTCTTTTAAGTAATCCATGTGGGACTAAAAGACTAAAAGAAATGTTTATTACCAAGTTTTCCTTCTTATAATATTATGATTTTTTTTCAATTCTATAAAAGTATCCATGTGGTACTAAAAGCTATAATGGTGTTTTTTATATTTTTGTTCTTCCTTTCATTGAGTTAAAGGATCATGTGGGATTAAAAGGAGAAAAATAATATTAAATACAAACAAGATTGACACGTGTCTCTATCTTAACAAAATCTCTCTCTTAGTCTCTTGATCTGTTGATCTGAAACAATTTTTTTTTACCATGTTTTACCGAAATTTGGGCCGAAATCATCGAAATTTTGGTTTTTGGCCTAGCCGAAATCCGACACGAAACCAAAATTACGATCCTTGGATTCTATGGAATGATGTTTGTGCATACTCGTATGTCATCCTTTACTTTCAGTTATTATTATTGTTCATGCATACTTTCTATGCTAGGTTGTGATTGTTTTCGTTGGTGTGTGTAATGGGAAGGACTGGAGGTCTAGGATCATTCCTCACACTAACACCTTTTCGTATTGTTCTATCTTAGCATGCTTGGTGCGGGTAGGGTATCAGGGGGAGGAAGTGGCACTGTGGTCTCCGGCCTGGACACTAGACTCTAGCTCTATCTCTATGCTGTAGGGAGCTGTGTTGGGATATGGCCTATGGTGCGTATCGTTCTGTCTTAGCATGCTTGGTGCATGTAGGGTATCAGGGGGAGGAAGTGACACTGTGGTCTCCAGCCTGGCCACTAGACTCTTGCTCTATCTCTATGCCGTAGGGAGCTGTGCTGGGACATGGCCTAATGTGATGACATATAGGATTGGTTAGTTGCGAGCCCAGTTTGCAAGCCCTCGCCAATAGGGGCTTATGTATTGGTATGGGTAGAGTATCAGGGGATGTTGGCGGTGTTTGATCCGGACGCCTTAGCTCTATCTTTATTCCATGACAGAGTACATGTGGGACGATAGTGGTGTTTGATCCATTGTGCGACTTCACACACTCGTGTATAGAGGTGCGGTGGCCGCCAATCCTTTCTATAGCACATTGCAAACTTAAACCAGACCATAATGTGAATGTTACTCATGCATATGTTTGTTGTCTGATTATCTTACTGAGCTAAGTTGTGAGCTCACCCTTGTATATATACATGTTTTTTTAGATGTTGATGCATGTTACACAGTGGAGGATTACATGGACGCTCCAGTGTATGGAGGCATGGCTGCCTTGGTCGTGCAAGCAGGAGAGGACGAGGATGACGCTTCTTGCGAGTGCCCTTTCTACGAGTACCTTTAGGATTTGATTTTAATTTATTTTAGTTATTTTCGGTTGGAATATAGTTGATGTAAAGATATTTATCTATGTTTTGGGAATTTGAATAATTGAATATTTTATTTAAATTTATCAATATATTACTCAGTTCATTTTATTTAAAACTTCCGTTGTATTTATTATATTCTGATTGTGGTTAAGTGCAATGGTTTGTATGAGTAGACACGGTCTTATTGAGATCCTGGTGTGAACCGTTGGTTCAGTGATGGTTCACTTACACTTCTGGTTCAGTCGAAATTGGGGTGTGACACCTTTTCCTAGCACAATACGTTGCCAACCATCAAGGCCCTATAACCACTCGTATGGTGACATGTGTCACTCTCATTATTGACTGACTTAGCTTCCATGGCTATAGTCTCCCTGTCCTACTCAGAGTCTATGACCTGGGCGCCCCTCAGAGCGACACCTGGTAGTTCTATTGGCAATCTACTTATTTGAGTCCTGGTACCTCTGTAAGACCTGTATCATACTAACCGGTCTTACCACCTTGTATCAGGTCTCCCTACCATGGTCGGGCCAAGCAGACCAAGTGCGTGAAGAAACCACAAGGCTAGGTATGAAATTGAACCCAAAATTAGCTAATTAGAAGCGTGTGGTTGCACTAAACAGGTGTGGTCGACCACACCTTAGATAAAAGCGACCATAGAAGTCTAGGACGTGTTGTCGCAGTTTTTAACTGTGTGGTTGACGGGTTCTGCGACCACACGAACTCAGACAGACTTCGTGATTAGGAAACCTTCCTAATCCGAAGGGGGTTCTTTCCTAATCTAAGTAGGACTCTATTTGGAGGGTTTTCCTCTATATATAGGATGTCCCTTAGCCTTTTTCATCCTTTTAGAACTCAAACTGAAAGAGAAAGAAAGAGAAGAAGAGGAATAGAGGGAGAATTGAAGAGGAAAACTAAGAGAAGGAAATTCAAAGCAAACTCTGAATCTTAAACAAGTATAAGGTATGAAACCATCCCCCATATCTGTTGAATACCTAGAACAGATCATGGAGGAGATAGTGATTCAAAGTGAGACCCCAATCATCAAACTGTGGATAAATTCTAAGAGATCCATGGAGGGAATCTATTAGGATGACGGATTGTGTAAAATATGAATTTTAAGCCATAGAACAATCATAGGAAGGATCATGATGATGACCCAAGGAATCAAAACATGAAGAAATTGAGTTGGGAGTGAAAAGTCGACCATTATATGTGTGGTCGCATGTTATGCGACCACACGAGACACACATAATCGACCACACACCCTCGGGAAGTTCCAGGGAGGGTGTGGTCATATGTGTGGTCGCAGGATATGCAACCACACGAGACCCACATAGCCGACCACACGTCCTCGGAGAAAATTCAAGGAGGGTGTGGTCGCATGTATGGTTGCATGATATGCGACCACCCCTTACGACCACACACCTTGTGGTCGCAGAAACTGAGACCACAGGTGCAGTTGCACCTGCGACCACTCAGCTTCTGGAAATTTGAATTAATAGAAATAAATTCTAATTTAAAATCTATAAATTTGTTAGGTTTCCAAGTGATCCAAAAGTGATTTACAAAGCTTGAACGAGGAACAACCATCGAGGGAACAAGACCTAAATTAATTGGCTAATAATAAACTGTTTTACTAATTGAGTCCAATGCCATGAATGATTCCATGCTTGTATGGTTGTAATGCGCATTTCACATGTCATCCAATATACCTGTTTTTATTGTTCGTGCATATTTGTATATTGATAACATGATGATGATGATGATGTTAAGAATAAGCATGTGAATGTATGTGTGTGGTTAGTGTGCTTGATGCGAGTGGAGCATCAGGGGGAGGACGTGACACTGTGGTTCATCTTGGTCACCAAACTCTAGCTCTATCTCTACTCAAGTCTTGCCCACTAACATCGTCGTATCGTCATTACCTTAGCCGAACTATTACGTCGTAGGGCATCAAGGGAGGTGGTTTCGGACCATGTAGTCTCTGACTCTGCCGAGGGGCCTTAGCCCTATCTTTATGGACGTATTGAGGGATGCTGGGGTGATGTCACACCCCAATTCCGCACATTTCAGAATGGTGTGATGAACCGCTAAATAACCAACGGTTCAACCAGGATCTCAAGTAGGCTATCCCCGTGTTACCTGAACCTTCATATACTCACCATCATAATCAGAGTAAATACACAATAGCGAAAGTCTTATAATTAAATGAACTGAGAACTAAAATGGTATTCATAAATAATAGCAAATTATTCTGTGTTCAAACTGAGACATAAATAATTAAGTACCAAATACATGTCTTATAAATCCAATAAAGAAACCTATAAAAATATCTAATCGAATACACACGAGTTGCACTCGCAAGAGGAGTCGTGTGTATCGTCTTCAGCTCCAACTTCCATAGCTGCTACATTCCCATACGTTGACGCGTTCATAAAATCTTCAACTGTATAACCTGCATCATCAACTAAAAATATTCGACGTCGAGGGGTGAGCACACAACACGGCTCAGTGAGTAGCCAAAACAATGCAACAATACATATGCATGCAAAAATCAATTTATATCTTTGGTCTTGGTTTATAGTTTGCAATGTACAATAGAAAGGTTGGGTGGTCAAAGGTTAACGTTTATTGACACCGCCTCTATACACAGGGTGTGGAAGCCCGCCCGAAGGTTAACGTTTATCGTCGTCCCCATCCACCCTACCATAACATTATACAACAAAGGTTAACGTTTATTGCTATATAATGCTATACCAACACGTAAGCCCCTGTTAGCGAGGGCTTGCAAACTGGGCTCGCTGCTAACCAATCCTAATGCCAAACAGTGTATCCAAGGCTTCACCCCAGCATCCCTCAGAACATCCATAGAGATAGAGCTAAGGCCCCCCGGTAGAGTCAGAGACTACAAGGACCGAGACCACCTCCCCTGATACTCTACAACATAATAGTTCTGCAAAGGTAATGGCGATACGACGATGCCAATGCACATGACTTGAGTTAGAGATAGAGCTAAAGTGCTGAGACCCACCAAAGGTTAACGTTTATTGACGTTCTCCTCACACCTCTCCTGATACTCGCTCGCATCAAGCACATCAACCACACACATACAAGCACATGCCTATTCCTATCATCATCATCATCATCATCATGTTATAAACGATAAAGTAAATATGCATGAACGAGTAATAAAAATATTGGATGGCATGCTGTATGCACATTACAAACATATTCGCATAGAATCAAACATGGCATAGGACTCAAGAAATTGAAAACAATTTATTATTAACCAATTTAGTTTGGGGTTAAGGTTCCTCACCTTAGCTTGCTAAAAGATACTTTTCCAAGCTTTAGAATCACCGTTATAACGTAATTATATAGCTAGCAAACCTAACCAAGTCGATAGAATTTAATTAGAATTAATTCGGAATTTAAAACCATTCTCACTCAGCGAGGGTCGATGCTAGGGTCGATGCTAGGGTCGATGGGTCTATCGACCCTCCCTCCATTCCCGAACTTCCCGAATCTTGAGGGTCGATGGTCAGAAACACCTAGGGTCGGATGGTCTATCGACCCTCGGTGCGACCCTTGGTGCACTCTGGTCCAATTTCCACTTTTAAATCCATTCTTCGTGTTTGGGTCCTATGGCTTACTTCCTACATTCATTCAACAGTCATTCCATGGTCTAGAACCATGTATAATCTATCTAGATAGTTTTTGTGCATCCTCCTATGGTTTTCCATGAAAACCTAACCATGGATGGATGGTTTGGGTTTCTCCGAAATCCTACACTCAACCATATCTAACCTAAGGTCTGCAGAAACTCATGGAATTAGTATCCATACCTGAGAAGATTACTTTTCTCTGCAAATTCTTCTCCTTTTTGCTAAGCCTTCTTCCTAGCCTCCTTTCTTCCTCTTTTCCTTCTTCTCTCTTTCTCTCAATTCAATTAGGGTTGTAAAAGGAGTGAATGTGGCTTAGGGACGTCCTTTAAATAGACTAGGAATGCCCTATATTAATCCCATTGAGATTTGGAAGGAATCCCAACTGAAAATTAGGAAATTTCCTAATTTCAGTTTCGTCAGAAACCGAGGGTCGATGATCCCGTCGACCCTAGGGTCTTAAGCTGTCCGACCCTCCCTTCAAAACTGAGGGTCTGACTTTCTGTTTTGGGAGGTCCAACCTTGCTTAGCTGGGTGTGCGACCCTCCCCTAAAATTAAGTGTTTTTGGGTCGATTTTATACCTGGGATCTCGATCTCCTTCATGCCCTTGGTCCATTTGACTCGACCATGATGGGTAAACCTGGTTCAAGGTGGTAAGACCGGGTTAGTTTGACACGGGTCTTACAGGTGAGGCCTTGGATACACTGTCTGACATTAGGATTGGTTATTTGCGAGCCCAATTTGTAAGCCCTCGCCAATAGGGGCTTACGTGTTGGTATGGGTAGGGTGTCAGGGGAAGTGTTATGCGGTGTTTGATCCGGACACTTTAGCTCTATCTCTATTCCATGATGGGTGCATGTGGGACGACAATGGTATTTGATCCATTGGGCGGCTTCACACGCTCGTGTATAGAGGTGCGGCGGCCACCAATCCTTTCTATTGCACATTGCAAACTTATAAACCAGACCAAAGATATGAATTGTATGCATGCATATGTTTGTTGAATTGTTTTGTTTGTTTACTGAGCCATGATATGTGCTCACCCTTTCGACGTTGAATATTTTAGTTGATGATGCAGGTCCTACTATGGAAGATTATATGAATACACCAATGTATGGGCATGTTGCTGCTATGGATGTGGAAGCTATGGTGGAGTCGCATGATTCATCGTGCGAGTGCAACTCATGTATTTTCGATTAGATTTAGCTGTTGGTTTATCAAAAATTGTAATTAATTTATTTTATTTTATGTCTTTAGTCATTTGGAGATAATTGGATAATTAATTATGTTATCACTATTAGATACTCAGTTCATTTATATTAAAGACTTCCGCTATTATTAATTTACTCTGATTATGGTTGTAGTTGTATCTGGTTTAATCAAATAGATACGACCTATACGAGATCCTGGTTGAATCGTTGGTTCATAAACGGTTCATCACAGCATTCTGGTTGGTTCAGAATTGGGGTGTGACAACCTCCATGTTTCTTCCCATTCTCTATAAGTAAAGGACAAATCTCCAACGTAATACTCTCACACAATCTCATATTCACCATCAGTTCTTTTATACGTTCAAACTCTCTCATCGTTCCCCTCTTTCTCTAAACTAGAGATAGCTTCCTGCTATCTCTTGACTGTTTACATTGGGAATCTGACTTAGGCATCAGAGTGTACCCGGGGCTTAGTCGCCCAACTCCCTAGTTTAACTTCTGTAATTGTAGGTTGCTCGAGTCGCAGACCGGCGGAACGATTTCCAACCATAACAAGACCAAACAAGGTTTTTGACTACTTTAACTTGGTAAACTTGAACCCTAACTTACATACATTAATTGTTTAGGTTTCTAATAGATTCAAAGTGATTTCTAAAGCTTGGGAGAATGAACAAACATCGATCAAAGGTGAGGGAACAAAACCTAAACTAATTGGCTAATAACAAACTGTTTTATTTTATTGTGTCAAATGTCATGATTGATTCTATGCTTATATACTTGTAATGTGCATCTCACATGTCATCCAATATTACTGTTATTACTGCCCATGTATATTTACTTTTGTCTATTTATAACATGATGATGATGATGCTAGGAATAGGCATGTAATTGTATGTGTGTGGTTAGTATGTTGGATGCGAGTGAAGCATCAGGAGGAGGACGTGACACTGTGGTTCATCCTGGTCACCATACTCTAGCTCTATCTCTACTCAAGTCTTGCCCACTGACATCGTCGTATCGCCATTACCTTAGCAGAACTATTACGTCATAGGGCATCAGGGGAGGTGGTTCTGGACCTTATAGTCTTCGACTCTATCGGGGGGCCTTAGCTCTATCTCTATGGACGTATTGAGGGATGCTGGGGTAAGGCCTTGGATACATTGGATGACATTAGGATTAGTTAGTTGCGAACCCAGTTTGTAAGCCCCCGCCAACAGGGACTTACATGTTGGTATGGGTAGGGTATCAGGGGAAGTGTTGGCGGTGTGTGATCCAGATATTTTAGCTCTATCTCTATTCCATGGTGGGTGCATGTGGGACGAAAATGGTGTTTGATCCATTGGGCGGATTCACACACTTGTGTATAGAGGTGCGGGGACCTTCAAACCTTTTTATAGCACATTGCAAACTTAAAACCAGACCAAAGATATGAATTGAATGCATGCATATGTTTGTTGCATTGTTTTGTTTACTCACTGAGCTCAAATTGGACGCACACGTAATTCTTTTTAGTTTCTGATGTTGTAGGTGTTACTGTTGAATATTACATGGATACGCCAACATATGGACTTGTAGCGGCTATGGATGTGCAAGCTATGGAGGACGAGCAAGACTCGTCAAGCGAGTGTTTCCACCGTGGTTACACTTAGTGTTTAACTTTCATATTTTGATACTTGTAATATGTATTAATTATGTTTTGGTTAATTGGAGATAAATGGATCATTTAATTATTTATCATGTAGACCTCAGTTCATTATTGATAAGACTTCCACTATTTACTCAAATATCTCTGATTATTACTGTGGAATATGTTTTGGCTTAACATGATTGGCATAACCTATATGAGATCCTGATTTGAACCGTTGGTTCTTATGATGGTTCATCACACCATTGGTTAGTTCAAAATTTGGGTATGACATATATGGCGTTGACGGAAGCTTGCAAGGAAGAAGTGTGGCTTCAAAGTTTAATGTGTGAGATCGGTATAGACTGACAACCCATGGATTTCTTTTTTGATTGCGTGAGTGTTTTTTGGCCAAGAACACGATTTGTCACAAGAGGACAAAGCATATTGCGGTTCAAATTCATTACATCCGTGATAGACTGCCCTTACTATGTGTGCCAGTTGCGCAGGGCCTGTTTCTATGGGAACATAGACTCGAGTCAGGGCCTTCAAGACTATTTCTCGGTGTGCCTGTGATGCCATGAGCAATCCCCAGATGGATACATTAGCTTGAGTCTTCTTTAACTGCTTTATTACTTCATTCTCTGGCTCTGGTAGTGAATTACTACTGACACCTTGGTCTTGAGTGGCCAAATATCTTGGTCCTCTCACTACTAACCTTGATGGCTTAAAGGCTTTTTCACTTCGCGTCCTAGATTCTATTGGGTCACACTCAGAGTCTGGCATCCCAAAGTATAATTATGCATGTTGAAAAACTGCCAGGCGCATGGCCGTGCGTTGGGAACTACACTTCCAGCAATAAAACAGGGGACGCGGGCATTTAACTAACACTAACATGAATACCCTTCCTCCGACTCTCAAAGAAAAGAAGGCAATGATTGGGGAGCTTCACCCAGAAGCCAGCTGGTTGAGGTCGTTCCCCTGCCGAAAGGGATAGCGTATCTATCGTTGATCTATGACCACCCTTACCCAACATTTAGTTTAGAGCGGCTCAAATGCCTTTACACTATAGGGCTATGTTAAGCATGCTTCTTTGACAAAAAAATAAGTCTTTTCCTTGACAACAGTCGCAACTATAAACATACGGTACGCTCTCTCGCGCCTTTCTTCGCCTTGTTCCTGTTCGTCTATTCAGGACAGGGCAGGCAGCCCACATACATGAAGAGAAAAAGAGGAGGGTTCCTTGTTTGTTGGTCGAAGAAGGCCACAAGTGGAAGCAATCGATGCTTTGGTCATTTAGGCTTATAGTGCCTTACTACCAGTCCGTGCTTACTGTCATGCTGGCAAAAGAAAGGGTTTCAGCCTATTTTACCTACTATTGGATTTGACCAATGACTCTAGTCTTATGAAAGTGATACTCTAATTGCTGAGTGCCTTTTCGTCTTGTAAGGAAAAAAAGACCTGTATGCCCCGACCATTGTGGAATCCATCAGGCTCACTTTAACTGACGCCCATCTTCCTGGATAAGCATGTGTATGTGTGTGGTTGGTGTGTTGAATGGAGAGAGGTGTAGCATCAAACCATTTACCACACTGACATCGTCGTATCGCTGTTACCTTAGCAGATTTAGTACGTCATAGGGTATTAGGGGAGTATGCGGTGTGGGTCATAGCTCTGCCAACGAACTCTAGCTCTATCTCTGTGCCATATTGAAGGATGCTGGGGTAAGGCCTTGGATACAATTTGATGACATCTAGAATTGGTTAATGATGCACCTTGTTTGCAAGCCCTCACCAGTAGGGGCATATGCACAAGTATGGGATAGAATATCAGGGGGAGTACTGGTAGTGTATGATTCGTTAGGCTCTAGCTCTATCTCTATCTTATAGCGAGTGTTGTGGGACAACATTGGTTTTGGTGGGTGCTTGACCGTTGGGTATGCTCACACTATTGTGCATGGAGGAGTGGTGGTCGTCTATTCTTACCATAGCACATTACAAACTTAAACCAGACCAAAGAGTTGAATGTTACATCATGCATATGCTTGCTGCATTGTTTTGTTTTTACTGAGCTAAGTTGTGAGCTCACCCCATGTATACATTTTTCTTTTGTTGATGATGCAGGTACTACAATGGAAGCTTATGAATGCACCATCCTATGGGCATATGATGGCTATGGACGAGCAAGCGGTAGAGAACGAGCATGACTCGTCATGTGAATGTCTCTATTGTGTATGTACTTAGACTTTATTTTCGTATTTGAGTTAGGAATTGTAATAAGATATTTAATTATGTTTTGACCATTCAGATAACTGGTTATTTATTATTTAACATTTAGATGCTTAGTTCATTATTAATACAAATTATGTTATTTATTTATGATCTCTGATTATGGTTGAATGTATAGTTTGATTATTGGCACGGTCCTATGTGATCCTAGCTTGAGTTGTTGGTTCATTGGCGGTTCATTCACACTTCTGGTTAGACCAGAATTGGGGTGTGACAGCTAGGTCAGTCTTAGGGTTTGTGTGGTTACACGGGTTTTGCAACCGAACCTCCTTTAGGGCATGCATCCAGACTCCCACAGTAGAAGTCTATCTGTAGACCTTTGTATTGAAATCCTGTAGACAATGCATTACCTTTCCATTAAGGCTCAATGTGGTTGGTAGGTATCTTTCCTACGTCTAGGCCTCTTATTACCACAACTTCCATCTTTGGGGTTGAGGTGGTGTTGGACAATCTTCGGAAAGGTTCTCTTCCCTTAGTTAGGATGAGGATGTCTTGTTCCACCATTAATGGAGGTTGGGCTTTTCTCCTTTCATCCCTTATTCATCATACTGAATCCATAAGAAATAAGGTTAGAATCTTTACCAGCAATCTAATCAAGTCGGACTATCGATGCTGCGTTGTGCTGGTAGTTACCAGAGAACCTCTTGCCTTTTTTCTCCCTCCTCCACTAATCCTCCCTTATCTAAGAACGTGTTGGAATCCCTAGAGTGAATGCGTAGCTCCAAGAGAGAGAATAGCGGAGCACTAGGACTCTTCCCAAGGTGGGAGACTGCTATATCATGACAAATGTCTAGCTTTGGGAGTGAAGGATAGGATCCCCCTCCCTTGTACGTAAAGTAGGTGGTTAAAGGGGTTAGGGGCTACTAGGTTGGACTACGAGTCCTGGGAATATTCCCAATCTCCCTTAAACCATGAATTTGACTAGTGTCATCTCGAGCATAGGCCTTTTGGCCTATCCGGTTGTAGCTCCGGTCCCACAAGGCTAGAAGACCTCCGATCAGACATTCTCGCCTACATGCACCTAGTTTTGAGTTGAAACCTTATGCCATCATCACATCGGACCCGTCTTCGGTGGAAAACCCTGGCATAGGAAGAAAAATAAGTTAGGTAGGGTTTTCTGGGTGCGGGTTTTATGGCAATTTCATGCACTTTCTTATTGTTTGAATTATATTTGTTGGTACTTGACATTTGAGATAGAGATCTTGGTTGCCTCAGACTAACAGCTTACAATTCCCTTATTTCAACCATACGGTGGCTATCAATCTATTATCGCCTGAAATTGGTCTGGCCTCCTGATTATGACACCTGTCACATAATGCAAATAGACAATGGAGGGGCGGGTTAAATATTTGGTGGCCACTCCGATGCCTAAGTCAGCTCTTAGGCAATAAGCAGATGAACTCAGGAATAGAGAAAGCCAAGTTCAAGGTAGAGAAGGGGTTGTAGTAATTTCCGCAGTATGAAAGCAAGTATAGCATGTAAGACCCGTGTCAAACTAACCCGGTCTTACCACCTTGAACTAGGTTTACCCATCATGGTCGAGTCAAGTGGACCAAGGGCGTGATGGAGATCGAGATCCCAGGTATTAAATTGACCCAAAAATACTTAAAATAAGGGAAGGGTCGCATACCCAACCAAGTAAGGTCGGACCTCCCAAAATAGAAAGTCAGACCCTCAGATTTGAAGGGAGGGTTGGACAGCTTAAGACCCTAGGGTCGACGGGATCATCGACACTCCCATCGACCCTCGGTTACTACCGAAACTGAAATTAGGAAAATTCCTAATTTTTGATTGGGATTCTTTCCAAATTTCAATGGGACTATTATAGGACATTCCTACTCTATTTAAAGGACGTCCCTAAGCCACTTTCACTCCTTTCACAACCCTAATTGAATTGAGAGAAAGAGAGAAGAGGGAAAAGAGGAAGAAATGAGGCAAGGAAGAAGACTTAGCAAAAAGGAGAAGTATTTCCAGAGAAAAGTAATCTTCTCAGGTATGGATACTAATTCCATGAGTTTCTACAGATCTTAGGTTAGATATGGTTGAGTGTAGGATTTCGGAGAAACCCAAACCATCCATCCATGGTTAGGTTTTCATGGAAAACCATAGGAGGATGCACGAAAACTGTTTAGATGGATTATACATGGTTCTAGACCATGGAATGATTGTTGAATGAATGTAGGAAGTAAGCCATAGGACCCAAAAATGAAGAATGGATTTAAAAGTGGAAATTGGACCAGAGTGTACCAAGGGTCGCACCGAGGGTCGATAGACCATCCGACCCTAGGTGTTTCTGACCATCGACCCTCAGCATTCGGGAAGTTCAGAATGGAGGGAGGGTCGATAGACCCATCGACCCTAGCATCGACCCTCAGTTGACAGAATGGTTTTAAATTCCGAATTAATTCTACTTAAATTCTATCGACTTTGTTAGGTTTGCTAGCAATATAATAACGTTATAACGGTGATTCTAAAGCTTGGAAAAATATCTTTTAGCAAGCTAAGGTGAGGAACCTTAACCCCAAACTAAATTGGTTAATAATAAACTATTTTTTTTTCTATTTATTGAGTCCTATGCTATGCTTGATTCTATGCGAATATGTTTGTAATGTGCATACAGCATGCCATCCAATATTTCTATTACTTGTTCATGCATATTTACTTTATTGTTTATAACATGATGATGATGATGATGATGATAGGAATAGGCATGTGCTTGTATGTGTGTGGTTGATGTGCTTGATGCGAGCGAGTATCAGGGGAGGTGTGATGAGAACGTCAATAAACGTTAACCTTTGGCGGGTCTCAGCACTTTAGCTCTATCTCTAACTCAAGTCTTGTGCATTGACATCGTCGTATCGCCATTACCTTAGCGAAATATTATGTCGTAGAGTATCGGGGAGGTGGTCTCGGTCCTTGTAGTCTCGACTCTACCGGGGGCCTTAGCTCTATCTCTATGGATGTTCTGAGGGATGCTAGGGTGAGGCCTTGGATACACTGTTTGGCATTAGGATTGGTTAGTAGCGAGCCCAGTTTGCAAGCCCTTGCTAACAGGGGCTTACGTGTTGGTATAGCATTATATAGCAATAAACGTTAACCTTTGTTGTATAATGTTATGGTAGGGTGGATGGGGACGACGATAAACGTTAACCTTCGGGTGGGCTTCCACACCCTGTGTATAGAGGCGGTGTCAATAAACGTTAACCTTTGACCACCCAACCTTTCTATTGCACATTGCAAACTATAAACCGGACCAAAGATATAAATTGACTTTTTGCATGCATATGTATTGTTGCATTGTTTTGAATACTCACTGAGCCGTGTTGTGTGCTCACCCCTCGACGTCGAATATTTTAGTTGATGATGCAGGTTATACAGTCGAAGATTATATGAACGTGTCTACATATGAGAATGTAGCAGCCATGGACGCTGGAGCTGAAGATGATACACACGACTCCTCTTGCGAGTGCAACTCGTGTGTATTTGATTAGATATTTTATAGGTTTCTTTCATTGGATTTATAAGACATGTATTTGGTACTTAAATATTTATGTCTCAGTTAAATACAGAATAATTTACTATTTAATTAATGGTATCATCTTAGTTCTCAATTCATTTATTTATGAGTTGGTGTGTGTAAAGTTTGGATAACGCGGGGATGGTCTATTAGAGATCCTGGTTGAACCGTTGGTTATTTAGTGGTTCGTCACACCATTCTGAACTGTGTGGAATTGGGGTGTGACATAGCAACTGTTCGATTAGTCTACCTTCAATGTTGGGGTATTTATAGGAGCATAGAGTGGCCTTGGATTTGGGGACATCTCCTTGCAGTTGCATGGATCTTGAGACTCCATCTAACATCCTTGGGGAATTGCCATTGCTGAGTGGGAGTCTCCATACATTGCCAACGGTTCTGACCTCGAAAAAAGGGGGCCATGTGTGGTGTGTGTGTGCATATGTGCGGGATAGCCTTTTGGTCATTTGATGTAGATCCAATGGTTGGGTTCAACATAATTGCCTTGGGGCTCCTTTAAAATGTGATTAAATCCATTTTTAATGGTGTCTGATAGCTAACACGTGTGGGTTAGTTACCGATTATCTGAAGGTAGTAGCTTCGGACACTTTTGTAACTGTTTAAAGGTGTAGAAACGTGCTTTGTTGTTGAGAGCAATACATGTGCACACATAAATGCTCAATCCATGTGATTACATGTGTTCCATTCTAATTGGATGGCTTTATCGTGGTCCTAACAATGTCCTTGTAAATGTGCTTGGTAAAAATAGAATGGAAGTGTGGGCCTTTAAGGGTTACAAAGCTTTCCCATTATTTAAGGGTATTTTTCATTGGCATGTGAATATGATAATTCCTAGATTTATGGGGGTTTTGTAAGAATGCACATTATGTATGGTTTATCTCTTTATAAAGAAGAATGAAAAGTAAAAAGATTAATATATCTACTTGGGAAAGTGATAACATAATTTAGAAGACAGGCTTAGATTCAGAATGATGATGATCTTGATGGTGGTAAGATTCATTGAATCCATAAACTTACAAATGATACTAATTTCTCTGTGGATAGTCTTGTATGGCTACTAAGTTAAATCGGGATAAAGGTTGACAGACCAAATATGTAAGACCCATACCTTACTAACCCGGTCTTACCACCTTGTATTAAGTCTTCCTATCATGGTCTGACCAAGCGGACTAAGTGCGTGAAGAAACCACAAGGCTAGGAATGTAATTCGAACCATAAATCATCTAATTAAGACGTGTGGTCGCATACCTAAACAAGTGTGGTCGACCACACCTCAGAATATTGAGACCACTCGAATCTGAGACTTGTGGTCGTAGTTTTGAGACGTGTGGTCGACGGATATTGCGACCCCACGTGCAACCACATGATGGTATAACTGACTCTGAAATTAGGAAACCTTCCAAATTTGAGAGGGGTTCTTTCTTAATCAAAGTAGGACTTTATATGGATGTTTTCCTCTATATAAAGGACGTCCCTTAGTCTCTTTCACTCTTTTAGAACCCAAACTGAAAGAGAGAGAACGAGAGGAGTAGGAAGAGAAGGAGAATTGAAGAGGAAGACTAGGTGAAGGAATTGCAGAGAAAGCTCTGAATCTCCAGCAAGTTTAAGGTATGGAATCATTCCCTACATTAGTTGAATGCCTAGAATAGGTTATGGAGGAGAGATTGATTCAAAATAAGATCTCAATCCTAAGACCTTGGACAAAACTCTAAGAGATCTATGAAGGGAATCTATTAGGGTGAAGGATGATGTAAAAGTATGAATTTTAAACCATAGAACAATCATAGGAAGGATCATAATGATAAGCTAAGGAATCAAAACATGAAGGTATTGCATTGAGAGTGGAAAAGTAAACCAATACTCATGAGGTTGCAGTTTGATCGACCACACGAGGCACATGTGTTGACCACAAGCCTCGAAAAGTTTATAGGGAGGGTGAGGTCGCATGTGTATGGTCGCATATCATGCGACCACACGTATCGACCCCACACCACTGAGACCACAGGTGCAGACGCACCTGCGACCACTCAACTTCTGGAGGTCTGTTTCATTCCAGGATTAGACCATTGACTACTGTAATTTGATGAACTTGAACCCTAACTTAGAACTTACAAATTCTTAGGTTTCCAAGAGGTTCAAGAGTGAGTGAAGAAGCTTGGAAAAGATTGAACGTTTCAAGCAGGTGAGGGAACATAACCTAAACTAACTGGCTAATAATAAACTGTTTACTTTTATTTAGTCGAATGCCATGATTGATTCTGTGCTTGTATGCTTGTAATGTACATCTCACATGTCATCCAATATTCCTGATATTACTGCTCATGCATATTTATTTCTATCTATTTATAATATGATGATGATGATGATGCTAGGAATAGGCATGTGATTATGTGTGTGTGGTCAGTGTGCTTGATGCGAGTGGAGCATCAGGGGGAGGACGTGACATTGTGGTTCATCCTGGTCACCAGACTCTAGCTCTATCTCTATTCAAGTATTGTTCATTGACATCGTCGTATCGTCATTACCTTAGCAGAACTATTACATCGTAGGGCATTAAGGGAGGTGGTCTAGGACCATGTGGTCTCTGACTCTATCGGGGGGCCTTAGCTCTATCTCTATGGACATATTGAGGGATGCTAGGGTGAAGCCTTGGATACACTGTATGACATTTATGATTGGTTAGTTGCGAGTCCAGTTTGCAAGCCCTCGCTAATAGGGGCTTATGTGTTGGTATGGGTAGGGCATCAGGGGAAGTGTTGGCGGTGTTTGATCCGGACACTTTAGCTCTATCTCTATTCCATGGTGGGTGCATGTGGGAAGGCAACGGTGTTTGATCCATTGGGCGGATTCACACACTCATGTATAGAGGTGCGGTGGCCGCCAATCCTTTCTATAACATATTACAAACTTAAAAACCAGACCAAAGATATGAATTGAATGCATGCATATATTTGTTGCATTGTTTTGTTTGCTCATTGAGCCATGATGTGTGCTCACCCTTTCGACATCGAATATTTTTAGTTGTTGATAGGTCCTACCTGTAAGACCCGTATCATACTAACCGGTCTTACCACCTTGTATCAGGTCTCCCTATCATGGTCGGGCCAAGCGGACCAAGTGCGTGAAGAAACCACAATGCTAGGTATGAAATTGAATCCAAAATTAGCTAATTAGGAGTGTGCGGTCGCATACCTAAACAGGTGTGGTCGACCACACCTCATAATAAAGTGACCACAGAAGTCTGGGACGTGTGGTCGCAGTTTTTTGCTGTGTGGTCGACGGGTTATGTGACCACACCTGCAACCACACCAAGTCAGACAGACTCCGTGATTAGGAAACCTTCCTAATCCGAAGGGGGTTCTTTCCTAATCTAAGTAGGACTCTATATGGAGGGTTTTCCTCTATATATAGGACGTCCCTTAGCCTCTTTCATCCTTTTAGAACTCAAACTGAAAAAGAGAGAAAGAGAAGAAGAGGAAGAGAAGGAGAATTGAAGAGGAAGACTAAGAGAAGGAAATTCAAAGAGAACTCTGAATCTTCAACAAGTATAAGGTATGAAACCATCCCCCACATCTGTTGAATACCTAGAATAGATCATGGAGGAGATAGTGATTCAAAGTGAAACCCCAATCATCAAACCATGGATAAATTCTAAGAGATCCATGGAGGGAATCTATTAGGATGATGGATTGTGTAAAATATGAATTTTAAGCCATAGAAAAATCATAGGAAGGATCATGATGATGAGCCAAGGAATCAAAACATGAAGGAATTGAGTTGGGAGTGAAAAAGTGGACCATCACATGTGTGGTCGCAGGATTTGCGACCACACGAGACCCACATAACCGACCACACACCCTCGGGAATGTTCCAGGGAGGGTGTGGTCGCATGTATGGTCGCATGATATGCAACCACACATAGAGACCACACGCCCTCGGGGAAAATTCAGGGAGGGTGTGGTCGCATGTATGGTCGCATGATAAGCGACCACACCTTGCGACCACACACCCTGTGGTCGCAGAAACTGAGACCATAGGTGCAGCCACACCTGCGACCACTCAGTTTTTGGAAGTCTGAATTGCTGGAAATAAACTCTAATTTAAAATCTATAAATTTGTTAGGTTTCCAAGTGATCTAAAAGTGATTTACAAAGCTTGAAGAGGAACAACCATCGACCAAAGGTGAGGGAACAAGACCTAAATTAATTGGATAATAATAAACTGTTTTACTTATTGAGTCCAATGTCATGAATGATTCTATGCTTGTATGCTTGTAATGTGCATTTCATATGTCATCCAATATTCCTGCTATTACTGCTCATGCATATTTAATTCTATTTATTTATAACATGATGATGATAATGATGCTACGAATAGGCATATGAAAGTATGTATGTAGTTAGTGTGCTTGATGCGAGTGGAGCATCAGGGGGAGGACGTGACATTGTGGTTCATTCTGGTCACCAGACTCTAGCTCTATCTCTGCTCAAGTCTTGTCCACTGACATCGTCGTATCGCCATTACCTTAGCAGAACTATTACGTCGTAAGGCATCAGGGGAGGTGGTCTTGGACCGTGTAGTCTCTGACTCTGTCGGGGAGCCTTAGCTCTATCTCTATGGACGTATTGAGGGATGCTGGGGTGAGGCCTTAGATACACTGTGTGACATTATGATTGGTTAGTTGCGAGCCCAATTTGTAAGCCCTTGCCAATAGGGGCTTACGTGTTGGTATGGGTAGGACATCAGGGGAAGTGTTATGTGGTGTTTGATCCGGGCACTTTAGCTCTATCTCTATTCCATGATGGGTGCATGTGGGATGGCAATGGTGTTTGATCCATTGGGCGGCTTCACACACTCGTGTATAGAGGTGCGACGGCCATCAATCCTTCCTATTACACATTGCAAACTTATAAACCAGACTAAAGATATGAATTGAATGCATGCATATGTTTGTTGTATTGTTTTATTTGCTCACTAAGCCATGTTATGTGCTCAACCTTTTGACGTCGAATATTTTAGTTGATGATGCAGGTCCTATCGTGGAAGATTATATGAATCCACCAATGTACGAACATGTTGCTTCGATGGATGTGGAAGCTATGGTGGAGTCGCATGATTCGTCATGCGAGTGCAACTCATGTGTTTTCGATTAGATTTAGTTGTTGGATTATTAGAACATGTAATAGATTACTTTATTTTATTTTATGTCTTTAGTCTTTTGGAGATAATCGGATAATTAATTATGTTATCATTGTTTGATACTCAGTTCATTTATATTAAAGACTTTTGCTATTGTTTATTAACTCTGATTATGGTTGTGGTTGTATTTGTTTGATCAAATGGGCATGGGCTATACGAGATCCTGGTTGAACCATTGGTTCATAGACGGCTAATCACACCATTCTAGTTGGTTCAGAATTGGGGTGTGACGCTACCGTTGAAGATTACATGAACACACCGACGTATGGACACGTAGCGGCGATAGATGTGGAAGCTATGGAAGAGCCGCATGATCCGTCGTGCGAGCGCAATTCATGTGTTTTGAATTAATTTAGTTATTTGGTTATCAGGACTTGTAATTGATTAATTTATTTTATTTTATGTTTTGAGTTACTTTGGAGATAATTGGATATTTAATTATGCTATCACTTTTAGATACTTAGTTCATTAGTATTAAAGACTTCCGCTATTGCTTATTTAATCTGATTATGCTTGGGGAATGTATCTGGTTTAATCGGATGGGCACAACCTATACGAGATCCTCGTTGAACCATTGATTTTCTTGACGGTTCGTCACACCACTTGTTAGTCCAGATTTGGGGTGTGACAAAATATCCCAATAACAGATATATGATGAAAACCGAAGCTGGTTATGCCACTTTAAGTAGTATGTTTAAAGACAAGAAGGTCACAAGTGTCAAGTAAGATACATATGATTGCTAGTTTAATAAATGTATAAGAACATCAATCTAAGACATATATGTCTTAGGTGGTTATACAATATGTCACATCCCAATTTTGACTGAACCAGAAGTGTGAGTGAACTGCCACTAAACCAACGGTTCACACCAGGATCTCAATAAGACCGTGTCCACTAACACAAACCAATGCATATAACCACAATCAGAATACGATTAAATACAACGGAAGTCTTAAATTAAATGAACTGAGTTCTACATTGTAAGTATAGTAACCAATTATTCTCCACACCAAAACATAAATAAAATATCTTTACACAATTTATGAATGCAACTGAAATAAAATAAAATAAAATAAAACCATCCTAGAGGTACACGCAGTAAGGGCACTCGCATGAAGCGTCATGCTCGTCCTCCCCTGTTTGCACTTCCAGGGCAGCAACTCTTCCATATACTAGAGCATCCACGTACTCCCCCACAGTATAACCTGCATCAATATCTAAAAATAGTATGTACACAAGGGTGAGCTCACAACATAGCTCAGTAAGAAAATCAGACAATGCAACAAACAACATGCATGAATAACATTCACATTATGGTCTGGTTTTAAGTTTGCAATGTACTATAGAAAGGATTGGTGGCCACCGCACCTCTATACATGAGTGTGTGAATCCGTAATGGATCAAACACCACTGTTGTCCCATATGCACCCAGTATGGAATAGAGATAGAGTTAAAGTGTTTGGATCAAAAACTGCCAACACTTCCCCTGATGCCCTACCCATACCAACACGTAAGCCCCTATTGGCGATGGCTTACAAACTAAGCTCGCAACTAACCAATCCTATATGTCATCAAAGTAGGCCCTATCCCAGCACATCTCCCCATGGCATAGAGATAGGGCTCGAGTCTAGTGGCCAGGCTGGAGACCACAATGCCAATTCCTCCCCCTGATACCCTACCCGCACCAAGCATGCTAAGACAAAAGCGATACGAAAGGTGCTAGTGCGAGGAATGATCTCAGACCCCAGGCCCTTCCCATTCCACACACCAACAAAAACAATCATATGCATAACAATCACATCCTAGCAAAGCGAGTATGCATGAACAATATAATAACTGAAAGTAAAGATGATATGCGAGTATGCACAATACCAATCCACAGAATCATAATTATTAACAACGTTTTACTGTTATTAAGTTATTAAGGTTTAGGTCTTATTCCCTTACCTGACGCTTGATTGCTAGCTTGCTCCGCGTCATAGAATCCAAACTCGCTATCACAAGGTCCTACATGATGTTAAGATTGAATTAGAATTAGTTTCTTAGGGTTTACGTTGGTCGAAAAACCAATTGGATCAAAATATACCCCTTACAGTGCATACCGGTCGCAGGTACCGATCGCTGCACTGTGGGGAAAGGTGCGACCGGTATGGTTGACCGGTCCCCTACAGACCAGCTCCCTAGAGGTACGGGTCGCAGTACCGGTCGCATATGTTGCAAACGGTATGGTCGACTAGTATGCCTCCGGAAGACCACCAACTTGGTGTTCGCCTTCCGTCGATTACCCCCTATTAATTATAGGGTTTCTCCTATGCATTCTAGGCCTGAGCAACGAGTTAGAGTTGTTTCATGTTCCATTCAAGTCCTAGTTTTGATGATCCTTAGCCTAGAATGCGAATCTAGGGTTTATCGACTGTATTAGGGTTTGATGACAATATAAGGGTTTTAGATCAATACCTCGCCTTGCATGGTATTGATCAATTCATGATTAATCATCTATAATGCTTAACTTAGAGGAAAGTTCAAGCACTTACCGTTGATTCACAATTATGGTGTTCTTCGTCCAACGACGGCTCCTCTCCCACCTTTCTTAGCTCCTTCTCCTTCTTCGATCTCATTCTCTTCTCTAGGGTTTGTGAGGATCAATCAAGGAGTTTTAAGGAGATTTAAGGGTCATTAAATAGACTAGGATATAGTTTAGGAAGTTTCCCTACGTTAGAAAAAGTCCCTAGGCTTGAGATTTTGGCAAACGGGGCCCACGGAGATCCGTTTCTGGATCTAAGCAGTCTACCCGAGCAGACATACCGGTCGACCGGTACATCAACCGGTACCATAAACCGGTATAGAATTTTATCCTAAATTTGGTCCGTTTTCGTACCTGATTGTCACCCACTCGTCCCATCTGGCCCGATGATGATTGGAAGACCTGTTACGACATGAATTAAAGGTTTAGATCGGGTTCATGGAGTGCGGGTCTTACACAATATATCTAGGGAAACTAATGGAATAGCGTGTTTTTGACATTACTTAGTCAGGGTAGTTCTGACTAGTTTAATTATTTAGCTTTTGACTACTAAGGTGGTATATATCTAACTAAATGAGCCTAAAGCCCATGGCATAAGTCATGTGATGAAAACCCAACCTACGTGATAGAAAATCCCTGAAATTAGGTTCAATGAATAAAAACAAAGTCATCAGATGACTTGTTTAGTACTATCATAATTTTGTTCATTCTGTTTAGATGGAGAAGTATTACTCACCACAAAGATCAAAAGATGAGTCATAAGAATTTTAATCAAGCCATATACATCCCATTAAAATGGGGAGGTGTGTTAACTGTGGTGCACACTTTTGGCTGACCTAAGTAAATGTTGGAAGTGGAACTGCCTCCGATGAGCGTTTTAAGGGCGAACTCTCTAAACATTCATGAATCGAAGATAGGGACATGGTTGGATAAAAAAAAATGTCCACCTTTTACGAAAGGAATTGTTCGAGGGTCGGATTGTAAGGGGTGGCTGTTTGGCCGGTCAGCTACACCAATGAGGAAAGGTTCAAGGAGTGTTGTTTCACCTGTACTATGTAATGTGGCCTCTCAAACTTAGTGTAGATTTAAGTCTAAAAGACATTTACAACAACGTCTCTTATATGTCTTCATGAGATTAACAGTCTACTTCCGGTTTTATTGATCTTTTTGAAACTTGTAGGGAATTGTTGTTTTGAAATCCAAAAACAAAGTTAAAGTTATTCAAAGTTTTATTTTAGTTATAGAGGGGATTTCAAATTAGGTTTTGTTTTGAGTTGGTTGAGCTAGTGGGAGTTTTAGTCCCACATTGCTTTAGGACAAAGTTGAGATTTACATGGATGCGGATGCAAATGCAAATGCGGTCGTTGCAGATATGGATACATATTTATACGTATGTACCCTTTTGGAAGGTGGTGACCTATACGTTTGGTATGCAGAGGTACACCCATACGTATAGACGTACATTTGGTATCCCTTTCATTTCCATAAGGTACCTTTATGTAGGGAGGTATTTCTACGTATTAAAGGAGGGCAATCTGAGCCCTTGATCCAAGTGTCCTTTGGATCGGGTGCTTCTTGGTTTTCTGTTTGAAGGCTGCATTGTTAGGCTATGCCCCTCAGTTCAAAGGTACTCAGAATTCACAATGGATTTCTCTCTCTCTCTCTCTCTCTCTCTCTCTCTGTTTGATCAGAATCGAGCCCAACCTGTTTTAAGGATTGTTGATCTCAGTGGTCGGTTCTTCTGACGAGGTTCAACTGTTTGAGTGCACATAACTCGGAAGGCTTTAAGGGACTATTTTATCTTTGAGGTTGATTCACAAGAATCCTTTGCACTAAAGGAGGTGAAGAAGGGAAACTTAGGGTCACCCCTTCATTTCTTACCTGGAATAGTTTCAAGGCGAGCTAATTTTTTCAATGGCCTCTGTATTCAGAGTTTAGACATTAGGGAAGCTGGAGAAGCTCATCAATTGAAAAAATAGAAACCGTAAATGGGAAAAAGAAAAAATCTAGAACCAAAAAATAAATAGGGGGACCATCATCTCTTGCCGACCAACAACACCAAACTGGAGGAAAAATTCAATACAGTTCCATAACACCTGCCCCTGCCCACATCTCCCTCCCCTCTACCCATCTGTTGATTTCTCACATTTGTTGGGGAAACTATGTTCTAACCACATGGAAGTTGCCTAGGGATTTGGTTCAATTTTTCTAGTGAAAACTCCGTGCTCTAGGATAAGTATGAGAACAATTACTGAAGACCACGGATCCACATCCTCTCCTCCAAGAGAATCTCGAGGAGGTGGCACCCCCATTAGATGGACGATATCTAGGGCTCGAGTGAATCCGAGCTTCCATCCAAGTTGACACAGCTTGTCAGCTCAAATTCTCAATCCCAAGTGTCGCCACCTCTCCTCCAGATTCTTTTAGAGAGAGATTTGAATCCATTAACAGACTAAGCCTCTATGTTACAAGTTTTAGATATTAAGGGTGGTATGTAATATTGTCAAGAAACTAGTGACTTGTAAGTGTAATTAGTCAAAACTACAGGGGGGTAATATGTGTAATTTTTCCTCGAAATGGCTGAAGGTCAGAGATTTTATTAAATTTTTATGATTTTCTTTCATTTTATGCCAATATTTTAATATTAAAAATGCCTGATCCAGAAGCTGCTCTCGAAAGGTGGCTGTTACGGCCCAGATTGAACCAGTGGCAGATATCGTATGCGATACCTGAATTTACATAATCTTGTTAAGAAGCCCATATTAACTGGATAGACACATGGTTCAAGTAATTGGTATCGATTCAGTCGATTCATATCAATTTTGGAACTGAATGATCCCTGATCCAATCCTATTTTAATATTATTATATATGGGATAAAAAGAGAGCCGAATCATCTGATGCAAGTAGTTCTCTAGTAAGCCATTTGATGATAGTTGTGGCTGACTTCATGCAACAATTAGCACTTCTTCACCATCACAGCATCCATGGAGTGTTAAGCAGGAGTCTCCTAGGGTGATCAGATCTAGACAAATTAGCAGTCAAAACATCAGATTTCGAAGTCCTTGCAACTCCTTCCAACATAGAGGAGAGAAAACGTAGAAGCTCAAACAAACATGTCCGAGATGGAAATAGTTATCCATTTAATGCGGGAAAGATGATTGACGAACATGCATGGAAGAAGGGGAAGGGTTGTCCGTAGAAGAGCCACCACCGTAATAAGAATCACCTTCCAAAACAGTATCCGCAAATCTATAAAGATTCGAGCCAGAACTCTGCTTCAGAACTGACAGGGATGGGGTAGATGTCAGCCCTAGAAATCCTTGTTCCAGAGACGACTGTGACCCAAACAAGCCTTTCCTCCTGGATGCTGGATCGTTAAAACTGTTCTCAACGTAAGTGTTACTGAAGTTTCCATCCCCATACCATCCACAAGGCCCAACACCATTAGCTGTAATTTGCCCAACCCCATTTCCTCCAAGTAAAGCACCACAAATTCCAGAAATTGGGCCAGTGGACTGAAAACCACCACTTCCTCTTGATGTCCCAGCTACCCTTGCTCCAGCTGCTGCAACAGTTGCAAGCCCACCGCCGATGTCAGCTATAGTGCTGAAAACGTTTTCAGTTGCATCCTGTACTGCTGCACTGGTCATTGATGAGACACCTGACCATTCAGTGAGCACCCCAGGAAATCCACCTGTGAAAAGTTTTATACCAGAAAATCCATCATTTAAGCTGTTGCCACCAGCGAGACCAAAAGTCCTTCGATCATGTGACACCAAGATAGCAGGAGGCCCTTGAGACGAAACATTGGCGGCAGGCCAAGGATGTTTCACTTCTTGGGTTCTCATCTTTTTTGAGGATTCAATTTCACCAGCTTTTCTCTTCAAATTCGCTTTTTCTTCCATTTTTTTTGCTAGATCTGCAATCTCTTTCTCCAAATTGGTTATTTTGTCATTGAGATTGCATCCTGCAAGAATCTTCATAGGATCCATCTTGTGGTCCTCCAAACACTTAATTAAGGATTTCAGGGCAGCAAGCTGCTTTTCATTTGCTGCTTTCTGTTGCAGAATGTGACAGCATTGTAAGATCAAAATTAGAACCCTGTGAGCATTGTGTCTGTGTGCGCGTGCGCGCGCGCGTGTGTGTGTGTGTGTGTGAGAGAGAGAGAGATACCAGTGGTGCAGGAGAACCTTGTGCTTCTCTCCTTGTTCTTTTCCAAACTTCTTTGGATTCGCGTAAAAATGATATAAGAATTTTTTGAGGAGGGAATTTTTCCTCAACTCGAAAAGTACAAGCAACATCAATAGCTTCAATATGCATTCTGTTCTTCACCATTCCATGAATGATATCTGTGACACAATGGGGGAGTTTGAGAACTTCTTAATAATCCAGACACTCCAGTTACAATTTAATTGAGTAGAATTTGGTTTGTCTACACTCCAAATCTGGAAGTAACACTCAGGGAATATGTTATTGTCAGCAGTTACACTATTTGTTCCAATCAATGTTAGAGACATTCATATGTGCTACATGGCATCAAGTATCCTATTATCAATTACCTCACGTTCATAAGAAAACAATAACAGCGACTACTAATATCACTATTACAGGGATTCTTGAATAGAACAAACATGGACAAAGAGACCTGGAACTGGAGCTTCTGTAAACTGAAGATGCTAAAGGGTAGGAATCAATTTACTCAAGGCGACTTATTTTAAGCAACTAGCATAGAAGGAAATTAAAATGAGAATGAAGTCTTAGCCTAGTGAAATATATTTAACCTGACAATCTTAGATGACATGCAGATACTTGCCAAACCAAGAAAAATAAGCAAGAATATGCAAGAAATACAAATAATAAATTGGTTGTCATGAAAAGTAGGACGAAAGAATGCAACAGGGCAATTGAGACAGTAAACATGGCCATTAACAAAGAAGTTCTTAACAAATACTAGTAGGGATCAACAAGAAAGCAGGGGTTGTATTGGGTCACCATAGTTGAGCCAATAACATCATAATATACAAGGAAGAAATTTAAGAAATAAAGAATAAGTTCAATATTCAATCATAGTTTAGAAAACAGACCAAATTGGCAGTTGAACCAGAAAAAACCCGAAACAGCCCTATTTTTAATTCATAATGTTTCCCCGGCTCAAAACTGCTAGAACACTAGAAAAAACACAGAGCAGGGGCCTATCTAGGTTCAACTCCTGGTCTGGTTTTAAAAAACTATGGTTTCAACTGCATCTTGTGCAGATCAGTCTAATGCAAACATACCATGTCAATATCCTTGTACCTTTGCTGCTTTTTTTTTCCTGGGGTGGGGGTTAATAATAGTTTGCTATTCTTCATAACCATGTCAACTAATTGTAACAAACACATGTAAATCTAATGCCTCCAATCTGTCACATTCTATCCAATCCAAGGTACCACACTAGTTTGCGTGGATATCTATAAATCCACAAAAATTAATCGAACCTAAAATAATTCCAACTTTTGTTTCCACAACAAATAAGAGCACAAATTTGAGAAAGTATCTCAGCCTGAACACACCAGATATTAAAGTGTACCAAAAAACAAGGAAAAAGTTGCAAAATTCAGTAATAAATTGTTTTATAAAAATAGCCTCGAGAGACACCATCCATAGCAAGAGTCAGCTAGAGAATTGACTGATCTTGGCTGGCAACGGAATGAGGTGGCTCACTTGGAGCCTGAACTCTGCCTCTCGGAAAGCAGAGTATCTATGAAACCCTCCAGACAACATCCTTAGAATAACAAAATAGGAAAAGTACCAACTCAAATAAAATCCCAATGGTTGTATGAAGGCACCTACAATTACTGAATTACCACAAACCAGCAATAAAATGATGCCATGTCATAGATGCAGAATAACAATGAACAAACAAAAAATCTACTTCCATCAGCAAGTACAGTGGCACAAAGCCAAAAAAGGAATATCTTTTCATAGGACTCTTCTCACTCAATTGCTTTACTCTTCATAGGAAAGAAAATTCTCAGGTACGATACGTCAACCCATTGGGCACATTGCATAATACCTTGAAGCACTCGCATCAGGACTCTACCCCTTCTCCACCGCCCTCCCAAAAAAAATAAGTTGGAGGAGAATTCATGGTTGATATCCAAAATTGGTGAAGTTACAGTTTCAGGCTGTGTAAGGATATGACAGTCTCAAACAGTGTTTAAAGTCACTCTATCGTAAAGTCAGTTTTAAAGGTAACAAAATTCCAGAATTTCATTCTGAAAAACAAAACTTCCCAAAGTTTAGAATATTGGCAATAGAGATCTGAAATATCTTACCAAAATTTTCATTTTTTTTTTTTCGAATCTAGGCATATTTTTTATTTTTATTCTTATACAACCAATACATTGCGTATGAATGAGTACCAAGTAATACAATGACGCGGAGATGCTTTAGTTGACTAAATTAATTAATAGTTGTAACAATTTCACAAAGAGATGGACAACAAGCTTAGAAACCAGAAATCAAAGAGAGAATAAGACAGAAGAGAAGAAGAAGAGAAGGAGAGAGAGAATTCGACACAGCAGTGTGCTGTAGCCGAAAATAGTAAACTGCTCTCTCCTCAATTACTTTTATTTATAGAGAATGCAAACACCCATTACAAGGAAAGTACCTATAATAGGAGAGGACTAAAAGAAGAAATTACAATGGACTCATAATAGAAATAACCAAACACAAGAAAGGAAACAAACTAAACACAAGAAAGGAAACAAACTAGGAGCTCCATATAGATATCGGCTGGCGGTAATTACCACCCAGCCGATACCGATATGGGCCCTAATGGGCCATATCGTAACACGCTCCCTTAAGCTGGCATGTACAAATCACCCAATCCAAGTTTGTAACAACTTAACCGATACGCTGGTCCAAACAAGGGCTTTGTAAGAATGTCTGCAAGCTGATTTGAAGAAGATACAAAAGGAGTGACAACTAGCTTCTTCATAATAGCATCTCGAACAAATGACAATCCACCTCTATATGTTTGGTACGCTCGTGGAACACTGGATTGCTAGCAATGTAAATAGCAGCTTGATTGTCACACATCAAAGACATAGGTCGTGAAACAGGAAATCCAAGTTCTTGCAAAAGATTTCTTATCCATAATAATTTAGTAGCAGTCTGTGCCATAGCACGGTACTCAGCTTCAGCACTGGACTTGGATATAGTAATTTGCTTCTTACTTCGCCACGAAACGAGATTACCTCCAACAATGGTATAGTATCCAGTAATTGAACGCCTATCACCATCAACTCTTGCCCAATCAGCATCATAAAAACCAACAATATCAAGGTGGCAATGACGATGATAAATAAGACCAGTACTAGATGGACTTCTTGAGATATCACAATATTCGACAGACAACTTCCCAGTAGACAACCTTAAGAGCATGCATAAATTGACTAACCACTCCAACAACAAAGGAAAGGTCAGGCCGAGTTATAGTAAGATAGATCAGCTTTCCAACCAAGCGTCTATACTTATGAATATCAACATATTCAGGACTATCACATGTTTCAAACTTCTGATGTGGGTCCATTAGTGTATCAGTTGGTTTGGCTCTAAGAAGTCTTGTTTCAGAAAGCAGATCAAGTACATACTTCCTCTGAGAAAGACTAATACTCTTACTACTTCGAACCACTTCAATCCCCAAAAAATAGTGAAGTAGTCCTAGGTCTTTCATCTAAAATTGTGTGTTCAAGTAAGACTTGATTTCAGCAATACCAGACTTGTCATTCCGAGTAATAATAATATCATCAACATACACAGCAATAATAGTGATAGTAGAGGAACGACATCATACAAAGACAGAATGATCAGAGTAACAGGCAGTGAAACCAAATTTGTAATGACATTGTAGAATTTATCAAACCAAGCACGAGGAGACTGTTTAAAGCATAGATAGCCTTAAGTATTTTGCATACTTTAGTGAATTTCCCTCCCTGAGCAACGCACCCTAGAGGTTGGTCCATATAAACTTCCTCGTGAAGATCGTCATATAAGAATGCATTCTTGACATCCATTTGATAAAGGGGTCGGTCAAAATTCACAGCCAAAGAGATAATAACACGAACATAATTGAGACGAGCCACAAGAGAGAATGTCTCAAAATAATCAACCCCATAGGTCTAAGTAAACCCTTTGGCAACAAGTCTAGCCTTCAGTCTATCAACATTGCCATCAAAGTTATGTTTAATTATATATACCCATCTGCAACGAACAACCGAGTGACCCTGAGGGAGATCAACAAGGGTCCAAGTTTGGCGAGCCATCAGAGCATCCATCTCAGCATCCAATGCTGCTAACCCTGAATGGGACAAGGCTTGGGAAAAAGAAGTAGAAACAAAGGTAGTGGAGAGGGAGTGAACCAAATTTTGGTGACAACGAGGAAGATGGGCGGTAGAAACAAAAATGCTCAATAGAAAAATTAACTACAGAACGCTGAGTACAAGTACGAGTACCTTTACGTAGAGCAATAGGGAGATCAGAAGAGACCTCAGGATCAGGAGGAGTGAGCTAAGGCAACCCATGGCAGTGGTAAGCCACATTGGCACCCAAGGCAAGCTCCATATGTTATATCTGAAGCCATAGTATAAGTGAGCTTATCTTTTGGAAGAAAGGTAAGATTATGAAATTTATAAAGATAGAAAGAAGAAATGACAGAAATTTATAACATGAGGGGGGTAATCATCATGTTTTTGGTCTAGGTATCTTGGCACATAAGGTGAGTAGTAGCCTAGAACTCAAGGGGGGCTGCCTTATTGCCTACGCAACAATATAACTACTATGACAAATGTTGAATGTCGTCCTTATTGGATAGTGGGCATTAGAGTAATTTATATTATGTTTTTGTTTTATTTATTTCCCTTGTTAACTAAGACTTTTCCTTTCCTCAGTTAACTGGGACTCCTAGTCTCTCTAGAGTTCCTATTAGTTTGTAATCTCTCTTATTATAAATAAAAAGCTGGGATAGTGGGAAAATCAGTCTCTCCCATTCACTCTTTCTTTTCATTCAATATGGTATCAGAGCTAACCTAGCTCTTCCCTTCCCCTCCCCTATCCTCTTCTCTTTTCCTCTCTCCTTTTTTCTTCTTGGATACCTGCCGCCACCACTCCCTATGGTTTTCAACCTTGCCACAAGCCTCCGCAAGCCCAACCAGACCTGCCGCAAGCCTCTACAGGCCCTACCAGCCCTGCCGAGACATCACACACCTATCGCCAGCCTTGCCACATCTTACTAAATCTACCAACAGTCCCTAAAACCAAGAAAAAACCCTACCGCAGATCTCTCTTACCCTTCCTACTACTACCGTAAACCTTTATCACCCATTGTTATCAATTCTATGACCTAAACTTCTTCCCAAAGGTTATTCTCCTTTGTTTGCCATGTATCCCTTAGTAATGAGATTTTTTTTAACATAGATCATACGAAGCACCTACATTGAGTCTTCTCTACATACCTGAAGATTGAACATTGCTACTAATATGGTTTCTATTTCCCATACGACTGATACACAACACTTCTTGTAGAGAGTTTGATTAATCTAGTATGGTTATTTGAGAAATATTACCAGAAATCGATTGTTTATCCATTCCCAGCATATTATCAGTTTTGTTTTTTTGGTTGTTTTGAGTATCCAAAATGTCGAGATTATTTTTTCCTTGTGCTAACAATGTCTTCTGAAGTAACCTATGTTGGAATGGATATTTATAAGATGGACAATCTCACAATTCTCACAAATACCACAAAACTTGATGGTGGCAATTATCTGATGTGGTCCCGTGCCACACAACTCTCTATCACTGTCCGGGGGTTATCTGGCTATCTCACAGGAGCCAAAACTAAACCCTTTACTAAAGGTTCTTCTTTGGACAAATGGAATGCTGAAAATTCCTTAATGATGCAATATCTCCTCAATTCCATGCAACCTATCATTGCCGAGGGATATTTACTATTGGATACTGCTGCACAAATTTGGGAGTCTGCCAAGGACACATATTCCCAAGTTGGGAATGATGCAGTAATTTATGCTCTATAAAAGAAGGTTCATGGAACTACACAGAAGGAGTTAACTGTCTCTCAATACTACACTCAGTTACGTGATCATTGGCAAGCCATTGATTTTTATGACTCAATACATGCCAAGTGTGATGAAGATGTTACACTTTTTAAGAAACGGGAAGAAAAATACTACACCTTTTTGGCAGGATTGAATGTTGAGCTTGATCCCATATGCTCACAGATCCTCAACAAGGATCCCTTTCCCACACTTGAGCAGACATATGCTATGGTTCAGCTTGAAGACCAAAGAAAAGCTACTATGTTATTACCCTATATCCCTAATAGGTCTGCCCTCTAGACATCTATTGCACCTCCCAAGGGCTCCACTGCATCCAGAGAAATGGGGAAATGTAAGCATTGCGGTAAACCTTGGCACACTAAAGATACATGCTGAAAACTCCAGCGTAAACCAACAAACTTTGAAGCCAAGAGACGGGACAAATTTATGCAGAAAACCAAGAACTTCAAGGGCTCACAGGTACATCAGATTGAAGTTCATCAGGTCACTAATCCCAAGGCTCCACTGTCGGACAATCAAATTCTTTATGCACTCCATCTGTTCCTGCTCCTACCTCTACCACTCCAGGTTCTCACCTTGCTTATTCAGGTATGTGTTTTAATGATCACTGTGCGTCAATGGTTTATAATCCTTGGATTATTGACTCAAGAGCCACATACCACATCACTGGTAGCCATAGCCTATTTCATCAGTATTTTCCTAATCCAAAAACTAATACTGCTCATGTGGCGGATGGGACTCTTTCCTTTGTATCAGGGACGGGTTCCATTCAATGTACTCCTTCTCTAGCTTTGCAGTCTGACCTTCATGTTCCAAAATTTAATATCAATCTTATATCTATCAGTAGTATTACCTGTGCTTTAAACTGCAAACTTATGTTTTTTTTTTTCCCCCTCTTATTGTCTGTTTCAAGATTTGGCAACAAAGAGGACGATTGCATGTGGTAGGATGCAAGGTGGTCTGTATTTGCTTGAGGAAGGTATCCCAAAGTCTGTTTCAGCTTCCCCAAGCCCATTGCATCATCTCTTTTCGGCATCCTCTGATCTTCAACAGTGGCACCAGCAGCTCAGTCATCCGTCATTTAAAGTTTTAGCGAGTCTTGTCCCTTATTTAGCAAGTAAATGTAAACAAGACAATTTTTTTTTTTTGCAAAATTTATATTCTGGCTAAGCAAACTCGATCTTCGTATAGTCCATCATTCAAACGTAGTAGTAATGTCTTCCATTTAGTTCATTCTGATGTTTGGGTGCCAGCTGGAACTAATTCCATTACTGGTCACTGCTGGTTTGTTACATTTATAGATTATTATTCTAAACTACTTGGGTTTACCTTTTACACAATAAAAGTGAGGTGTTTCAGTGCTTTCATCAGTTCCACTAGATGATTAAGACTCAATTTCAAGCTTCTTTAAAAATTTTCAAGAGTGACAATGGCAGAGAGTACATAGATGGAGAGTTTCAACATTATCTGGCAAATAATGGTATTTTGCACCAGACCAGTTGTGTGGATACTCCTACTTAAAATGGGGTGGCTGAAAGAAAGAATCGTCATCTCCTTGAAGTAACTCGTGCGTTGATGTTTGCTAGAAATATGCCACCACAATATTGGAGTGATACAATCCTTACCTCAGCCTACTTTATCAACCGTGTTCCAACCCCAGTCTTGGATCATCACTCTCCTTTAACCCTATTTATCAGTGATGCCTCCCATATTGTTCCCCCTAAGATCTTTGGCTGCATGAGCAATTTGCGCAATCATCGATCTCTAGGAAAATTAAAACCCCATGGTTTTCGTTGTCTTTTCTTGGGATATTTTCCAACCCAGAAAGGCTATAAATGTTACCACCCTCCCACCCGCCACGCTTTCGTCTCCATGAACGTTATCTTTTATGAGCACCTCTCTTACTACCCAGCGTTCCATCTTCAGGGGGAGCCTAGTCTTCAGGAAGATGAGCCTATTATCACACCTGTGCCCTCTCCCCTTCCAATTCAGGAGAAGACAATAACACTTCCTGAGCCTACATCACCCTCTTCTAAGCCTACATCACCTTCTCCTAAACACTCTACTGCACAAATTCCCATGGAGACACATCGCCTTCAAGTCTACAGCCATACCAGACTGAAGCAGGGAAGGACCACCACCATCAATGCACCTATACACTTCCCTTCATTAGCTTTGGAACCAAAAATAGTTTCAGAACATGAGATCCTTCAGCCTGGTAATATTCTTCCCTCTGAGTCAGATTTACTTATTGCCCTTCATAAAGGAAGGCACTAGGTCCTGTACTCAACATCCTATATCTCAGTATGTCTCTTATAAATCATTGTCTCCGTCATATCTTGCTTTTTCTCTACTTTGTCTTCTGTGTCTATTCCCAAACATTGGCAGGATGCAATAGCAAATGTGAGATGGAAGGCAGCCATGGTAGAGGAAATGACTGCCTTGAGAAAAAATGAGACATGGGACCTAGTCGAACTTCCACTAGGGAAGAAGACTGTTGGGTGTAAGTGGATCTTTATTGTAAAGCAGAAAGAAGATGGGTCGGTAGATAGATACAAGGCCAGATTAGTTGCTCGTGGATTCACACAGACTTATGGAATCGACTATCAGGAGACCTTTGCCCCAGTAGCAAAAATGACTACTATCCGTGTCATTTTAGCCTGTGCAGTACACTTTGATTGAGATCTACAGTAGCTGGACATCAAGAATGAATTTCTTCAAAGGAGTTAACTGAGGAAGTGTACATGGATGTTCCTCCAGGGTTTACCTCATCAACCACTGCAAGAAAAGTATGTAAGCTGAAACGATCTCTCCATGGACTCAAGCAACCACCCAGGGCATGGTTTGGGAGATTTTACAGAGCTATGACTTCTGTAGGCTATAGACAAAGCAATGCCGATCACACATTGTTCATTAAGCAGAGGGAGGGAAAAATTACTATTCTCATAGTTATATGTTAATGATATTGTGGTTATTGGTAGTGATGATGAAGAAATTAGACAACTGAAGATCTTATTGGGAAAAGAGTTTGAAGTCAAAGACCTAGGAAAACTGAGATATTTCCTTGGAATTGAAGTTGTTCGCTCCACCAGAGGTATATATTTGTCTCAGAGAAAGTATATACTTGATCTTCTCTCAGAGACGGGTCTCTTAGGGTGTCGGCTCTATGAAACACCAATTGACCCTAATGTCACACTGCAAGAAAAGACCGATACACCAGTTGACAAGGAACAGTACCAATGACTAGTTGGAAAGTTGATATATCTAACTCACAATCGATCTGATATTGTTTTTGCAGTGAGCTTGGTGAGCCAATTTATGCATGACCCTTATACTTCTCATATGGATGCAATTCTCCGCATTTTGCACTATCTTAAATCTTCTCCTGGAAGAGGAATCTTAATCTCCTCTTAGGGTCATCTCAGAGTTGATGCCTATACTGATATAGACTGGGCAGGAAATCCATATAGAAAATTTACTTCAGGATATTGTACCTTTATTGGACGGAACCTGGTGACTTAGCGCAACAAGAAGCAGAATGTGGTAGCCCGTTCAAGTGCAGAGGCTGAGTTTAGAACTATGGCTCAGGGGATATGTGAGTTGTTATGGTTGCAGGGATTACTCAAGGATCTGGGAATCCATACCACCCAGCCTATGAGGTTATTTTATGACAATAAGGCTGCAATCAGTATTGCTCACAATCCAGTGCAACATGATAGAACCAAGCATGTAGAAATTGATCATCACTTTATCAAGGAAAAATTAAATAATGGACAAATCTGTATTCCATATGTTCAGTCTAGTGATCAAGTGGCAAATATCTTTACAAAAGGACTCCCAGGGAAACAATTTCATCCATTATTATCCAAGTTGTGCAGGGCTGATATATATGCACCAACTTGAGGGGGAGTGTTGAATGTCATCCTTATTGGATAGTGGGCATTAGAGTAATTTATATTATGTTTTTGTTTTATTTATTTCCTTTGTTAACTAGGACTTTTCCTTTCCTTAGTTAACTGGGACTCCTAGTCTCTCTAGAGTTACCTTTCCTTAGTTAAGTAGGATTCCTAGTCTCTCTAGAGTTCCTATTAGTTTGTAATCTCTCTTATTATAAATAAAAGCTGGGATAGTGGGAGAATCAATCTCTCCCATTTACTCTTTCTTTTCATTCAACAATAAGCAATATTTATTTACACAAGAAAGCATGAATAGGTGTTGCAATGACTAGAAAATACAATAAGAAACAAGTAAAAAACAAATATGAAAAAGTATTTAAAAATTTATTAAAAAAGGGAGAATACACTCTTATTTCAGCTGATACTCAAAAATCCAAAATTACTCAAAATTTTAGACTCTTTCAACAAAATTTAAACTGTAAAGATGAGCCCTAATTTTATCATTTCCGATGTATTTTTGTATACAATTGTTACATTTAGACCCTCCAGTATAGAGGTATTTTTGTACTTGTTTACTGAACAGTTTACCTATAAATATAATTCTTTTGGGTGGACCAGAAGGAGATCACCCTCCAAAATCAGTATTCTGTGTTTTGGTACTAGGTTTTCATATTTCTACAGCGATAATCGATTCACATAAACCACATCAAAATGAAATTTTGAAAACATTAACAAAATTTTAAATGGAAAATTACATGATTTTTTTTATAAAACCTTCTGTAATTATGCAAGTACATGGTCAGGTTCAAACCAATCTGACTTTACTTATCATTGTAGTGTTTTCGAAACTTGTTTGAAAATATCAATTTTTTTCTGCAAACCATCAGTGTTGCTGAAACAATAAAGGGAAACCCATACAAGGTCGACCATATGGTAGAGACAAACCACAATTTAACAAGTGATCTATTTAAAGAATCCCTATCCATCCAAAAGTTAGACAGCCATATTACCATCCATGTAGCACTAAAATAATCACCATGATTACAATGCTTGATATGACTACAATTAGACAAGGAAACGAGACCCAATTAAAAAAAATCTACATCCGAAGGTCCCTCAAAATTCCATATCAGAACCTGATTTTATTCCTATTCCTAGATCAAATTTAATTTAATAAAAGGACGAAAATGATGTGTACAAAGCGATAAATTTCCAAGGAAAAGAGAGTATGATGTGAATAGCACAACTATCAATCTATCATCCTGATCATTTTGAGGCAGCACCTTTCTTTGCACTAGTGGAATGCTAAAAATGCCAAAACTGCATCCTATAGGAGATCTATATAAATATTTTCTAAAATTGACTTCCCTTCTCTTTCTTTTTTTTTTTTTTTTTTTTTTTGTTGCCCGGGGGGGTAGGGGGACTTCCTACTCTACTGGCACCCATAGGCTACTTGTACACTGCTAGAGATACAGAGGAAGGGGAGAGGGGGGAAGGGTACAATGTGAAGACAGGAGAATCGATCCCATGACCTCCTGGGTGCCTGGCCACCTGCACACTACCAGCAGGACACCAACCAACTGAGCAAGGTAGTTGTTCACAACTGATTTCCTTCTGTCACTTCAATATTCAGAAATCAAAGATTGTCAACAATTTGTGCTGTTCTAGGCAACAATTCTTGCCATTTCTTCTATAATTTTAGACCTCTGCTTTCATGGTGAGTTGTTGGCAATCCCCTAAAGATCGTTGCCAACAACTATAAAGCACTGCTAGAGTAGAAGAGTAATAAGGAACGAGTAAACAGGAAAATAAGTTATATGATAAAACTAATGTCACACAATCCCAAAGAAAAACAACCTAAGGTCCATAGATGAAAGTCATTGATCATTTTTGAATAAAACGATGAAATGATTCTACACTTAGTCTTAACAACTTAAAAATAAAAAGTGAGAAAAGGCTATATGTTCAGGAGGTTAACACAACCCCATAAGGGACAGTGATGAATAACGAATAAGTATGCTGATCTATATCAATTAATTTGTATGAGTATCCATATTCCACTTTTGTGTAGAAAAAGTTTGTATTGGTACTGAATGAATATATCAAACAAAGGTGAGCAGTATAAGCCCTTCTCCAGCCTGGGAAAAGCGGTTGTTCCATTTTATAGACAGACAAATTGGTTTAATAATAACTATATTTAAGCTAGAATCAGAAAGAAAACCAGTCCATATAGGTTGGGTTGGATTGGTTTAAGATCTGAGCTTGTTTTATGGTTCAAATTTAGTGCAATCGATTGGTGAAGAGGTTCTATGAACCAGCCAAATCCTGTCTAGCCATGGGACCAGTTGACGACTTTTAAATGACTTCCAATCTCCACCAATTTCTTTTTTTTTTGTTTGATTCGTAGCGTGCTTAAGGGGCTTCTTCACACTCTACTGCTATGCTGTTGCTTAACTTTGCTTGTTTTTTGGTTGTAAAGTGGTGCTCAAGCTGAGCTAACTATGTGGCTGAATGAACTGGGACACCTAGACCTTTCTTATGCGGAAGTAAAACCTGTGTTTCTATATGAGTTTCCTTTAGTTGCTTGCTCGCCCTAATCATTACACTTCATTCTTTTTAATTTCATTTGTTAAACTACATTACAGTCCACATGATAGGACCTACTCACAATCCTCATCGTGTGGGACTCTTCGACCTGCACAGTTGGTGTAGGACCCTTTGACTACAGTTGCCGAGTTGGAATAGGACTCTACAGTCTTATTGTGTTTACAGTTCTATACAGTCCTATTGTAATTAGATCTCCTATTAGTATATAGACTCTTAATTAGTTTATGAGTTTGCCTTATTAGTTTCCTTTACCAATTAGGCTTGTTAGTTTCCTTTTCCTATTTGGAATTTACTTTATCTCTAGTTTGTGACTAGGATTCTGACTTTGAGAGTCCTATATCCTATCTAATATGTTTTCTATTTTCTATAAATATAAGCTACAAGGAGAGAAGCACACACACCCTCTCCCTCCTTTCTTCTCATATTTTTTGTTCTCATCTTTAGCTTCTATGCTTGCTCGTCAATCAAAAGGCTAATTGATTTGATCGAAGGGAACTAATACAATTATCTTAGCTATAATTCCGGGAGAATGATGTCATTTAATCAGTTCATAACACTTTATAAAGCAAGGGTGGTCATAGATCAGTACGAATGTTCTGAGAAATATGAGATTTAGGCAAGCTGCTACATGTTCTCCCCTTACCCTTGAAAGACAGAAGAACTAATCTTTTCTCAGCGGTCAATTGGTTAGCATCTATGGTCAATCAATAGGTCTGCGGATCTATTCTTCTATACAATAAATCACCATCTTCTAGCACGTTCCAGGAACTTTATCTCAAGCAAGTCGTGGCTAGCTTTTAGGATTTTTATTGCTTGGGAAAATTACTCGGATCTCCCCTTGACATTTCGTTTACTACACGGATCTCCCCTGGCACTTATTGACTTAGACGGACCTCACTCATAAAGTGAAACTTATAACACTTTAGTCCACTCTGTTAGGAAATGGACGGTAATTGCTGATGTGAACATACCTTTTTTTTTAAATACCAAAATACCCTTATCCTATTGAATTATCCTTTTACCGCTAGTGTTGTTTAAGACAACTCAGGGAGTTTTTACCCCTCTATCGATTTTTCTAGTCTTGGGACATATCATGCCCAGTAAGTTACTTAACTTCAGAAGGTAATTTTGACTAAATAAGACATGACTTCACTTCGCTAAACAGAGGATATTTTGGTCAGTAAAAAGTTTAAGTTAACACTGTTAGTATTAGTGAGGCACATGTAAGTCAATAAGTACCAGAGGTCTATGTGGTAAGCGAAATGTCAAGGGGAGGTCTGAGTAATTTTCCCCTATTGCTTTTATTTGTTATTTAATTGGTTATAAGATTTTGCTAGATTAGGGACTCTACAAGTCCAGCAATAATTGTTTATTTTAAACAGTTTTTGTGTCTGTTTAGGACAATGTTCTTAACCTACTACTGGATCAGATTTCCTTTTTCTATTTGGGTTTTATTTTATGCCATTAGATAAGTAGTTGGGTCAATCTAAGATTCTTCCAAAGCACCTGCATATGGGGGTTCACTTTTCAGTTTCAACTTTAGAGTCCTATTTTGTCAGTTTTATTTCAGTTTTTGTTAAAGATGTAAGGGACCTAACCTTCACATATGATTTGACTAAAGGAAAAATAATTAGTTCGATTTGAAATTGAGGTTGTAGCATCTCTATCTTCTCTCTCCCCATGATCTGTTTTCTCTCCTTTCTCTTTTCTCCTGCTTGCAGGCTGCGGCTTGCCAGTCTCTCTTTCCCTTCTTCCATCTACTTTTTCCCCATCTTGGTTATCAGAGCTGATCACATATTCTGATCAACTGTCACTGAGCCTGCTTGCATGTGACAATGTAGGCAAAAGTAATTTGCCGAATAACTATAAATCTCAAGTGTTTACCTCTATTTCTTCTCTATCCCTCTCATTCTCATCTTGTTCACAATGTGTTTCCTTGTATTTGTCTACACTTAAATTGCTTCATTCTTGGGGTTGGTTAACTTCTTATTTGCAAAAAAAATTTATGCAATCACTCAATTCATCCCTCCCCCCTCCTTGAGTTGCCTACGGTCTAACATGTGGTATCAGAGAGGTTCTTTTCAAAATGATACACTCCAAAGAGCAATGACAACGAAGTCAAAAAAGTCTCCTTCATGTGCCATGAAGAGACTAGTCTCACCAATGAGGAAAACCTTGAGGTAAATGATCCATTCCATGATTAATTATGTTCTACATTTTATGGAGTTAGTGAGGAATTTGATTAAATTGCCTCGAAGATTTTGACTTTGAAAAAGAAGAGTACTCATCTTGAGAGAGAGTGTTGAAGAACTCGAAAGGAAAGCTCAAAATTGAGTTGTGAAATTAAGAACTCAAGACTTACAATAGATACTTTCAAGAAGGAATATGATTCTTGGAAAGGATACCATGCTTTCAAAGAAAAATGCTTCAAATCTACCTTTCAAAGGCACCTTCTTCTAGAGTACCAAACCATGTAAAACCATCTTTCACATGATCTAATTATCATAGTTGGCATAGCTAAAATATCTTTTAGCTGTTACCAATAATTGTTCTATTAAATAGCTTCATATCTTGCTTTTATAAAAAAGGACGACACTTGAAGTATCAATGTCCTCACGTGCGTACTCACCCCGTTGGATCCAAATATGGGTACCAAAGCATCACATTGTATTCAAGCATAATTTTCTCCTAGAGCAACATCAAGAAAGGAGATGTGGAACTTGGATGGTGGATGCTCTCGACACATGATCAGTAACAAGGGGACCCTTGTCTCACTTATAAGCATAAATAGAGTTCGTGTTAGATTTGAGTATAATGAGAAGGGTAAATCATTGGAAAAGTTAACGTAGGTAAATCATAAAGTATTACATATCGGTAGTGTATCGGTCAATTTTAAGAGACATATCATATCGTATTGTGGATAAGCAAGATGTGCTAGGTAACGCTAGGATACAGGCAAAATATACACAAGAATGCTTAGGGAACATGCAAAACACAAATTTAAAGCATTAAAACACTATAATAAGCAACATTAAAAAGAAAAAAAACGTTTCTTACATCAAGTCTAATAACAAGCCGGGTTCCGGGCTATGTTTTGAGTCCTTAGTATGGTAGTTTTCAAGCAGGTTTCAACCTCCTAGGTGTGAGTGTGTTTGCATGCTTTTTTTTTAATTTTTTTTTTATTTGTCATACTATTCTCTTGTTTTCAATGGACAGTGTAGATATTATCAATACACTGTCAAGCATGGAACAAGTTTGTATATTAAAAAAAAAAATCAGAAAATGAAGTCTTTCATACCTTTCTATTGGATTGTTTACACTATCATGTTACATTTGGATACACTATATCAGCACCTAAAGGAGGGAAAAAATAAATAAAAGAAAAGAGAGAATGAGATTGAAGGGCTTCCCCTCTCAAAGGGTCTTTTTCCTCCGCTGGACTCAACGAGGAGGAGAAGCACAAGACTGTCCAGCATCGATCAAGGATGCGTGATTTTGACAGCAACAATGAATAGGTATGTCTTTCTACATCTTCTTCGGTCTGCAATGTTTTCTTTTTCTTTTTTTTCTTCCTCCTCTTTGCCTCCTCTGGCAAAGGAAGCAGTGGCCGCCGTTGCTGTTGCTTCGCCAGAGGAGGAGAAGAAGAGGAAGAAGAATAAGAAGAAAATGAAAAAAAAAAAAAATGAAGAAAACATTGCAGACCAGCTTGCTAATTCATATTAGAGCTTGATGATTCCCCTCATCCTTGGGCCATCATCTACCCACCACAGGTGAAGGTCGCCATGTTTCGACACAGGTCCGAGGTTCCGGTCAAAACCTGAGATACATGGGTGTCAACTAGGTCCGAAACCAGCCTTGAAGCCAGGATTAAGAACCTTGGAACAACCCTGTTATATTTTAAATAAATCATTGCATTGTTCAAAATTTAAATGATCACAAAACCCTGTTTGTTGGCAAAGGTTTGAAAATATTTACATTGTTAATATGAATGATCTAAGATAACAGATATAAAGTGTTTTATAGCCACAGAAGACAATAGCTGGTTATGCCATAGACGAATTGGACATGCAAGCATGAGGCTATTGAAAAATGTATCATAATTGGATCTTGTCCATGGACTTCCCACGGTAAAGATTCAAAAGGATAAGATTTGTGAGGCATGCCAACTTGGCAAACAAGTCAAGTGTTCCTTCAAACCAAAGGTTGAGATAACCACTTCTGAACCCCTTGAACTATGGCATATTGATCTACTCGACCCTTCTAGAGTTAGTAGTATAAATGGCAAAAGGTACGCATTTGCACTTGTTCATATGTTTTAAGATTTACATGGGTTATATTTTAAGCTTCCAAAGATAAAGCATTAGTTTCTTTCAAAGTTCAAGGTGCCAGTTTCAAGGACGGTTTCAATCAGCCTCGAAATTGTGTTGTCTTGGGTTTCAACCGAAACTGGATCAAAACCTGGAGTTTTCCTAGAAAACCTTGAAACCATGGTTTCGAGGCCTAAAACATCTTTTTTTTATTATTAATTTTTTTGTGTAGCCTATTTAACCTATTTCACATGTTAGTTTGAAAAAAAACATCTAAAATAATAACATGTGGTGTGGACCCAAGTTTGCTAGTGTATGCTGAGAGCTGGGATTGTATCCAGAGTTAAAAGAGGCAGTACTTATTTATGATTATATTTCATTTACATAAGATATTATTCATAAATAAGGAAACACCACATTTGAATCCAATAAAAATAGTCTAAAATTTAAATTCCAAAAGTTTAAGAAGTCAACTTTCCAGTTTAAGAACAAAAACAGGATTCTTGGGTGCGGGGCTGATTTTCAACTTCCAAATGTTAGGCTTTTCCCTAAATCTAAAAATTTCATAAATCTTATTATAGTAAAGTATCACTAAAAACCAAGAATGTGCCAAAATAATCTCTTGCTTTGGTGTCCAAAAATTTATTTTCATCCAAGGCAACTTTAAATAGCATTGTGTAATTCTAACAAGGTTTGACCGGAACTAACTCCTTAAATATAACTAGGATTCAAGAAATTTTGGATTTGTTGCAAAGCTAGCGTAATCAGCTTTCCAACAAATTTGAGATTGCTTGAATCCGAGTTATAATGAATGAGTTACACTCCGAACAAACCTTATTCAGAGACAAGAATGTTGTTTAATGTCGTTTGAATGGAAATAAAATTGTGGGCATCATAGCAAGAGTTTATTTTTTACGCGCTCTAGGTTTTTAGTATTGTTTTACTATAATAAAATTTATCGAATTTTTAGATTTGGGAAAAAGCATAGCATTTGGAAGTTGAAAATCGCCTCTGCACCCAAAAATCGGCTTTTGTTTTTGAACTGGAAGGTTGAGTTTTTATCCTTTTAGAATTTGAATTTTAGACTATTTTTATTGGATTCAAATTGGGGGGGGTTTGCTTGTTTATGAATAACATATTAAGTGAATGTTTCTTGAAAATTTAAGAAACATTTACTTAAACGATATAACCATAAATAAGTACAGCCTAATAAATGTTGCACCTATGTAGCCTAATAAGTGATGTTCCTGACATCCTGTGTACTGTTGCCTTCAGAGTCAAAACTTGGCAAGTTGGGGTAGAAACCTGTCTAAATAGACAAGTTTCGATTGAAACCCAAACTTTTATAAGGCCAGGTGGACCAAAACAAAGTCAAAACTAGGTTTCAGTTGAAACTTGGTCGAGTTAGACCAGATTTCGATCGAAACCTGGTACTTTTCAGTTACGACCATAGTTGTCAAGGCGGCACCCAAGGGCCACCTAGGTGCCCTTGTGACACCTTGGAAAATCGGGAGCCTTGGTCGCCTAGGCGCCTCGTCAAGCCTCCAACGCCTTGGTTCGCCTTAGCGCTTTGACAACTATTGTACCAACCATAGTTGTCAAGGCATCAAGGCGATGCAAGCCTGACTGGGCGCCTAAGCGATCAAGGTGCCCAATTTTCCAAGGCAGCCTGGCACCAAGGCAGCGCCTTAACAACTATGGTACCGGCCTAAGGTTTCGGCTCAACCTTGGTCGAAACTAAGTTGTGCCAGTCGAAACCAATGGTTTCAATCGGCACCTTGAACCATGGAGCCTTTTACATCTTTAAGTAAAAGAATTCAACATAAAAAGGGCTCACTAAGTTCAAAAAATTAAAAGCAATCATGGAGGTGACTTTGAAAACCTTAAATTTCACAAATTTTATGACAAAAACAGAATCACACACCCATTTTCAGCCCCTCGAACTCCTCAATAAAACAGAGTGGTAGAAAGAAAAAAAAAATAAGACTCCAAGAAATGGCAAGGACCATGCTGAATGAGCATAACTTACCACAGTTGTCAAGGCGCCAAGGTGAACCAAGGTGGTGGAGGCCTGACGGGGCGCCCGTCTAGGCGATCAAGGCGCCCGCTTAAGCGACCAAAGTTTTCGTTTTTCCAAGGCGTCACAAGGGTGCCTGGGCACCTAGACAATGCCTTGACAACTATGAACTTACCTAGATACCTTTGGGCTGAAATAGATGATTTGTTTGACCATTGGTAGAAAGAAAAAAAAAACCATATAAGGTATGGCATCAAAGAAAGCCCAACATTTGTATTTTAGAGAATTCGGATGTAACTGTTTTAAATAAAACACCAAAGATAACTTGAATTTTTTTTTTAATCTAAATCAAATATTGATTTATTTTTTGGTTATTCAACATCTAGCAAGCCCTATAGAGTGTTCAACAAAAGAACTCTAGTTGTTGAAGAATCTGTGGATGTTACATTTGATGAAACCGACCCCATCTAAAAATTGCAGATCATAAGAGCTGATGACGAGGTGGAGTAATTTTTGAAAAATCTGTGGAGGCTACTCCAATTATTGAGGAAGATCGAGGGGATGAGAAAAAGAAGAAACTCAAGAGCTTCGATGAAGTTGGAAATTCTTGACCTATCACCCTAAAGATGAAATTATCGGAGATACATCATGAGAGGTGGTAACTACTCAATCCTCTATTAGAGAAGTTGTTACTAATTTTGCTTTTCTCTCCACAATTGAGCCCAAAAATTTTAAAGAGGCTGAATTAGATGAACATTTAATGATGGCCATGCAAGAAGAGTTAAACCAATTTGACAAATACAACATATGGGATCTTCGCCCAAGACCTACTGACCATCTTGTGATTGAAACCAAATGGATCTATTAAAACATGCTAAATGAGTCTGCACCATCACAAGAAAGAAGAGACCTTTACCCCTTAGGCAAGATTAGAAGCAATTAGAATGCTTCTAGCCTTTGCAAGCTATAAAACTTCCAGCTCTTCCAAATGAAGTGAAGAATGCCTTTTAAAATTGTTACATTACTGAAGAAGTTTAGAACGACCACCTGGTTTTACTTATTCTAGTAAACTGGATCATGTTTTCTAACTAGTCAACGCTTTATATGGACCAAAGCAAGCTCCAAATGAAGGGAAGAATGCCTTTTATAATTGTTATATTTCTAAAGAAGTTTGGAACAACCTCCGGGATTTACTTATTCTAGTAACTAGGATCATTTTTTCTAACTTGTCAAAGCTTTATATGGATTATAGCAAGCTCCTAGAGGTATCTAGCTTACATTCTTATTTTGTTTCTGCCATATATGCCTCTGATCATGTCACTGAGCGAAGGAGACTATGGGAGGATTTAGGATCAATCCACCAATCATTTGGAAGCAGTCCTTGGGGAATTATGGGTGACTTCAATGTGGTCAGATCTGCAAATGAGAAGTTGGGCGGTTCCTTTGACGCCCAATCTTCTGAAGAATTTGAAACGTGGCCTAATGCTGTGGGGTTTGGTGGATCTCAAATGGGTTGGCATGAAATATACATGGTCCAACAGAAGAACTAGTGACCAAAGAATTTCCTATAAACTGGACAGAAAGTTGGTGAATGACCGTTGGTTATCAACTTCTAGCTGTTTCGAAGCTTGCTTTGACCCCCCGGGTATCTCTGACCATAATCCAACCATTTTGACGATATCCCTTTCCTTTGGCCCCAAGCCTTTTAAATTTTTTGATATGTGGACCAATAATGAAGATTTCTTATCGACTGTAAATTGGCTTGGGAAGGTTGCCTTCGGACCCCCTTAATCCCATGGTCAGTTTTGCTCGAAAATTTAAGGGAAACCAAGCATGTTCTTAGCTCTTGGAAGAAAAGAATTTTCGATAACATTTCGAGTGGGTTCTAGGAATGCCGAAAGGAGCTTAATGAAGTTCAATTGAGGTAAATCAAACATTCCCTTCTCTCATTCCAAAGAAGGAGGGTGCTCCTTTTATTGCTGATTTCAAACTATGTAACTGATACAGTATTGCGCAATCAAATCATGATCAAGTCAGAAGATCACGCAAGATCTCACAAGATCACACAAGATCTCGCAAGATCAAATAATCTCGCAAGATCCCACATAATCTCGCAAGATTAAATAAAGATCATGCATGGAAAGAATATAGATAGAATGCTCAACTATAGCAAGAAGAGATGCTGTTATTTTAGTAGGATTTTATTCAATACTTATTTTCCTAGTTCATTACCTTCCTATATTAATTACATCATTTTCTTAATTATGTTTTCAATTTGAGGCTCGTATGAGAGCCCTATTTAAATGATGTAAGGCATATGCCAAAAAAGAGTTGAAGTTGAATAGAATTGAGTATTCTTGAGAAGTTGTGACTCTTGAGTATTGGGTGAGATGCCCTTGGCCTGAGATCGGCCTCTTTTCTTCCCCCACTTTCATTCTCTTTTCTTTTGTTACTGTTATTATATATTGTTGGAAGTCACCACCATTGGGATCCTGCCTGCAACCATTATCGATTCACCATATCGTTATTGGGCATGCATCAGTAACTCCATATACAAGATCATCGCCAAGATTCTTGCTTTCAGGTTAAATGAAGTGGTGGAAGGTCTTGTAAGCTTCAACCAATCAGCTTTTATTAAAGGCCGCAACATTGTTGACAATATTATGATATGCAATGACCTTGGGCGAGGTTTTGAGAGAAAAAAAGAAAAAGAAAAAGAAAAAAAAAGACCATTCTCCTATGAGTCCTACCACAATCTTCAAAATTGATCTCCACAAGACCTATGATTATGTTAGATAGGAATACCTCATGGAAGTGATGGTTAGAATGCGTTTCCCGGAGTGCTTCCATCAGTGGATGTGGCACTATATTACAACCACTAAGTATTCAAACTTGATCAATGGCAGCTCAGTGGGATTCTTCAGTGTGTAGATGGGCATTCATCAGGGATGCCCATGTCCCCCCTGCTGTTCACGATTGCCTTGGAAGGCCTATCCGCTGCCATCCATCAAAGAGCCAAATAGAATTCTATTGATTTCTTCCCAAAGTGTAAGGCCCTCACGTTGACTCACCTGGCTTTTGCGGATGACATCATATCTTCTCTAAAAGCAATGCGAAATCCATCTCAAATGTGCTAATTGCCTTCACTTCCGTTTCGAGATTGAATGCTAATAAGCAATAATCTGCCATCTTCCTTGCTGGTATCAAAGACACGCTGCTTGAGAATCTAAGAAGCATTGTGGGCTTCCCCTTGGGCAAACTCCCTGTCACCTACCTTGGGCTGCATTTGATTGCTTCTAGAGAGCTCACCACTGCTCCCTAATTTTGAATAGGCTGAAGAAAAATGGTCGCTTTGGAAAGCTAAAGTCCTATCTTATGCAGGAAGGTTGGAGCTAGTCAGAGAGGTTATACAAAGTTCTAATCTATACTGGACAAGGATATTCAGCTTATCCAAATCGATTACACACAAAATCGAGAGTTTGATGAGCGCTTTCTTATGGAAAGGGGTGGACAACAATAATTTCTTCCATTCAATTGGATGGGCTAGATTAGCCTGTTGAAGGAGGAAGGAGGCCTTGCTATCCAGCGAGTCGAAGAGGTCAACAAAGCCTGTATCGTCAAACTGATTTGGACGATGGCTAAGAGTAAAGAGAGCATTTGGATTCAATAGATCTACAGCCGGTACCTCATGAAAGATTCCATATGGTCGGCTTCAGCCACTATTGCCTCTTCTTGGTTTGGATAACCATCCTTCAATTTAGACTGCTTGCTTTGCAGTCCACTAAATTCCTCATGGATAATGGCACTTCGACTCTTCTATGGCTACAAAACTAGCACCCGCATGGTGTCTTGATTCAGACTTACGAAGAAAGGATCCAACTCAACTCTGGGCATGACAAAATGGTCACTGTTTCTTCCATCCTGTCTAATGGGACTTCAAGTACTGCTCGGGTTTCTTCAGCTTGGCTGGTGCAGGCGTGGGCGGCCCTAGATTTTGTTTCCCGGAGACTCCTTGGGATTGGTGACATCACGTGGTGGAATGCATCCACCAATGGTAGGTTATCTTCCTCTTCTGCCTAGGAGCTTGTTAAATCTCGAAACCAGAAGGAGGCATGGCATAATGTGGTATGGTTTAAGGTCACTCGCCCCCAACACAACTTCTTTCTTTAGAGAGCCCTAACTCAATCCCTCCCGACAGGGTCCCTTTTGCTTGACCGCGGTCTCATCGCTAGTGCCAGTTGTGTCCTTTGTTGGGCCTCGGGAGAAGACATTCATCAATTGTTCTTTGATTGTCCATTCTCCAAAAGAATTTGGGAGCCCATCCTCCAGAATTGCTGGCCTTCCTAGAGGAGGAATAGATCTTTTGACCTTGAGTGGAAGTGGATAGCAAAAAATTCAAAGATAACTCTCATTGCGACAATATTTTCAAGCTCACATTTGCTGTTACTATGTACCACATCTATGTAGAGAAGAATTTTCGAAAGTAGACTGCTAGATCAAGAGCCCTTGCCCAAATCTGGGATGCTATTACTTTTGATGTGCAAGGAACCATCTTGCCTTATTTCTCCTCTTCTCTATAGTCCTCCAAGAATAGGTTCATCTGATCCTCCTGTAACCTTGACTCTAGTCGAGATGGTTCGGCTGTCTTCTCTATATTTTTTTAAAAATCTTTTTAGGGTTTTTGCCCTCGCTTTTGTTAGGAGCCTGACTCTCTCCTATGGACACCTAGGTCTGTTTTCCCTAGTTCGGGGGTGCTGTTAATACATTCATTTATTCACCAAAAAAAAAAAAAAAAGCTCCTAGTATGAAAGACAACAAATTTCTTATTGATTAGTGTTTCTCTATGAGAAAAATTGACACTACCCTCTTTATCAAAAAGAAAGAAAAAGATGCACTCATAGAACAATTTTTTGTAGATGACATCATATTTGGAGCAACTAAAACACAACTTATGCAAAGAGTTTTCCAAGCTTATGCAAGGAGAATTTGAAATGACCACGATGGGAGCACTTAAAATTTTTTCTTGGACTCCAAATTATCCAAACAAAGGATGAAATCTAGATCAACCAAACCAAGTATGTGAAGGAGTTACTCAAAAGGTTTGGGATGGAAACTGGAAAGACCAAGAAAACTCAAATGAGCACCTCATGCACATAGAGCAAAAAAGAAAGGCATTTCTTTTTTATTTTTTGAATAAAAATAGGGTTGCGACTGGATAAGGATGAAGGTAAACCAGTTTGAGAAAATTTATATAGAGGTACATTTGGAAGCCTTCTTTACCTTACGACAAGTAGACCGGATATCTTATATAGTGTAGGCATTTGTGCTAGACTTCAATCGGCTCCAAAAGAGTAACATTTTAAAGCTGTTAAATACATATTTAAATATTTGAAAGGCACACTTGACCTAGATTATGGTATCCCAAAAGCACACCATCTAGTTTACTAGGATATTCCGATGCTGACTTTGCCAGTTGCAAAACTAAATGTAAGAGTACTAATGGAGTAATGGGACATAAGTCTTCTAGGAGGATGTCTCGTGTCCTGGAGTAGCAGAAAGCAAAATTTCGTTACTCTATCAACAGCCAAAGCTGAATATATTGCAGCCGGGACCTGATGTACTCAAATCCTATTGATGAAACAAACTTTGGAGGACTTGTCTTAAGTTTGAAAATCTGCCCCATCTTGTGTGATAACACTAGTGCAATTAGAATAACAAGGGGAAAAAAAACATGTTATGCACTCTATAACGAAGCACATAAAACTTTGACTTCATCTGAGATCATGTTCAAAAGGATGATGTCTCTATTGGATTCATTAGGACTGAAGATCAACTTGCTGATATCTTCACTAAGCCTTTAAAGGAGGATTTTTTTGGTCCATTAGGAGCAGCTTGGTATTGGGTCTTGCCCAATTAAACTATTTTTTCTTTTTTCATTTTCTGATTTTACATCTTTTATTCCTTCTTCTGTCTCATCTCATCCATCGCTCTTATCCTCTTTGATCTTCTCATGAGTTCAAACATCCTATCATTCCTTCCTCCTCACCCATGGTTCTTAATCTCAGTCAAAACTACAGTTACGACCGAGATATCTTGGTTGTGAGGTGGCCCGAGATGATACAAAGGGTCAAAATGGGTTTCAATATAAAACTCATGGGTGCCGCAGATTTTTACCTAGGTTTCAAATTCAATCCAGAAAAAATCCCAGGTTTCGGTCAAAACCTAAGATATCTCGGTTTTGGCCAGGTCCAAAACGGCCGAAACCGGCCTCGAACTTGCTCCTTACCACTCATTCCTTTCACTCCTACTCCATGAGATTCGTAATCTCACTTCATTCCTTCCTCCATCTCTCCTCTTCCTCCCACCTCCTTAATGAGATGAACATCTCATTATATCTTTTTCCACTCCTCTCACCTTCACCATGAAATTGAAAATCTCATTCCTTCCTTATCACTTAATTTTTTTTATTCCATTCCATTCTGCCTTATCAGTGAAATGATAAGTCTCTCACTGAACATGTATTTGTTCCTTTCTTTTATCTCTGTTTTCATTCGTCTTGTTAAGTCATGCTAATGACAGGAACCAGCATGTTGTCAATAAGTCCATCTATGGCATTAGTAATCCATTGCATATTATTTATATCACCCAATTGCTATGTAAGCCCATCCCTGGCACTAGAGTGTTTAATCCTCGTTTGGATTTTGCCTTATTTGTAAGTCCAGTTAGGGCTTTAGGTGCCAGTTCTCACATTGAGTTATTTCTTTGTGCCTATGTAAGTCCATTTATGGCTTTAGAAGTCCTACAATATTTTGGACATCTTTTCATTATCTATATAAGACCATCTAGTGGCTTTAGTAATCTCACATGGTTGCATTGTAAAACCAACTTGTTTAGCATATTTGTATATTAATTGGTATCTACTTCCCATCATCCCTTGGTGTTTTCCTATTTGTCAATGACAAAGGAGGATAAAGGGTAAAATTGAATAAAGGTGCTATATTTGAATCACTAAGGGAGGAGAATTTCATTTTTAGGATATGCTTCATGATGTATGCATAAGGGGAGAAAAGGTTTATAATTTTTTCAATTTTGAAAATGCATACATTGTATCTCTATGCTTGGGTTATGAGCTTAATTGTGTTAACAAGCTTGAAGCTTTCATGCTATCTCCCATGTTTTATATTTTACCTCGCAAACATTCTCAACCTAGTGCATAGGTTAAGGGAGAGTTAAATTTAAATTTGATGGATGAGAAAAGGTGTGCAGACCAAAGGAGGAAGGTGGATTGGGCATTCGAAGAATCAAAGAGGTTAACTTGGCTTGCATCATGAAGATGATTTGGCCTATGGTTGAGAAAAAAGAAGGCATATGGGTGAAATGGATATGCAGCAGATATCTGAAAAAAGATTCTATATGGACAGCTTCTCTAAGCATGGATTCATCTTGGGTGTGGAGGACAATTCTTCGACATAGGCAGATGGTCCTTCCCCACATTAGATCCCTTATTGATGATGGATCATCTACCCTGCTATGGCTGAACAATCGGCATCCCCATGGCGTTCTTGTGCAAGCGTATGGGGTAAGGATTAGAGATGATTTTGGGCGTGATAGGGTGGATACAGTTTCCTCTATCTTAGTGGACGGAGTTTGGAGCACTGGCAGGCATCCTCTATTCATTTGTCTCAGGCTTGGGAAGCTCTTACTACCATCCATTTATGGCCCTTGGGAAGTGGGGATATCATTAGCTGGACTGCCTCTTGAAATGGTATCTTCTCTACAGCCTCTACCTAGGAGACTGTTAGATCTAAAAATCCCAAGGTTTTCTGGTTTGATGCTATTTGGTTACAAGGGCACTCTCCCCGGCATAGCTTTACCCTTTGGAGAGCAATGACCCAGTCTCTCCCAACGGGGTCCTTGCTCCATGACCGGGGAATCATCCCCAACCCTAACTGTGGTCTTTGCTGGGCCCAAAAGAAGACATCCAGCACCTGTTTTTTAACTGCCCATTCTCCAACAGAAACTGGGAGAAGATCCTTCGAAAATGCTGGCCTTCTAGAAGAAGAGTCCGCTCCTTTGATCTTGAGCAGAGATGGATGACCAAGAAATTCAAGGACAAGGACCCTTGTGACACTATAGCTAAACTCGCCTTTGCTGCCTCTATGTACCATATATGGTTCGAAAGAAATCTTAGATGTTGGACTCCCGAGTCTAGAACTCTTGACCAAATTTGTGAAGCTATTGGGTTTGATGTTCGCAGAGTCATTCTGCCATTTAGATCCCACCCTCCGGATACCGCCAGAAATAGATTCATCCTGTCTTCTTGGAATTTGTCTATTGCCTGACTCAAGATATTCTACTCTGGGGTTTTGCTTGGTTATTCTGCCTTTTATTTTTGGTTTGTAAGGAGCCTGGCTCTATCTTTTTGATACCCAGGTTTGTCTTTTCCCCTTTGGGGTTCTGTTAATCCATTCATTTATTCATCCAAAAAAAAATAATTAATTTGATTGTTTTTTCAATAATAGTTTGTCATCACCATAAAGGGAGAGACTGTTAAGGCAAACATTCCATGTATGTTTTTGGTTATACGTTTTAGTGATAACAATCTATTTAGGTGAAAAGGCCTTGTATTTGTCTCTCCAAGCATCTTATAGAGTGAGCATCATCCAAGCAACGGGAAGCATGTCATTGAACCCAAGCATCAAAGTGGAATACTCGAGAAGACTTCCAATATCGCAAAATAAAACCTCATCTAGCTCAAGAGCCACAAGTCATGGGTTGGCGGAACTCAACTTGATGATCAAGCCAAGCCATCCATGTTGACTAAAGCATCTCAAGAACAAGAACTTATAAATCAGTTACAGATGTCTGAATGTATTCCTAGGATAGAATTACATCTTGTATATATCAGTATCGATCAGCGTATTGAGAGTATTTAAGAAACATATCAAAGAGATGCTACTAGATGCAAAATACACATAGAAATACTAAACAAACGCAGTCATATGCATAGGATACATGCAAAATATTATTTTAAGGCTGCGTCTGTTTGTAACCAAGCATGTTACAAACAGAATTTGGAACCAGACCCTTTTACCCTCCATAAACTGAAGTGGCAATGCCTAACGATGTGATTTCACAACCGAGGAGACAAACAGAGAGAGCGCGGGGGAAGGAAGATGCAGATGATCGGGTTCCACCATGAGATCCAACAAGAGGAGGGAGCCAGAAGAGAGACGAAAGGGAAGGAGTAAAGTCGTGGGCAGCAAGATGTTTAGTCTTAGAATAATTAATGACGAAATAGGATAGAGCTATCTAAACAAGATAATAAAATAATGAGATATTATCTTACGAAATTAATAAAGTAATGGATAAGGGGAGACTTAAGTGGCAGCTTAGAGCCCACCTTACTTGAGTCATAATAATATTATAATAATAAAATAGCGAAAGAGAAGTTGAGATAAGATATGAGAGATTTTGACTAGAGATAAAACAAGAAAGAAAGGAGAGGTTGAGACCCCTTTGCATGGAGAATTAAAAAGGAGAAAGGGAGTTCGACATTATGTGGTGAAGGGAATCAAAAGGTGAGACATAATAGGAGAAGGAGATATACCACCAAGGAGAGAAGGAGAGTACTAGAATTAGATACCCATTTACCTATCCCGACCGATAAAAAAAGGGGAAGAGGCGAGAGAGAGAGAGGAATCAGAAAAGGAGAAGAGGAAGGTCAACAGTAGCAAATTCAGGTAAGAGTATTTTCAGTTGCTGATTTAATTAAGGTTCTAATACTCAGATTTAAAGTAAGAGGCCTCTAATAAGGAGAAGGTTGGAGTTTTTAGAAGGATGAACTGCTGCAAATTCATCCCAAGAAATCCCTAATCTTTTTTCCTATCCAAGGAAAAAAAAAAAAACTGCTGTAAATTCTGCAATAACAGTAAAAGGGCGTCCCAGTGCACGAGGCTCCCGCTACTGTAGGGTCTGGGGAGGGCAGAATGTACGCAGCCTTAGCCCCACAACGTGGAGAAGCTGTTTTCGTGTTTCGAACCCGTGACCACCAGGTTGCAATATGACAACCTTACCATCACACCAAGGCTCACCCTCAAATTCTGCAATAACAGTATGTCTGTTAGAAGAGGAGGTATGTGAATGGGGAGAGATGGAAGAGGAGAGATGTGGAGGAACACTTCAAATGAATTTCTCAAATTGGCTTGATACAAAATGGCTAGAGGAGACCTCCTTTTATGGGTCTCAAAGGAAGCTTCTAGCTACATACATACTTCTTCTACCTACCTCAAAGGAAGCTTCTAGCTACACACACACACACACACACTTATACACACTTCTTCTACCTACAAATTTACCCTCAGAAAGGAAATTACAATTAATCCATAATTCAAGTTTAATTATAATTTCAACATCCCCCTTTAAACTTGAATTTTGGTGACTCTAAGTAGAAAGCGCAATTTGTGAAAAGCTTCAAACTTTAGAGGCTTCGTGAAAATGTCTGCTACTTGATCCTGAGTCCTTGCATGCTTCAATTGTACTTCTCCTTTTGCAATGCTTTCTCTTATGAAGTGATACCTCGTGTCAATATGCTTGCTTCGGTCATGGAACACCGGATTTTTTGCCAATGCAATTGCAAATTTGTTATCTACAAAGATCTTTGTTGTTTCTTGTTGTGGCATTTTGAGCTTCTCCAACAACTGTCTCAGCCAAATTGCATGATAGACACATGAAGTGGCAGCTACATACTCAGCTTCACAAGTGGAAAGTATCATAATTGGTTGCTTCTTTGAAGTCCATGTAAATGCAGCATCTCCCATGAAGAACACAAAACCCATTGCGTTTTTTCTATCATCCAAATTTCCAACCCAATCGCTATCACTGTATTCAACAAGCTTGAAATCATTGGAAGATCAATAAAATAAACCAAAGTTAAGTGTACCTTTGATGTAGCGCAGAATCCTCTTGGTCGTCTTCCAGTGTGTAGTAGTTGGTGTCTCCATATAGCGACTAACCAATCCAACTCCATAGAGAATGTCGGGTCTTGAGCATATCAAATAGCATAGACTTCCAACTAAGTTTTTAAAAAATATTGGATCCACCATTTCTCCATCTTCATTCTTTGACAACTTGATACCAATCTCTACAGGTGTATTGATCGGCTTGCAATCACTCATCTTGAATTTCTTAAGCACTTCTTCTGCATATCCTTATTGAGAGATGAAAATCCTTTTCTCCATTTGCTTCACTTCAATGCCAAGGTTGTATGACACAAGCCCAATATCTATCATCTCAAACTCCTAAGTCATATCTTTCTTGAACTCTTCAAACATTTTGGGATTATTTCCTGTGAAAATCAAATCATCCACATACAAGCAACGTATCCCCATTTTCATTCATCTTAGTGTAGAGGGCATGCTCACTAGAGCACATGGTAAAATGATTTTCTTGGAAATATTTATCAATTCTACTATTCCATGCCTTTGGTGCTTGTTTCAAGCCATATAAGGCCTTTTTCAACTTCAACACTTTATTTTCCAACTTCAACACTTTATTTTCATGTCATTTTACTTCATATCCCATTTGTTGTTGTACATAAACCGTTTCTTTAAGAAAACCATTTAAGAATGCAAATTTAACATCCATTTGATATATTTTCCAATTGTTATGAGCCGCCAAAGAAATTATCAATCTTATATTTTTCTAAACGAGCAACGGGAGCAAATACCCCGTCATAGTCGATGCCTTGACGTTGCTTGTATTTTTGGGCGACCAACCTTGCTTTGTATCTCTCTACTTCTCCCTTGGCATTTTTCTTTTCATTGTACACCCATTTTACTCCAACCACCTTTTGCCCTTCTGGTAGAGTTGTCATCTCCCATGTGTCATTCTTCTTGATCGCCTTGATTTCTTCATCCATAGCATTTCTCCACTTCTTGCTTTGCACCGCATCTTCAAAACCTATAGGCTCGCTATCGGCAAAGAAACAAAACAAAGTGAGATTATCTTGATTTTCAGTTACCTCATAAATTTCTAGTAGATTCCTCCACCGTTGTGGCCTTTCACTTGAGCTTTCTTCTGATGAAGGTGATGAGTCTCTTCGAGTAATTGGTGATGGTGATGGCGGTGTAGTTGGCACTTGTGGCTCTCGAACTGCTTGCTCTTCTTCTTCTTCAACGAGAGGAAAGAAGTCATAATCATCTTTCAGAGTATTCTAATCCCATGTTGATTCTTCATCAAATTCAACATCTCTACTGATAGTGATTTTTCCATTACTTGGAGCATATATCTTATAGCCGTTTGAGCATGAGTTATAGCCAATGAAAACATATTTTTCACTTCTATCATCTAACTTGGATCTCTTTTGATCCGGCACATGAGTATATGCAATGCTTCCAAACACCTTTAGGTGTGAAACACTTGACTTTCTTCCAGTCCATGTTTCTTATGGTGTTTTATTCCACACACTTTTAGTAGGACAACGGTTTGATAAATAAACCGCACAATCAACAGCTTCAGCCCAAAATTCTTTGCACATACATTTACTCTTCAACATACTTTGAGCCATGTTAAGAATAGTTCTATTCTTCCTTTCAATGACTCCATTTTGTTGTGGAGTGAATGGAACCGTTAAAGGACGGCGAATCCCGTTCGTCAAAATATTCCTTGAATTCATTTAATGTAAATTCGCCTCCTCTATCGGATCTCATGGCTTTTATAACATAATCACTTTGTTTTTCAACTAATGTTTTAAATTTCTTGAAAGCTCCAAACACCTTTGATTTTTGTTTAAGAAAATAGATCCAAGTCTTTCTACTAAAATCATCAATGAATAGAAGAAAATACTTGTTCTTTCTTAATGAACTTGGATCTATTGGCCTACACACATCCGCATGAATAAGTTCTAAAGGCTTCGATGCCCTTGATGTAGCTTCCTTTGGAAAGCTTTTCCTTGGATGCTTACCTAAAACACATCCCTGACATAATTGGGTGTACGTACTTTTGCTGCGGTGGCTCGTGGAAATTCCATTACAGACATCAACTCCCTGCCGGATCCTGTCACAATGGGAGGGATCACTAGGATGAAAATCCCACAGGAAGCATACAATTGACAGGTTCAGAAATTTCAATATGCTTTAATTGGTCGGGTGGATACTAGAGGGCTGAGGGTTTCCGACATATAGGTTACTGTGTTGGACCAATGGGGAACAATCAGGTTTGAGATGGTTTCCTTGGGGAAAGGGTTTTTACTGTTCCGCTTCTTTATGGAAACGGACATGCTGTCGGTTTGGAAGAAGGAGATTACTAGGGTGCAAGGGCACTGTCTAAGGTTCCAAATATGGGAGTCGGATTTCAATGTAAACAAGCAGTCCATTACTAGGAATCTGTTGTGGATCCGGTTTCTAGACCTACCATTTGAATATTGGGAAGAGCATATTCTTTCTCCATTGCCAAGGCTGTGGGAAAGCCTGTAGCGATGGACAGCCATACGCACACTACAGCTTTGGAGAGGTTTGCACGCGTCTGTGTTGAGGTGGATCGCAATCAGCCGCGAAAAAAGGAAGTATTGGTGGAGCGGAACAAATCCCAATACTATTTCAATCAAGTGGTTGAATATGAAGGCAACCTGATGCGATGTAAGTTCTCTAATAGATTCAGACATTTACCAGAGTCTTGCCTGCAAGGGAGACAGGCTGTGCCTCCAAAACCGATGGACCTACAAGAGGGGGAAATTCCATTGCCGGAGAATGTTGTACGGATGGAGGTCGTGATGCAGTCCAAGGACCAGCCAGTAGTTGATGCAGTCCAAGGACCAGCCAGTAGTGGATCAGCCCAAGGATGTGTCAACATAGGCCCAACCCACACTGTTCAGGTGAACACTGTTCACGCGGTACTGTTCACGCGGTACTGTTCACGTGAACAGTACCAACAGCATTAATTATGACTCTTTTTATTAGTTTCCTAATTTTCAGTTTATTTATTTCCATTGTTTAGTTTCCTAAAAATTAGGCTAGTTAGTTTAGAAGTCTTAGTTGCTTGGAGACTAAGACTTGCCTAAAATCTAGTTTCCTAATTCCAGCTTTTAGAAACTTTCCTATTTTTATTGTTTTAGAGCCTTCCTAAATTATAAAGGAAGGTTGGTTTTACTAAATTTCGTTCTTTCCTATTTTATTTGTAATGTTTCAAAGCTATAAATAAAGAGAATGCAGACTGGCTGCAGGGGAGAGATTTTCCAGAAAAAAAGAAGAGTTAAATTCTTATTTTCTGGTCGAGTCTCCTACGGTTATGAGACTCAACCAGATTCCGTTCCCTCTTGATTCTTTAAACAGATACAGCAGGCTTTCGAGACTCATAACTCCTATAGTTCTTTTCAGATCCTCCCCAAACTTCAGAAGGTGTTCACAATCATTACAAAGGTCATCCATACCAAGTTTCATCTAATTCGACGGTTAGATTTCAAGATAAGTGGGTTTTTCATTACTTTTCTCCGCAGATTTTTGTATTGGACTGAATTAAGATCCCTGTAGCAAAGAGGGCTTATTAATTTGACTTGCTTTGAACCCTTTTGCCATCAATTGGTGTCGAGCATGGCCGAGGAGAGTTCTAACTCTCCTAATCAGTCCAACAATCCCAATGACCTTGTTAATCTGGTTCTCCAACGATTGGCCAAAATGGATGCCAAGTTAAATAACATGGATGGGAGAATGAGTAATTTGGAGGAGCTAGATCATCCTAGGCCTGCTAGAGTGAAAGCCCCTAGAAGGGAAGCCCTTAATGCCAACCTAATGCCAAGACGTATTCTTCGGGCTCCTCAAAGAGTCCCTAGAGAGGAATACCACAACCCACCCTATGACGACTATGATGAACCTATCCGCTACCAAACCCATAAAGTACGGATGGACCTCAAGGAGTTTCATGGGAAACAAGACCCCAAGCCTTTCAAGATTGGTCAATGCCTTGGATGACTACTTTGATTGGTTTAGCCTTTCCGAAACTAGAAAGCTACAATTGGCCCGCTCCAAACTAGTGGGGGTGCTCGTGATTGGTGGCGTAACTATGAATATAGTCCCATGAGGAGTCGTAGAGAACCCACTACTTGGGAGGAGATGAGGGAAGAATTGAAGAAAAATATTTGCCACGATCCTTCCAAAGAAGGTTACATGACCAGTCAATAATCTTCGACAAGGCACTATGAGTATGGAAGATTATGTCTATCAGTTTGACCAATTGTGTGCACGGTCAGGTTCACGAGACAATGATGATCAAATGATATCTCGGTTCCGTTTGGGGCTGCGACCTGAAATTAGAGAAAAAATGGGAGTGGTTGATATTGTTAGTTTTAACGATCGGTTGATAAAGCTTTCCAAGCCGAGGACCTTTTGAAGTCAACACCAAAGCCCACCTCCGGCTTATGAATTGAAGCACCCTACACCAAACGGTAAAAGCCATAGGGACTACATCTCATGCTACTCCAACGATAGATAAAGGTAAAACTCCCATGGTAGCAGCTATGGATGTGCAATGCTATCACGCAATGCATATGGTCACTTTGCTAGAGATTGTCCACAAAAATTAAAGGTAAACTCCTTGTTGCTGCAATCGAGGCCAACCTGATACATAGGTATGTGAACCGCAAAGCGATGACACTGCTCCTAATACGGATGTCATGGATGATAGTGAGGATTCATATGGAATCCATATAATCACCAAGTATGGTCTTGATTGCCTCAAAAGTGATGTGGATAATTTTGATGCCTTTACTAAAGCTCTATGGATTGACAATAGTGACCACGGTTCGATGAAGACCACGGTGTTATGGAGAAAATTGCGGAAGACAAAGAATTGAATAAGATCGCCCCCATGGATACCACGATTCCATTTGACTTTCCCCAAGATGTTGAGCATGTTGATTTCGTAATACCTTTAAATATCTTGAAGAAAGTGGACCCAAAGTGATGGATTTTCTTCCAACGTCGCAGCGCTTTAAGTTTCAAGATCAACGGATGCGCCTACCGACCCCTCTCGTAGTCATTCTTCACCATTACAAAACTTCGTGGACTAGTTCTTTTTAAGTGGGGGAGTTGATGCAGCCCAAGGACCAGCCAGTGTGGATCAGCCCAAGGATGTGTCAACATAGGCCCAACCCACCCGTTCACGTGAACACCGCACGCGGTACTGTTCACATGAACAGTACCAACAGCATTAATTATGACTCTTTTATTAGTTTCCTAATTTTCAGTTTATTTATTTCCATTGTTTAGTTTCCTAAAAATTAGGCTAGTTAGTTTAGAAGTCTTAGTTGCTTGAGACTAAGACTTGCCTAAAATCTAGTTTCCTAATTCCAGCTTTTAAAACTTTCCTATTTTTATTGTTTTGGAGCCTTCCTAAATTATAAAGGAAGGTTGGTTTTACTAAATTTCGTTCTTTCCTTTTTATTTGTAATGTTTCAAAGCTATAAATAAAGAGAATGCGGACCGGCGCGGGAGAGATTTTCCAGAAAAAAAGAAGAGTTAAATTCTTATTTTCGGTCGAGTCTCCTACGGTTATGAGACTCAACCAGATTCCGTTCCCTCTTGATTCTTAAACAGATACAGCAGGCTTTCGAGACTCATAACTCCTATAGTTCTTTTCGATCCTCCCCAAACTTGGAGGTGTTCACAATCATTACAAAGGTCATCCATACCAAGTTTCATCTAATTCGACGGTTAGATTTCAAGATAAGTGGGTTTTTCATTACTTTTCCCCGCGATTTTTGTATTGGACTGAATTAAGATCCTGTAGCAAAGAGGGCTTATTAATTTGACTTGCTTTGAACCCTCTTTGCCATCAGGTCGAGCATGATGTTAGAGCAAGGTTTAAAATCTTGGGTTTCGGAGGAGTCTCGGCCTCCTCCGAAACCGAGATCTCGCCGAAACAGTGTATTTTGTCCGAGACAGCCTGTCTCGGTGGCCAAAATGCATTTTTTAGGTCTCCAACTTCAAGGGAACCTCATTTTTACATACATAAACCATAGTTGTCAAGGCGACAAGGCGATCCAAGGCGTTTGGGGCCATCCTGGGCGCCTAGGCGCCTAGGCGCCCGCCTAGGCGTTGCCTAGGCGACCAAGGCATTCCCAATGCATTTTTTTTATTTCTAAAATATTAATGTTTATATATATGCAACATTCTACATAAATAATCAACATTTAAGACATAACTTAATTAATATGTGATGTGGACCCAAGTTTACTAATGTACACTAAGACCTGGGATTATGTCTAGAGTTAAATAAACAATTATTTATGACTAACATTTGCGTACTTTTAACGAATTTGATCGGAGCGTAACTCCTTTAATATAGTTCGGATTCAAGTAATCTCGAATTCGTTGCAAAGCTAGCATAATCAGCTTTCCAACAAATCCAAGATTGCTTGAATCCAAATTATAATGAAAGAGTTACACTCCGGTCAAACCTTGTTCGGAATACGGGAATGCTGTTTAAAGTCGTCTGAATGTAAATTATTTTTTGGGCATCAAAGCAAAAGATTATTTTGGCGCACTCTTGGTTTTTAGTGATGATTTATTATAATAAGAATTATAGAATTTTTATATTTAGAAAAAAGCCTAGCATTTAAAAGTTGAAAATCACCCTCGCACCCAAAAATATGGTTTTTGTTCTTGAACAGGGGGGTTGACTTTTTTTCCTTCTGGAATTTGAATTTTAGACTATTTTTATTGGATTCAAATAGGGGGGTATTTGCTTATTTATGAATAATATCTTAAGTAAATGGTTTCCTGACTTAAATGATATAGTCATAAATAAGTACTGTCTGGTAGCCTGATAAATGTTGTTCCTGTCTGGCCTGGGCGACCACAAGGCGCCCTGGTGCCCAGGCCTGTACAAACCGCCTGGACGCCTAGGCGACGCCTTGACAACTATGACATAAACACATTTAGAGTATAAAATTGTAAAAATAATGACTCTTTGTGGTTGTTTGAGTTTACACCCATGTTTTGACAGTCAAAGCTGAAGTCTGTTATAAATTTAGGTTAATATTAGCTATTATATTCAATCAAATATGGCGAATGAGACAATAACATAATGCATTAGGGGAAAGAGAAATAAAATAATACTTCATTATAAATCATTACATCATAGTTCAAATATTCAATATTGAATGATCCCATAGTCCCCCTGTGCCCATAGTCCACAATTCCACAATCCTCATCCAGATACAATGTCTAGTAATACGTAGAGTGTCGTGGATGATCCATCCTACTATCATCATATATCTGGTAATCTTGCACATGATTCATAAATATAACATCAGTAGCTGTCCGAAGGATACCTATCTTTGGAAAGAATGGAAAAACTTCCAAGTAGTACTGCGGTGCGTAGACTCTTGTGGAAGTACCGATGGAACGGAATAGAAGTTGGTTGACCACTGCGGGTTACAGTAATCCCCCGCAGCCCCGAAGCACCACCCGTTGCAAGTTAAAAGTCCAAACAAAGAAAGAATGGAGGAAGAAATGAAAAAACCATGAAAAAACTAAGAAAAAAGAGGAAGGAGCAGTCTCCACCGAGAACAGCCTCTCTTTTATAAAAGAGGAAAAAAGAAGAAGCAAAAAGCATGTTCTCGCCGAGATCTCGGCGAGATCTCGCGAGAATTAGAGAGATTAACCTCTCGCCGAGATCTCGGCGAGAACATGTAAATGCCGAGACGAAAAGGGTTATCGACCCTATTTTCGTCTCGGTTAGTTGCGAAATTGGCGAAATCGGCGAGATCTCGCCGAGATTTCATTCCATGTGTTAGAGAAGAGGGTGTTATTCCTGCACTCTAGGGAGGATCTTGGGGCAGAGGTGATTAGAGGGGGACACTCTGACAGGACCTTGCAAAAGGGTGTTTTTGGGGCGGATATGTCTAAGGAACAGACCACAGACACTACTGAGGCTTATGAAGACGCGATTTGAGGACATGGTGCGGGACATGGTGGGTAACATACAGGTACCAGTGGATCTCATTGGGATGGTGCAATCCCAACCAGAACCACTGGCGGTAGCTGTTTCTTCAGCTTCAGCGGTGGTGGACACGAGGGAGGAGAAGTCACCTAGTCCCATTCCGTTACAAAGGGTTACCAGAAGTTATTTGGTTTCTAGTGTGGACATTGTTGCTAACTTGGGCATGGTTGCTATCTCAAACATGAGAAAGAAAGCTATAGTAAATCTAACGGAGGTGGAGAGGATTGATGCTCTACTACAAACCCCCTCAGACTTTATTATAGTTGCTCGAAAACCATGGAACCAAATCGAGAGCTGGAATGTGAGGGGCATCTCGAACCCCATAAGAGCTATGGTGAAGCTTCTTGTACAAGAATATTCACCTGAAGTGTTATGTTTAGCGGAACCAAAGCTACCTGGAAATCAGATTAAGTAGCAATAACAAATAAAAACAGGTAACACAACTGTCTTTCCAATAACTCACAATTTGCTTATATGATATAAGTATCTTGTCCTATCAAAAAATAAAGTAATTAAAACACAAAATATATACAAATAGATAATCCACTAGCACTTGACAACTTAATATTGCCCAAATAGAGCAAGAATTACTTGAACATTTTAGACATCGTTATCATTCTCCAAACAAGGAGCTAATACAATTCCTAAGAATAAACTTCTGTGAGAACTTAAAAGATAATCAGGAATAATACATATCACTCCTGATCCTATACACCTTTTCATAAGTCATGAGAATATGGTTATACCATGTGTAAAAATTGGCTCAAGCTGGTGTGTTTGATAGCTGACGGAAATGCTTCAACGTTGTGGGAAAGTTATGGCCAATTTATTGAAAGGGTACAAGCTATTGCAAGAAATCAATTTTAGGAATTTAAGCTTTATTAGGAATTCAATCCATAGGGATTTTTACAATGCTTTTTTATGCGTTGAGCCGAGGGGAAACACTAATGAGAGTTTTATTTTTGCCATCAGCTTCAAAATAGTAGATTTCAAGTCTTGGGTTCAAAATACCAAAAACAAAGTTTAAGTAATTTAGATGGGTCTAGTACTCCGCTAGTGTTATGCAGCCTGCCAGTCCCAAGCAAAGATAAAGGAGGAGTGTTGGTACGTCAAGTCGGCAGCCGGAACCCCCAGAACCTAACCAAACCCTAAACATGGATTCACAAAAAAAAAAAAATAATCAACATAATATTAGGCGTTCTCTGTAAACGACCCGTTACACCTGGTCCCTGGTGTAGCGAAAAATGGGCAAGGGCTGCCGCATTGCCCTAATGCGGTGAAAAATTGGCAAGGGCCGCCACATGGGCACCCAGATGCGGTGATAAATAAGCAAGGGTTCTTGCACCGTGGACAAGTACGGGTAAAGAAGCTAGTCCATAAGCGTAGGATTAGAATAGCATCTTGGAACATAGGATCTTTAACTGGTAAGAGTCTAGAATTGATAGATGTTATGAGGAGAAGAAGGATTACATAGCTTGCATTCAAGAGACTAGATAGAAGGAAAAAAAAAGCTAAGGAGTTAGATGACCTTAAGCTTTGGTATACTGGGAATAAAAATAATTGCAATGGATTGGGAATAATAGTGGATAAAGATTTAAAGAATGATGTGAAAAGATTCGGTGATAGGATTATAGCCATCAAGTTAGTGATGAGGAAGGAGATAGTCAATATAATTAGCGCATATGCACCCAAAGTAGGATTGGATACAAATAGTAAGTTACAATTTTGGGAACGCATGGATGGTTTAGTGAAAGGTTTATGACAGGCATGGTTTTAAAACTCGACCGAGATGGGTCGAGATCTCGACCTTCTCGATAGTCTCGATTGGGTAGAGACAAGAATTAGGTTCGAAACTGGGCCTCGACAAGTCTCGACCAGTTTCGAACTGGTCTCGACAAATGTCGACCCATCTCGATTTTATTGAACCAGTTTCGACTGGTTTAAGTGATAAATAGGAGTCTCGGTCAAGATCTCGACCGAAACTCATTTTTTCTCTAAAATTCTTTATGTTTTCTTCTTCTCCTCCATTCCTTCTTCTCCAACCTTGCATCTAAGGTTCGAAAACCTCTGTTCTTTGCAAATCTCCCCATCAAAGTGCTGTTAAAGCCTCATTTTGACCTGTTCTTGGCAAATCTAAGGTTTGAGGCATGATTTGTTTCCCTAAAACTTACTTTTTTACATGAATATGTTCAATACATGTTGGTTCATCATGAAATTTATACATGTGAGAGTCATTAGGCCGATCTACAACCTCATCCTTCCGAAATCATTTTTTTGCATATATATTTTTTATTTTGATTTTCTGTTAAAAATTGTATTTTTCAGCAATTAAAAATTAAAAAAACATGATAAATATTAATTAGAGGTGTTGAAAATATTATATGATGAACACCGTTGGCCGATCTACGCGGCCACGGTTTCATTTTTTTTTCTGAATATATATATATATGTTTAAAAAATAAAAAATACATTTCTTAAATATTAATCAGTTTACTTTCAAAATAATACATGTTGAACACCATTGTCCGAGCTACACGGTCATGGTTTCAAATTTTTTCTGTATATATTTTTATTTTTATGAATTTTTTATTAATAATCCTATTTTTCAGCAATAAAAAAACTATTAATACTTATCAATTGGTGTTCAAAATAATATATGTTGAACAACATTGGCCGATCTACGCAGTCACGGTTTCAGTTATTTTTTTTTCTGTACATATTTTTATTTTTATGATTTTTATTAATAAATCCTATTTTTCAGCAATAAAAAATTAATTAAAAAAATATTAATACTTATTTATTGGTGTTCAAAATAATATATGTTAAACACCATTGGTCAATCTACAGTTGCATGTTGTCGGATTGTATTTTTGGAAAAATAAATTATTTTTATTTAATATCCAAAATTATTAATAATATCTAAATAATTATGAAAAACTAGGAAAAATATTTTGTTTTCTTATAACATAGTTTTAAAATTTTGAAAAGTAATTTCAATGTGTTTTGAGTTGCATTCGCATATTTGATGTTCTTACGTTCTTCAATTTTAAGTTTTATTAATGTAAATCTATTGATTTAAATTTCTCTATTTATCATCTTATGTAACAGTGTCTCGTTCTAAATATTATGGCTGCTTCGGGTTCTCGTAAGGTAGGTGGTGATGTTGGTCGTTCTAACATGGCTTAGCAATATTATACCACCATTGACGGTGATAAAAAGAAGACCCAATGCAAATTCTATGAGAATATGCTTATGTCTGGTGGGATTATCAAACTTAAGCAACACTTGAGTAGGACTTCTACAGACGTGGCAAAGTGTGTTATAGTTCCTGTGGAGATTACCAGGGTCATAGCTGCACAGATGAAAGAAGGCCAGCAGAAAAGGGCAGAGAAAGAAAAAAGTAAAGAACAATTTGAGGAAACAATCCGAGGCACAGTGCGTGATTTGGATGATGATAGTTCAGATGATAATGGTCTAGATACTAGGGGTTTGACTGAGGAAGAGGTCAGAGATCTAAGACGGGCAACAATGGCCAGTAAAGTCAGCCATGAGATGAAAATGGAAAGGTTGAGGCAAAAAGCCTTAAGGGCAGGTGGTAGTAGATCATTTCAGCAGCCTGAAGAACCACAAACTCGGAGTAAGGGAGGGTTGACTTCTATGTTTAGAAGATCAAAAAGTACTAGAGCACAACCCCAGGCACTACCACTTACTGCTAGGGATGAGGATTATGTTGAGATTCTACAACAGGATCCAACAGTTTTTAGAAAGGCTGACGCTAAACAGAAGAGATTGAAGAGTATGTGGAACTAGAAGGGTACAAAAGAATTTATTGGGGATGTCTTTGCTAGGGCTTGGGCTCAATTCTGACCTTATCGGTGCGGTAAAAAATGTTGTGGCAAAATTGGTGCCAAATTATACTGTACAAGCATTGGTCAATCTGTGAGTGAGTTGTACAGTTTAAATGCTGAATTATTTGAATATCCATATATTACAATGGCTAATGATTATAAATTTTGAAATGGGTGTAGATTAAAACGTTCAGAGATGGTCTTGGGAGTTTTGGAACTCACACCGCAGTAGCTGGACGAGATAAGACCGATCCTTGTATGGAATTATGGAAATTTAAATTTTCATGTAACATATTTTATTTAATATGTGTATTAAAATGTGTTCTTCATCTTGTGCAGCAGAGTGATGGTTGTTGTATGGCGAGCATGCAGCTGAGTTGATGAGAATAGCAATCAAAGTCCTATCTCAGACATGTTTCGCATTTGGGTGTGAGCGAAATTAGAGTAATTTCTCCCTTATCCATTCAAAGAGGCGGGATAAATTGGGCTCTCAATGGCTAAATGACTTGGTCTACGCTCATTACAACATAAGACTTAGGGTACAATGTTTGAAATTTGAACAAAGAAATGAACAAGAGCTGATCGAGCTAGCCGACGTCTTCGAACTATCTTCAGATGTAAAGAATCCCTATGTGGAATGGGTAAGAGACAGAGCAGTTCCAGTGATGGATGAGCCTAGTGGGATGCCCGACCCTACTGTGTCTGCTCCGATGGGTTCTAATCTCGAGCGGTTTATGTCCTCGGATGAGGGTCGTGTACACGCACAGTCGCCTAGGCCGTTTGACCCCCCAGCTGGTATTGGTAGTGACCCAGAAGGCGATGATGATACAATGGATTAAAGTGGCTGGTCAACTTCTGATAGTAGTGGTGATGATGGTAATGGTGGTGGTGATGGTAATGGTGGTGGTGATGAGGGTGGTGGTGGTGGTGGTGGTGGTGGTTATGATGGTGGTGGTGGAGGTGGTGATCCTAGACCGACTGTACCCATTATTAGATGGACCGGGGAGAGTCAGTATACACACGCTACACAGAATCCAGATCAGGGTGGACGCGTATCTTCATCACGGCCTATAACTGGGTATACACGTAGGACTCGTCAACGGGAACGCCCTTTGCAACCAGTAGACGAAGAAGAAGATCGTTTCTTTGACATCGTTCCTGATCCTGATATTATGCTTGATGTTGAAATTAATAGCATGTCTACAAGCTTTGGAGGACAGAGCATTGAGGGTAGCAGTGGACAGAGCAGGGGTAGTGGAGTGCTCATGGATTTGGCACCACTTCAGCGTACGGTTCTTATTCCGGTGATGATGATCGCATGATGGGAAGTGCATATGATTATTCCACTGATACTAGTAATGCTACATCACAGACTGGCTCAAACTTTGTGGACAGTCTCTTTTCAGTCCCAAATTTGCAGAGAACCACGCCCCCACACCAGCCAATATATGCTCACTTTACTCCACATTATAATGAATTGTATCCAAGGTTAGGTATCTTTGAAAACTTCTCAGATCATGTGTATGAGAAATATATGGAAGACTACTAGACCTTCTATAGCCGAAGGATGTCGTGGCAGGACTTTGTTTACAGACCGAGATATATTTTCTTCAGCAAAGTCAATCTGATCAGATCGAACCTGCACGCCACTCTACATATGATTAGACATTATGATGGACTGATGGGAATGCATTATTTCATTTTGAGTATTTAGGTCTTTCATATAATGAACACTTGTGAGTTATGTCATTTTTTGGATTTATGATTCATGAATGTATGATTTTCTGACAATGTGATTACTTTTTATGCTTCAAATGTGTTTATATATGTTAAATAAGTATTTTTCTGTAATATATAGCCTTAAAATGGCTTTAAAATGGCCTTAAAACATCAAAAATGGCTTAAACCATAAAAAATAAAAAAAAATAAAAAACATGTCGAAACTCCCATTTTTACCCTTTGGAAGTTTCGGCAGGTTCTCGCCGAGATCTTGACTAGATCTCTACTCTCTAGTCGAGATCTCGGTAATCTCGGTTTTCTCAAGGGTTGAGACACCCTCAAAATCCGAGATTTCGAACTATGACGACAAGGAGAAAAGATTATAATAGGAGGTGATCTGAATGGACATGTTGGGGGAGATCGTAGATATTATGAAGATGTGCATGGGGGATATGGCTTTGGAGTGAGGAATGAGAAGGGGACTTCAATCTTAGATTTTGCGACGGCTTATGATTTATCCATCGTAAACACATACTTTGAAAAGAGAGAGGAGCATCTAGTCACCTTCAAAAGTAGGCATCATAAAAGCCAAATAGATTTCTTTCTAACTAGAAGACACGATAGGTTGTTATGTAAGGATTGTAAAGTCATACCCGAGGAGAGCCTCACCACTCAGCATAGATTAGTGGTCATGGATATATGTCTCACTACGCCAAATTGTAGGAAAGGTCAGGTTTTTTGCCCTAGGATAAGGTGGTGGTGCTTAAAGGAAATACCTTGAAAGCTTTTACTGATAATGTGGTCAAACAATGAATATGGAACTATGAGGGGGACACTAATACAATGTGGAACGAGATGACTGCTTGTATTAAGAGAGTTGTAAAAAATATTCTAGGTGTATCGAAAGGAAAATGTTATTCTCTTAGTGAGTCTTGGTGGGATGATAAGGTTCAAGCAACCATTAAAGCTAAGAAAGATAATTTTAAGACATGACGAAAGACTAAGAATATAAAGGATCTAAAAAGACATAAACTTGCTACAAATGAAGCCAAACAGATTGTGGAAAAAATAAGGGCGAAAAAATATGAAGATCTTTATAACAATATGAGCACATAGGCAGGAGAAAAAACTATCTATAAAATAGCTAAGATGAGGAAAAGGAAAAGTAGATATTTAGATCATGTTAGATGTATTAAAGAGAGATGGAACGATTATTTCTACAGCCTACTAAATGAAGACGTCTCAGGAAATCATGTCCCAGATTACTACATTAACCACCATTACACCACAAATCATAGGTATATATGCAAAATTAGGGTGACAAAAGTGAAAGAAGCTTTAAGAAGGATGAAGGTAGGCAAAACACCAGGCCAGATGAGGTCCCAATAGAAGTTTAGAAAAGCCTACGAATGTATGGAGTATCTTGGCTAACTAAGTTGTTCAATAAAATTATGAGCTCAAAGGAAATGCCAAATGAATGGAGGAGTATTGTGGTTCCAATCTAAAAAACAAAGGTGATATTCAGAACTGCAATAACTACAGAGGCATAAAACTAATGAGTCATAATATGAAACTATGGGAGAGGGTCATTGAAACTTGTTTAAGAAAAGAAACTACCATTACGGAGAACCAGTTTGATTTTATGCCAGGTAAATCCACGACAGAGGCTATTTACTTGCTTAGGAGACCCATGGAAAGATGTAGAGAAGGCAAGAAGGATGAAGGACCTTTATATGGTTTTTATCGATCTAAAAAAAGCTTATGATAGAGTTCCTAGGGAGTTAATCTGGAAAATACTAAAGAAGAAAATCGTTTCAAGCATATGTAAACATAGTTAAGGATATGTACTATAATGTAGTGACTAGTGTGAAAACCGTGGGGGGCCAAGGTCGTGAATTCTAAATTACAATGGGGTTACATCAAGGATCAGTTTTAAGCCCATATCTGTTTGCGCTCATTATGGATGATCTAACCAGAGACATTCAAGATAAAGTTCCTTGGTGCATGCTTTTTACTGATGATATTGTTTTGGTGGATGAGACAAAATTAGGGATTAATGCCAAGTTAGAGCTATGGAGATCAACATTGGAATCAAAAGCTTTTAAGATAAGTAAAACGAAGGCGGAGTATATGGTGTGCAACTTCAGCCACACAAGGACGGATAATGAGGTGGTGAACATTAATAAGACGGAGATACAACAAAGTGATCATTTTAGGTATCTAGGTTCAATCATAAACAATGAAGGTGATATAAACGATGATGTTTCACAGAAAATTAAAATAGGATGGATGAAGCGAAGAAGTGCCTCGAGAGTGTTGTGTGATCGGCGTATTCCTTTAAAACTTAAAGAAAAATTTTATAGGACAGTCATTTGACTGGCTATGATGTATGGTGCAAAATGTTAGGCAGTTAAGAAGCATCATCTATATAAACTTAGTGTAGCTAAGATGAGGATGTTAAGATGGATGTATGGCAAAACTAAGAAAGAAAAGGTAAGGAATGATCGTGTTAGAGCTGATTTGGGAGTTGCACCGATACATGATAAACTACAAGAAAGTCGTTTGAGATGGTATGGACATGTTCAGTGGAGGCTATTAGATGCTCCCATATGGAGTGATTTGATTCAGATTGAAGGATCTAAAAGAGCTAGGAGTAAACCTAAGATGACTCTAGGGGAGGTGGTGAAGAAAGACATGTATAACCTAGCCCTTGCTTTAAGTATGACATCGAACAAAGTTGATTGGCGGACAAGAATCCATATAGCCGACCCCATTTAGTTGGGATAAGGCTTTGTTGTTGACGCTGTTAGTGTAAGACCTGCACCCGAAATCCCCTACTAACTCGGATTTTCCCTGTGTCAGGTCTTCCCACTCAAACAATTAACGTTACCGATGCGGACCCGATGGATACATCCAATGTGTAGATGAGTCTTCCTACTCGGGCCTTGAGTATAAAATTATGCCTCAGGTGAGCCCAGCATGCATCCCAATGAGCGGGGCCCAAGGAAAACAATGTTGGGCTATATTTTAGCCCTGTCGACGGACGAGTCATCCGGCTCCCTGCCGCTGGCTCATGTGCGGGTGTTACTCTCTCTCTCCTCTTTTCCTAAAGATAGATAACCAACCCTTTAAACCTCCCTTTAAACTTTTAAAGGGTTGGTGAGAGAGTGGTTAGGTGGAGAACTCAAGCTCAAGCTCAAGCTCAAGCTCAAGTGTTAGACCCCCTTTCCTCCATTAAGGTTGGTCCATCTTCCTCTCCCTTCCTTCTTTAATGTACAATGTCGAGCACCATTGATGGTGATAAATAGCCTCCATTAATGAAGCCACCAAACCCTAGAAGGCTAAGTAAAGACCACCCACCACCCGTTGGTGAGTTAATGAACTCCCTTAAGGTTCCCTATGGGGAGAAACACCCTTCCCACCACCTAAAATGGGTTGGATGAAGTTGGGGAGTCAAAACTCCACATTTTATGTCCATCGTCCCCGTTGAGTCTAGTTTTCTGGACTCAGCCGGCAGACCCGTGCCGAAGACTAAGGCACTGCCTCTGCCTCTGAGTTCAGTATGTGAGACCACATATGGTCTTGCTGGCAGAGGGGCCGGTGAGGCCCCACCCTCCACCAGACCTATACTTAACCATTTTAGGGGTTGAGCCAACCCAGAGGCAAAGTCGGCGGCACCATCATCCGCCAGTGTCTCCGCCTCGCTCTTGGTAAGTTTCCCTGTTCTAAATAAAGTTAAGCCGACAGCTCAAACCAATGGCATGATCCTCCAAGTGGCAGCCCCGGCTATGCCCTTGGGGCCGCCATACTCATATGGGGCCGGCTAAGCCTTATTGGGAGGCGGAGGCAAAGCTGGCGGCACAACCATCCGCCAATGCCGCCGCCTCCCTCTCTGTGAGTTTACTGTTATAATAGTAATTGATCCGGCGGATGATTCCGAAGACACCATCCCCTGGCTCCATCAGCTGCCTTGGCTACTATTAGCCAGTTTGTCTAGTTAGATCCTTCGGGGACCAACCGTTGGGTTCTCGGCTTACCTAAGGACCCGTATGGGGACATTTAGGACATATCCATGCAGATTTAAAAGATACTTAACTAACCTAATGCAATCTATATAATTTAATAGGTAAACCGACGTGAGTAGTTGAAGAAGCCTTTCGCCGGCTTCCAGGTTCTGCAACACCCTTGGTGCCTACAGGTGAGAGGTCGAGTCAGTAGACTTAGGATATATGTGTACATCTATGTTGTGTGCTATACAACATGTCATCCAATTATTGTGATACTTGAGTATGCATATGTATTATAACAATTATGTTTGATTGGATGGTTGTGTGTTTGGTGTTGTGTCTAACTTGTGTGACGTGCGGATACCAAGGGAAGGTAACGCATAGGTACACGGGTCCTAGTCTTGTGTGACGTGCGGGTACCAGGGGAAGGCAACGCATGGGTACACGGGTCCTAGTCTTGTGTGACGTGCGGGTACCAGGGGTACATGGGTCCAGACTTATTGCTAGCTCCTTAGCAGGGGCACGGTGGCCCGAGGGATTGGGGACCGGGGGTCCCTGCTAGGGTGCAGCCCCGTTATATTTTTATGATGTTTCACATGATAGGCATTAGGAGGTTGCATCACCCTGGTTCTAATCGGAGGGAGGTGGCACGTCTTGGACCGAAAATCCGAGGGGAGGTCCGCTTGTAGAAGCAATTTGGCAAAGAGACTTGGGCATCCTGTTTCTACCTTAGCCCGGCGCATGATGTGTGAAAGTCGTCGAGCCGTAAACATGGTCAAAAGCTACGGTAGACACATCAATATGGCGCCTATAGAACCATACCATTGACTCTACATTAGGAATGCATCACATTCATTTGTACATGGCATGCAATACCTGATTTCTCATTGAGCTGGGATGGGAGCTCACCCCTCGTATCTATAATTGTTTTCAGATTCTGATGCAAATTATTTTGTGGCTGAGTGCATGGAGTCTCTGCATGCAAGTGATGCATCCATGGGCGAGGACTATTCTAAGGAGCATGGCGAAGGCTGCACCTGTAGCGATTGTGTCTACGCTTGACACAACTCTCCCCATACTCCCCATACCTCATGATTCTTTTTTTTTTGTAGATAGAATGTATAGTCTATCTAAACAGTAGTATCAGATTTACTCTTTTAACTTTGGCTATTTGTATATGGGATACGTTATGTATTTTGTGGAACCGTGAGATGTAATTCATAACAACACCTTACTTATATTATGGTATTTTGTAGTTAGCATTTGTCACATATTAAATCGCTTCCGCTAGTCTTACTTTGTTTGTTTAAATTGATTATTGTAGATATTTATTACGTATACTGCGGGATTTGTTGGTAGATCACTATAATTGTCGGTTCCTAAGTGGATTCGGGTCGTTTCGTAGGTCGACCCGGTTATCACGCCCAATTCCTACAATGGGCTGTGACAGTTAGTACTCTAGTTACTACGCAATTCTGCTTTTCCATTTAAGGAAGGGTTAATGTAATTTTAAAAAAAATAATAAGTGAAGAATCACTAAGTTGCAAAGCATTGTAAAAACAATTAAAATGGGGGCTCAGCGGAGGTAACATCCAAAGCATGTACATAATGATTTTGATCATCAAATGAAATTTGGGAGCTCAATTGTTACTCTACTACTCTTCATATGATTGAGCTATGTGAGAAGCCAGTGGTTTAGTGTTTAGCTAAACACTATAAGATCTTGGATCTAATCGGCAATCATCCATTTCTACTCGTCTCAGATAGCATCTACTACTTCCATTACTGTTTTGAGTTGTTCCAGTTAGGTTGTAAATGCAAACTCATAAATCCAGTTGATTCTTTGTTGTTGAGAGATAGCAACAATCGAAGCATTCTTTGCTATTGAGAGATAGCTATCTTCGAAGCATTTTTCAGTACGTAACAGAGTAACAGAAACCAATACCTGGGATCCTTTCAAGGAGGAAGCACGACCGCCTAAGGGCATCGGCAATTTCCCTTGGACTACTCAGCAGAAGAAGATCACTGAGATCTTCGCATTCAAAGACAGCTGGGATGCCATAACAACCGATAAAAAGAAGCAGCCCTCTAGCGTCCACGCCATGAGCCTTGGAGACACCACCTTCGTTTATCAGCCTCTTCCTCCAAGCAATAGCTGCAATCTCAGCTTCTTCCTTGACCAAAGGATCAATCTCATTCTCGACGCAGCCTGCTAGGAGGAAAAATTCCAACATGAGTACGGAGGCCTGCCGAGCGGGAACCATCGGAGAATCCCTGGTATACGCTTTGCTACCCTGAAGATAAAACCGGCCAATGCAGTCCAACACGAGCTTGGCTGGGTTGGGGGCACGCTTTAGAGCTTCGGGAGCTTCTTCACGGAGTTTGGCAACGTCTGAGAGACAAGAAGCGATGTATTTGCGTAGACCACGGCTGCACATCGTCTCACAGAGTGACTCAAGCTCGGAACGGGAAGAGTTCTTAGCCATTTCGCAACTGGGCAACGAACCTTGCGCGAAATCTCGGCTAGAAAGCCTGACCGAATCCGGCAAGGGTGAATTAGCAGAAGCGGAAGCGCGGGCATCTGCTGCAGTGACAACTTCTGGAAGCAGTGGCAATGGACGCTGCGACACATGGTCCGCATAAGAACGCTTAATCTTCACATCGATGGCGTTTTGGATGAAATCAATATGCTTCTGCAACTCATCCCAACAGCACCTAAACGAATAAAGAGCGCAGGAAAGACCCCGCAGCTCATCCACTGATTTTAGAAGAGGAAGCTCCCTTATTTCCTCCTCGAGGTATCGTGCAGTTGCCATTGGCTCTCCTCCTTCCTCCTTCCCAAGTGCCGCCGAGTCTGACGACGTTGCAGCCATGGAGAATGCGGTTAGAGCGTGCGTTGGAATAGGTTATTGGCTCTCTTTATCCTTAAGAAACAGCACGACGCCTACAGAATTCCTCTCTCTCTTCTCGGTCAATTCATCTGCTTCTTGGCCATTAATGTTCAAACAAAATGTTCTAGTTTATGTTGCTATATACAAATGAGAGAGAGGGTTAATTGCGTTGGACACTTGAGGACTACTTTTAACGGTGTCAATGGGCCGATCAGTGCCAGATGCTGTTCGGCCGATCTGGAACGATTTTGGTCCAGTCCATTTTGGTGTTGGGTTCGGAAGGAGTAGCCCAAAACAGGCCTAATAAGGGTTTCGGACCATAGTAAGTTTGGGAAGGACAATCATTTAGATATAGATACGTACGTGTATTAAACGCAATCAAACTTCTATAAATGGATTGAAAATCTGTTTCTAGAAAACAAATATGGCATTTATAGCAACAATTTTAATACAGTAATCTTTTGACTATAAATATGGATATACCTCGAATCCGAGTAATCTTTTGACTATAAATATGGATATACCTCGAATCCGAATACTCTAATAAGTTATTAATCCGAACTCATACTACCTTTTAACTTACACCACAATGACAGAGCAGTCCAACTTTCACTCCCTTTTCTTTCACGGTTTCACTCATTTATTCTCTTGAATATAATCAAAATACCCTTTATTGTTAGATGGAAAACTCCCTCCTTATGTGAAAGAGAAGGGTTTTCCAGAGAAAAACAACTAAAGTCTGCTTATGTGAAAGAGAAGGGTTTTCAGAGAAAAACAACTAAAGTCTGCAAATCTTGATCTTTGCTATTTTGTCCTGCTATTGAACCAATTCAAGAGGATTGGATACAACAGGATTGGATACAACAGAAGCAGCGGTGGCAGAAGCGGCAACAGTTGTAGAGAATAATCCAACAACAGAGCTCTTTCTGCCATGGTCGGGCTATGAGTCAAGAAAACCAGTAGGAAGAGAAGAAGAGGAAGATGATATAAGGAGGAAGGAGCATTGATACCTAAAGCAGAAACAGAGGTAATAGAAGATGATGCTGGAGCTGAAGATGAAGGAGCTCAATTGAGTGAGACCGAAAGGTTTCTTTGTCTTTCTTGATCAATCCGGCGGCCATCCTCCAGGTTTGATAGGCGTAATCTGTATAGAGGCCGTCAGATTGTTCAGACTGAGGCGTGTGCGGTACCAACAAGAGGGAATTTGGGCTTAGTCCACCTCCAGCAGAAACTCAGGCTGTAATCAGGGTGATTGAAATCCCAAACAATGAGATAAATGTCGATTGAAATCCCAAACAAGGAGATAAACACAGAAGATCACAAATAAAGAAGAAATCCTCCTAAAAAAAGGGAAACTTGCATCTCCAATAGAAACTCAAGCTGTAATAGGGGGATTGAAATCCCAAACAAGAAAATAAATGGCGATTGAAATCCCAAACAAGGAGATAAAACAGAAGATCACAAAGAAAGAAGAAACCCTTATAAAAAAGGGAGACCTACACTTTCATTCCAAGGGAAGACGAAGATGTTGAGGATTTCTTCCTCCTTAAAAAAAAAAAAAAAGGAAACCCCATTGCAAATTCCTTATCGTAGGTATTCTTTCTAGGCAAGACGAAGACGTTGAGGAAGAAATCCTTTTTAGAACTCGTTGTACGTATTCTTTCTAGTTTCTTTCTTCCATCTCTTCTGTTCATCATGATTTTCTCATGGTACCTGTTTAGTTTGATGACAAAAAAGGGATGATTTTTTTTCCAAGTGCGATAACGGGAAACGGATCCTCTGACTTTTATTCTCCTCCAACGGAAAATCGAGAAACTCAATCCGAATCTTGTGTTAGAGGAGCAGGTTGATGTGTTTGGCGGCCTCTCCACTTCCTTTACGTAGTAGCTCGATCTTCGTTTCCACCCCTCAAGGAGTCCTTTTCCCAAAAACGGTTGAACCTGGGGATAAAATTATATATTTACCTCATCTGTTTAAGAACTGTTGAACCAGGGGATAACTCGTCCAGATCAACAACTTATTAAAGCATCTAGAATCGAGGTATGTTGAACCAGGGGATAACTCGTCCAGATCAACAACTTATTAAAGCATCTAGAATCGAGGTAAACTACAGGATAGTATGTGTCAATTTCTCAATAGAATAATAACATATATTTATAAATTTACATACAAACAAAACTTACAATCCATTAAATTCATATAAAATCATCATCTCATTAACATAAAATACATATCAAAGCTGGAAAGGTTCATTTGGTAATGAGGTTTCAGGGATTTGGGAAAAAAAAACAAAATATTAGGGGAGAAGAGAGAGGGCAAAATCTTTTTATTATTATTATTATTATTTCTGTTTTCTTGTTTAATATGTTTTAATATAAAAAAAAATTAAATCTATGCAATGGTAGTTTGTAAAAATATATAAAAATACGTTTTACAAATTGAAACGCGTATTAAACACTACTTTATTAACTATGTTTTGGATTGAAAGATTGAATTGGGATCAATAACTTTCCGTCTAATTGTTTTTTTAGGGATAATTTCAGCTACCACCAAAAAAGAATTGACTAAATCACCTACCACTCAAGTTGTTTAAAAAAATCATCTACCACCCAAGTCAGACAATTAGTTAATAGACTGACGGAAAAGAGTTGAAATTGTGTGTAGATGTTTATATCCCTTTCGTCTTCCTCTCTATTTCTCTGCAATATTTTATCATCAAAAAAAAAGAGAAACCCTAACTCCAGATTATAGTTTTGATAACAATGAAGACGACGAAGAGGAAGGCTCCAGCACGTTTCTTCACCGGATCTCTGAGCTCCACTGCAAATTCACCTCAGGGGCTTTGATTGGATTAGGAAGGTGGGTTGCAGGGGGTTTTTTAATGGGGTTTCTGAGTTTTGGTTTTCGTTTTGTTCCTTCTTTTCTTACTTTTATCTTCATTTTCTCTGATAGAAGATTGGTTTTCTGAAACAGTAACTTCGGCTCTAGATGGTAGAGATTGTTTCTGGGTTTTCGTTTCTTCTTTCATTTTGATCAGTTTTGATTTGTGAAATAAGTCGTTTCCTCTGTTCTAATTATATTCTTATTCATCTTTGCTTTTAGTATTGATTTTGATACTTCCATTTTCTATTTTCTTCTCTCTATCTGTTTGTATTCATGCATCTCTTGAAATCGGCATGTTGATGATGAGGCCCCTTGATGCTTCCTTTTCTGAAACTGAGTTTGGGATTTTCGTCTATGCAATTTTCGTCTCCTCAGGCTCCGATTTAACGGTAACTACCACATATTTTCCTAGTTTTCTGTCAAACAAGGGAAGAGACTGTTGAAGCTCGAGCTCCTGCAATACACCGAAGCACCACCAGAGTCCTTTGCTGGAAAATTGATCAATGTTGTCGCTAATGATTCTAATTCATCAAATAGATGCCTACGAATCAATTCAATCATAGCAAAATCTGATCCTTTGTATTCAAATCCTGACATTTTTTTTTTGTTTTTTTTTTTTTGTTCTGTGTTATTCGTTTATGAGTCTCAGATAGAGAGCAGATAGAATAGAGAGATGTTAAAAAAAATGGTATTATTGTCATTGAAGTATTTTCTAACGGCTCACATCAGCAACGAACAGCTCTGTTGGTTGCTTTTGGATTTTTTTGATAAACATTTATCTAACTTGGATGGTAGGTGATTTTTTTAAACAACTTGGGTGGTAGGTGATTGGGTGAATTCTTTTTGGGTGGTAGCTGAAATTATCCCTTTTTTATATCAAACTAGTTCAGTCTAAGCCTAATTATATAACCTATACCAATAATAAAACTCGATAAGCCTGATTAGAAACTCCTAATATTCCTCCCCACTCAAACCCTCGTCGGTTGCAACTTGTTGATCTCCTTGCTCACTCATATCAACAAAATAGTTGCTCATTTAGATCTTGTCATTTTATTCTATTTTTTTATTTTTTTGGTAAAAACTTAAATCTTGTCGTTCGGTGTTGCTGCTGGTTGGGGAGCAATGGAAAGGGTTGGTATTTGTATTGAATGATGAATTCAAATCCTCACATGCCCCTCATACTGGCATGAAGAAATCCAGTGGTTGTCATCCACTGTGTTCGTATACCAATACAATGATATGTGTGCACATTAAACTACATCCACTGGATTTCCTCATGCCAGCACAAGAGGCATGAGAGGATTTCTATCCTTGAATGTTAGTCCCTTCTTGTGAACTCTTAAGACCTATAAAAATGATTATGTGTCATTTCAATAGATCTTTATTTATCAAAAGGGAAACAAACACGTGTTAAAGGCAGTCAAGATTATTTTCTTCTTTGACATTTGTTACGGTTAGAAATTGTCATGTTGATCTGCAACCCAAACAACTTGCAGTTAGAGCGATTAGCCAAAGAAGTTGGGTGACTAAGCCTCGAGTACATTCTGATTCCTAAGTTAGAATCCCAATGTAAGCAGTCAAGAGGTAACAAAAAGCTATCTTCAGTTTAAAGAGAGGGGGATCTTAGAGAGAGCTTGAGTGGAAAAGAAATGAAGTTAAGTGTTTTACCTTCAGGGGACTATTCATATTTATAGGTAGAAGCTAGAGTTGTAGAGGTACTCGGACTTTGTATGCCGTTCGCAGAGTGGATTGTCAGGTGTTGTAATGTAAGTAAGGGTGTCAAAACTGGGCCCGGCCCGGTAGCACGGACCGAGCCAGCCCGATATAACCCGAACCTAGCCCGGACCGGACCTTAATGGACAGGTTTTCGTCTGAGCTTGTAAAGCCCGACACCGTTTCAGCCCAAACCAAAACCAAACCGGACCGGTCCGTTAAGAAGCCCGGATTAGCCCAAGCCGATAAAACCCAACCCGAACACCGGTAAAGTCCGTTCGGGACCAATTTCTTAATTTTAATGGTTTTAAATTTTAATAGATTGTGTTACATTATTAGAGTTCACTTCGTGATCTAGAAGATTATGTGAATCTATAGTTGAAAAGATTATGTAATTGTTATAGTTTATTAAATTACATACATATGGAACGAATAATGCTAATTTTATAGATAGAAATAATAAAATAGGCTATATAATTTACATATAAAAGGGGTCCGGTAAGCCCGATAAGCCCGATCTGGACCGAACCAACCCGAAATCACCTCAAAAAACCCAGCCCGATAACAAACCGACACCGGACCAGCCCGTTAGTTATTGTGTCCAGCGCAACCCACCTCAGCCCGAATTCTTAATGGACATGTTTTGGGCTGGGCTTATAAAACCCGACATCGATTTAGCCCGGACCGAAACCGGCCCAGACCGGCCCGTTGACACCCTTAAATGTAAGACACTCCAATCATAGGCTCCAAATTGGAGTAGAAGACCTTAACGATAATGGCCTCCAAGTCCTTTGAGACGAGGGTGATAGGTGTCATTGTGCGAGTGGCTTCCCGTGCCGTGTGACACATAGGATAGGATTCCCACACGAGCTGTTCAGAACACGAGTGAGTCACTTGGTGACACATAGCATTGGAAGTCCATCCGACTAGACGACGTATCCCAGTAGGAGTCAGTCGCTAAGAGACAGAGGCCGAATGCAATTATGATAGGCTAAGTCGGTTGGGACCTAATGATGTGCCACGTGTCAACTTTTTATTGGGGGATATTTTCCACCCCTAACAACATTATACCACATTTATTTTCCCACTGACCCCAACTCCTATGAAAATCAATTGCATTTTGTTCATAAACATAAAATGATTTATTTTCTTCTTCGACATTTTAGACTACTAGCATATGAAATGTCTAATTTCAGCTAGAAAGTTAGAAATCAAAGAAGACTGAAGACCTCAATTGGACTCAATCAGTGTTTTCGATGGAATGAGGGGACTATCTAGACCAACTTTACATGTAATCGGCTCCTCCCATCAAGGTAGTAGTGGGAGTTACAGATTAACTACGTCACACGTCTGGATAACAAACAGCTATGCTGGTGTGGCATCTGAGGACACCTCAGCTTACAATGCCACATACCAAGTATACGATTAAGTTCTAAAATTGATGTATGGCCATACTGCACTTAAGCCTTATGGATTACCTTCCATTCGAGATGAAAACTCAAAAACTCAAACAAATCATGACGGTGCATGTCCATACAACAAGCACTTCATGAACCACGATGAGCTATCTTCCTCAAAATGAATCAATATGTGATGAAGCAATCAAAAAGTAACCTATTTCATTCCATTCACTTTTCTGATGAAACATTTTATTTCACTTCACTTGTACAACCAAATGAAACTTTCGAAAATGAACAAAGCATACATAACTTACAGTAGATGCCAAGGTTTTGATAATTGAACAACTAGGCAAACCCAGAATAAGAAATTAGGATCTGACAATACATTGACAGTAGGAGGAAATAGAAATACAGAGGAAATAGAGATACAGGTAAAGCCAAAGCATCAAATGACCCAAAACCAGGCCACCACAGAACCAACTGCCAAGCCAATAACTAAGAACACCACAATCACAATACCGGCAGTCTGAGCATGTTGTATTTGAACAGTCTTGGGAGCCTTGATCATCAATACACTAGTGAAGTAGCCATTTGTAAGCCCAAGAAGGCACGTTAGCACAGTTACTGGAATCTCTGTTCGGAAGAACTTGGGTCCATGCAAACAAACCAGGAAGAGAGGATAAAACAACAACCTTGCTACGCAGGCTCCAACTGCAACTTTAGATGACTCCAGGATATATATTGCTGTCAAGGACTTGCCAACCAGATCAAACACATTGTAGCCAGCAATAAGAAGGATTGGATACCAATCTTTGAGGATCTCAGAGTGCACATCCTCCGTAATATATCCTGGAAATATTGATAGGGTTACCATGTAGATAAGGACAATCCCAAACCCATACCACTTCACCGTCCCTACAATGTCCCACAATGTCTTCTTCAATAAAGACCCAGTCAATGAACCTTCCTCAATTTTATCCTCGTTCACAGCTTGAATTTTCAGATCCTTGTAATATTTAATTACAGGAAGCCTGTCTGCGATGTTGTAGAAGACGATGCATATGGCCATAAAAACAATACTAACACTAAAATAAAGGTTGGCACTTCTTCTAAGACCATGGGCATCTTGTGCAAATATGGCTTTGGTTACAATCCTCAAAACTGAGACTAGAACCCCTGCAGCAACTTATCACAACTTAAATACATCTCCAGCTAAAGCATATTTCAATTAAAAAAAATTATGAGAAATGGTAATCATATTTCAATAAACTTAACAGGAGCAAGCATAGTCATAAGCTGCTTGGTGAAAAACTAACAGAAAGAGCCTTACCTTTGAAGCATATAACAAACTAACAGTGTCGCATCGAACACCATAACATCAAAACGGCCAATGCCTGATGAAGTCACAGAGAGAGAGAGAGAGAGAGAGAGAGAGAGAGAGAGAGAGAGAGAGAGAGAGAGGCTTATGCAGCCAATTGAGTCTTAACTACCCAGATCCTAGGACTGACCAAGATCCAATCAAAAGACTAGGAGGCAAACCAATAGATGAAACCTAGGTCAAATCCTATTGAAACCCTAGAATTCTATGTCAAAACTTAGTATAAGCAGTATAGACCCTTGGTTTCGTCTCAGATAAGGTCGAAACCGAGATATCTCAGGCAGTTTCGACCAGGCAGTTTCGACCGAGATTAAGAACTATGAACATTATTGGTTGCATTGCTACAAATTCTTATTTGTTATTGGTTGCATTGCAACAAATTCTTATTTGTTATTGGTTGCATTGCAACAAATTCTTATTTGCATCCAATGGCTGGAAATTAATATTTGAATTTTAGCCTAACCCGTAAAACCCGGAAAACCCTTGTCTAATAGGAATTTCTTTATAACTTAATCCAACTGTCAGATTGACTTCAAACTTGGATAAATTATCCTCCTTGGTATTCTACACATTCTCCTTGAGTTTGGATTTCATCTGTAGACTAGACTATCTGTTATTGCTAGTTTTGGGTTCTGTTCTACCAGATTCACTGCAATTCTGGCTATTTGGGTATTCTCCCCTCGTCACCTTCCCTCGTAAAAAGCAGGTTTTTGATATTCATCAACATCAAATTGATTCCCAAGGGCTGCTCTTGTACATCAAACTTCTTGAGAGTTTTGGGTTCTACACTTCTACTTCTACAAGCCAACAACACATTTCAATCAAAATAGACAAAAGGAATAGCTCCATACTACTGGAAACCTCATATTTCATGAAAATATGATTATCATTTTCCTAGTCATTTGCACAGGACATCAGTTTTTTAAAATTAGCCTTCAATAGGTTGTCAATTGCAAGACTTCTATGGCAAAATACCCCAGTGTAAAGTTTCACCCTTGAAGGAACCCAACTCCCCCTACCTTGTTTCAAGAAGATTCTTCAAATTCCATTAGGATCTCATATCCCACTACAACAAAGATGTTATCTTCCTTCTGACTCACCTGCAATCCAAGAAAGTATGATAACTCCCTAACATAGACATTTCAAACTCATTCTTCATCCATTGTGCAAACTTCTTACACAGCCGATCACTATGCCCTCCAAAGATGATGTTATCTACATAGACCACAACTACCAGTTGATGCAAAGGCTTGCTCATGGTTGGACCATTACAAGTGGCAGCTCAAACCAAGGCGGACCGGCAAGCACTAGTTGATTTAGTTCAGTTTAGTTTATTTAATTTATTTGGATATGTTTTGAGTTACGTAGTTTGAATTATATTTATTTCTTGCTTCAGTTTTAGGTACCTAATGACTTACTATGCAATTATTTTCAAATGAGTTTTAGTGTTCCAATAGGATTAGTTTACTTTGATGCCTTTACATATGGGTTGTATTGATCAATTATGGACAGATCAGATTTGAATGAATAAATGGAAAATTGAATTGGTGTTTAGTTCTGGTGAGGCCTGCTGGCAATCGTGTGTTTCCTCTCTCACTTTTATTCCCTTTGGATCCACTTGTGAGGAGTCCAATTGCACTGAATAAGAAGGGAAAAGAAATCGATAGGAAACACATGATCACCAACAGGCCTCCTCAAAACTGAAAACCAATTCACTTTTCCATTTATTCATCAAATTTTTATCGCATGTTTCCACACATGTTTTGACTAGGTTTTGACCCAGGTATCATTTTTCAGCCCTGAAAATCATAGGTTCGAAGCTGGTTTCAACCGAAACCTAGGATATCTCAATTTTGAGGCTGACCGAAACCGAGATTAAGAACCTTGTTCTAAATCCTGTTGGTATCAAATGAGTTGTAAAGCCAACTAACAGGTCTGTGCCTAAATTGGAGCCCAGTTGGGCCAGTAGCTACAGAATCCTACTGTTCCTTCTCTATGAGTAGCTTAGAATGTCACATATTTAAATTTCAATATATCCTTAGAAACATAAAAGCTTTGATTGGTTGCAAGGTGTTGGGAGAAAATAAGGCAGTATTAAAACCAAACCGTTGATAAGGGATCATTAATTCAAACTGTTGATAATGGATCGATAAGGTATGCTTGAAGTATTACACGTGGCACTCATCCAAGCAAGGAGCATACGTATAAGGGAAAATCTGTTCTGACAATAATCGGTGGTGTGAGATCCAATTCGACCCCCCCTTAGGTAAAGAACGATGATAAGACAGGCAGAAAGGAGTAGCTGGATATTACATGCACTACCATACTACTGGAAACCTCATATTTCATGAAAATATGATTATCATTTTCCTAGTCATTTGCACAAGACATCAGTTTTTTAAAATTAACCTTCAATAGGTTGTCAATTGCAAGACTTCTATGGCAAAATACCCAAGTGTAAAGTTTCACCCTTGAAGGAACCCAACTCCCCCTACCTTGTTTCAAGAAAGATTCTTCAAATTCCATTACGATCTCATATCCCACTACAACAAAGATGTTGTCTTCCTTCTGACTCACCTGCAAACCAAGAAAGTATGATAACTCCCTAACATAGACATTTCAAACTCATTCTTCATCCATTGTGCAAACTTCTTACACAGCCGATCACTATGCCCTCCAAAGATGATGTTATCTACATAGACCACAACTACCAGTTGATGCAAAGGTTTGCTCATGGTTGGACCATTACAAGTGGCAGCTCAAACCAAGGCGGATCGGCAAGCACTAGTTGATTTAGTTCAGTTCAGTTTATTTAATTTATTTGGATATGTTTTGAGTTACGTAGTTTGAATTATATTTATTTCCTGCTTCAGTTTTAGGTACCTAATGACTTACTATGCAATTATTTTCAAATGAGTTTTAGTGTTCCAATAGGATTAGTTTACTTTGATGATTTTACATATGGGTTGTATTGATCAATTATGGACAGATCAGATTTGAATGAATAAATGGAAAATTGAATTGGTGTTTAGTTCTAGTGAGGCCTGCTGGCAGTCGTGTGTTTCCTCTCTCACTTTTATTCCCTTTGGATCCGCTTGTGAGGAGTCCAATTGCACTGAATAAGAAGGGAAAAGAAATCGATAGGAAACACATGATCACCAACAGGCCTCCCCAAAACTGAAAACCAATTCACTTTTCCATTTATTCATCAAATTTCTATCGCATGTTTCCACACATGTTTTGAACTAGGTTTTGACCCAGGTATCATTTTTCAGCCCTGAAAATCGTAGGTTCGAAGCTGGTTTCAACCGAAACCTAGGATATCTCGATTTTGAGGCTGACCAAAACCGAGATTAAGAACCTTGTTCTAAATCCTGTTGGTATCAAATGAGTTGTAAAGCCAACTAACAGGTCTGTGCCTAAATTGGAGCCCAATTGGGCCAGTAGCTACAGAATCCTACTGTTCCTTCTCTATGAGTAGCTTAGAATGTCACATATTTAAATTTCAATATATCCTTAGAAAACATAGAAGCTTTGATTGGTTGCAAGGTGTTGGGAGAAAATAAGGCAGTATTAAAACCAAACCGTTGATAAGGGATCATTAATTCAAACTGTTGATAATGGATCGATAAGGTATGCTTGAAGTATTACACGTGGCACTCATCCAAGCAAGGAGCATACGTATAAGGGAAAATTTGTTCTGACAATAATCGGTGGTGTGAGATCCAATTCGACAGGTAAAGAGCGGTGATAAGACAGGCAGAAAGGAGTAGCTGGATATTACATGCACTACCATTAATTCATGAATGCCGACAACAACCATAAAGGCAAGGTGTGCTGACTTGACCAGCCACATCACCATGTTGGATACCAAATCAGCAGAAAAGTAGGATTTCCACTCAATAAATGAGAAATGGCGACCACTGATGATAGAAAAAGTAGCTGACGTGGATATAAAGTGATCGAAGGAGGTCGAAAGGGGGTCAAAAATGGTAAACAAGACATGTATGCGCTACCCTAGAGGGTGGTAGCTACTCTGTCCTAATCTTCTCTGTTTGACACATGATGGAGATGGTGGAAGATGGGGGAAAGCTTGCCCAAGAAGCCTCACCATGGCTCTATAAATACTAGAGAGTTATCGATTACAAGAGGTCCAACTGAACCCGAAAAGTTCTTATCCTGAGGTACTCTTACTCTACTATTCTGAACATTCCCTTTACCTTCCCTTTGATACACTGTTCATCTTCTCCACTGAAGAGGACATAGACTTTCTAGAACTCCCGTACCTCAGAAGCCCTGCTCTTTAAGGAACTCTAATGTCTCACTAAGAATTCCATTTTGCTTGTCTTGAAATCCTACTGACTTTGGCATCGAAGTAGCCCCAGGGTAAAACTCACCCACCTCACTATCTTATTTGTGTTGTAACTAGATGGCATCATCTGGAACACTGAGCGGAATCCATCGACAACACAAGGGAATTAAAAAGAAGGGAACTGAATTTTATTTTACTTAAAAAGGAAATTTTCATAATCATTATAGCTCATGTGACTATATAACTAATTCTAAATCATTATATATTTAGTTATTAAGTTACACTTCATTTGCATCCAAATACCTTACATTTAAAAAATAATAAATATCATTATTAATTATGGTTAGAAATTAAAATATTTATATAATAATGTTATATTATACCTACACAAGTTTCCTTTTTATTTTTAAAATTTTCACCTCCCTTCCCTTTTAATTTCCCTTGCAATCAAACTGAGGCAAAGTGCATAATACTAAATTAACAACTGATTATGAAAAAAAAGAATAAACTGCACAGAAGGGAAAGAAATAATAAAGGGGGGAAAATAGGCGGTGGTACCAGAAGCAGCAGTTCCCGCGACTACAGCCTGCATATATCTCCCAGAAAGCTCGCCAGCAGAGCCAATAATGCCGCCCTGGACTAACGCGTCGGCCACCCCAGAAAGGCCAACTGAGGCAACGGTGACATAATAACCAGAATAGAGGCCCGTCCTTCCCTTAATATAGACCACATCCATGACTGGAACCACGAGCAGGGACAGAATGAACAGCGCAAGGCCCGCGTTGATTCGGACCGAGGCATCGGATCTGTGGGCGAAGGGGACGATGACGAGGAGGCACGCCAGGCAGACAAGCATGTATACCACAGCGAAAACCCGATCGACGCTGGCATCCGGGTAGAGATAGTCGAAGTAATCGACGGCGGTGATGAAGGCGTTCCACGGAAGAAGGAAACCGGCCCCTAATGTGAAGTAGATTAGGTAGGCCAAGTTGAAGGAGTCATTTGGGATTTTGATTTTGCTGTTGTTCTTCGATAGCAGAGAATGAGATGGAGATGACTCTTCTTCTCTTGCCAATTCATCTCTGCTATCGTTGGATAAAACCATAGTCCACCACTCTCCGACCACCTTCCCCGTCCCACTTCACCCAGTACAGAGTGCCTGTGGCCCAATCTCGTCCTCTTCTGTGGTTTCAGTGCCGGATAATGCAGACCTACCCCCAGTCTTCTCTTAATATCTTTATAAATATATATTTCTCCCATCTCACTCCCCAGTCTTCTCTCCATGTTTATATATTTCTCAAGTTCTCACTCCCCTCCCCACAACTGCCACCTGATTGGATGTGAGCCTGGTTGAGACTTGAGAGTTGAGATCTCTAATCATGGTTTAGTTTTAGGTATCAGGAGTTAAGACACGGTATACACCGGAGCCAAATTCGATTTCGGGTTAGATTTTTTTTTTTTTTAAAGTAAAAGGCAATTATCTTTTCTGTAGCTTACCTTATTAACCATTGTTCCCAAAGATTTTAAGAAAAACAGTTATATTTCCTAAATAATTATTAAAATCTAAATAATCTATTAAAAGTATTCCATTAGATGGTAACGGTGGGAGTCTAATATTTTTTTAAAGATCAAATTACACTTTTAGAGAGATGAATTATCTATTTTACCCTTACTATTTAATAGGATTAAAGCTCTACGCCATTGCAAATCCTTGAATATTGAAGTAATTTATCCTAAAATCTCTCTAGATTTTCAATCCCTATTTTCACTCCTATCTTCTCTCATCTTTCTCCCATTCTATTTTCAGAACGTGAGGGAGAATGAGAAAAGATAAGATTATGATTTATTTTGGTTGGATATAAAAGGATTATATTAGTCTTTTAACAGTAAAAGATTTAAAGTATGAATAAAAAGTTGAAGGTAGAGTTGTCTATACAAAATTTAACTTTAACACCATTAAAAATTGAGGCTATTTGGATTTTAATAATTATTTAGGGGAGGTAATCATCTTTTTTGAAACCTTTAGGGTCAACGGTCAATAAGGTAAGTTACAGGGGAGGTAATTGTCTTTTACCTTTGGAGATCCAATACTTTTTTTTATGGTAAGGATTTCGGTTCAAATACGGCTCCAATTGTGTGCTAACACTTGTCAAGTAAAAAACATTTTTTTTATTTTTATGCAAGAGTGAAAACAATTTAAAAGTAAGAATCCTGTATTGGGATCGGCCTAGGTTGAAACCGAGACCAAAAACAAATGATGTAGATCGGACTATCGGAGTCAATAAAGCATATGAGAACCATCAGACAATGCCGTTCCAAAAAATAAAATATTTATCCGATTAATTTGCCTTTTAATTATAATTTGACATTAATAATTTCAATAACTTCTTACCAAAGTTGGAAAATCAGGTTTTTATTATCCGAGGCGGGTCCTCGACTGTATTTGAGCGTGGTCCACACTTGAGAATTGAGATCTCTAACCATGGTTTAGTTTTTGATATCAAGAGTCAGGACACCTTATAGACTGGAGCCAAATCCCATTTTGGATCAGATACGGATCTAATTGTGTGCTAAGTGCTAACACTTGGTCCTGAGTAAAAGACAAAGAGTAAATTATAGGTATTTTCTACACTTGGTCCTGAGTAAAAGACAAAGAGTAAATTATAAGTATTTTCTCCGTAGTTTGTACTTAATTGGGGTACATCTTAATTTTTTAAACAATTACAATTGTACCTTATTTTTAGATGGGATTAAATTTTACATAAATTGGACAAAAATATCCTCAACAATTTAAAGGCAAATGTCATTTTCAATATAAAATTACTTTTTTAACCTTTAATTTTAGATAAAAATGTCTGAGCCTGCCATTACTTGAAATTCGCACACTTCAGCATTCACGTGGTCGACTTCAACCTGATGCACGGATTGCAGTGGCCGGCATTCATCCAGGCCCTCGCGCTCCATCCTGGTAGCCCCCCATTTAGCTCAATGGACTTCCAATAGCCATTTAGCTGGGATCGATTCATTTGAGTTTAGGTGATTTTAATTTGAGTTCTAGTGATTCGATTTTCATTTGAGTTCCGTGATCTCATCGAACATTTTTTTTTCTTCTTTCTTCTAATTGCTTAACTAAATGAGATAACAAGAAGAAGCTTACTGTACTTTACTTTTCTTTCTTAGGTTGTGTTTGGTATTATTTTTATTTTTGATTTTTGTTCAAATTTATAGTTTTGAAGGGGTTTGGCATAATTTATGAGTGTTATTTATAAAAAATAAAAATAAAAACAAGTCAAAATTCAAAAAGAGGTCTCAACCTCTTTTTGATTTTTGGTCAAAAATTATTTTTGTTGTGTTTTGCGCAAAACACTTAAAACATGTGTTAAAATAAAGGGTTAAAAAAATAATTTAGTTTCCTTTTATAAAACCACCCCAAATCAAACCCTCAAGCACTCTTTTCGTTGACGAACGGAAGTAAAGCACAGAGACCCAGACCTGCAACTTCGTCCTAGAGACGGCTCTGACGGCGATGACGATGACGACGACAATCATTCCAACGGAGACGACATCGTTTCTCCAAAGATGGTTCCTGGTTTGATTTCTTTTCATAATCCCTTGATAGAGGAAGAAGAATAAACGCTCCATGACAGAGGAAGAGGAAAACTTTCAAAATCATTTTTAGACATAGTATGCCAAATCTGTTTTTCATTCTACCATCTATTTTTATTATAGCTACCAAACAACATTTTATTTTTGAACAAAAATTATTTTCAAAATGATTTTTTTTAATTAGATAAAAAACAAAAACAAAAATGATACCAAACATAGCCTTAGTAATGAGGGTAAAATAATTCGAATAAAATTTGGGCATTTTAGGTATTAACAATTTAACCTCATCTTTCATTCGTTGGTTAACGAAAAATCACTAACGAATTAGGTATTTTTGTAGTTTTTTTGGATTTTAGGAGAGGTACTCATAATTGTTTAAAAGATTTAGAATGTACCTGATTTAAAGGCAAACTACAAGAAAGGTAAAAATAATTTACTCAAAAAAACAATTAAAAAGTAAGAATCAAGTATTGGGATCGGACAAGGTTGAAAACGAGACAAATCCACGGATACCGATTTTCAAAATTATGCTAGCACCACCCCACATGATGTAGATCAGAGTCAATAGAGGATATGAGAACTATTGGACAATGCCGTTCCAAAAAAATAAAAAATTTATCCGATTAATTTTCCTTTTAATTATCACTTGATATTAAAAATTTCAATCACTTCTTACCAAAGTTGGAAAATCAGTTTTTTCTTATCCGGATTGCCTTCTTCAAAAACCTATTATTCAAACAAGTCGCGATAAATCCATTGAATATTATCATTTAGAAGAAGGAGAAGTCATAACAAAATTCTCATAGGAAAATAATCATTATTGATACCTTAATAATGTAGTCAATCAGAGAAAGGCATGTGTCCAACCCTCGACACCAATAGAGAGGGGCCATGTATCCACGTTCTAAAGCTCATTGGAGTATTATACCTCGCGAGAATAGAAGAAGGAAAACTTATCCCCCTAATCTCGGGGATAATCGCAGATCGGCACAAAAAAGGAAAGATTCCCTTATGCTGCCATGTGCCAGCTAGCAAGGATATATCTGCGTTGGGATATCGTGGATGGCTATTGGAAATCCATTGCAAGATTGCCATCGAGTGGACCAGGAAAACTCCCACGCACGTCCAACCCCTAATTTTAAAGAATGGGTCGGCGGAATCCAGACCCACCATCCTTACAGCTAATGGTATATCACATGACGCCGGAATTGCTCCCAAAGATATCCAGATTGCTCCATTCAAGCACGATATCTGCTCCGCCTTTATGCCTCTATAAATAGAGCACAGAACTAAGGTAACTGGATCCAAATCTGAAATGAACTCTCACTTCCTCTTTCTATCAATTTTGCTCACATCCCCTGTCTATAGGAACTTATATCTCTTTACCGAGCTCCATAGTGCTTGTTTACTGGTTCTGACTTATACATCGGAGTGGCCATAGATTTATGAGCCCACCCTTTTCTGTCTAATCTGCTTCTATATTGACAGGAATCACACCCGGAAAACTCTAGCTGAGAAACAAGGGCAACACTTCCCATTACAAAGATGCATGAATAGAACTACGATCACGTACGGGGCGTGGGGGTATAAGGCTGTCTTTGGTATCATTTTTGTTTTTGTTTTTCTGACGAATTTTTGTTTTTGCAGGTGCTTGGTATCATATTTAGGTGCTATTTATGAAAAGAAAAAATAAAAACAAACCCCAAATCACAAAGAGGTTGAGACCTATTTTTAATTTTTGACCAAAAATCATTTTTGGTAGTTTTTGTGGTAGAGTTAAATGACCACGTGGGAGTAAGTCTTCCCAACCAACCTTTTGGTAATTTTTTTTTTATAGAGGAGGTCACGTCGCCAGTTAACAAATCTTTCTGTTAGAACAGGGTCTGTCTAATACATAGTTAACAAACTAGGGGAGGTATGTGTAGTTAATCATGAACTCGGGAGTTGAGTGCCTTTAATCGTAGTCTTGATGCTCCAAAACATCTTGTTATAGCAATTGTAATTAGGAAGGAGGAATGTTGTCCGCCAGCACCCCCTGCACCCTCTCACAAGAGGTGTAAAATGACAGGGGGTAGCATGGTCATTTCACACACCCCTTGTGAGAAGGTGTAGTGAGCAATGTCGGACAACATTCTTTTCTCTTTGTAATGTTGTTCCTCCATCTGCTCAGTTTGGCTGCAGGGGAAATTAAAGAGAAGGGGAAATGAAAATTTTCTAACCTAAAAAAGAAACTTTTATAACTATAAGATTGTATAAACTACCTAAATTTCTTTAAATATTTAGAAATGATAATTATAAGATGTAAAATTTATTTTACTTTCCAAATGCAAGATAATTTGATACAAAAAAAGTGTAAATTAATTACTGGAATGTTTTAGAATTAGTCACATAGTCGTACGATAGCATGTATAGTCATGATTGCAAAAATATTCACTTCCCTTCTCTTTAATAAGCAAATCTCAAGAACTCGTTGCAGCTTGAGAATGGTGCCTACAATTATTGTCGAGTTCAAATTAACTGCATGTATATGTACTCTCCATGGGATACCATCACTATCAAAGTGGTGTGGGTGTTAGACTTTTTCTTGTTCATAGGGTTTCATTCCAAACCCTAATATCCATACAGAGATCTATAATACAATGATAATCAATGTAAGTAATAATTATAAAGACATACTTGAGAATAGAAGATTGATTTTCACCGTTATTCTCCAAGATTGGTGTTGGAGTTTTGATCATGATCTTCCACAGCCTATAGAGATTCCACGTTGTTCTCACTGCTCATGGGTACAGAGAGACGAAATCAACTATGGCTATGTTGACTCATGACCTAGTATATATAATACTATCAAACCCTAATCAATCTCACTCTGTAAAAGGGATTGATTATCTCTTTATCTTGTGACGAACCAGACCAAACCTGTATAAACTAGTGACACAAACTCCCATTGATCAAAGTGTCCAGTAATTAATCAAGCCCACACATAAATATTCTAACAGTGAAACCTACCGCTAGAGTGTAGGACCTATTGGATATGAACGATGATAGAATCTCATGGAGGACACAAGTACATACAAGTGAACTTTTCTCATTATTATCAATAATGGGAAGTGCACTGAACTCACATATTAAAGACTATAAAACTCGTTTTCTATATTTTAATCTACAACTTACAGTGTTATTTTGCTACCAATATGCCAATCCACAAACTGGATGCGAGTACGATGCCCTAATGTAGCGGGTTAGGAAACTAAGATCCTATTCATAGTTCGAAATTTCCATTGAAATATCAAAATTTCAAATTCATTTAACCCCCAAAAACTATGTCAAATTCCATCTACTACCCAATGGTTTCCAGAAACTCTAACCGGCCCCATTTAACTGACAGATTTGACCGAACATGTGAGTAGACATTCTTACCCTTTCTATTTGAAACTTTAAAACATTAAAATGAGATAAAGTTACTAATTTGCCCCTTTCTTTAAAACACTAATTCTTGATCTTTTCCGACTGTTCGTCTCACGGTTCGGTATTCTTCAGTCCGTCCGGTGATTAGGTCATCATTTTTCTTTGTTCTTCATTTTCTCAGCGATTCCAGCAAATGTTCATTCCTACTGATGTTCTTACTTCAACTTTTCTTTGTTCATTCCTGTCCGTTTCAATCTGCATCATCTTTCCAGATCTGTTTTTAGCTCAGATCTGAAGTTTCGTTCATTGTCTCAGTTTCTTTTGTTTCTGTCAAGATTGATTGTTCTTGGTTTTTCCTTAACAATTCATATTTGCTTGCAGTTCCTCATGTTCTTCAATTTCAGGTTTGGTAATCTTTTTTGATTTTTCAGATCTGTCGGCACTAGTTTTGTTCAGTCTCTTTTTTTCATTGTTTCCTTGATTTCTTCGTATTTCAAAAATCTCTGATTTTTTTTTTCTCTGGTCATTTGTTCCGGCAAACCCTTTCGGATGATTTCTCTTTGGTCATTCGAAGCTTCTAATCTCATCCGCTTCAATTCCGGTTCATGTCTTGTGTTTCTCTGAAATCTCTCTAAATTCTAGTTTTAGACATTTCAGTTTAGATCTTGAAATTTCAATTCTATTTCTTGAAGTTCAGATTTGAGTTTCATCGATTTTGTTCAAGCAGTTTCAGTTATGTTCGTATTATCGGATTCGTGTTCTAGTATGAGTTTATATCTGAATTCGTTTACTCAGTTTGTTGTCTTTTAGTTCTCTATTTCAGTCAATTTCAGTTCTTGGCGGTGGCATATTGTTTCTGTTCCATTGACACTTCACTTCCCGATTGATGGATGCATCAACAGACGAAATTTGGCTGTAGTCTATAAATTCATCGGAAATGCCTTCATCTTTTTGGTCAGAATTCCTTCGTTTCTAGGTTTGTTTTTTGTAGTGTCCTATAGCTTTTCAGTTAGTTATTTCTCTAATGTTCACTATCCCTTTTTTTTTCCCCTAAAATTTCATTACCTTCCTTGCTTCTGGGACTCTCTCTCTCACTCTGCCCATCGACGGCCTCACTCCCTATCTTCTCTCCTTCCTACTTCTTCTCCTTCACTTTTCTCGCACAATCCCTGGTCGATCAACGGATTTCACCGTTGCAACTCGTCGGAGAAGAAAGGTATCGAAAGAGAGATTTTCTTTTTTACTTTGGGGGCATTATCATCTTTTACTATTGAAAAAAGGGCAATATTATCCTAATATTTGTAACTAACGGGACTCTACTAACGGGTGGGATCTCTTTGACTAACGGTGGAAATATTTTGGATGGTAGATGAGACATTTGAAAACCTTTTGAGTAATAGATGAGACTTTTAAAATTGTTGGGGATTAGATCGAATTTTACATAGTTTTGGAGGTTATATGAAATTTTTTCTTTCGATTTTGACAAAGATCAAAACGAATACTATAAACAGGTGTCCAAAATCGCAAATGAAATTGCGACTTATTTCAAAGAAATTTTGATAATTTCAACTCATTTTTAACAATATTTTGATAGAATTTTGACTATCTCGAGCTTTTGCCCGCTTTTACTGAAGATGTAATTGAAGCATCACCTGCCTAAATTTCAAAATATTACACTTCTAAGGCTGTTTTGATGATCTTTGATGGATTCTTCAGCTATGGAATGATATCGTCTTCCACGTCATAGAGTTTGAAAATGTATCTTCAATCTTAATGCATATTCCAATTGATTTGACTAAAATATTGGGAGTTCTATGACTAAATTATGTATTAGAATAAGCCATATAAGCAAAACGATGTTGTAGGCTATTGTATCCACTAGCAACGTAGGGTCATAGCTAACGACTAATTTCAGTGTGGGATTTAGGAAAGACTCACAATAATTCCTTTTGTAGCAGGATCTTTATCTAATCCAACCTAGAAAATCAGAATTAGAAACTAATAGAAAATCAATTTATATATGAATCCAACCGTTGGTTGCTCTTCAAATTTGGAGAGAATGATCTTTAGGATGCACTTGATGACATACACAAAGCTGAAGACGATCCGATTACAGATGAGAGATAAATTTTTGAAAATATCTATCATCTGAAAATGGGTCTAGTAGTTGCAACTCTGCTTGATCCGGTTGTGATCTCATAATCTCACAATATTCGAATAATCAAAACAATAGTACTAATGTCGCAATTACTTGAGAGAGATTTGACAGACAAAGAACGAAAGGATCAAGAAGTAAGTTTGTGGTTGAGTCTCACAACCAAGAGAAACCCAACCAAAAATCGTAACAAATTTTCTGATTTATCAAAGTCTACTTTACTCTTCTCCTTCATTCATATATATAGACTAATGTTTACAAAGTATGAAAAGTCCAAAACATAAAAGAATTTGAAAACTTAAAACATAAAAAGATTAGGCAATTTAACTTATAGAAAATCCTAAACACAAAAGAATTAGGAAACTAAGTCCTAAATAGAAAAGGATTAAGAAACTAAGTCCTAGTACAACTAAACTACTTCACTATTCTCTTTCGTAATTAAATGCTATCAACTATTTAGGAAACAAATCAAACTAACTATAGAGAAGAGACATAAGTCCAAAGTAACTAAGGAGAGATAAATTGTTGTTGGCACTGTTCACGTGAACAGTGTTAGTGTGTTGGCTGGTGGCTTTGGCCTTTGGTCCATATTGGCATGGGCTGTACAATACTGTATCAATTAATAATATTGATCGTCTCTTTTCTAACACAAGTTTGAAGAATGTTATTGTATCACTATTTTTTTTCTAACATCTACAACATCATTTTTTAAATCTATATCTACTACTATTCCCACCTAACTTCTATTATTTTTTATCACTAGTGTATCAAAGTTTTTAGTCATTTAATTCATCGGCTTTTTTAGCCTTTCATCCAGTCTCTTTTATGCAAACTATGTTAATTCTTCTTCTCATTACATACATTAGTTATAAATTTTTTCTTGTTAAAATTCTTATGTTCCAAAATGCTAATCTAATCCTACACTTTCTACACTTTCAGACTACCTTCTTTACCTACACTCGTTCATGGTGCAAGAACCATGGCTCACTTGTCAACGCACCCATACATGAGAAATATAAACATTTGGTCCTATGCAATCATTATGATGATAATGATAAGAAGATGCTGAGCTTTGAATGATGGTTTCATTAATTATTTAAGGGCCAGTTATATAGATAACTATTCCCCAATTCAATATGTTCAGCATGCAGTGCAAATTATAACAATGCAGAATGTAAGTTTCAAACCTAAATGAAGAACAATGACCATAGAAGAAGTTCATACAATAAAAATGCAACGTTAACACCAATAAATGATATCTCCCAGTAAAGTAAAATTTTGCAACAGAAAAGATCAACCATTTTTGTTAAATTCATCTTAATCAGGAGCATATTGCCTTCTCCAACAATTCCTGCAACTGTCCGTTCTTATAAGCCTCTGTTGCAGAATAAATGTCATAGTTTAGAAACAGTTAAAATATTTGTAAAAATCAGAGTGTAATTTCAAAGAAATACATGCACATATGCCAAAGAATGATGGAAAACATACAAAAGTTCAAGTTAATAATTCAAAGATTTGATAACTTAAGAAGCAACAACTGCAGGATAAGCAAAATAACAGTCATAAAAACTGCTTGGAGATTAAAAGATAGTGAAAAAATGGCAGTGCGGTTAGAATATGTACCTGTAAAAAAGACAAAAACAGGAAATAAAAGGGGAAAACAAGAAGAGAAGCACCTGCAAAGAAAACCACCTTCAAAGAGGCCTGTGGAATGTGGATCCACATAGTAGTAGCAGAAAGCCTTGAAATTACGCTCTTTGGATAATCCAAGGCCAGCATGTATAGGCCGGGTCTATATTGATGCGGAAGGGCAGATCCAGCTAGTATACTCTGGGCCTATGTGTATAGGTTTGGAAACTTATATCTGAATGCTATTATTGAAGGTGACTCCAGATTAGTGATCTGGCTTCAAAAGCCTATTGGGGGTCCTTGGCGCTTTTTCCGCTAACCAAGGCAGGCTAGGTCATTATGATTTCACAAAGATATCATTTTCTCTCGAAGGCTACAGTCATCAAATTTCTTAGATGATAGCTGGTCAAGATGGGGTAATCAAGGTTTCTCTCTATGTGGGCCCTGTATCATTACGTAGTCCCCACTATTGGGCTCCTTTTGGGCTTTGCCTTCTATTGTAGTTGTGCTCTAACTTTGTACATCTTTCACCTATTTTCTGATAAAAATTTTCTGTTACCTTACCAATGTCGAAAGGAGGAGGCCGCAGGGGCATAAAAAAATAAGATACTACAACTATAAGGGCCCAAATTCACCCTTCCCAAGTAGAGAACTTGATGCAGAAGCTGGCTGCTGACCCTGCGGATCGATGGTACTACAAGTACCATCACAAGGCTAAGAAGCCCAGCCCATAAAAACTGCGGGCTCTTTTTTACATTGCTTTATTTATTTCCTTAGTTATGGACTTTAGTTATTAGTTCGGCCCATTCCTTTATTTAGTTGTTGCTTTGCTTTAAGCAGATAAGAGGATAAGGTATTAATGTTTTATCATTGCTTTTCCTAAAAAGAGAGATAGCATTCTACAATTTAGCAAGTCTCCCTTCTAAATCGTGGACAGCTAGCTTTCAGAAGTTATTGCTTTTCCAATTAGGAGTCCCGCAGTCCCATCAAAATTGGACGCTCTCTCCTTGGTCAACCCATGACCAATATGAACCTGAAGCTTCTTTCGTAACTCTCAGAACTTCTTTGTAGTGGCTCCGTTCCATGCCTCATTTTATAGGGAACCCCAAAGTAGCTCTTCCTTGCATGAATTTATGTAACGGCTACAAGGGAGAAATCGAAAGAAAATTGTATCCGACGAAGGATGGGACTAAGCAATAAAGTACCTCGTATTTTAACCTCTACCTCTGGTTATCTCGCGATGCCTTCTACAGCTTGGCCCACAGCAGTACCTTGACCAACTCCAAGTATTACCATTTTGAGGGAGAGGGGGTTTCTATTTACGTAATGTTTTGAGCCACAAAACTCCTACGAGAATATGGTAGTTTCTTTCTTAAACAATGGGACTCAGTTTCAATGGCTGTGAGACTCGGATGCACTATAAATCAACTTAGTTCCTATGTGGGAAGCCTATTTCCATATCCTTCTATCTCCTTGATACAGATCAAGATCATCAAGTCAATGTCTTGACCACGTGATACTGTTCACGTAAACAGTACCACTCCTATTTGCAAGGGCCAAGCCAGGCCTAAGCCTCCTATGGCTAGTCCAGCCAACTAGCCCAGCAACAGCTGAACAGCTAGATGATAGTTGGAGGACAGTTGAGGGAATCTTGAACAGTCTTTGTTCTTTTAGAGATCCTTTGAGAGCTGTCCAAGATATTTACTTTCTAAAGTTAGTACTTTTTGAAGTTAGTACTTTCTTCAACTGTGGGACTCAGTTCAATGGCTGCGAGACTCGGCTGCACTAAAAATCAACTTAGTTCCTATGTGGGAAGCCTGTGCCCATATCCTTTTATCTCCTTGATACAAATCAAGATTATCAAGTCAATCTCTTGACCACGTGGTACTGTTCAAGTACCACCCCTGTTTGCAAAGACCAGGCCAGGCCTAAGCCTCCTATGGCTAGCCTAGCAGCAGCTGGACGGCTAAATGATAGCTGGAGGACAGCTGGGGGAATCTTGAACAGTCTTTGTTCTTTTAGAAGATCCTTTGAGAGCTGTCCAAGATATTTACTTTCTGAAGTTAGTACTTTTTAAAGTTAGATTCTTTCTATTGTTAGTTGCTTTCCAAAGTTAATTCTTTCTATTTTGGTTGTTTCTATTTTCATTGGAAAGATTGTAAGTTTAGACTAGTAGAATATTGGAATCTGTTCCTTTGTAAAGTTTCCAAAAAAGAGGGAAGATTGAGTGACTTCTTACCTTCCAAAATTGTCCTCAAGCTTTGGGTATAAATATTAATGCAAGGAGAAGCATTCTAATGTTTTGAAACAAGAAAAAAAGCTTGCTTGCAATGTCAAGTGGGGTTTCCTAGGCTATGGGACTCTTCAGGTTCTATTCTTCTTCCATTCCAATAGACCCCGTTTGATAATACTCCTGTTTCTGATCCGTTGCTTTTGCTTTGGAGTCACTTTATTGCTTTTGCTCTAGAGTTAGTTTTTTTAGAGCAGAATGATGTTTGATAACGCTGCTCTAAATCTAATTCCAAAGCTTATGATGGTGGTGGTAGTGGTAGTATTGGCAGTGGGGGTGGTGGGCGGTAGTGGTGGTGGTGGTGGTGGTGGCGGCAATGGTGGCGGCGGGTGGTGGTGGAGGCGGTGGTGGCAGCGGGTGGTGGTGGTAGTGGGTGCTGCTAGCGGTGGTGGGTGGTGGTGGCGGCGGGTGGTGGTGGCGGCAGTGGTGGCGGCAGTGGTGGCAGCGGGTGGTGGTGGTGGTGGGTGTTGCTGGCGGTGGTGGGTGGTGGCGGCGGCTTTGGCCCAACTCCCTTTTTATTAGCTCCCAAATTTTGGATCCCAGAATCAAATAGAGTCCAGTTCACTCCTTGGGAGCTTAAAATCGGACCGGATTTACCAAACGGTATTTAGTTCTCAAATTGCTCCTAGGGAAACAGAATCAATGGAATCCAGGAGAAGAAATGTTATCAAACAAGGCCTAAATTGACTCTCTTTCTTTCTTTGTTATATGGAAAAATCCCAAAAGACACAAAACACTGTTCACTGTTTACTGTTCATGTGGTATTCTTGCTGAAACTTGTTGCTTCCATATCTCCCTATCTGACCATCAGAATTGCTTTTAACTTTGAGAGCATATTCCTCCTTAGAATGCCTAAGTTTGATGGGAGTTTGAACCAATTCTAGCCATCCGATTGATAATCATCAAGTGAAGATATTTGCTGATTATTTCATATTCTGTTTTGCTGAGAACAGAATTGCTTCTCGTTGTTCTAATGGTCGGATTTGTTGATTACGTTAGTGATTTGATCCTCCTATTGGGCTGGTTCCTAATTTTTTGAGTTGGGGACTTGTCCTACATTACTCCTCTCTCAATCTCCACTAACAAGTAAGTTTATCTCTGCAATTTACTTTCAGATCTGAATACGTCTATGATTCATCATTCTCTACCTGGTTCTGGTTTTGTTTTCCATCAAAGTCATCTCTGGTTTAGTAATAATAATAATGTTCTGCTTTTACCTATCCAAAATTAATGTGGATGGGATTCCTGATCTGTTACTCTGCTTGTGATTGTATCTGATGCTGATCCTGTTTCTTGGATCTTCAATGCCTTTTGTATCCTCCTGGGTTTTCTTAATACAATTTAATAACCCCCAAAAAAAATTTTTTGTTTCTGCCTGGGTTATGATTCAATCACTATTCTGTTTGTTGCTAATCGATTCGGTTTAAGGTTTCTAATCTGCTCTGTTCTAGTTTCAATTCTTATACCGTGCACTTGAATCTGAATCTGCAATTCAGATTTCTATTGATCTAGTTTATGCATTAATATCATATCCATTGATTGCTGAATCTGGGAGCTGAATGTCATGCCCATCGATTTGGTGTCTTTTCATTAATCCAGATCTGAATCCACTGTTAATTGTTGTTGTCAACATCACTTGTAGTCTCCTACCAGTCTAGTAATTGTTTGATAAATGTCTATCCATCCATTGATTCCTTCTCACATTTGGTTGTTAATGACCTATCCTAATATGTTACTCAGTCCAAATTTGACCAACATCTACTGGTGGATTTGAACTTTTCTATTTTAGTAAAAAAAAACACTTAATTGAATTCCCTAGTCTTAGCAGTACAAGGACCTCATCATATCTCCTGATCCAACCATTGGATTGCTCTCGTCTTCGGATATTGTGTTCGTCACATCATTCCCTACTTGTATTTAAATTCTGGTTCGTATACGTGGGGTAGATCTATTGATATTGCTACTGTTTATATTCTGGTACTGTCCATTCACTGCGATTCTGGCTTTGTCCATTCACTGCGATTCTGGCTTTTGGGATTGCTTCCCCCATCAGAACTGGTAAGTAGGATAAGCCCCCAAGTACAGTGATCTTTTCCATCCCTTCCGTAGCCACTGATCAGCCAAAACCTCTTTCTTCAAGAAAAATAGAAGATCATTCGAGCAAAAAGGTCTCTAGTTTTCCAAACAAGGCATAGGTAGCGCCAAGGCTCTCCCTTAGATTGATTATGCATCCACAATCAAAGGACACTTCCAACCCTTTAATTATAGCTTTAAGCATTTCCGTAATGGAATCTTCCCTCTTTCTCCAAGAAAGAGAGAAGATTGTTCGAGCACAAAGGTCTCTAGCTTTCCTAACAAATCATAGGCAGCACCAAGGCCCCCTTACTTAGATTGATAATGCATCCACGATCAAAGGACTCTTCCAATTGATGCAGCCCATGACCACATGTCCCCGACCAACTCTCTATTCAAGTGGGACAACCCCATGTCTTTAAAAGGTCAGCTCATATTCAAGCCAAGGCCCAAGGCAAAACCCAAGCTCAAATCATGGTCTACAAGCACTATAATTCATTTCGGGACCAACCCATATGGTCAATGCTGTGAAAACCAATTTTCAGCACATGTACTGAATTCTAAGGTATTTTCGGAATATTTATATTTCAAATTTTAAAATACTCAAAACATGAAAGTTGTAGTTTAATGAGTTGAAATTTGTATGGCTTTGATTTGAGATTAATCCAAGCTATATTTAGAGAGTTATGACATTTTTACAGGCCATATGCAGAACAGTATTTTCATGTGCTTTGGTGGATGATGATGTGGACACTCTTCTTGAAGCTTCTTTATACATTCTCCACCATTGTGACTCTTCATACGGATCGACAAAGAGAACCTTTCTAGAGTCTTATCCTTGAAGCAAGTTTCTATGCCTAAGAACAAAAATCAATACATTGGGACAATTTTCTATATATTGGAATTATTAAACTATTTAAGTTTCAGCCTTAGGATTATAGAGGACGGTTGAGATTATTTTGAGATATTGAAGGATTAGTAAGGCCCTATAAATAGTGGATAATTCTCATGTAGTATGTATATAATTTTTTAATGAAAAAAATGAATTGAAGCATGTCTTCTCCTTTGAACCTTGAAGAGTTTATCTCTTGAAACCTAGAAGAGTTTTACTTCAACCTTAAAGAGTTCGAGATTTCTTATCATACCTTGAAACCTAAAAGAGTTTCCCTCCAACCTATGAAGAGTTAGAGCTTTCTTAGCATACCTTGAACCTAGAAGAGTTCTCCCTTGAAACCTTAAAAAGTTTCATTCCATTCTAGAAGAATTGGAATTTTATTCTTCACCTACATCATATGAAGAGTTGTACGCCACTATTGGAGTTGATTTATATCCTAGAAGAGAAATGAGTCATTCTACATTCACTCATCAAAGTTACTTTCATGTTCTTAGATTTTTGAAAATTTCCTAGAATTCGTTCTTACAATCCACGTCACGTGTATATAGCCTAAATTTGGATATCTGGAAAAACATTTTCACAAAACTTATAGCCCTGTGAGTTATCTTTCATTTTACTACTGGAATCAGAGCATTCCGATCTGTACTGAATAAGTTACAGCCATTTTTCTGAAATTGCGCAAACCTGTCAATTTCTGCATAAGTTATGATCACTTTAAGTTTGTATAAACTCACTCTCCAGATCCATTCTTTTGAGAAGCCTAGGTTGGCTTACATTACCAACCCTCTAATAATAACTTTAAGCATTGCTATAATAGAATCTTCTTGTCCTATAGGACCTAAAAAAAGAACAGTGTTGTGCCCTCATGATCCCTAAACCCTAATACACCCCCCACCCAATACCCCATTCAATTCTATTTAAAGTCATACAACTACTTGTTAACCCAAGGCCATGTATGTCTTTTCTCACCACATTTTTCCCAAGTCATTTTCAGTCTACCTCTTGTTCTTCTCGCTGCTGGTTCAGTTTGAATGGCTTAAGCTGTCGGTTCTAACCCATTTAAAAATTGACAAACCGATGAACCCCATTACTTACTCCCTTCGAGAGAGTTTTAGGGTTTTTCTGAGACAGATGATAAAATACTGGGGGAGGAGTAAAGGAGGGAAGGCGCCAAGATGGGTGGAAATTTTGTCCCCAGATCCGATCCCTAAAAAGCCCTGCTCACAACTAACCATGATACTGCCACTACAACACAACCAAATTTGGCTGGAGATATCTTCTGTACCATCCAATCTAGAAAAAACCTATTTTGATCACATATTCTACTTATTAAACCCTACGTGCATAGACTCCAATCCTAAAGAAACTGCACTGACTTTCCCTTCTTCGCTCTTGGATCCCATGAATCAAGTTACTCAGTGATTCTTGCTTTAACCACCTTATAGCCTAAAAAGCTCTAGCTATTGTTTCTTAATGTTCTTGCATTGTGATGACTAGCAACAGTTGCAATGATTATTGATGAGTAGTGTAAGGAACTTACCGACAGTAATGTCACAACCACCAAAGAACTCTCCATCAATGTAGAGTTGAGGAAATGTAGGCCAGCTGGAGTATTCCTTCAATGCTTGACGTAGCACCTCATTCTCTAGTATGTTCAGTGTTTCAAATGGCACATTCAGGGATTTCAGTATCTGTACTACTGTATTTGAGAATCCACATTGTGGGAAGTCCTTGGTTCCCTTCATAAAAAGAACCACTTTGTGTGATTTAACCAATTTATCCAGGGTGCTCTTCAGCTCAGGAGTCACTGCTGAAAAGAGAGAGAACATATATATCAATGATTCAAGAAATGGAAAGCAAAATAGTGATAACCAGACAAACATACAGAAAACATGAAGAACCATAACGTCATATAAATTTATTGTGTACAAGGCTTCAACACTGAATAAATCTATTCAGTTCATTGCACATAACTTTTAGGTCAACCAGAACAATACAGCAATCTCTTTTAGTAATCAACACCATCACCATCATCATCATCACTATCATGTTTTTCATTGCTGATGAGAAAAAGGTCGTATTAGATTAAAAAGACAGGCAGAACTCCATTCGTACAGACTTGCAGGGCAATAGAGAATCGATACAATAAAAGAGGAATAGAAAATTGAGTGAAACCATCCTCTTCTAAACTCTCCAAAACTTAACCAATTCTGCTAATCCTCGTCGCTATAACTTGTATGCAGGGCCTTCATGATTCATTTTAATATCTACCGTAAGAAGCGCCTTCATGATTCATTTTAATATCTACAGTAAGAAGCTAGAGAATTTATTCCCATCTAGACGTGGAAACAAAGTGCCCTTATTTTTTATTTTATGTTTTTTTTTTTTGGTGGGGGGGGGGGGGGAGAACATGCCGGAGTTTGTTCCCATGACGGTATCCTAAGAACATTTCCAAACAACACATCAGCATTCCATTGGGAGGGGAATAAAACTTCCAATAGACGTGCCTCTGAAGCCTCCCAAAATACATTTGAGTGGAATCAGATGTCTCACAATATAAATGTTAGCTCTTTTTAACGACAGGCTGGTTTCACAAATCTCCACAAGGGGATCAAAATATACATAGCCACTACCACCGGGGCCACGCCCGGGGGGGGAAGGTGCACTCATTACCTTCGCCAGCATTAAGGTCTCAGCAATACCATCTACCTAACAAAATAAAATGAGCTCTCAGCCCACTTGCTTTCAAGATCATACGGTAACAAGCCATATCCGCATAAACCTCTGATCGTCCATTTTGCACAAATAACTGGTAAAAAGTAAAAATAGTAAACACACTCCCAGATTCTTTGCATAAGAAAAGCATTTTGAGCATGATGTTTCTAGAATCTGGAGGTCAACAGTCTGACATGCAGTATTGCAGTCTAAAACAAAGGGAATGATATCGAGTTATCGAAGTTTGAAGAATAATTAGGGATGCAATCAAAGGAATATAGCTATTCTTACATCAAGTACAGCAACACGTCAATTAAAAATCTCAAAAAGCACAGCACTTCCAAGAATCATGTCAAGTTGTATTGTAGGACTGAGTCACGCCAATGCCACTCTCCTTAAGATTGTATTTGCACAATAAGAATCCTGGCAAATCAACCTCCAAGATGAAACAGTCCTTAAAGCCCAACTGACTAACTTTGCACTCGAATAGTCAGGCCACGTTGGAACCCAATGGTTGTGCTCACAACTTCAAACCAAAAGCTTAAACAAGAAAGGAAATCTTCAAACTAGCAATAGAAGAATATATGAGAGAGTTTGAGAGCATGAGAGAATGGTGTCCCAAAAAGTAGAATTCGTCCACTATTTATAGAGTAAAAGTGCCTCTCAAAAACACCCTTTGGAAGGCTCCAGAAGGTGCAACTCTTGGATTCAACAGACACTATGATTGTAACTGGTCAGCCGCCTAGGACAAACCGGACAACCAATTGACAGCAGTCCCAAACAGTCATAAACAACCACTAATCCAACGGCCATGACTCCTGATCCATTGCATCCGCTTAGACAGGTCAACCAGAGTATCTACTGCCCCATCATCCGCCTCACAAAATCCACTCTTAGGCATAGTCATCAAGGTGTCGCCTAGGCGTCTGGGCAGTTAGATATGGGCTAGGCGATTCATCGCCTTGTGCATATTCAAAAGGCGATCGCCTTGGGATTATGGATGTAAATGAATAGCCGAAAATCCGAATTCAATTTGAAACCGTACCCATTTAAGGGCATCCAAATCGGATTCAGATGCAAATTCGAATGGAGAAGGTCGGATGTGGTGCCAGATTTGGATAGCACTTAAACAGACCAGATTATATCCGCTTCGATCCTTTTAAGAGTAACATATCATATATTTATAATATTATATATCTATATATATAAAGGATAGAATTAGGGGTTCTTCCATGTAATGCACAAAACTGATTAGGGAAAAGTTTTTGTTCGTGCTTCTTAGGGAAAGCTGCAACTTTTTCTTAGGGTTTGTTTCGTGGTGACTACATGGCCTCTGTTCTGTAGTTGCCGCCACAGATCGCCACTGCCACCGCTACCGCTGCTACCATCGCTGCCTATCTGTCGCTACCGCAGCCGATCTGTCGCCATCGCCGCCGATATGTCGCTTCCTTCTTCCCCATCATGTTTCTCTTTTTTTTTTTTTTTGTTCCAACCTCACACAATGCAATGAAGGTCGTCGTCCCCACCGATGGTTTTATGTAAAGAAAGAGCAAGAACTATTTGATCTCTAATGGTTACTGCAAGGATTTTTTGTTTTCTTTCACCTCCAAACTAAATCGGGATTATTGTTTTCATTTTTAGTTTCTCCTTCTGTGCTCTGTTGATTTTTTATTTTTTATGCTTAAGCGTTGATTTGTTCCAAAGGAACTAACTATCGAGTTGTATAACTTGTATCAATTTATAATCTGATTAAATTAGATTTATAGAATCAATAACAATTCATTTGGAAGATAAAAGTTATTGTAAAAGTGAATATTCATATCAATTTTTCGATTTGCTATCTTCCAATTGCAGAATGAACCCTTACAATTACAGATGTGAGAATGCAATTCCGATTCGGATCGGATTTTAACCGGACATCCGTTTAAAATTCGAATTCGTTCGGAATTAATTTTTAGAAATTCGCCGGATGCGGAGGCAGACCCGGATAGGGTGTTTATAAGTCAGATTCGAATTCGGATAATAGTCCATCCATACCGAATCTGATCCGTTTACATATCTACTTGGGATCCTTAGAAGCCCTAAAGGCCCGAGTGGTTGCCTTGTTGACGATGTTTAGGTAAATCATTAATTAAATGAAAATTTTCACAAACCTCCCTTAAGATTTCCGCTTACTCACAATTCAACCCTCCCCCATTATCAGCCACACGCTGTTAAGCTCCCTAACGGAAAAGATGAAAAGAGTTTTTTTACCCTTATACTAAAAAACCAGTCCAAAAGTACACTAGTCTTACTCTTGCCCTCTTGTTTCTTACTTGTATACTATTATGTTCTAACTTCTTAGTTTATTGATTTGTGCTTTTTTGTTTTTTATACATATGCTTCTTTATGTCCTATAGTTTATCCATTATTTGTTGGTTTTCTCATATTAATTAGGTTATGCCTTAAATGTAGATTCTTTATGTAGCATACTGCATACATATTCGATGCCCACACATCGCATCAAAAATTCATCACCAATCCCTTTTCGGTACAGAGTCCCATCCAGCAATACATACTTCAGTGCTCTGTACCTAGTGTTTCGATCAGCCTTTAAGTCCGGATTATTGAGGAAATTAATGATAGGGGTCCTCCAGTCCATCTCCCGGGTTTCGATCCCGAACACTTCGAACGGCTCCTGGGTAATGCTTCGATCCTGGACGAGGGCAAGACCCTCTTCTGGATCTTTACAATCCTTTCGTAGACCCCTTCGGGTATCCTTATGCCCGAAGCTGCCTGAGCCATATATATATATATATATATATAAACATTTATATAACATTGATATTTTAGAAATAAAAAAATAAAAAAACACCAGGAACGCCTTGGTCGCCTAAGGGTTGCCTAGGCGCCTAAGATGGCCTCAAACGCCTTGGGTCGCCTTGTCGCCTTGACAACTATGCTCTCAGGATGTAGCCGGTCAACCTATAGTGTGCACCATGGTTAACACATCTCCACAGCTTTATAATATATGGTTGATTAAGAGTGCATACTCATCCTTTGTTCATAATGGTTAATACTACTTTACCATCTAACTAGAATGAGAAACAATGGTAGTACTGAACAAGTCATCCACTAACTTCGTTTTTACCCTTCAAACCCAATTCTGGGGCTCACATGGGTAGGGTATCCATCACATGACTTATCTCACTGACCTTAAAACTTAAACTCATTCCTCTAGATGTTTTGTCACGATCCATTTCTGGATACAGGCATGATATTCAGGTCATCTACGAGTGACCCCAATCACCCAAGATCACGCGCATAATGAAAACCACCACACAACAGTATACATATGTAATATCCAACATAATCAGAGTAAAATAGAGAAAAGTAAAGGAGCGAAAGTATAATTATAAATCAATAAGATAACCAATGCCAACTAATGATATTGTATTAAATAAAACTACTACTTATCCAAAAAAAAAAAATCATCCCCCAAAACGTAACTAATATACTGTATATACAAATATCCAGAAGAATAGATCTGCACAAAAACCTACAAAGAATAAACTATACGGTTTATCTACATATCTAAGTGTTGTAATTGTAAATTTATCTTAGTAAGTTGTTAAAGTCAAAATTGATAGGCTAAAATAAATGTCTTTGGTAGGTAAGGTAAAAATCAATATTGGTAAGCTAAATCACCATAGTCATCTTATCATATTTATGATGAGTAGTTAGTCATCATACAATATTTCTGATGAGTGGTTGGTAGGTAATGGTTGGTCGGTGTATTTATGTAAAAGCAAATTTCTTTTCCTATAAATAGAGAAGGCCTCTGTCATATTTTGATAAGCCTAGCATTCTCACTTTATAACATGGTATCAGAGCTAGGATCAATATTGAGATCCTAACTCTAATGCTATTAGCCACGAAACCATAAGCACTGCCCACCACCACCGCCTCTCTCTTTTTAGCGCCACCAGTCACCGCCGCCAGACTCCGTCATTTTCGTTTCTCTTTTACTTGGTTTAGAGTCGCCTCCCACCGTCACTTTGATCCCTTTCCTCTTTACCCTTGGTGGTGAGTTTTTTTTTTTCTCCCACTAAGAGCCTCTTACACCACGCAAATCTAGATCATAAATTGAATCGTGATATCTTGATGCTTTCTGTGGAAGTTGGTATGTCAAGTTGAAACTTCCGGATATTTGTCTACATGTGCCTTTTTTTGAGACTAGCGTTGACCAGCAATCATGTCTGAGATTTCATCTGCCTCAACTGGACAGGCAGGAGTCCTTTCTCGTGACCTTCCTTCGTTCCCTACTTGCTCCATCAAGTTAGATGGGAGTAATTATCTGATGTGGTCTCATTCATGTTATCTTGCTATTGGTTCTCGTGGTCTTTTTGGCTACCTTAAGGGGACACTATTAAGCCTACCGATACTGGTCCTTTTCAGGATAAATGGGTTACCTCCAATTATTTGCTCATGTCATATCTTATCAACTCAATGGATCAATCTACTTCCAGGGGTTATCTTCTTCTTAACACTGCCGCTCAAATCTAGAAGACTGCCACATGCACCTATTCTCAAGTTCGTAATGCTGCCCAATGCTATGAACTCCGGAAGAAAAATTCATGAGACCAAACAAAAGGAGTTATCTATTTCCAAATATTATTCCACTCTACGAGGTATGTGGCAAGAGTTGGATTTTTATGGTTCCTTTACTGCAACATGTGATACAGATGCAACTGCCTTTAAAAAGTGAAAAGACAACCTCCGGGTTTTCGATTTTCTTGCTGGTCTCAATATTAAGTTTGATCAGATTAGGGCTCATGTCCTTAATCGTGATCCGTTACCCTCCCTTGAGCAAGCCTATGCTATGGTGTCTTCTGAGGATAGTCGCCGCACTGCTATGGTCCTCCTTGTGACAGAAGAACGCTCAGCTCTCCATTCTAGCTCGGGTTCCTCATCTCGTGGAGGTCAAACTCGCGGTGTTAGTAATTGTTCTGCCTCTGATAAGGTTCCTGTGAAGTGGGATTTCTGTGGGAAAGAACGACATACTCAAGACAAATGTTGGAAATTACATGGTCGTCCTTCTGATACTCGTGGTCTGGGTCATCCAGCCTCCGCCACGGCGCACCATAGTGCCGCTAACGATATTCCTCAAGATTCTTCCCTCCCTAAGAGGAGTTACTGACTCTGCGTCATCTAATGACCAGGCTGGACTCATCACCTTCCTCAACGCCATCTGCAGCATCTGCCACCATGCTGCCATGATACATGCCAGTGCCTTCTGCTCCATCTCCTTTTACCCCTTCAGGTATTTCTTTTGGTGGCCATTGTGCCTCAATAGTCTCTGTTCCTTGGATAGTCGACTTGGGTGCCACTGACCATATGATTGGATCCTCCAATCAATTTTTTCGGTACTACCCTTTGTCTGGTAATAGTAAAGTAAGTGTTGTTGATGGTTCCCTTTCCACTATTTTGGGCAAGGACTCTATCCAGTGTACTCCTTCCTTATCCCTTTCCTTTGTCTTACATGTTCTGAAGTTTTCTATTAATCTTCTCTCTATTAGTAGTCTTACTCGTGATTTGAACTGTAAAGTAACATTTTTTCCTAATCGATGTGTCTTTCAGGACTTGAATTCGGGTCGTACGATTGGCAATGGTAAAGTGGTTGGTGGTCTCTACTTGCTTGATAGTTCTCCATCACCTTTGGCGGCTCAAAATTCTCACCTCGACTCCTCTACTGTTGCTTTATCGAAGTTACATCGATGGCATTGTCGTTTGGGTCATCCTCCTCTCAAAATTTTATCTACTTTGTTTCCAGTTTTTAAGAAATGTAATCCCAGTGATTTCTTTTGTGATGCTTGCATCTTTGCAAAGCAAACTAGAGCTGTTTATCCTATTTCTGATAATAGAAGTTTCGTTCCTTTTGGTTTAATCAATTCCGAAGTCTAGGGCCCTGAACGTTGTGTATCCACTTCTGGCTACCGATGGTTTGTCTCTTTTATTGACTGTTATAGTCGTACCACTTGGATCTACTTGATGCGGTAGAAGAGTGATGTGGCCAACTGTTTTCAGTTATTTCATAAGATGGTTCAGAACCAGTTTGATGCTAAAGTGGAGATTCTTCGAACTGATAATGGTAAAGAGTACATTGATGGGTCCTTCCAGTTATATTTGACTGGTCATGGGATCATTCATCAGACTAGTTGCATCGACACTCCTACTCAAAATGGTGTCGCTGAACAAAAGAATCGTCACATTTTGGAAGTGGCACAGTCTCTTTTGTTCACAATGACTGTCCCTCCTCAATATTGGGGTGATGCAGTTCTTATGGCAGCCTACCTTATCAATCGGCTGCCTTCTCGTGTCTTGGCCTCTTGCTGCCCTCTTGATGTGCTCATGGGTTCCTCTTCTTTTGTGGTTCCACCTTGGGTTTTTTATTGTGTGGTGTTTGCTCGTAACCATCATACCCATGGCAAGCTTGATCCCTGGGGATTCCGTTGTATCTTCCTTGGTTACTCTGCTACTCAGAAGGGTTACAAGTACTATCATCCTTCGACTCGGCGACTCCTGGTCATCATGGATGTTGTCTTTCATGAGTTTGAAGCTTATTATCCGGCCCCTCTTCATGGGGAATCTTCTACTCGGGATGTTCTAGAAGATGTGCCTATCATTGTTCCTATGGAATCTCTTATAGTGGCTGAAACTTATGCTGAGGGTGTAACAAGTCAGGAACAGATTTCAACTCCGTCCCAACCTCAAGGGGAGCCTTCTCAACCGGCTCAATCACCTCTCAAAGTATCTGTTCGACGTAAGCAAGTGTTAGAGACCACCACCACTGCACCTAGCCAGTCGTCCTCTATTCCAAATTTAAGTCTTCCAAATCCTTCCTCTGGTATGTCTCTTCTTCCTAGTGATTCTCCTAGTGATCCTAGTCTTGACTTACCTATTGCTATTTGAAAGAGCATCAGAACGTCTACTCAACATCCCATCTCTAATGTTGTTGCATATGATTCTCTGTCTCCCTCCTTCCGTACTTTTGTTTCTTTGTTATCGTCTATTTCCACACCTAACTCCTGGCAGGATGCATTAACAAGTCCAAGGTGGAAAGAGGCAATGGATGAAGAGATGAGTGCACTTGGGAAGATTAACATGTGGGATTTGGTCTCTCCCTTTAGGAAAGAAACCTATAGGATGCAAATGGGTCTTTGTTGTCAAACAAAAGGCTCATGGATCTGTAGACAGATATAAAGCAAGGCTACTTGCTAGAGGATTCACTCAGACATATGGGATCGACTATCATGAAACTTTTGCTCCAGTAGCAAAAATGAACATTATTAGAGTAATCATCTCATGTGCCGTTAACCAATGATGGGATCTTCAGCAATTTGATGTAAAAAATGCCTTCCTCCATGGGGAACTTGAAGAGGAGGTTTATATAGACATCCCTCCTGAATTTGCTTCTCAAAAAACTCATGGCAAAGTTTGCAAGTTGAAGCGAGCTTTATGGTCTGAAACAATCTCCAAGAGCGTGGTTTGGTCGTTTCCATCGAGCTATGATATTGATTGGTTATAAACAAAGTAATGCTAATCATACTTTGTTTATCAAAAAGACTGGTGAGCACATTACAGTTTTGATTGTCTATGTAGATGATATTGTTATCACTGGCAGTAATGCTGATGAAATATCCAACCTGAAGACTTACTTGGGGACAGAATTTGAAATCAAAGACCTTGGTAAGCTGAGATATTTTCTAGGGATCGAAGTTGCTCATTCAGCTCAAGGTATCTTCCTCTCACAACAAAAATACACTCTAAATCTCTTATCAGAGACAGGAATGCTGGGTTGTAAACCAGCAGATACTCCTCTAAAGCCTCAATCTCATCTCAAGCACAAGGTTGGGGATTCTGTTGATAAAGGTAGCTATCAGCGGTTGGTTGGACGACTGATATACTTGTCACACACCCGGCCTGACATCACTTTTGTTGTAAGTGTGATCAGTCAATATATGCATAAACCCTATTCCTCGCACTTAGAGGCCGCATATAGGATTTTACGATATTTGAAATCTGTTCCAGGAAAAGGAGTTTTTTTCTCTCCTCATAACCATTTTCGTATTGCGGCCTTTACTTACTGATGCCGATTGGGGCGGGTGTCACGATGATAGGAGATCTACCTCAGGCTATTGCACGTTTGTTGGAGGCAACGTTGTTCCTTGGAGGAGCAAGAAACAAGCTGTTGTTGCTCGGTCTAGTGTTGAAGCTGAGTTTCGAGCCATGGCCCATGGCATTTGCGAACTCCTTTGGCTTCGTGGCCTTCTTCAAGATTTGTGTGTTCCAGTTGAATTGCCTATGCTCTTGTACTGTGACAATAAATCAGCAATCAGCATTGCACATAATCCTGTTCAACATGATCATACTAAGCACATAAAGATTGATCGTCACTTTATCAAAGAGAAACTAGAACAAGGAGTTGTATGTGTTCCCTTTGTTCCGTCTGATGCTCAGTTAGCAGATGTCTTTACAAAAGGTCTTAGTAGTAAGAGCTTTGTTTCTATTATTAACAAGTTGGGCATGTTTGATATTTATGCGTCAGCTTAAGGGGGAGTGTTGTAATTGTAAGTTTATCCTAGTAAGTTGTTAAAGTCAAAATTGGTAGGCTAAGATAAAAGTCTTTGGTAGGTAAGGTAAAAATCAATATTGGTAGGCTAAGTCACCATAGTCATCATAACATATTTATGATGAGTAGTTAGTCATCATACAATATTTATGATGAGTGGTTGGTAGGTAGTGGTTGGTCGGTGTATTATGTAAAAGCAAATTTCTTTTCCTATAAATTGAAAAGGGCTCGGTCATATTTTGATAAGCCAAGCATTCTCACTTTATTATTTCAACACTAAGAAAGAAACATCGCTCAAGGGCCGTAAATGCAGTAGCTGCAGATGCAACCCTCACCATGGTCCTCCTCAACGGGCTCCCCAGCAGTACTAGTGTCCATAGTGGGGGGGAATCCATGAAATCTGCCACCGACAATGCACCTGCGTTAAAATTTGAAAAAGAATATCGATACGGGGATCAGCTCACATCCCAGCTCAATGAGGAATCAAGTCAATACACATGCACATGAATGCAGTAATGTAATTCATTAATTAAGTCTGGTGTAATGGTCTGACAGTACCATTTCACGATTCACCATAGTCACTGACTCATGGATCCAACACTCATGCACAGAAAAAAGATACAACGCGCACAGTCCCGGATCGCAACCCGCACCCCCAAGGATGAACCATCACGCATGATCCCTGATCTGTGGATCGTCATTACCCCAGTATAGGCTCTGTCCTAGCATCCTAGATCCCTGAACCTTGGGACTCATCCCGTCACCACTACGTCGGTACATAAGGGAAGTTCAGGTCCCTGACCCTCCCACTTTATCGAGCCTATGCCAGTACATAACCCCCTATTGGCAAGGGTTCAGACCATGGCATGATATCTTAACCACATACATCTAGATGATAGCACAAATGATAATGGGGCCGCACTCCAGTAGAGATCCTCGACCACAGTCTTGTCAGGCGTCGTGCCTCCACTAGTCCTTCGGTGCACGCACTATACAAAGTGAGGTCCATATGGCCCATGCGTCACTAGTCCTTCGGTGTACGCACGCCTCACAAACTAACACACAATCAACCATCATTCAACATGTTATTGTAATGCAATGCATGAACAGTAATATTAGTAGATAACCATGACATGTTATTCCTCAGTCACATACATTCATATACTATGATCTTATTAGTTATACGGACCCAATCCCTTACCTGATGGCGAGAGCAACAGTGAAATTTTAGTCAACAGAAGACTTTGTCCAGAAACCCACGCATGTTTACCTAAACATGTGCATAAGTTTTTATAAATATGTTAGAAACTTATTAACCCCAAGTGGTCACTCCTACAAGTCCATTGTATTGCTCCCAAGATAAGCCGGGAACCCTCCGATCAAATCCCAAAGGAAACAAATACCCAAGTGGGCTATCTGCAAGCCAATCGGCGAAAGGGATCCCGGTGGAAGTATATTTACCGGTTGGCTCAAAAGTAGCCCGGAGGAATGTTCTTGTCTAGCCGGCAGAAGGGAGCTCGACAGATTGTTCGGCCAATACACTCCATCGATTGAGCCACAACCCTTAAGGGGCTATTGGAAGTGAATCGATTGTTCTCAGCCAGTTGGTTACCAACTACCAGCCAATCCAAGGGCAAGCCAAAGGAGGGTAGCCTGGAGGATTGTTCCACAGGCTTGTATCCGTCGACTTAGCCTAAAGCAAAATATGTGTGAGGGGTCAACCTACATCTGCCGACTTGAACCCTTGTACAGCCAAGACGGAGCCGAATGCAAAGACTTGCCCTTACCCACATCTGCCGGCTGAGCCCAAAAACCAAGCCCAGCATTATTCAACTATACAAGAGGTGAGGGAAATCATTCCCAACCTCACATTTGTTCTTCTTAATGGTGGAGGAGCATTCCCCCACTATTTTGGTGACCTAACAAACATGCAAACACCCCATATTAGGGTGTGTACCATTTTATGGCAAAACCTAGGTTTCCTAGGCCTCATTAATCATGGCAACCACCACCATTAATGGGGTCAAGGTGCTATAAATGCCAAGGAGGGTTAGAATTACTTACTTGGAGGTGGTGGAGGAGAAAGGCAAGGATGGAGCTTGAATCTCCTCCAAAGTCCTCCAAAAACCTCCAACAAAGTTGCAGCACTACTTCTTCACCAAAATCTCCAAATGTGGAATTTTGGTCTTACTTATAGGAAAGGGTATAGGGTTTGCTGTCAGACCCGCAGCTAAGCCGGAGGCAGTCAACCGACTATAGCTTCCTCCGGCTCTTATCAGCCGGTTGAGCTTAAAAGCAGCTCTAGGTGCTGCTTCCAGCACCCAACATGACAGTGTGTCCCCTGGACCCCCTTGAGGCCTCATAAACCCTCCACATGTCCGGGTAAAATTTCTTACCTAGGATCCAGGTGTACTAGTCCAGTCTGCGTCGGGTCCAGCTATTGACGACATGGGAAGACCTAATACAGGAAAATCCCAGTTAGTAGGGGATTTTGGGTTCGGGTCTTACATGTTTCATGTATAACCTTGGTTACTTGAGGCTTTATAAACATATCGTCAAATTCTTTTCTGACTTTATGAAGTCAATAGCCATCATTCCATCATTTATGTATTGCCTCACCAAGTTATGTCTTAGGCGTATATGTCTGCTTTTCCCATATAGACCTTACTTTTTGCTTAGCAATCACAGCTTGACTATCAAAATGTAATGATATAGAAGGCACAGGCTTTGGCCATAAAGGGGATCAGCCATTAGGTTTCTTAAGCATTCGTCTTTGAACCAGCTTTTTTCAAAGCTATAAATTTTTGCTTCCATGGTGGAACTAGTACCACATGTTTGTTTGAACAATTTTCAAGAAACCACTCCACCACCTAGTGTAAATACATATCCAACTAGTTGCCAAGGATTTATTGGTATCCAAAATCCAATTGGCATCACAGTACCCTTTTAAAACTGTAGGGCTTCCATTAAAATGTAATCCATATTGTGTTGTACCTTTTAAACAACTCAACAACCTTACTAGAGCATTGTATCCGACGCTCTGTCCCGGGTTGTGAATAAACTGACTCAACTTGCTAACCGCAAGCGCTATATTGAATGTAGTACAATTAATGAGGTATAAAACTGAACCAATTACTAGAGAATACTTTTTTTTGAGATACAGGTTCCCCCCTCATGTTTTTTTAAATGCACACCAACAACCCAAGGTGTCTTTGTGGATGAGTAGTGATAGTAATCAATCTTCTTAAGCAGGCTTTCCCCATAATGTGATTGAGTTAACACTAACATGTCACTCTTCCAGATGATTTTGATTCCTAGAATCACATCAGCCTCTCCCATATCCTTTGAATCAAACTTTGCCATTAGGAGTTCCTTAGTATTCTTGACAATTTCAAGATTTATACCCATCACTAACATTATCATCAATATATAAGATAATGAACACACCATTGTTATTATTAAACTTACCATACACACAACGATCGACAACATTAATCATGTAGCCCTTAGATACTAACACTAAACCCAGCTTTTCATGCCATTGTTTTGGAGCTTCTTTAACCCATAAAGGGATTTGGCAACTTTGCAAATTGTGCTCTTGTCCTTGTATGACACGGGTTGTCTTACATATATTTCTTCTTCCAAATCTCCATTTAAAAGTGTTGTTTTCACATCCATTTGATGAATCACTAACTTGTAAATAGAAGCAACAGCTATCAACACTCTTATAGTATCAATCCTAGCAACTGGTGAAAATGTATCAGAGTATGTTACATACTCAATCTTCATATCAGTCCTCAACTATTTAATATTCCTATTTAATTGGTTTTCTACCTCTGTTATATGGGACATGAATGCAATTCTGCTTCATCCTTAGACCTAAGGAGATAAACCATGGTATACCTTGAATAATCATCTATAAATGTAATGAAAAAACCTTTTACCCCCTCTTGGCTCATGTAATTTAAAATCACCTAAATTTATGTACCAGTTCTAACAAGTCACTTTTCCTTTCGACAGTCTTATGAGACTTCTTCGTAAACTTAGCATCCACACAAATAGGGCATTTATCCATTGAAAGTTTAGGGTCACCCTCGATGAATCCTAATTTGGACAAATATAAGGTGCACTGTTGACAAAATTTCATAAAGCAAACAAGCCATTGAAAAGGTAATTCTTTCCTACTTATACATCATTTTTACCTCTATCGACAAATTCAGTCCCACTTATCCGGCACGTGTAGCACGTCTTTGAATATAAGGGCCTTTCCCGAAGTTAACTTCAAGGTGACTTGACCCTTACAATGACACCTGAGGTTTAGGAATTACCCATATAGACCACATCACCGGAACCAACCATTGAATAATTGGAGAACAAATTCCGGTCCCCACAAATGTGTTTGGCAGAACCCGTGGTTAATAATCCAATCTTTGGCTTTTCAACCAAGTGAACTTCAATCACAACCACCAAAAATGTTTCAGTCTCCGTGAGATTGACTTTGGCTTTGTAGCTGCCCTTCTTCTTAAGTTGTAGGCAATCCTTTTTTAAATGCCCAGCCTTGCCACAAACGAAGTAGATCCCCCTCTTTTTTTTTTTTAAGATTTCCTCCTCCTTAACTCAAGGGTTTTGTTTTTGGACTACTCGTTCTTTCCGGATTCAACAAGGTTAGCCTTTGACTTGGATTTCTTAGCTTTTTTCCCCCTTGTCCTTTTCACGGTTCTTATCCTCTACCTTCACCCAGATAATAATCTCATCAGGAGACCTCTTCTTCCACTTGTGTTTCATATTTCACTTGAAATCACCCCAAGTTACCGGCAATTTTTCAATAAGAGATCCCGACAACAAGTCATCAGGCAACACCATCCCTTCCTTTGCCAACTTGATACTAGGAGTCTAGGACTCGAAACTTATTGACTTGACCAGAAATATTTACGTCATCTTTCATGAGAAATTCAAGGAATTTTTCCACGACATATTTCATTGTCCCGCCATCCTCCAACATGTATTTCTTTTCAAGTGTACCCCAAATAGTGTTTGCATAATCAAATGAGGCATTCACATTGTACAACTCATTAGACAATGAGTTCAGTATATGATTCTTGCATTAGTCATCCACTTGTGTCCAAGCATCTCTCTTTGCTTTGAGTATAGGATCATCACTCTACCGGTAAAAGTTTAGTCAAGGCATAAGAGACCCTCAATTGACTAAGCAAAAAAGAAATCATTTGTTTCCACCTCTTAAAGTTAAATCCGTTGAAAGTCTCTATTTTGTCAAAATTTAAAAAGACTCTCAGATTCTCTATGGGTGGTGCAACCGGAGAACTAGTCATAGCCATTACCATAGTTTGAGGTTTCGGTCGAAACCACAGGTTTCAACAGAAATAAGCTGGTTTTCAAGCCTGGCCGAGACGAAACCCAGGCTCGAAACTGACTTATACCAGATCTCGGTCGAACCCAGTCAAGTTTCGTACGAAACCTATGTTTCGACCCATAAAATGAACCAGGGTCTATATCTAAGTTCAAAACCAATCGAAACCTATTTATGACTTATATCATTTAAGTAAATGTTTCTTTAATTTTATATTTCATTTACTTAAGATATTATTCATAAATAAACAAACACCCACATTTAAATCCAATAAAAATAATCTAAAATTCAAATTCCATAAAGATAAAAAGTCAACCCTCCAATTCAAGAACAAAAACCGATTTTTAGGTAGCGGGATGATTTTCAACTTTCAAATGCTAGGTCTTTTTTCAAATATAAAAATTTCATAAATCTTATTATAGTAAAGCATTACTAAAAACCAAGAGTGCGCAAAAATAATCTCTTGTTTCGATGACCAAAAAATTGTTTACATTCAGAAGACTTTAAACAGCATTTACGTACTCCGAACAAGGTTTGACTAGAGTGTAACTCATTCATTATAACTCGGATTCAAGCAATCTCGATTTTGTTGGAAAACTGATTATGCAAGCTTTGCAACGAATTCGAGATTGCTTAAATCCGAACTACATTAAAGGAGTTACGGTTTGGTCAAATCATGTTAAAAGTACGAGAATGTTAGTCAAAACAATTGAAGTGATAACATGTCCTGGGATACATACGTGCTGCAATATGAGGAGCGTTATCGCCACCATCAGTGGTATGTTGCACGTGGTTTAAATGTACCACGAAGCTCAACATGGAACTAATTGGTGAGATTTCTAATTTTTAAGTTCAATCATCAATGTATTAATTTTTAATGAATGTTGTTAATTAGTGGCTTAGTAGTTAGTAGCTTAGTACATTGTGACATTTGTATATTATTTCAGCATATACTATCAAACATTGGTCCACACCACATGTAGCTATTTTCTATGTCTTTTTTGCAAACTAACATTAGAAATAGGTGTAAAATGGTTTAAATAGAGTATACAAAAAAAAATCAAACAAAAAAAACATATTTAAGCCTCGAAACCATGGAGTTAATAAAGCTGGGAGAAAATACCAAGGTTTCGGCCTGGTTTCGGTGGTTTCGACGGGTTGTGCCGGTTTCGAGCCTGACCGAAGCCTTGAAATCGGCACCTTGATCCTTGGCCATTACTATCTATATCCTCAAATACAATCTTAAGATTGTAGAACAGTTAGGCCACACATTTGCTTCTTGGCCCAATGGAATTGAGAGCAGTCTTGAATTGAGACTTGGGAGTAATGGAGTATTATGAAATCACATAAATGTAATTGGCATGGAACTGGTAAAAAAAAATATTAGTAGTGAACATTTGCTTCTTGCTCAAAGCATGCTGGCCACCCGGATAAGGCTGCTAGCTTGGAAATTTTATTTTGTTGGATACGGGGGTAGAACTCTGCAGTCTGACCTGTCCTAGATTTGACATGCTAAAAATAGCCAAAGGGGTGAGAGAGATAAAAGTTTATGACGCGTATTAAAAAAAAAAAGAAAAACAAAAAAAACATGGTGATTCACCCAATATTGTCATTGTGGGGAAAAAGTATTTAATGGCATATGCAATAACTCCTACACACATTACGCATTATCATAAATGCTCCTAGATGCTCTTTCCATTCATTTGATATTATCAGGTGACCTGACCAGGTCGCGGGAAATCAATCACCATTATAAATTTCAGGCAATGAGTTTATACTGGCAGGAAAAATTCATCCATGTTTCACATCTGATCGTTTCCTTAAAAATTGAAAATGTTGGTTTTTCACCTAAGATAATTAAAAGTGCTACACTGAGTAGGTGTATTAGTCATTAGGGAACACAAAAGGGATCATGTACCGTAAATATGTGAAAAACTACGGTGTCAAAAGGTGGTGTCATTGTTTAAAAAGTTAGTTTTACTGAAATATGGAATGACAAGAATTACTTTCATTTAAAAAAAAAAATGTATTAGTGCGACAGTAAGGTAGGGTGTGAAATTATTTTACACCTCAGAAGATGTCAACCATTATTTAAACCCCGCAAAGGATCTCACGGAATATAATGACTCTTCCCCAACACTGAATCTATTAAGATGACACCAACAAAGAGGCGCCATCAGACTTAGGACTAGCTGTGTGGTGGTGGTGTGGATGAGGCGATAGCAGTGAATTTAAGCAGAAATATTTTACTATTGACTCGTCAAAAAAAGAAATAACAAGTGAAGGATTCCTAAAACCTCATACTCATAGAAAACACAATAAAGATCAGAAAGGCGATACACAAAATCGATACACACGAGAGAGAGAGAGAGAGAGAGAGAGAGAGAGAGAGTTGACAAGAGGACTGAAACTAAAGAGAAGATAAAAGAAAAAATTGCGCACCAGAGAAGCAGCGCACGGCGGCGAATCGCTTGGAGCGGACTCCAATGACGGAATCTCTGTACAGGGACGGGGCGAGCTGAGAGGTGTAAGGACGGCTGGCCCAAGGCAAAAGGCGAAGGCCAATTGCTACTTTAGAACTCTGAAATACGAACGGGGCCTTGAAAGGTGGAGCAGCCTGCGATAGCGCAGAACTCCACATCTCTTCCCTTGTTGTGTCGTTCCCCTGTAATCACTGTAGCTAAGAAAATTTTCTTCTCTCCCAATTTTTGCAGCCCAGCAGTCCTTTAAATAACGATCCCATGCTTGTGGAGTAGGGGGCTTATTCCATTGCCATATTTATCGGATTTTTTTTTTTTTTGGGTAGAAGTCATATTTATCGGATGGTAGATAATTACTATTTTTTTTTTTTTTTTGGGAGAGGGGCTAGGATTGTCGCTTTTTTTTTTTTTTTCAGATCTCCCTGACAAAAAATACATTTACCAAATGCCCAATCATATTACCTGTAAGACAAGCCACGTTGATGACGTAGAAAGGGGAGTCTTCGTCATTCCATCGTCGACGACGGTAGCGGAGGGAATAAAGGCCCCTGTGCTTCTCCGATGTTCATCAAGGCTTTTTTTCTTTTTTTTTAATAAAATGACATTCTATACGACTGAGGGAAATGCGGCGGTTTTTTCCTCACACCAACGTAGGTGGAGGGACCCACCACTTTTCTTTTTTAGGAAAGTTTATTTAAGGTAGTTTACAACAAAACTGCCTCATCCCTTTCTTCTCTCTATATAAGGCCTTTTGTGAAAGTGGTACAGCATTCCGTGTTTTTTGAGAAACCTCAAGAGAATCCAGAGATGAAGCCGAGTGCGCTGGAATACTGACAGTCAAAGTCAGATTAAATCCTTCTTTAGTTTTATGTTACTCTGTGTTTGGAGATCAGGAAGGGGAAATAGAAAATCCGTACATGATTGAGGCGTGACGGTATTCTCTTTATTCCAAAGGTGATAATTTTTTCCGTATTTGTTTCGTCGACATCAGGTGAAAATATTTTTATATTTTAGGTTAGCATAAAAAATGAAATGGGTCATTTCTCTTAGAGATTGATAACCTTCCACTATGATTAAAGAGGATTATATTGTATATCCATTGCTATTATAGTGGAGATTTATATGGACTAAGTCTCGTGATTTTTTCCTTTCACTTTATAATGGTTTTCCACTGGTTTTCCACATAAAAAATGGTGTCTCTTGTAGTTTGATTTATTCTATTTATTTTCACTATTATATCTTTGTGCATATTTTTTTTGTTATATATCTCTATTGATTTGCTTATAAGAGGGAAACGCCTTGTATTTTCCTTGACACATCTTTCTATAAATAAATTTGAAACTAACACAATCACTAGTGGCAATCCAAATCCTAATATCTTCAAGCACAGACTGGATAAAAACATCACCCATCAAATAAGGATTAGAGAGCTGATCAACTAACCCTTTACAGTTCGATTCAACAACAAAATTAACATACTCAGCCAGCAACACTTCTTTAATTCCTGTCTAGATAGCAAGTGCATCTCCCAAGACCACTGACGAAAAAGGAATAAACCACAACATTGCTAACAAGGGAGCACCCTGAGAAGAGCGAAGAATAAATCCATTACCACTGTGAGCACCATCATCGGTCAAGGCTGCATCAACATCCAATTTCAAACAACCTTCCCGAGGCGATGTCCACACCATAGGCAAGAGACGATCAAACACCTCAACTTGTGCGAACGCATTGCCAAGAGCTTTTGCAGCCACAAACTCCCCATATGGAGCCTCTGCCCTTCGAATGACCTCCTCCTAAACAATCCTTTTTATCAAAACACAATTCATTCTTGGATTTCCAAAGAGTCCAACAAAAGAAAGCAACAAAATCAAAAACCTACTAAGCATTCCTTCGATCAAGACTTGTAGTAGAATAAAAAAGTTGCAACCATCGATATAGCTTCAAGTTATTATCCTCAAGAATCCTGATAGGTATTCTCCTCGATAGGTATTCTCCTCTTTATTATTAGGCAAGTGGGTTCTACAATGAATAAAGGTTCTCTTGCATCTCTGATCTCAATATGGGGACATTTATGTTGGGAATAATTCAATATTGCTTATATTATAAACTTATGTGTTTGAGAGTCCCCCCATTTACTAGTTAAACCATTGAAATGGAAACTTTAACATGGTATCAAAGCTTCAGATTCTCTTATTACAGTCACCCAAAAGAGGAACATGATTACTCAAAAGTGAGATCGTATTTGTCACGTATACTGCCACCCAAAGAAAGGGCAACACATAAGGGGAAGTGTTAAGAATAATCCAACATCGCTTAAGACTTGAACCTTGGGTACCTCATATACGTGAGAGTCCCTCCACTTACAAGTTTGAGCTATTGAGATTGACATTATGTTATGATCCCAAATTGGAATCTCATACCTACCAAGTATGGTTCTTAAGTTTTAGGGTTCTCCCACCGAATAGACTAGTCTTTTGGGTTGAGCTCTCCCTTGGGCTTGAGATGTAACATTTGGTGCTTTCGTTGAGAGGCCGATGCTGCGGGAGGGGCGACCTAGAGAAGGAGTGACCTGGGAAAGGGCTACCTAGTGAAGCAGAGTGAAAATTGTTCAGAGTAGGCGAAAGTAACCGAGCTTCTTGGTGTGGTGTTGGAAGGTGGCAGTCTACTGAAAGTCAAGCAAGCATCTTGTCACGCAGCTTGTTAGGGGCGAGTTCATTGGTGAGGACTTGGGTCATGATGGTCTGTACAATGGCCATCGCCCGAGCTCTCTCGCAAGCTCGTCCAGATTCCATACCACTGCAAGAGAAACGCCTCGAGGCTTCCAGGTTCATTTATTATTCTCTCTAATAACAAAAATCTAACAATGGATGATTGTATACAATCCTTTAAGAAAACAAAAACCTGATTCCATTATGGGTTTTCCAAGAACGATATTTTGCTCACCGACAAATCTATCTTCAAAGTCGACCAACGACGACTTGGTCTGGACTACCAACTCTACTCTGGTTTGTGTCATGTGCACACAAGGACATGGGCAGCTATACAAGTGGGACATGTTGAGAAATAGTGGGTTTAATTAGGGATTTAGTTATTAATTAGGCGGCAGATTAAGAATGGGGTTAGTTCTTCGAATGTTTAATTGAATTCATACGTGGGAGTGAAAATTGGTTAAGTGGTCCGGTTGTGGTTATTGTAACCACCACTTGTGTTGTGTTTATTTAAGATGAAGTTAAAGAATGAATGGATATGATTAGAATCCTTAAACCGTCTCTTTGAGATATAGGTAGGCTTCTCCACAAAACCTAGAGGAGGTTCCTCAAGAAAACAAAATATCTTTCCTATTTTCCTTTTTTTATCTTCTCTCTCCCATGTTTTCTATCTAATCATTTTATTTTCTCTCTCTTTTTTCCTTTAATTAAGATATGGGTACTTACCAAGTGGTATTAGAGTCTGGCGTTATCCAAAGAATGGATCAAATGGTAAAAAATTTGGAGGGTTCAATACATATGCTCAAAGAGGGATATCAATAGATTCTCGCTAAACTCTACAAGCTTGATGATTTGCTCGCAAAATTGATGCTACCAAAAACGAAGGACTTACCCTCTAGAAGGCAAACGAATATAACAAAGGCAATTTCGAAGAGGCATTTCGTGGATGCACCAAAGTTTTCCCAATGGCCAACGCGATGGACCTCAAATCAACAAAATCTCAAGAATAAAGTGACAAAGCCCACAATAATCATTGGAGTTTTGAATGCAATAGAACGTGCAAGGAGGCTTAGACTATGAAGCAATATGATGAAACTTGGTGGAGCAATGTTGAATTCGGTAGGCAAACCAAGACGACCGGTTGGATATATTTCTTGTCAAAAACATTGGCAAGATTCCAGAAAAGGGGGAAAAAAAGTGCCACCAACATTTGGGATCATGAAGGGACTAGTTTCCCAATTTGTGGTCTTGAGGACAAGCCTGAACTTCAAGGGGAAGGATTAATATTATGTGCACATAATGGTGTTAGCTTATGCCACGTGGAGAGCTATGCAAGTGAGATATGTTGACAAGTAATGGGTTAAGTTATCAATTATGTAGTGTATTAAGAGTATGTAAGTTCTAAGAATGTTTAACTAAATTGTATATAATTGGGTTAGTACGTGGGAGTAGACAATTGATTATGTAGTCTGGTTATTTATTTTAACCACCAATTGTGTTTTTTATTTAAGATGGAGTTAAGGAATAAGTGGATATGACTATTATCCCTAAGGTGTCTCTTTGAGATGAAAGTAGTATTCTCCATAGAGCCAAGAAGAGGGAATAGAACCAAACCCCATCCCTACTTTCACGCTTATCTACTCTCCTATATTTTCTGTCTAATTATTTTTCTTTTATATCTCTTTCCTTCGATTAAGATAAGGATACGAGTTAATATTTTCTTGTGGCCACGTATAAAGGAGTTAGGATTATCATGTGGTCATGAATAAAGGAGTTGTGATCATGTGCAAAGCAATTATAAAGGAGTAGTGATTAGTAGTTAGTTATTGTAGGACTAAATAATGAATTATCGTAGAACTCGCAATCGTGGGATATGTAGTTTGAGTCATTTTAAAACTTGTAACAACGATATGATTCTTTTTGAATAGTCAGGCCAAGCTTCCTCAGTAAAGCTTTAAGGCATGGTTTCCTTAATAAAGTCACTTATCTATTTGAATGTATTGGCAAGATTCTATTTGTATTTATGGTTGATGGTGAAAATCCATACAAAACTCTCCCAAGCTTAAAGGTGGATGTCTAGACTCCAGACCCAGATGGATAGTGTTATAGGGGAAAAACTGTAAGACCCGTACTCCATGAACCCGATCTAAACCTTTAATTAATGTCGTAACAGGTCTTCCAATAATCACCGAGCCAGTCGGGACGAACGGAAGACAATCAGGTACGAAACGGACCCATGTATGATAATTATTTCATACCGGTCGATGGTACCGGTCGACCGATATGTCTGCGCCGGTAGACTACTTAGATCCGGAAACGGATCTCTGTTGGTCCCACTTTCCAAATATCGAACCCTAGGACTTTCCTAATGTAAGGAGACTTCCTGAACTCAATTCTAGTCTATTTAAGGACCTCAAAACCTCCTTAAATCTTTTTCATTGATCCTCACAAACCCTAGAGAGTAAAAAGAGATCGAAGAAGGAGAAAGAGCTAAGGAAGGAGGGAGATGAGCCGTCGTTGCCTTTGGACGAAGAACACCCTACTTGCGAACCAACGGTAAGTGCTTGAACTTCTCTCTAAGTTAAGCGTTATAAAAGGTTAGTCATGAATGGATCGATACCATGCAAGGTGATGTATTGATCTAAAACCTTTGAATTTGTCGTCAAACCCTAATACAGTCGATAAACCCTATATTTGAATTATAGGTTGAAGATCATCGAAACTAGGACTTGAATGGAACATGAAACAACTCTAACTCATTGCTCAGACCTATAATGTATAGGAGAAACCCTATAATCAATAGGGGGTGACCGACGAAAGGCAAGAACCGAGCTTATGGTCTTCCGGAGGCATACCGGTCGACCATACCGGTTGCACCATATGCGACCGGTACGCGATCGGTACCTCTCGGAGACTGGTCTGTAGAGATCGGTCGACCATACTGGTCGCACCTTTCCCCACAGTGCCGCGACCGGTACTGCGACCAATATGCACTGTGAGAGTGTTTTTGACCCAGTTGGTTTTTCGACCAACGTAAACCCTAAGAAAATTATTCTAATTCAACCCTAACATCGTGTAGGACCTTGGGATAACGAGTTTGGATTCTGTGAGGCGGAGCAAGTTAGCAATCAAGCGTCAGGTAAGGGAATCGGACCCAAACCCTAATAACTTAATAATAGTAAAACGTTGTTAATAATTATGATTCTATGGAATGGTGTTTATGCATACTCGCATGTCATCTTTACTTTCAGTTATTATGTTATTCATGCATACTCGCTATGCTAGGATGTGACTGTTAGGCATGTGATTGTTTTCGTTGGTGTGTGAAATGGGAAGAGTCTGGGGTCTGGGATCATTCCTCACACTAGCACTTTTTCGTATCATTTATATGTTAGCATGCTTGGTGCAGGATAGGGTATCAGGAGGAGGAAGTGGCACTGTGGTTTTCGGCCTGGCCACTAGACTCTAGCTCTATATCTATGCTGTAGGGAGCAGTGCCGGGATAAGGCTTACTATGATGACATATATGATTGGTTAGTTGCGAGTCTAATTTGCAAGCCCTCGCCAATAGGGGCCTACGTGTTGGTATGGGTAGGGCATCAAGGGAAGTGTTGGTGGTGTTTGATCCAGACGCTTTAGCTCTATCTCTATTCCATGGTGGGTGTATATGGGACGACAGTGGTGTTTGATCCATTGGGCGGATTCACACACTCGTGTATAGAGATGTGGTGGCCGTCAATCTTTTCTATAGTACATTGCAAACTTAAAATAAGACCATAATGTGAATGTTACTCATGCATGATGTATGTTGCATTATCTGATTGTCTTACGGAACTAAGTTGTGAGCTCACCCTTGTGTACACACTATTTTTAGATGTTGATGCATGTTATACTGTGGAGGACTACATGGACGCTCTAGTATATGGAGGTGTTGCTGCCTTGGAAGTGCAAGCAGGGGAGGACGAGCATGACGCTTCATGCGAGTGCCATTTCTGCGTGTACCTCTAGGATATTGGATTTGTTTATTTTATTTATTTTCAGTTGGATTTACAAATGATGTAAGGATAATTATTTACGTTCTGGTGTTTTGAATAATTGGATATTTTATTTAAATTATCAACAGAGAACTCAGTTCATTTAATTTAAGACTTCTACTGTATTTAATTATATTCTGATTATGGTTATGTGCAATGGTTTGTATGAGTGGACACGATCTTATTGAGATCCTGGTGTGAACCGTTGGTTCAGTGACGATTCACTTACACTTCTGGTTCAACCAGAATTGGGGTGTGACAAAAACATCATCCAGTTAAAACCTTACACGTGGCAATCGATATCCTCGAAGCCAACCATGTATGATAGATTGGTTCTCGGGTTACCCCCGCTCGGAGTTACACTCTTGTTAGGACACAGTGATGGTCGGAGGTATAAACTTATTCGGTTACGTTTCTTGGTCGAAGATCAGAGCCCTAAGGTGACTAGGTTACATCAGAGGAGTCCTTCTCCTAGTACGACATGGTGTCGATCATCACGGTCATACGGCCACCGGTGTGGTGACATGTGTCACTCTTATCATTCACCGACTTGGCTTCCTTGGCTATAGTCTCCCACTCCTACTCGGAGTCAATGACATGGGCGTCCCTCAGAGCGACACCTGACAGTCTTATTGGCAATCAATTTCCCTGAGTCCTGGTATCTCCATGCTTCTTTCCAATCTCTGTAAGTAAAGGACGATCTCCCAAGGTAATGATAATTCACAATCTCACTATTCACCCTCAATTATCTCACACGCTCAAACTCTCTCACTGTCCCCCTCTTTCTTTAAACTGGAGATAACTTCCTGCTGTCTCTTGACTGTTTACATTGGAAATCTTACTTAGGCATCGGAGTGTACCCGGGGCTTAGTCGCCCAACTCCCTTGTTTAACTTCTGTAAATGCAGGTTGCTCGGATTGCAGACTGACGAGCGATTTTCAACCGTAACAATTTGGCACCCATAGTGGGGCTTCTTGATTGAGTTTAACGGACAGCGTACGAGAATCTCAACCTCACTCAACCACTTCCGATGGCACATAAGAGGACTCGTGCTCAGGCTTCAAAGCCACCTTCTAAACCCTCCGTGCAAGTTCAGGTGGACAGCATCACAAGTACGGTGGGGGTAAATCATACCCCAACGCCCGTACCCTCATGGACGGCGACGGTGCCTCAACCACCCCCTCAGTACGTGACTCGCCAACAATTTCACAAGCTGAGGCAGCAGATTAATCAGTTGGCTCAAACCTTGAGAGGCGCTCGAGCAAGTAACTCGACGGCCGGAGGAGCGGGAGTAAACCCTCCGCCCGCACTAGCGCCGAATGCACCACCCGCGGCCCACTCGGCCGCTCATCAACATGCGCCGGCGGCGTCAGTCAGAGGCTCACCAAGTAACCTTCACCCTAACGTAGGATTCCACGATCGGAGCAGAGTTTCTCATCAGCCCGCCCGGAACGTGGCAGGATCTTACACTCGGCACCAACCAGCCGACCACCATCCGACGCAGGGAATGCACGGCATACACCCTCAACCCGAGAGGGATGCGAGGTCGTTCCTCTACGCCCTCCACCAGCAGCTAGTTAACTTGGAGACGCCGACTATAGTCGCGGCTCCCCCTCCGATGACTCCTCAATCGGTGGTCGAGGGACAGTTGTTGGAATTGGCTACACGACTCCAACAGGTGGAACAAAACTCGACCGCTCCACCAAGGACGACCTAAACTGCCGTCACAACACTTTATGATGAAATCATGAGGGCCCCCCCTCCTTACAATTTTAAGATGCCAGTTGTGGACTCATACATTGGACCACAGATCCCGAGCAACATCTAAATGCGTTCGTCTCCATGACACTCTTTTACCAGCTCAGTGACAGCCTGATCTGCCGAGCGTTTCCTTCGATGCTCAGAGGTCCTGCCCGCACATGGTTTAACAACATACCTCCGAGGAGAATCACATCGTTCGTGTGAGACCTACATGCAAATTTCAAGGACGAAATTTCTTTGAAGGGTGGGGGAGTTGTAAGACCCGCACTCCGTAAACCCGGGTTAAACCTTGGTTTTGTGTCGTAGCAAGTCTTTCGATCATCACCGGGACAGACGGGACGAGCGGATGACAAGCAGGTACAAAATCGGACCAAAGACGATCAAATCAACATGATTTTATGTTAACCGGTCGAAGGTACCGGTCTTGGTACCGGTCGACCGGTCAGCTCTGCGCAGCTGAGTGTGGAGATCCGAAAATTGACTTCTGAGGGTCCCACTTTCCTGATTTTGAATCCTAAGACTTTCCTAATCCTATTAGGGTTACTAAACCCTAATTTTAGCATATAAATACACCCTTAAACCTCATCAAATCCTTTCCATTGTCTCTCACAAACCCTAGAGAAGATAAGGAGGTTGGAAAGGAGAAGGAGCTAGGAAGAAGAAGGAGGTGCCGCCATTACCGTTCGATGACTCTCCCGTTACGCCAGTCAACGGTAAGTGTTTTAACCACTCTTCTTACCCTATGACTCTAGGATAGTTGTGTGGGTGGATCAATACCATGCAAAGTAGGTATTGATCTAAAACCCTAATTGGACCTTAAAACCCTAAGTTGCCGTCAAACCTTAGATTCGAGTTCCGAGATGATATTCATCGAAATAAGACTTGAATGAGTTGGGGATAACTCTAACTCAAAGATTAGACTTAGAATGGATAGGAGAAACCCTGGAAATCCAAGGAAATTGATCGACGACAGTCGAAAAACCAAGAGTATGGTCTTCCGGAGACATACCGGTCGACCATACCGGTTGCTAGTTTGCTTAGTTTGCTCACAGAGCTGCAACTGGTATGTTGCGACCGGTCAGCTCTGAAAGGTTGGTTTTGGACTTTGTTGGTTTCTGACCAACGTGAAACCTTAAGGAAACTATTCTAATGAAACCCTAATAATATTGTAGGACTTTGTGAAAGCACGTTTGGATCTTGCGACGTGGAGCAAGCTAACAAACGAGCGTCAGGTAAGGGAATCTGACCTAAACCTAATAATTAATGGACAGTAAATCTTGGTTATTAACACTTAATATATATATGATGTGATGTTTGTGCATATTCACATGCCATCCTTTACTCTCCGTTATTATTATTGTTCATGCATGATAGGATGTGATTGTTAGGCATGTGATTGTTTTCGTTGGTGTGTGAAGTGGGGCATGGGCCTAGGATCATTCCTCACACTGACACTTTTTGTAGTATTCTATCTTAACATGTTTGGTACGGATGGGGTATCAGGGGAAGGTCGTGGTACGGTGGTCTCCGATGTTGATGCTGGCCTGGCCATGGTTATGTGGCACTGTGGTCTCCGAGGTCAACGATGGCTTGTCCACGATGCTTGAGCTCTATCTCTATGCCGTAGGGAGTTATGTTGGGATAGGGTCTACCTGCGTTATGTTTATATCCTAGTGGGTTAGTTGCGGATAGGGCATCAGGGGAGGTACGGGGATGCCTTAGCTCTACCTCTATGCCGTAGACGACTGTGCTGGGATAGAGCGTACATTGATGACATATAGGATTAGTTAGTTGTGAGCCCAGTTTGGGAGCACTTGCTAGTAGGGGCTTAGGTACTGGTATGGGTAGAGTATCAGGGGAGGTACGGGGGTATCTTAGCTCTATCTCTATTCCATGATGGGTGCATGTGGGCCAATAGGGGTGTGATCCATGAGGTGTCACACACTCGTGTATAGAGGTGCGGGGGCCACCAAACATTTCTATAGCACATTACAAACTTAAACCAGACCACAGCATAAAAATGATTGTTACTCATGCATAATATTGTGAAACTGTCTGATTGTCTTACTGAGCTAAGTTGTGAGCTCACCCTTTGTATATACATTGTTTTTAGATGTTGATGTAGGTTACTCGGTGGACGACTACGTGAACGCTCTGGCGTATGGTGGCGTTGCTGCTATGGATGTGCAGGCAGGAGAGGACGAGCATGACGCTTCATGCGAGTGCCCTTTCTGCGTGTACCTTTGATTGGATTTTTATTTATTTTAATTATTTTCAGTTGGATTAAGTGGGTGTAAGGATATTATATTTTATGTTTGAATTTGAATAATTTGATATTTATTTAAATTTATCAATAGATTCTCAGTTCATTTATTTAAAGACTTCTGCTGTATTATTTATATTCTGATTGTGGTTATGTGCAATGGTTTGTATGAGTGGACACGGCCTATTCGAGATCCTGGTGTGAACTGTTGGTTCAGTGACGGTTCACTCACACCATTCTGGTTGGGTCAGAATTGGGGTGTGACAGTTCGAATAGCTTTCGAACAAGTTTCTGACGCACTTCCAAGCTAGCAGAGTGCGCAAGAAGACATCCTACCACCTATTGACGGTGAAACAGCATAAAGGTGAATCCCTGAGGAACTTAATTAAGCGCTTCAATGCCGAGGTGCTAGAGATCAAGGATGTCGAGCCTGCAGTACACATGTCCAGCTTGCAGGCCGGAGTGAAAGACGGATAGCTTTGTTGGTCCCTTGCTAAAAAGCCTCCAAAGACCTTGGATGACCTGCTAGCCAGATGGGAGAAGTACGCTTCAGTAGAAGAAACGACCAAGGCCCAGAAAAACAATGTGGTCAACAATTTGAAGACCGACCAGAAGCCAGCTGAAAAAAAGAGATCTGAGTTGGCGGATCAGACGCAGAGCTCCAGTGACCCTAAGAAGCAAAGGTTCGACAAAGAACAGGGAAATCGGCACCCATACAAGAGATTTGATTACTATACTCCGCTCACCACTTCGATGATGGAGATCCTGGAGGTAATCAGGAATGATCGGAACCTTCGACCACCCCGAAACCGCTAAGTAAAAGAAGGAATAAAGATCATTCAAGATACTGTTGCTTCCATCGCGACTACGGTCACAACACTGATGAGTACAAGTACCTTAAGGGAGAAATTGAAGATCTCATCCGACGGGGTTACTACCGTAATTTTGTCATAGATGCTGGCAGGGGACCAGCGCCGACTCGGAGAGATCGTGGGTTACCCTCTCCACCTGCAGGGAACCAGCAACCAAATGACTACCAAATGGATGCAAGCGATGATCAAAACGTCACTCGGAGGGACGACAGAGATCCTGAAGGATGTTCGGCCTCTCCAAGACAGTGGGTCAGTGCGATTTAATTTGGTTCGATCAGAGGCTAATCTGGGGCAAAGCAAGCCAGAATACCAGTAAATGAGTGGTTAGGAGGCAGACAGCACATCCAATTCGGGTCCTTCCTGTCCTGGTCAGAACCTGAGAAAAGGGGCAGAGGTAGGAGGAGATCCAGCTCGGCGTCAAAGAGAAAACCATCTAATCGGCGGTTAGTTGGCAGTCCTCCCCCAGAGAGCCGACCGCGCACATCTGCAGGGCTGTGAATTCAAGGAGATTGCGGTGTCTATGCCATTACGAGGGGACCCAAGGCCGCGGGGAAGACAGTCCTCACAATCATAGGGGGACCGGCAGCCGGGAACACATCTAATCGGTCAGCCAAAGCCTATTCCCGTCTAGTATCAAAAACGGAGTAGCCTTCCAAAAATACATGAACTGGAGAAATTATCACCTTCTACGATGAAGACCTCGTCAACGTGGCAGTCCCCAATGAAAACGCTATCGTCTTCACCGCCGTGATCGAACACTGCGACGTCGCCAAGTGCCTGGTTAAGAAGAAGCTCAATGGATATCATATTCTACCACGTGTACCAAAGGATGCAGTTAGGGGACGACCTGCTCCAACCCATCACCTTTGACCTTATCAGCTTTTCGGGGGACCCGGTGACGGTGAAAGGGGGCATCTAATTGCTTATGGTGCTCGGCCAAAAACCCAAGCAACAGAGGGTGATGGTGGAATTTATGGTAGTGGACCGGCCGTCCAGCCACAATGTAATTCTAGGCCGCTCGTCCTTAAACAAGCTCAAGGCATGCATGTCCACCTACTATCTGGTGATGAAGTTCCCGACGAAGAACGGGGTCGGTAAATGCCGAGCAGACCAAGTGGTCTCAAGAAGATGGTACGCAACAGAATTGAAAAATAGCCAAAGAGCCTTGAAAGCAGTACCAGTTCACATAGTTGATGTCTGAAACATTGGCCAGCCGAGTAGGGGAAAACCAGTTGAGGAGTTACAGCAGATCCCAATGGCGAACGATCACCCCGATAAGACATTCCAGGTCGGCTCCTTGCTGCTTGAAGACAAGAAGGCGGAGCTGGTAGGGTTCCTGAGGCATAACCTAGATGTGTTTGCATGGTCGGTCGCTGAGATGTCAGGAATCCCAAGGGAAGTGATCGAACATCACTTGGCGGTTGACCCCCAACATCGCCCAGTCAGACAGAAGAAGAGGAGTTTTACGCCTACCCAACAGTCTGTTATAGACGACGAAGTCCAAAAATTATTAGTGGCCGGCTTCATACGGGAGGTGGTTTATCCAGACTTGCTGGTGAACGTGGTCATGGTGCCCAAGGCAAGCGAAAAGTGGAGGATCTGCATAGATTTCACAGACCTCAACAATTCCTGCCCTAAAGATAGCTATCCACTGCCGCGCATCGATCAGTTGATAGACGCTACGACTGGACACGAGCAGCTCAGTCTCCTTTATGCGTACTCAAGGTACAATCAGATCAAGATGAGGAAGTCATACGAGGAGAGCATGTAAGACCCGCATGCCACGAGCCCGGTCTAACCTTACGCTTTCGTGTCGTGACCGGTCTTCCCATCATAATAGGCTCAAGTGAACCAATTGTATGAAGAAACCACAAGATAAGGTAAGCAACGAGTCAAATTTAGTTGGTGTGGTCGATCGTTTACGATCGTGTGGAAGCAACAAGTCAAAAACTAAAAACCAAAAAATTTTGGTCATGTGGTAGCAGTTTTGAAGGGTGTGGTCTATGGTGTAAACGACCACTCATGAAACCACACGACGTGTGGTCGCATATTTCTGACATGTGATCGATGAATTCTGCGACCCCACGTGTGATCACACGATGTTGAACAGACTTTGTGTTTAGGAAACTTTCCTAATTTAAGGGGGACTCTTTCCTAATTAAAGTGAGACTCTATATGGAGGTTTTCCTCTATATAAGGGACATTCCTTAGCCTCTCTCACTCTTTTAGAACTCAAATTGAAACCCTAAACCTAAGAGAGAAAGATAAAGGAAGAGAAGGGGAAGAAGGAGATTTGGAGAAGAAGGTTTTGAAGAGAAAAGTTTTATCTCCCTACAGCAAGCTTAAGGTATGGACTTGACTCTATAGGCTAGATCAGATAGGATAGGGTCCTTATCAAATTGTTGTGTTGAATCTAATGTAGCGATTTCGATTATGGAATTTTTAATGAAAACCATGAGAAAATAGATTAGGGATAATGGTTAATGAGAAACTATAAATAATGGCCATAGGATAATCATAGGATGAACCCAAGTGATGAGCCAAGGAATCGACTCATGAAGAATTTGGATTGAAGATGAAAAATTGACCAAACATCATGTGGTCGCAGCCTATGGTCGACCATAGGGTGACCAGAGGATCGACCACAGCTATTCGGGAAGTTTCCAGGAAAGGTGTGGTCGCATAAAATGCGACCACAGGGTTCGACCACACAGTGTGTGGTCTCATATATTGCGACCACAGGTTCGACCACACGTGCGACCATACGTTAAAAGCAAGTATATTTTGAGACCAAACAAGGTTTTTGACTACTGTAACTTGGTAAACTTGAACCCTAAATTAAATACATTAATTTTTTAGGTTCCTAATAGATTCAAAATGACTTCCAGAGCTTGGGAGAGGAACATACATCGATCAAAGGTGAGGGAACAAGACTTAAACTAATTGGCTAATAACAAACTGTTTTACTTATTGAGTCCAATGCCATGAATTATTCTATGCTTGTATGCTTGTAATGTGCATTTCACATGTCATCCAATATTCCTGCTATTACTGCTCATGCATATTTAATTCTATTTATTTATAACATGATGATGATGATGAGTTAGGAATAGGCATGTGAATATATGTGTGTGGTTAGTGTATTTGATGTAAGTGGATCATCAGGGGGAGGACGTGATACTGTGATTCATCCTGGTCACCAGACTCTAACTCTATCTCTACTCAAGTCTTGCCTACTAACATTATCGTATCGCCTTTGCAGAACTATTACGTCATAATGCATCGGGGGAGGTGGTCTCGAACCGTGTAGTTTCTGACTCTGCCGGGGGGCCTTAGCTCTATCTCTATAGACGTATTGAGAGATGCTGAGGTGAGGCCTTGGATACACTATTTTGACATTAGGATTGGTTAGTTGCGAGCTCAGTTTGCAAGCCCACGCCAATAAGGGCTTACGTGTTGGTATGGATAGGGCATCAGGGGAAGTGTTATGCGGTGTTTGATCCGGGCACTTTAGCCTTATCTCTATTCCATAATGGGTGCATGTGGGACGACAATGGTGTTTGATCCATTGGGCGGCTTCACACACTCGTGTATAGAGGTGCGGCGGCCACCAATCCTTTCTATAGCACATTGCAAACTTATAAATCAGACCAAAGATATGAATTGAATGCATGCATATGTTTGTTGCATTGTTTTGTTTTATCATTGAGCACAAGTTGGAGAGCTGACCCTCACGCACATAATTCTTTTTAATTTTTGAAGTTGCATGTATTACGGTTGAAGATTATGTCGATACGCCAACATATGAACAGGTGGTGGCTATGGATGAGCAAGCTGTGGAGGACTATTATGATTCGTTATGCGAGTGTTTCAACTTTGGATGCATTTAGTGTTTAACTTTCGTAGTTCGATATTTGTAATATGAATTAAATTATGTTTTGGTTACTTGGAGATAACTGGAATATTAATTATTTTTCATGATTAGACCTCAGTTCATTATTAATAAGACTTATGCTATTTACTTTATTATCTCTGATTAATGTGGAATGTGTTCTGATTTAACATGGTTGGCATAGCCTATACGAGATCCTGGTTGAACCGTTGGTTTATTGACGGTTCATCACACCATTCTAGTTAGTCCATAATTGGGGTGTGACAGTGCACCTCCTTCATCACCAACTAGGGGCTATTTTGCTATACGATCATGCCTTTTGGCCTAAAATGCAGGGGCCATCTATCAAAGGTTGGTGAACAAAATATTTAGAAATCAGATCGGTAGAAACATGGAGGTATATGTCGACGATTTCCTAGTAAAGAGCCAACAAGCCGACCATCACTTAGCCGACCTGGGCGAAGCATTCAAAGCCCTTCGCAAGCACAATATAAAGCTGAATCCCACCAAGTATGCCTTCGGGGTTGAATCTGGAAAATTCTTTGGTTTCATGGTCTCACTGAGGGGGATAGAAGCAAACCCTTCGAAGATTACGGCCATAATAAACATTGTTGCACCGGCCAAACCCAAATAGGTACAAGAGCTGAATGGTTGCATGGTTGCCCTCGGCAGCTTCATGTCGAAATCAACCGAATGATGCCTTCCCTTCTTCAAGACACTGAAAGGAGTTGCGAAGTTTGAGTGGACTGAGGAATGCCAGAACGCCTTCGAAAACCTCCAGACTTACTTGTCCTCACCGCCTCTACTGGTCAAACCTAACCGCGGAGACAAATTGTAGCTCTACCTCAGAGTCTCCAACCAGGCGGTGAGTGCTATGCTGCTGAAAGATGGAGATAGAGTGCAGCGGCCAATATACTACATCAGCAAGGTGTTGTTGGACGCAGAGACTAGATATAAGCCAATTGAAAAGCTGGCACTCGCTCTAGTGACAGCAGCGTGGAAGCTCCAACCATACTTCCAGGTATATCCCATCTCTGTGCTTACCAACACACCTCTAAAGAAGGTGCTATCAAAAACCGGATGTATATGGTCGGCTCATAAATTGGGCGGTGGAGCTCGACGAGTTCAACATAAAGTTCATACCTAGAACCGTCATCAAAGCCCAGGCTTCGGCAGACTTCATCGTCGAAAGCACCCTACCAGAATAAGAGATTGTAGAGCCTCAGGCAGGGAACGCACCTGAACCAACCGAGGCCCCGTGGACACTGTAGGTAGACGGATCTTCCATGGAGATCGATCAGGTGTAGGAGTGATTCAGACAAGCCTAGAAGGTTTCAAAATCTTATCAGCAGTGAGATTCGGTTTTTGTGCCACGAACAATGAAGCCAAGTACGAGGCCTTACTTGCTGGCCTCAAACTAGCAAAAAGCCTGGCCGTTCGGCGGCTCATAGTCCGTAGTGACTCGTAGTTGATCATCTAGTAAGTACAAGGGGGATTATGAAGCCAAGAAAATAGGGATGCTGAAATACCTGGAAAAGGTCAACTCGACCATCACAACCTTTCGGAGTGTCGAGCTGCAGTACGTATGCCGAGACGAGAACACTGAAGCAGACGAGCTATCTAGGTTGTCCCTGGTAGACATCTCAGAAATGGACTCTGCCGTGTATGTGGAGTTATTGGAGCACGCCCGCAGCTCTACCGAGGAAGTTGCACCAATCGAAGCCACCTCTAGCTAGTACGATGACATCTACAGTTACCTCCGAACAGGTGCACTTCCAGAAGATAGGAAAAACGCACAGCACATCCAAGCCAAGTCCAGGCAGTACACCACTTACAACGATGTATTGTATAGGAGATCCTACACCATGCCGTTGCTTCGGTGTCTCTGATTAGAAGAAGCCGAACAAGTTATGAAAGAGGTCCATGAGGGTATCTGTGGTCGACACCGAGGAGGCCGATCATTGTTCCAGAAGATTCTTCGACAAGGCTATCATTGACTCATAATGCATGATGACTGCATTGAACTGGTGTGCAAGTGGGACAAGTGTCAGTTCTACGCACCAGTCCCACATGCTCCGGCCGCACCGCTACAGCCGATCACAAGTCCTCTCCCTTTCGCCATCTGGGCATGGACATCATGGAGCCCTTACCCAAGGCGACATATCAACAGAAGTATGTCATTGTGGCCATTGACTACTTCACAAAGTTGATTGAAATTGAAGCCGTCGCTAAGATTGACTCAACCAAGGTGGAGCAGTTTTTCAAGCACTTCGTCATATACAGATTTGGTGTGCCCAGAATCCTGGTGACAGACAATGGCACTCAATTCACCAGCGCATCATTCGCAGAGGTATACGTGGAGTTTCGGATCGACCATTGATTTGGGTCGGTCGACCACCCTCAAACAAGTGGGCAGACTGAGGCCACAAATAAAGAATATAGTCTAGACTGAAAAAAATGGTGGAGGACGAAAAAGAGAAGTGGGTCGATCAGTTATCGAGCATCGTCTGATCGTACAGGACCACTAACATAACCCCCACTGGCAAAACTCCCTTCATGCTTGCCTTCGGCACCGAGGCAGTCGTCCCAGTCGAGGTATTTCATCCAACTTTTCAGATACTGAACTTCAATGAAGATACTAACTATGAAGATCTCCGGACCAACTTAGATAACTTAGAGGACATGCAGGAATCATCAGCCTTCAGAGTGGCCGCATACCAGCAGGCGACGGCTGGGCACTATGACAAGACAGTCCGACCCAAAATGTTCATTGTAGGTGACCTCGTCCATAGAAAAGCGGCAGTCTCCGAGCCGACCAACCAAGGGAAGATGGCCTAAATTTGGGAGGGTCCTTATCGAGTCATGAAGACTGGCAGACCTGGCTCATACAAACTGGCCACCCTCAGTGGCGAAGAAATCCCAAGGACTTGGCACACCACCAATCTTCACAAATATTACCAGTGAGCAGGGCTTTTCGATTAAGATGTTTTGTTCAATCGAGTCGGCCGACCTGTCCTGGCCCATAATGTAGTTTTCTTCATTCTTTTTTAAGTCAAGTAGTCTCAGTTGTAAGCTGGGACCCATAGAGACACATGCTCCCGTTTATGTTTAATACAAAAAGTATTGTCATTGAGTCCACAACTCGCAGCAATCGTGTTCTGCAAATCACGATATAGACGTTCCTTTCGACCTAGCCGACCTTCTCACACCCACAAGCAGGCCCGAGTAGCACGTCGGCCCTGGGTGACTCTGCCTATACGTACCCCCAACCAGGTACGACTAGTACACAGACCTCACAAGCATCTACCAATCGAAACCCATAAGCAGGTGAGGGTAGCACACAAATCACACATGACACCGCCTGCTCACACCCATAAATAGGTATGAGCAGCATGCAGTTGCTCAACAATTCTGTCTACCCATACCTACAAGCAGGTAAGGGTAGCATGCAGACCATACATGACACCGCCTGCTTACATCCACAAGCAAGTATGAGCAGCATACAGGTGCTCAACCATTCTGCCTACCCATACCCACAAGCAAGTAAAGGTAGTACGCAGATCACACATGACACTGTCTGCTCACACCCACAAGCAGGTATAAGTAGCGTGCAGGTGCTCAACAATTCTTCCTACCCATAACCACAAACAGGTAAAGGTAGCACACTGACCACACATAAGACCGCCTACTCACACCCACAAGCAGGTATGAGTAGCATCCGGGCATCCGGTTTCTCCGCCCTTTCATAACCTCATGCAGGCATGACTGGCGCTCAACACCCCTCTACTTCCACCGCTCACCGACATACGTCGAGACAAGCGCAACACACCGCTCAAGGGTACTTCCAAAATTTCCCATGCCTTAGCTATATCAGTCAAGATTTAAGTGTCATCGCCTTGCTCAACCGTAAATCTGACAACACTTCAGCGGTAGGGCAGTACAACACCAAGACAAGGAAACACTAAATCCGGACAACACAGAAGGAATTAGAAAACCAAATTTCATTCATGAAATCCCACAAGGGGCAGCAGTACAAAACCCTACGAAGAAGGGGCAAAACTTTACAAAAATAATAGAAAATATACAAAGTAGCCGCGCGGAGCCGAGGAAGCCTTAAACGGTTCCACCCTCTGGTCCACCTTTGACAGCTGATAGCACAGGGGCGTCGCTCGAAAGGAGGACATCAGGAAGCTCTACGATCGGTGTCTGAGGAACCTCGTATGCCGACAGATCATCCTCCTGCATGTCCTCGGCTTCCCGCCGTTCAAACTCCTCCATCCCCTCCTGCTCCTCTAAGATCGGTATGCCAGAGTAGTCGACCATGACCCCCTTCGCGACGAGCTGATCCTTCAAGTAGATCGCCCTCTTTTGGTACAATCCGCTGGCCACCTCCTCCAAGTCATCGGCATACTAAGCAGATGATCGATAGTCAGTCACGACCTGTTTTTGGATCTCTGCCTGGAACTCCTTCGCCTTGGCTAACGCCTCCTTAGCTGGCATAGCATCGTCCTCGGCCACCCGTTTCATCCTCAGCCACCTAGAGTTTTACTTCAGCTTGGTGCACTCTCTGATGCTCCTCCAAAAGGGCGTTCTTGGCCTTGTCTAGAGAAGTTCGAAGGTTAGACTTCTCCAAGGCAAGGCCTTCAGCCTCAGAGATCTTTTCGTTGAACTTATCTTCGGCTACCTTCAGATCTTCTCCGAAGGAGGATTCCACTGCCCTCTCTTCTAGCTCCATCGTCATGGACGCAGCCTTCTGACACAGCTTGGCCACAAGGTTGCTGCCCTGCATATCAGAAAAGGGGAACACTTAGTTAAACTTCTAAAACAAAGCGAAAGTAGAAGTGATGGAAAGAGAATAGACCATCTTACCTGGGTGCTGGCGAGGAAAATCCTCTTCAGCATATCTCCCATCTCCAAAGAAGAAGTGAATGCCATATCCTCGGGAAGGCGGTTCTGAGTTAGAATAATCCTAGCCGCCCGCGAGCTCTAGAATGCTGAATCGGTGTCCTTCAGGTTGAGTTCAGGAATGAACATCGCCGCCTCCACCTTCTTCTCAGTGTCATCCTCCACGGGGGGAACGGACCCCCCTGCGCTTTCGCGTCGGTGGCCTCGGTCAAGTCGACCACCTTAATTGCTTGAATGGGCTGGACTTCCTTTGTCGTAGCCCCCTTTCAATCGTCCTCTCGTTGACCAACCATCACGGTTAGCCTGGTCTTGTATATGTCAATCGACAATTCTTGGGCTGATCGGATCTTTTTTTTCTTGGGGACCTCCGGGGCAGATCTCTTACCCTTGGGGTTGTCTGCCACTGCACGTGGCTATGTGACGGCCCCGCCCGCATCTTCATCCCTCTGAAAGGCTTTCTTTCCTGCTTCTGCGGCCCATTTGCATAGAATCCGGGGCACCAACTAGTTGTTGGATAAACGTTCACTGCAACACAAGAAAAAGGCAAACAGTCAGTGCTGACGGTAAAATATCCGATCGGATCCCAACAGTTAGAGACAAAAACTCACCAAGCAGGCCGTGCTTGGCCAACTTTCGGGGATCGACCAGGTCAGCATACCGAACTGTCTGGCCCTCTTTTACCTTGCGGAAGACCCGTTTCTCCTCTGAGGTCAGGAAGGGTACCTTGTTGAACCTCGTCGCGTTCACCACGAGCCACGCATTGGACAAAGGTAATACAGGACCGTCCGCCGGAGGACCCACAAAGAAAAACTTCTCCTTCCACCCATGGATGGAAGAAGGCTTCTAAGAGATCAGCGTAAGCTTCTTCGCGTCCCTTTGACTGAAATAGTACCACCCATTCATGGAGCGGGTTTCAGTAAGGTTAGAAAACTAAAACAAAGACCGGAACAAGTTCACGGTCGGAGTCCCTCCCAGTTGGCGGATGAAGATGATGAAGGCATAGATGCACCGCCACCCGTTTCAGAGTCAATTGGGAGGGAGCGATGCAATATACCTTCAGAATGTCGACTACGAGGGGGTGTAGAGGGAACCGGAGACCAAACTTTAGAGCATGTTCGTACACGTAGATCTCAGAACCTTGCTCAAGTTCCTCCTCAGAGGCAGGACCGAAAGCCGAAGATACGACTTCCAGAGATTTGTGGACACCAGCCATCTCACCAGAGTCCTTCGACTCGGTGGTTTTCGAGGCAAACTCCAGACGGATGGAGTCTTGAGTTCTCCTCTTCCTACTGGGAGGCCTAGGGGCGACTAACAGTTCATCGAGTGAGCCAAAAGACCTCTCCGAATAAGAGGTCCGGTATTGAGCTATGGGTTCTCTCTCTCTCACTTTTCCTAGTGGTCTGACACTATTGGATGAAGAAGAACTAGCAAGCATGAAATGAAAAGAAAACAGAAGGGACAAAAGAAGGAAGGACAAGAGAAGGGAAACTTATTGATTTTAAATAAGGCAGAGAAGGCGCACGACTGAGTTGAAGACTTGTGAACGATTGAATGAAAGTGTTTAGAGCATACTTATAGGCGCGAGATTTAAAATTCAACTGTTCACGCTACAGTAGTGGCAGGACGTTTGCTGCATGATGGATTCATAATTTTATATATTTATTTTCCTTATATTTAGTCTATTTAACATATTATATGTCTTATGGTATTCATTTTTTATGATTCCTTATATAAGACATTGGTGGAAAGCATTGATAATTTATGTTTAAAATAAAAAAAATTATGATATTCTCAATAATGATCTTTTGAATTTCATGCAGATTTTTAATATGGAAAGAATTCTAGAAATCAAACGTGATCTAAAAATCTGATCTGGAAAGCTGATTTGAATTCAAACCAGATAAGGAAGATTACCACCCATAGAAGGTTTACTATTGGAAGGATTTGATTGATTGTCATAAATCTTTAGGAGAATATATACCTCTATGGAATATTACAAAGATTGACAAATCTAGAGGTGACATTTGGTTAATGATGGAATAATTATCTATTTAATTTAGACAAGAAGATTTTGTTTAATCTTTATTTTCATGTAATAAGGTTGTCAATTTTAGACATACCAGTTTTAATTTTCTCTACTCTGGCTATTTAAGCAATGTAAAGGCTACGTAATAGGGCATCGAAGAATTATTGAGAAGATAGTTTTATTTCTTTTGTCTTTCTTTTTCTATCATGTCTAGCTAAGTTCTTTAGTCGATTCATGGTCAATCCGATTAGTAAAATTGTGAGATTTTATTCTTAATTTTAATTATTATTCTATTCAAATATCTGTGTTTTTTTTTTTTTTTTCAAATCAATGACTGTATGATTTGGTTTATTTAGAGGACTATTAATTGATTGAGTTATGTGGTTTATTTCTAACCTGAATCCATAATCCGTAATTGTTATGGAGTTCAGAAAAAGTAGCAATTGAACAGAACAATTATGATCCCAGTTTTTGTTATTTGCTTAAAGGAAACATAGAATGAATTAAATAATCTGACGCTTGTTAGATTGTTGTTCATCTTTAACTCCCTCCAAGAGTGTAATGCTATCAATAAATTCATGAGGATTGTTTAATACCAATTGGTTTATTGAGAATAATTAAATTGTGTGCTGCGCTCAAATCAATGAAATTAGGGAAGGTAAGGATTGTCTGGCTTTTTGATAATCCTTGGTTAAATATTTGAATAAAGAATAATATAAATATATATATGAGGTCAGTGATCAATTTGCAGCCGTGAGTAAATTTCCTTGAATCGACATCATCTTCCATTAAATTTTTGTTACTTAATTTTCTTGTCAATTAAATTGCAGAAGAAAACCCCCCTTTTTTTGGTAAGTAGACAATTTGATTAACTAGTCTCTGTGGATCGACCTTTACTTATCATTACTATTCATTATAGGTAGAGTAATTTATTTTTGGTTGCACTCGACACACATCACTGCACCGGGCACGACGTGACAGGCTGACGTTAGCCGTAATGATGGCTCTGAGGGCAGTTAATGGCGTCGATTTTCTCTAGACTTGCAGATCGAATGGCCACCGTCCGATGAAGCCGACCATTCGTGATCAGAACGGTTACTTATGGCGTCTCTTATCGAGACGCGTCGGTTGGTTCCTGGCCGTTGGAAGAGGATGGCGGTTTGAATCGCGTGGAGATCAACGACTTAGACTGTAAGACCCGCACTCTATGAACCCAATCTAAACCTTTAATTCATGTCGTAACATGTCTTCCAATCATCACCGGGCCAGACGGGACGAACGGATGACAACCAGGTACGAAATAGACCCTAATGTATGATAAATATTTCATACCGATCGATTGTACAGGTCGATCGGTATGTCTACGCCGGCAGACTACTTAGATCCGGAAACGGATCTCGGTTGGTCCCACTTTCCAAATATCTAACCCTAGGACTTTCCTAAGGGGACTTTCTGAACTCAATCCTAGTCTATTTAAGGACCCCAAAATCTCCTTAAATCTCTTTCATTGATCCTCACAAAACCTAGAGAGGAGAAAGAGATCGAAAAAGGAGAAAGAGCTAAGGAATAAGGGAAAGGAGCCGTCGTTGCCGTTGGACGAATAACACCCTACTTGCGAACCAACGGTAAGTGCTTGAACTTCTCTCTAAGTTAAGTATTATAGAAGGTTAGTCATGAATGAATCAATACCATGCAAGGCGAGGTATTGATCTAAACCTTTGAATTTACCGTTAAACCCTAATACAGTCGATAAACCCTAGATTTGAGTTCTAGGTTGAAGATCGTCGAAACTAGGACTTGAATGGAACATGAAACAACTCTAACTCATTGCTTATACCTATAATGTATAGGAGAAACCCTATAATCAATAGGGGGTGACCGACGGAAGGCAAGAACCGAGCTTATGGTCTTCCAGAGGCATACCGATCGACCATACCGGTCGCACCATATGCGACTGGTACTGCGATCAGTACCTCTCGGAGACTGGTCTATAGGGACCGGTCGCACCTTTCCCCATAGTGCCGCGATCGGTATTGCGATCGATATGCACTGTGGGAGTGTTTTTGACCCAGTTGGTTTTCCAATCAACGTAAATCCTAAGAAAATTATTCTAATTCAACCCTAACATCGTGTAGGACCTTGGGATAGCGAGTTTGGATTTTGTGACGCGGACCAAGTTGGCAATCAAGCGTCAGGTGAGGGAATTGGACCTAAATCCTAATAACTTAATAACAGTAAAATGTTGTTAATAATTATGATTCTATGGAATGGTGTTTGTGCATACTCGCATACCATCTTTACTTTCAGTTATTATATTGTTCATGCATACTCGCTATGCTAGGATATGACTGTTAGACATGTGATTGTTTTCGTTGGTGTGTGGAATGGAAAGGGCCTGGGGCCTGGGATCATTCCTCACACTAGCACCTTTTCGTATCATTTCTATCTTAGCATGCTTGGTGCGGGTAGGGTATCAGGGGGAAGAAGTGGCACTGTAGTCTCTGGCATGGCCACTAGACTCTAGCTCTATCTCTATGTCATAGCGAGCTGTGCTGGTATAGGGCCTACTGTGATGACATGTAAGATTGGTTAGTTGCAAGCCCAATTTACAAGCCCTCGCTAATAGGGGCTTACGTGTTGGTATGGGTAGGGCATCAAGGGAAGTGTTGGCGGTGTTTGATCCGGACGCTTTAACTCTATCTCTATTCCATGGTGGGTGCATGTGGGACGACAATGGTGTTTAATCCATTGGACGGATTCATACACTCATGTATAGAGGTGCGGTGACCTCCAATCTTTTCTATAACACATTGCAAACTTAAAATCATACCATATTGTGAATGTTACTCATGCATGATGTGTGTTGCATTGTTTGATTTTCTTATTGAGCTAAGTTGTGAGCTCACCCTTGTGTACACACTATTTTTCGATATTGATGCAGGTTACATTGTGGAGGATTACATGGACGCTCCAGTATATGGAGGTGTTGCTGCCTTGGAAATGCATGCAGGGGAGGACGAGCATGACGCTTCATACGAGTGCCCTTTCTGCATGTACCTCTAGGATATTGGATTTGTTTATTTTATTTATTTTTAGTTGGATTTACAAATGATGTAAGGATAATTATTTATGTTTTGATATTTTTGAATAATTGGATAATTTATTTATCAATAAAAGTACTCAGTTCATTTAATTTAAGACTTCCGTTGTATTTAATTATATTCTAATTATGGTTATGTGCAATGGTTTATATGAGTAGACACGGTCTTATTGAGATCCTGATGTGAACTGTTGGTTCAGTGACAGTTCATTCACACTTATAGTTCAGTCGAAATTGGGGTGTGACATAGACGCTCGACGTTCCGTGGATATGATGCCTCGAATCCCGTACCCCATTTGATAGTGGGAATATCTAGCGACAACTGCCATGCACTCACCCAGGGGATCCGATCGCAATGAGAAATTCTTGAAGAATGATAGGACGACAGACGATCGCGACTCATCAGATTCCACGGATGTCTGAGCGGACTTATATTATTTTGTTCGGTATATTTGCACTATCGGATTCATCGAATCCAACAGCGCAAGGAGCATCTATTATAAGGGAAAAACATCATCCAATTAAAACCTTACACGTCGCAATCGATATCCTTGAAGCCGACCATGTATGATAGATTGGTGCTCGGCTTACCCCTGCTCGGAGTTACAGTCCTGTTTACAGTGCTGGTCGGAGGTATAAACCTATTCGGTTACACTCTTGGTCGGATGTCAGAGTCCTAAGGCGACTAGGTTACGTCAGAAGAGTCCTTCTCCTAGTACGATACGGTGCCGATCATCACGGTCATACGACCACTCGTGTGGTGACACATGTCACTCTTATCAATCACCGACTTGGCTTCCTTGGATCAACTTCCCTGAGTCCTGGTACCTCCATGCTTCTTCCCAATCTCTATAAGTAAATGACGATTTCTCAAGGTAATGATAATTCACAATCTCACTATTCACCCTCAATTCTTTCACACGCTCAAACTCTCTCATCGTCCCCCTCTTTCTTTAAACTGGAGATAGCTTCCTGCTGTCTCTTGACTGTTTACATTCAGAATCTGACTTAGACATCGGAGTATACCCAGGGCTTTGTTGCCCAACTCCCTTGTTTAACTTCTGTGATTGCAGGTTGCTCGGATTGTAGACCGGCGGGCGATTTCCAATGGTAACAGATAGTAAGAAGGGAGTCATCTACAAATGATTTAACTTCTAATCGAATAGAATATGGAAATGCCCATAAAGGAGCTTGGGTTTTACTTTTACCCTTATCTGATTGATAGAGGGAAAGAATAAACAACCAATCAAAGGAGGACACGTGTCATCGTCCTTAAGCTCGTTGGCATATTGCAACCTCATGGGAAGGATAAAAGGAAAGGTTATCCACATGATATTGGAGATAACAGCGAATTAGCACAAAAAAAAAGAAGGAAGATTCTCTGATGCTGCCATGTGCCAGCTGACGAGGATATCTTTAAGATGGGATGTTGAGAACAATTATGGGAGCTCTACTGCAAGATTGCCATCCAACGGCTCAAGAGATCTCCTACCCAATCCGACCCCTACTTTCAAGGGATTGGATCGTGGCAATACAAACCTAGATGAAACCGCCATCACAATTGATGGTAGGTAGCATGAAGCTAAAATAATGCCTAAAGAAATCAGAATTGCTTCAATCAAGGTTAAAATCCAATTCACTCCATGCCTCTATAAATAAAGCTCATAACGAAAGTAACGAGATCCTAACTTTTTATGCTCAGACCCTTACTCTATCAAAATTACTTAAATAGCCCAGAGTTAAAATCCCAGAGTTAAGTTTTATCAAACAGTCCCTAACACGATTCAGCTCTGAAATTACTGGAGGAGACCGAATCTCAGAATCTTTGGACCAGGAGTGTTATCAAACGGGTCCGAAGGGCCGACGAAAAGCAGCGGAGCAGAGTAGACGGGAGGACACGATCCACTGCCATTCTGTTCTCCCCGATCCATTCCTCTGCCAATGAGACGTGCTTCTCGTGGAAACGACAATGCCGTGGACAACGGCTCCCAGAAACGCTCTTCACGTGATGTCTCCCCCAGCCTTTCCTGCCATTGATGATTTGCACAACTCGCGACAGCAACAACAAAATCAGCAAAAAGAGGAAGCAGCTCTTTCCGTCTCCGATCAAAGGACTCTCTATCTGGTGATCTCTCTCCCTTTTTTGGCGTGTGTGTGTTCGTATCTACCCCCAATTTTCTTGGCAGCGTCTGATAGAATTTATTCATCAGGTCAACATCTTTATCGTGGACACAACTTGTTTCCTCAACAGTTTTTCTGCCCTGTGTGAGGCAAAGCTCGTCGACGTACACAGGTATGGCCGTTTGGCTTGCAACTCGCTAGGTGACGTTCCTTCTCTCCGCAACACCCCCACCCCAAACCCAAAGAAAAAAAAATCCCTTTGATTGCTCGGATCTTCTGCAATTCAATCACGTCCGAAAGTGTACTCGGCAAGGACCACCAGCCCCTCTCTCGGGTCTGAAAACTTAGACACAAAAACCATTTTAATGCTTATGTTGTTCCTTCTGATAATATTTAACGAGCTTAAAGAAGAATCTATATAATTTTGAAGTTTTTTTTTCCACTGTCAATACCCTTCCGTTAGTACTTGTGTTGGAGCCTTGGTGGTATGTTTTCTCCTTCCGCGACAATGCTTCTTTGAAAAATCTCTGTAACTGGTGGAAACAGTTTAGCTTGGCCTCACTGTTGCTTGGAAACTGCGGACTCTCTCGGTGAGTCTAAACCACGTTATCGATCAAACTTCTTCATCTTCAACAGCAGAAGTGTTCCTTTCAAAAGGACTTATTTTCCTCCTCATCATTAGATGAAGAACCAAAAGGGGTCAATATATTAATAAATAAATATCAGAACCATAAAAACTGACTGGGAGATTGGTGGAAATATTCATGCCTTAAATGCTTTGGCATCTTCAAACTGGTTGGTGATGCTTGGCATCTCATGGATCCTTTACTTGAATACGGATATGACATCTTCTTGGCTTATTCTCTTTTGAAGAGATATGTCAAACTCTTGTTTACCAGCTTTACACTCACAACTCAGATGCTCTTGGGGAACTGTTTCTCAGTCATCTTCCAGCAGATGCTAAATGTCACTTGCAGAGCGTGGACTTCGGTTGATAGTGTTTGTCTTCTTTTACTTTTGGAAAGCATTTATTGTGTTAGTTTTAGTTGGAACAATCCTTGCTAGTATTTTATTGTGTTAGTTTTAGTTGGAACAATCCTTGCTAGTATTGAATTTGATTTAATAGCTTACATGATTTCCCATACATTGCTTTTTGACATTGTTGCACTTGCCTTAAGGTTTGAAATTTTTTATTTTGTTCTCTGCTGAAACCAATTTGAAGTTCATTTCATTTCACTTGCCTTCGAAACCAAAATATTTCGGTAATTTCTTGTGTAATTTCGAACCATGACTTGGCATGCCTAGATGCCAGGATTTTTTACCCCAATGCAACTGCTTTCATCATTCTGACTGAATTTTCTTGATGGTTTAATCAGTTCTCTTTGATTTTTTTTAGGAGAATGCTGAGGCTAGATTCCTCCCTTACACTGCTGGAGGAACAGTTAAGAAGCGGTTCTAGATTTGAAGAAACCGTAGGGCATTGTGTTAGGTAAGAACTTGCTAAGAACTCGCTGGACCTTTATGGTCCTGTGCTTAATCGTTTTCCTCAGTAGTTGTTGCAACTATAGTTGTCAAGGCGCCAAGGCGCCAAGGCGTTGGAGGCCTGACGGACGGCCAAGGCGACCAAGGCGCCTGGACGCCTTGACAACTATGGTTGCACCCTACTATGTCAAAGTCAAGTTATCCTGCCTTTTGAATTATTCCATTTCACTTTCTGCTCCCTTTGTCTGCTTCTCTCTGTAATCAATAATGTGTCATGGTTTTGACATGGATCTTTCCTCTAAATAAGTTTTTTTTTTTCCTTTTCTTTTGGGCATGAGTGTAATTTCACTGTGTTTTCCCTTGTACAGTTTTTTGTTGGGCATGAGTGGAATTTCACTCTATTTTCCCTTATACTCCATGTTTCATTAGTTTTTAATATTATGCATTGTAGTAGATGAATCCATTTCCTTCCATTCAGTTTTGTTGGGCATGTTTCAATATATATCGGGAAACACGCATGTGCAAATGCATGTGTTACTGTGTGATCATATTTACGTTTGTTTTAAATTCACGAATTCACGAATAAGACATAATATTGTGATGAATTAAATCATAAGTACTGTTTGTGTCCCACTATACAGTGTTTTATAAAGTTTCCTAAAACAGTTGTAACCCAAACTCATAAGCTTGAACGTTGAGTTCTAAGGACTTATGGGAAACATGTAATTTTAGAATCACAAAATAAAATTAAATAAAATAAATTATTGATTTTATCATGAAATCTTGCCCCTTGTAAAATTTGAAGGACAAGTTGTTGAAAGTATCTCCGAATTGCAATTTTAGGCTCATTGGGTAGCTAATCTAGTATCATCATGATGAATAATCAGACCTTTGAAAGTTTTCTGGTGAAGGTAGACAGGAAACCTCTCAGCAGAGGATTTTTTTTGGATCTATTAAGTCTTTAGTGTGCTTGCATTAAAAAATGATGAATGTGGATGAAGTTGGAAGTAAGAAAGATAAAATAATCTATTCAAATCCCTTCTATCTAGAGTTTAAGGATCAATATTGGAACATGGATCATTCCCTGAATATACTGATCAGATCCATGGGCATGAGTCATTTGATTGACGTACTGGATTTGCCAATCTGGTGAATAAAAATGTGCTAGAAGATGCTACATTAAACATCCAAATCAGGATCGGAATCTTATATAGAGATTGGGTAGTTCCGCGCCTGTGCTTGAAACTGTTGTCTTTCTTGAATAAATTGCTTGATTTAACATTGTAGGCTTCTTTCCCTGACTACCGGGATAGAATTGCTACATGAGGCAGCTCATTTTTTAGAAAATCTTTCTTATACAGAAATTCAATAGCAAATTTCTATTTTTTTTCGCTTCAAACAGCTCACTATGAAAACTGTGATTCCATAATAATGCTGTGTGACATGCATCCTGTGATAAAGTCACTGCAATGCAATTTGTGAATGAGAAACTGCATGTGTCGTTCATGGTTGAACGTGTTACTAGAAAGAGGGTTGAGGGTTCTAAAATTGTATAACAAGAATTCCTGGAATTTCTGTGAGAATTCTTGACTGGCATTGACCTAACCATAGCACTAAGTCTGATCTCTTCGGTTAATAAGATTAAAAAGGTTTATCAATCCCAGGGTGTATGTGGATACATAATAGTTATGTAGATATTATTGTATGAAATAACATCAGAAGTATTGGTTTCAGAAGATAGAATGTCCAATGGTTGCTCGTTGCCTCAAATCAGAGATATTTCAGTAACTGTACTCATTGGTATACTTGTTTTGGCATCTATCCTCTCTTATACAATACCCTAAGTTTCTGACCCACAAACAGTTTTCCAGCAAGTGGTTGGTTTGACAATAGGACATCTAATGAATAGGTACATAGCAAACAATAAAGCAGTACGAAGAATTTACCAAATTTACGCATCTGCCATTTAAAAGAAAGAACTTACAAATTTGAACTAGAGGAGACACGTGCTCACCAGCCATCAGTCAGTTGTACTATTCGGACATTATTGTTCCCGATCCAATTTGAGCCCTACCACATTGTAGAATTCAGTTTCTCTTCTGGTGGATCTATCTATACTTAGGGGCAATACATGCAAAAAGATACGAATAAGGAGTGCACATAATATTTTTAGTATCTTCATATGAAGGGTATGACATCCTGTTTCAAACTTTACGCCAGGATAGGAATGAATGGCTGAAATGCAGAGTGCCATCATTGAAGCAAGTAATGCATCTCCTTCAAGAATTGTTTTGAGTGCATAACTATGACCATGATTTACTTGTTTCATACCTATAATCAAAAGGCATAGCAAAGAATTATTACAGATGTCATACAACTTCCTGCTTCTAGACACAAAATCATACTATATCTCTTAAAATTATATCTTTCATCTTGGAAATTTGCATAAAAACATAATTTGCATAGGGTACCTATCTGAGTTTGAAGATGATGCTAAAGTCGAAGAAGCTAGAAAACTACTCCTTCCTTGGCTATAAATCTTTAATGCTCCCTGCTCTCTATTCTCCTTTTTTTATGGAATAGTTTCAGCTACCAACATGCATATAGAGTAAGAATTTGGGATGGGAGGGAGAGGGAAGAGGAAAAAGAAAACAGTTGTAGGCAATCAGGCGATAAGGATACTGCACAGATAATGAGCCCCAAAACCTCCACTTTTTGATGGAAAATCTTTTACCCTGATGACATTGATAGGGGAAGTATATGGTCTATTTTTCAAAAGAGCTTCTTGCCGCAATTATATGGAAAACAATCCCAAGTTGCTTAAGCATGTGATCAATGATCTCAACAACTGGGATCAACTTCAATTCTTACTTTTTACAAAAAGATTTTATCTTTGGAATAGTATGATAGTATCAACCTCCCATTCATAAAGCTTCTGTACGTAGGAAGCTATGATATAACATTATGACCAGAAGGACTTCAATTAAAGATTCTATTTAGCATAGAAAATAGAAACTCAAAAGGATTTCAAAGTTAGAGAAAGCCACAGAACCAAAAGGCTTATCTTGTTGCGTAAAACTAGAAACTCAAAGGCCTTCATATTTGGAGGGAGAGGCCACGAAGGATATTAGAATTAGGTGCAATTTACAGTAGGATACACAAGTACAACATGTATGCACAAAGATGTAAAAATGCAGTCATGGCATATGTAATTGTCTATTATTACATTTGCTCCTAAAGTAAACCAAATGGAACCAAAGGACTTCACTAACATCTGGTCCATCATTTGTTATTTGAGCAGTCTTTTGTCAATTCGCGTATTTGGCAATCCATGTGTGTGTTATAGAAAGCATCTGATGATCCTCTGATCAAACAATTTTCAAATTGGAAGAACTTATCTTTTCATATTAGAGAGCAATACATATCTTTTCTCAATGGAGAATTTTCTAGTTCACGTGTCTTGTTTTGAATCTCAGTACTCCCATGAAACATGCCAATATCTTCTTAAAGAGGGTTGATAAGATTTGGGCAAGTTGAGGACTTCTTATAATAAAATGCCTCAAAGTAATAAAATCCATCTTTAAATCTGGAACAAGCGGCTCTTAAGGGTTAACTAAAATCCAAATAGTGCCAGTTTTATTTAGAATCCCTACTAATATTTTAAGTTCAAAGTTTAAGCACTGAATAGATGGATGGAATAGGGATAAATGTGGAGTTTCTATCAAAGATATGGGGTAATCTTGGAAAGAAATACGAGTAAAGCATAAAGTAGAAAGTATTTTACTAAGAGGGGTAATTCTGTAAAATGGGGAAAGAGACAACTCACGATGGGGAAAAGGAGGTTGTGTCTTCAACCTTCGACTTAAACCAGAAGTGTAAGGACAGGACCTGCTTCGGGTGCTATATCTCTCTCATATGATCAAAAACACAAGACTTAAGATTTTAGAAGTAGGTAGCTATTCTACTGATCTCTGAAACCCACACAAAGATCCTTCAAAACAGTGCTAAAAGAATAATAAAAAATTGCTGAAGCAGGAGGGAGCAGTAGACCCAAAACCAGCAGTAATTTCTGATTCAAGTTCACAGCTTAGGGAGTTTTCAGGCCTAATCTCCTAGGGTTCTGATTGCCCACGGGTCAAACAAACTTGTGAACATAGAGATCAATCAACATATGTTACTTCCATAGGTGAGGGTAATAGCATGAGAAAATAACAGAAAGGGAAGGAAAATATACGGTCTCAGAGTAGAACTCTGTGGAACGATTTGGGCAGAATTGCTGCTTCTATGGACAGACCTTGGGTTGTTGCAGGGGATTTCAACATGGTGAGATCTCAGAGTGAGAAACGTGGGGGCAGGCCTCCCAATGATCAAAACATGATGGAGATCAACAATTGCATTGAGTTGTGTGGCCTTGATGACCTTAGATGGAAGGGCCAACTCTACACTTCGACTAACAACCAAGCTGGTGAGAGAAGATTTCTCGTAAACTGGACCGTGTGCTTGTCAACGTGGAATGGCTTGCAGAATTCCAAGGTTCGGAAGCATCCTTTCTTCTTCCCAATCTGTCCGATCATAGTCCCGCTGTTGTCAAAGTGGAGGATGGTCTTGACTTTGGTTTAAACCATTCAAGTTCGTTAATGCTTGGACTGATCACCCAAGCTTCTTATCAGTGGTCAGTGAGGCTTGGGAGATACCTGTTCGAACTGGGATGGATCCCTTATCCACCATTGCTGTCAGACTGAAGAAAGTCAAACAAAGGCTGAAAGAATGGAACAAGGAAACCTTTGGGGACATCCATTCTGCTGTGTCTGAGGCTGAAGAGAATTTGAAGAAAATTCAGATGGATATGACTGCGAACATGGGGAATCCGGACCTAGTGAAACTAGAAGGAGAAGCTAAATGTGCATTGGCTGAGGCTTATGCTAGAGAGGAGAGCTTCCTCAAGCAGAAATCCAGAATTACTTGGTTGGAGTTGGGTGACAAGAACAACCGTTTTTTCTATAATTCTGTCAAGTGCAACCAACAAAGAAGTTTCATCTCAGCTATTACCAATGATGACAATGTGAAGTTGACAGAGCCCGCAGAGATCAAGCTAGAAGCCGTGAAGTTCTTCAACAATCTGTTTGGAGGTGATACTGGTGGTGAGTGGTCTAACCTTTCTGATATTCAGTTGTCTAATGTTCTCTCTGAAACTCAGAGAAATTCCCTTATTTTTCCGGTGTTGGATTTGGAAATCAAAGATGTCCTGTTTGCTTTCTCTGATAGCAAGGCCCCTGGGCCGGATGGCTTTAATGCCATGTTCCTTCAAGAGGACTTGGAATTTGGTGGGGAGAGACATTTGTTGGGCTATTAAATGGTTCTTTCAAAACCATTATATGCCCAGATTGATGAATTCAACATTTATTTGTTTAATTCCGAAGGTCCACAATCCCTCCAACTTCAGGGAGTTTAGGCCTATCTCCTTGTGCAATGTGCTTTACAAAATTATTACAAAGATCATTGCGAATAGAATCCAGAGGGTGGTCCACACTCTTGTCTGAAGAAATCAATCAGCTTATTAAAGGGTGATCTATTGGGGGCAACATCCTTCTTTGCCATGAGGTGGTGAAGGGAATTGAGAGGAAAGCGTGTGCTCTGACTGCAGTGATGAAGATAGACCTCCACAAGGCATATGACATGATTAGCAGATCCTTCATTGAGGAAGTTATGTTAAAGATGGGATTCCCTAATAGTTTTGTGCAGTGGATCAGTGTGTGCTTGAGAATGGCTATGTTTTCAATTTTGGTGAATGGGTCCCCGGCTGGTTATTTCAAAGGGGGTAGGGGGATAAGATAGGGTAACCCAATGTCCCCCTACCTTTCCACTTTGGCCATGGAGGTGTTCTCCTGCTTGATGTTCTCCTGCTTGATGAAGAAGGCCGTGGAGGAGAGGGAGATTACTTTGGCTCGCAAATGCAAACCGTTGGGGATTTCTCATCTTCTATTTGCTGATGATCTCATCATTGTGGTTAAGGCTGAGGAGAAGTCCGTTGAATGTTGTGGGAGAATTTTGGATAACTTTTCAATGCTATCGGGTCTTGCCCCCAACAAGGTGAAATCATCTATCTTTTTGGGAGGTGTGTTAGGTCCCCAGAGATTGTGCATGCCGCCCAACTTGTGGAAGAGAAGCTGCCGGTAAAGTACCTTGGGGTTCCTCTGATTGCAGGTAGATTGTCCTACTCTCATTGTTTGCCTTTGTTGGAGAAGACTAATGCCAAGGTGGAAGGTTGGAAAGGGAGAGTCCTGTCTTATGCTGGGAGGCTTCAGCTTATTGCTTCTGTCCTTCAAGGAGGATACCTATACTGGTCAGGGCTATTTGCCTTACCAAAAAAAAAACAATCAAAGAGCTGGAATCATTGTTTGCACAATTCTTGTGGTCAAGGCCAGGTCCAAAGACGAGACTACACTTAGTCAGTTGGAAAAGGATTTGTATTCCCAAGTCGGAAGGGGGGTTGTGCATAAGAAGAATTAAGGATGTTAACAATGCTGGTGTTCTCAAGCTTGCATGGAATGTGGCCTCTAGGAAGGAAAGTCTATGGGTGGATTGGATTTATTCTACTTATCTGAAATCAGATTCTCTTTGGACTGTTCCCCCCAAAGTCTCTTGCTTTTGGGTTTGGAGGAAAGTCCTGAATGCTAGAGATGTTTTGCGAGACATAGTGAAGTTTGAGGTGGGGCAATGGGGATTTGACCAAGTTGTGGCTCGATCCCTGGCACCATGATGGAGTTCTCCTCTTGAAATGGGGAAACAGTATGTCTCTAGGGCGGCCTCTCACAGGATGGCATTAGAGAGCTCTTGATGCAGTAGCAGTGTCATGGATGGATCGACACGCGCCAATTTGGCTACCCAAGCCAAATCTGAACCGGCTCAAACCCAAACCAACCTTTTGGTCTGGAAAGGGTTGGTAGATGATTAATTAGATTAGGAAGTTTTAATTTATAGGTTTCCTTATTTACTATTTCTATTTTATGCCATAGGGATTAGATTTGATTTCATAAAGATGTTATTTACTTTCTAAGTTTACTTTAAATTAGTTTAGGAAAGTTCTACCTTTAAATAGAACATGTATTAGGTTTTATTTTCAGATTTGAAGAATTGAATAGAAAGAAGGTTTGATTGGATTATTGTGGTGTGCCTACGGCAGGGAGTGAGTGCTCTCTTTTCCCTTTCTCTTTCTCTCTCTCTCTCTCTCTTTCGTTCTTGCTCACTAACAGGAACCAACCCCATCATTCTTCTTCCTTTCCCACTCCTTCTTCTCTTCCTCTCCCTCTCTCCCTGTTTTCCTTCCTTCTTCCTAACCTCCCCTGTTTCTAGCGACAGTCCCAGCCCAACCGAAAACCTCTCATCTCCCTCATTCCTTTCTCTTTTCCTTTGAAACATGGGGTGGGTGTTCCCCTTCCATAAACGATCAGAATCCCCCAAATCCATGACCCGAAATCCCCCATCATTAAGTCTGAGAAAACCTGCAACTTACCTTTACTTTTCTTACCGCTAGGAACTGTTTCAAACCCTCTGATTACCTTTTATACTCGATTGTTGGAGTTGATACTTGCTGGGTTCAAAAGGAATGATTGAAGCGATCAGATGCCTGAAATCTGAGATCAATCCATACCCATATGAGAGAGATCTCTCACTTGAAACCAAACTGAGTGTCGCTGGATTTTAGTGTTCACGTTGCTAAGGTTGAAGACAACATTGTCTTTATTCTTCTTTCCTATTTTACCCCTTCTTTTCCTCTTATTTCTAAAGTTAACCTTCTTTTCTGCTAATACCCACACTGCCCTCATATAGTTAATTAGGATACCTGTTTTTGTCCTAAGGATCTGTTTGGATATCAAGAGCTATTATGAACTTCTGATTATTTACAGAATTGCCACCACTGGTTGAGGTTTTAAAATATTTACAGTTCTGCCACTGTTTATTGAATCAACCTTTCTTATTGTTTTGGGCGGGCCTACTAGCGGATCTAATTAGGGTTTTCTCAACCCGGATCCCGCATCAGCTCTATCATCCAAGATGGGAGATGGATGGATAGACCCAATGACAGAAGGGAAGTCATGAGGCTATGGGAATCCCTCCCAACCTTACCAAACCCCTCTGTCGCTGCAAGGGATACAGTTAGATGGTCTTTGACTTCTTCTACCTTCTTCTCTTCTGCCAGTGCCTGGAACTTGATCAGGGAGCAGCACCCTCAGGTTGGGTGGCATGAATCCATTTGGTTCCCTATGAACATACCTTGGCATTCCTTTACTGCATGGCGGTGCTTGCTGAACTCCCTTGCTACGGCTGACCTCTTGTGGAAGAGGAATATTATGGTTAATGAGGCATGCTCATTCTGCTGGGCTGGAAAAGACTGCAAAGACCATATTTTCTTTCAGTGTGATTACTCTCTCTATGTCTGGAGGAAAATCCTGTTGGAATGCCATCCATATCATGTTCCAAGTGGAAACATTATCCAAGAAGCATCTTGGGTGGGGAAAGTGTTTACCAAGATTGGAAAAATTGGGGCGGTGGGTTAAATTGCTTTTTGTGCAACTATATATCACATATGGAAGGAAAGAAATAGGAGGATCTTCTGCAATAAATCGTGCTGTAGAGAAGATGTCCTGTCGAAGATCAAAGATGGCACTAGGCTCAAAATCAGGGCCTTTACATTCAGAAGACCCCGCTCTCCCTCTTCGGACCATCTTATTCAAAGATGGGACCTTGATGTAACCTAATGCTTGGTTTCTTGCTTGGCGGGAGGTTGTTCCCCCTGCTGTGGTTGGTTTTATTGTTTCTTTTGGTGGTGTTGTCTCCCTTTGGGGTTCTTGTTCCCCCTAAGGGTAGAGTGTTGGTGCTCCCTTCTTTGGGTTTTTATATAATCTACTTACCCAAAAAAAAAAAAAAAACAGAAAGGGAAGGAAAAGATCTAAACAGATTACCTGAGATGGAAGAAGATAACAGGAAGGAAGAAGCATCTGATAACTGCAAAACAACCAATTAAACAATCCTTTCTTATACTCTACAAATGAAGACAATGGGATTGCATTGATTTTCCCCTTCTCAAATCACCAAACATTTTTGGGGAGAGAAAGAGAGTCATACAATCATTATCGATAAAGGGCCAAAGGGGAAAAGAAACAATAAGCAATCACAAAAATATTCTAAAACCCTAACAGGCTGGTGAGAATGGTAGGCAGATAACTGCAAAGCTACATCAAAACAGGCACAATAAATGATCCGGTATAAGCAAACGATGAGAACCTATCAAAAACTTGTTAAGCAATCGAAAATCTGCAATGAAAGCAGGAAATTTTATAGGAAAAACCCTGACCAAAATGAGGTCGAAGATTGTGGCTTGATCAACCTCGACAAACTCTGCATCCCAGCTCTTGAGTTGTGAGTCAATGGGAGAGAGAGACAGAGGGGAGATGCAGGAGTTGGGGAGGAAGAAGCACAAGAGGGAGAGAGAGAGGCGGCTGCCGGGGAGAGAGAGGTTCGCTAGAGGGTACCATAATTGGAGTCAGTGACTCAGTGGAGAGTGGAGATTGAAGGGTCTAAACATAAGTTATGGAAATTATTTCATAAATAAAGGTATTAATGTCAATTAGAAAGTTGAGGAGGGGAGGGGTACCGGACAAGTATAAGCTCCAAAGAAAAAGATAAAACGTGTAGAAGGATATATGTAGGTATTATTCTAAATATTAGAGGATACTATAATATTATAGTATGATATGATTTTATGATAATAATGGGTATTAAAGTTGTTGCTATTGTCCGTTAAGAGGTAGAAAGGTGGGAAGGGTACCAAACAAGTATAAGTTTAAGATTATCAGTTAAAAGAGTTTAGGAGCTATCTATGGATTATTGGAGGATACTATTGGCAATGAAAGATTTGCCATGAAACTGGATTCATGCTTTTATATATATATATATATATATATATATATATATATACACACACACACACACATATACCCCTTATTTATTCTGTTCTTGTCATTAAATGGCTGCAGCACTTTTAGTTTAGTTTTCCCCTCGTTAATTGTGCCCATGGACCATCCTATGACAATAGAAAAATTATGGCTATTTTGCCTTCTTTAGGTGGGGTGTGGAATTGAACAAACCATCAAATTGCACTCTTTCTTTGATGATTTCTGGAGGGTATTGGTTAAGGCATGGGATGATATGAAGAAATGTGTGTAACATTGCTCAGGGGAATACCTCACTGATGGAGACACTAGCTAGCTCTGAACAGCTGTGAGTGCCAAAACTGCAGAGTAAGGTTCCATCTCTTATCACCTACTAGTGACTGTCTGCTTGCTTAGCCAAAAGAGATGTGAGAGGGTTACTGTTTCACTAAACAACCTGGTGGCCCCCGTGATATCACTTGCCATTACAAGAGCCTTTTGGTTTGTAGAAGGCACAACAGTCCCGTTAAAAAAAGATATGTTTTAGTTTCCCTTTTGTTATGTCTCTTGAAGTCCTAGGCTAGTTTTTTATTTTTTATCCTAATTGTTTCTAGGAGTTTTATTTTCTGTCTTCTTAGTCTCCAAGTCTTAAAGATTAGGAAAGTCTCTAAATTGAGTCTGCTGAAATATAAAGTTAGGAGCACTTCAATCTGTAAATAAGGGTTCATATCAGCTGTGTAATGTAGTGGAAGTTTTGATTGAATTGAATGAGAATTAAGAGAGACGTAGGATTGCAGTTTTGGTTGGTGTTTTGTGTTTTGAAACCGCAGGGTCACGGCAGGGGAATCTTTCCCCTGGGCAATTATATTTCACTTTTTGGGGGGTAACGACTGGGATTCCTTCGCTGGCAGCGTAATTGATGATCGATGCTGGCAGTCTTTCCATATGGCCTATCTCGACCCGAACTCGTTGGGCGGAAAGAGACTTTGATTTAAATCATGAGCTCAGTCAGTCTAGTCTTAGGGATTTCAGTCAAATGGTGACTCCAACCTTCTTTTCTGGCTTCTTCATGAATGATCCCGGCTTTCCATAGGCATTTCAGATTGCAAGCTGTTGTCTTTGAAAGCAAGACTGACCAGCTCCTCTTGGGACCCTGAACTTCCATGCATCAGCCGAGTGCAAGTCATATAAAACCTGTACAAGGCAATGGAGGGAGTCGCTGGTTGGCTGATTTTTTCATTGACTGGTTGCTTATTCAATTCAACCACTGTTGAATCTCTTCAGTTCTTTTTATTTGGGGTTAGACTTCACTGTTAGCAGGTCAGTTGAATAACCCCCTTTTCTGCTACACTTGATATCCTGTTTTAAAACTAGTTTTAAGCCTACAAGTTTCGGACATGTCTTCTCAATCCTTCACTGTTTCATTCTATGTTCTGTCCTCAGCTTCTGTCATCCACACCTGCTGACACCACTCTTAAATCATTCTTTCCAAACCTGTTCAATGCTCTAACATTTTCAGTGTTCTGCTATGTCAGTAGCTATCGCCCACCCTAGAGTCCAGGGATTTCCTTCTTATTTTGGCTGCTGATGTTCTGTTCATAAGGGTGGTTCGACCAGAATTTCAGCCCTAACAAAACTTAGGTTGTTATGTTATTAATTTTATCTTAAATCCCCAAGCTAGCTCTAATTGTTTTCCCCAATTTTAGCTATAATTTTTTGATTGACGTTTAGGTTCTTGGACCACCACCAAATACGGGCACCAATATTTTGCTTCTGTGCTTAAGACACAACTTATCATTGCTTTGAGCATGGTAAATGAACTTGATGTCTTTTGGTTTTCCTTCCCTTTTTATTTTTTTTGGGTGGGTGGGAGTGCATTAGTGTCCCATCATGAATGAAAGCACCTCAACGTGAACCATGGCAGAGGCAGTAATCTCTTTAATCCTGGAAGAAGGAACTTTTGGTACAATCTTGTAACGACTGAGGATGAGGCTGATCGGATGAAGGTATTTAGGCAAAGAGGTCTTTATGAGGCCCCAGGAGAAAGGGTTTGTTTCTTCACGGCCCTCTCTCATGTTCCCCTTGGGCAGACAGGAGAAAAGGCTTCTTCATGAACCTGTCTCATATGCCACTAGGGCAGATAGGAGGAAGGGTTTCTTCACAACCCTCTCTCATGTGCCACTTGGCAGATGATGTGGCTATTCTGACCTCGGAATTTGGATAGAGAGGATATGGTCTGGATTAGCTACGCATCAAATTTCTGAGTCTAATTTAATCAAATACTCCCATTTATTGGCATGCATGCATGCCTATTGTCGGTCATTACTGTGCGTTATGCCAACTCCTGGATTTTTCAAAGCTCTACTTGGCCACTTGGCAAACTTCTGAAGTTTGATATATGAATGGGAGCTTTGGGTCTACCTGTCTGCAAAATGTGTGCTCCATCCTAACTGCCATATGGCAGATATTTGGGCCATGCTAGAGCCCTTTCTAGTGGGCTATGCAGGAACTAGGAGCTCAACTATTTAATATTCTTTGCACCTTTTTTAAATCAATGAACTAAAAGTGTTGTTCAGATTTTTGTCCTGTCTAGTCTTTGTGAAACTTTCTAAAACCTGAGGAAATATCTTCTTTGATGATGTTCCACTTCCAACACCTCATTAGGGCCAGGGGATTTTTCCCCCTTTAAAAATTTCACGGCAGCCCATATTCCACCTTCCTTGAGAGGACATCTCAACAAATGCCGACTGTTCTTGGGATTAGCAACCAAACCCAGAGGACTGGAATGATCAAGGTTGCCATGTCGACAAGGCGACCCCAGACGTGGAGGACTGACGGACGCCAAGGCGACCATTGCGGCTTAATTTCCAGCCGCCACTTTGGTTCCTGGATGCCTAGGCGACACCTTGAGAATTGTTGATGATTGTATGGTTTTGGTTTCGTTGTATAAGTTCACCCAGGCCTGTTTAGGTGTCACCTAGCTTAGTGCTGATTATTTTCCAGTTTAATTTAAAGTCCTAGTTTAATTCTAGTTCTTGTGAAGTCTACTTAGACTCTAATGCTTATAAGTCTTCTAATTATAAATAAGATAGGGGGTGAGGGGGAGAGGATTAATTTGATCCATTCTCTCCAGCTTCTATCCTTCTCTTTCTTTCTATTTTGTTTCATGGTATCAGAACAATCACCTAGGTTTCCGTTTTGTGAGTCGTTTAAGGTACACCGTTAGGTGTGCAGCCACCATTGCTGCCTCTGCTGCTTCTGCTTTTTTTATATTCTCTGCAAGTTCTAGTCCTCCATTAATGGTTGATTGAGTTTGATGATCGAACTACTGTTTGGTTAGTTTAAGTTACAGTTTCTCTGTTTCCTGGTTTGATCCATTGCTGGTTCTGTCAAACTCCATTAATGGCTGTTGTTAGCTATTCATGGTTACTGTTTATCATTAATCAGGTAAGTGTTTATTTCTTTGTTTTCTAGATCTGGTTTTTGCTCATGTTCCTCATCAAATTTGTCCAAGGTTTTCTGGTTTGGTTCATATCTTGTTGCTGATAAAATCACAGATCTGGTGTCTTGTCTTCCATTGACTGCTGTCCAATTACCGTATGGTAAAATTGATTTTCAACCACTATTTTGACTTGTCTCTATTGGCCTGTCAATTACATCCTGCGTTGAGTTGGTTGCTGAATCTGTTAGCAACAAAATCTGTTAAAGTGATATATGTCAAATCTGAGTTGTCTTTTCCTTTTACAATATGTTCCTCTCGGCTATAGTGGATGAAATTTGTTTTATTTATTTAATTTTTTAATAATATCTAATCGTATCAACCAGCTGTCATCTAATTTCACTATGGCTTTATCAACAAATGTGCTTGCGCCGTGCTAAATCTGTTATACCCAAATCTGGCTCCATTGATTTAGGACTGTCTTATACTCTGATTTACTGTGGTTATCACATCAGTAACCAATCTGATCCTGTCACCTTGTCTCCACTAAGATCTAATTTGCTGGTAGTATCGGTCACAGCTGTCTCATGCTTATCTCCATGTTACTCTGCTGCGATAGTGTTATCTCTTATCAGTCTGAGGCAGATTGCTGATGTGTCACTTTCTGATTTGAGGAATTATATAACCACTATGATCCCTTAATAACTTTCATCTCCACCATTGGATTGAACCCAAGTTTTGATGAGTTATCCTAGTTATATTTAATAACTTGCCTACCATTTTTGGTCCACATCTGATGATTGGATCTTTGACTTTTCAATTAATGTCAACAATCCATTTGCATCATTACTTTATTCCTAGTTACACTAGGACTTCTCCATATTTTTTAATCCGACTGTTGGATGGTTTTGAAATTTGGATATCTTGTTCCTATTGATATTCTACTCTATATCCTACAGTTGGACGTCTCTTGCCATAATTTGTCCATGTGGAATGTTCCACGTGAGGGGGTGAATGTATATATATCTGCTCAAGTTTGTGTCTTATCATTGATGAGAACCTAGCCTACTACTACCTTGCTTCTGATGAAGTCTACTATACCTTTTGCTCATGTTGGAGCCTACTACCTGCATGTGATGCAATCTCTACTACCTGCACGTGATGCAAACTACTACTTCTTGGTTCGTAGTGACCTATACTGTGCTGCTATTACTACTTGGTTCGAAGTAACATATGCTGTGTTGCTACTACTACTTGGTTCGCAGTGACCTATACTGTGTTACTACTACTGCTGCTACTGCTACTAGTACTACTACTATTGCTGCTACTGTTGCCTTCCCGGAGAAGAACCTATGTTGCCTTGGTATTCGGAGCATAGTTGTCAAGGCGCCAAGGCGAACCAAGGCGATGGAGGCCTGACTGGGCGCCTAGGCGACCTGGGCGCCTAGGCGACTAAGGCGCTCAATTTTCCAAGGCGACCCAAGGCAGCCTGGGTGCCTAGGCGACGCCTTGACAACTATGATTCGGAGTTGACGTTACTATCTAAAAACTAGTGTTACAGTTCATATTTATTCTTATTATTCCAAGCTAGAGCATGTTTCATTTTGAGGAAAAGTGTTGAAGATTGTATGGTTTTGGTTCTGCTGTCACCTAGGTCTGTCTAGGTGTCACTTAGTTTAGTGCTGATTATTTTTCAGTTTCATTTTAAAGTTTTAATTTAATTCTAATTCTTTTGAAGTCTACTTCAAAACTAATACTTGTAAGTCTTCTTATCATAAATAAGATAGGGGTGATAGGGAGACGATTAATTTGATCCATTCTCTCCATCTTCTGTCCTTCTCTTTCTTTCTATTTTGTTACAAGAACCTTGGGAATGATGGTCTGTGCATACCATTTGAGACCAAAAAAAAAAAAAAAAAAAAAAAGACTTGTAATAATCCATATATCTTTTCAATATCTTTCTTACCAAAAAAGACTTGTAATAATCCATACCTTTTTTTTAAGGTATATCACTCAATTTGATTCTCCTTTCTTCTGTAGTTGGCAAATTGGTGAATGAATTTTGTTCTTGTCGCCTAAGGTGTCCTAGCCTCCCAGGTAGGGATTTGTCTGCAGTGAATCTGTACTAGTGACTTCAAGTAGCTCTCTCTTGAGAAGTTCTGAATCTTTTGATGAAGGAGAGACATTGGGATAGCCAGAATTGCAGTGAACTGGATAGGACCAGAATCGGGCCCCGTTCGCTCCGCCCACAACAATCCAATTAGTGGGATAATGTAAATAACAGAAAATCTACCCCACAGATAGGGATCAGATTTAAGACACAAGCAAGTAATATGTTAATGAACAATATATCCAAAAATCAGACAATGTAATGGCTGGGTTGACATATCTGAAATCCCTAGTTGGAGTAGGATGAATGGAGTAATGCAAGCAGATTTTGGATGGGAATTAAAATATAAAAAATCTAACCAATGGATTGATGATCAGATTAAGATGGTTCTGATGCAAGGGTTGCAACCTGAAACAGTTTCAGTCAATGCTACCAATGGGGATGATGGATAGACTCGATGGGGATGAAGTAAGCGATGCAAACTGAAAATAAAAGGAGATTAATGGATGCTGACAGATCTGAAGTACATAGGAAAACAATAAATTATTTGAAGATGGAAGAAGAAGAACTAAAATTAGAAAAGAGATGGATCTTAGGCATCCTACCTAGGAACTTCTTGACATCCCATCAACCTTCCTAGCATCTCACTAGCATAGCTGAATCCTACAGCTCCATTCTGAGTCTCACAGAGAATTTAAGGCAATAGGCATAACTTTAATTCTTAAATTCGTCCTCAGGCTTGTTGCTCCTTACAAACTTATATAGAAGACTTAATTACTTAAAACATAAAGCAAACTAGTCCTAAAACTCCTCCAAACAATAGCTTACATTGGAGGTAGTTTATATCTAATGGAACTGAACCTAAAATAAAGGAAATAACTTAAAACATTTAAAAAACAATAAAAGATTTTAAGCATTAAAAGTACTGTCCATTTAGATAAATAGTATCCAACAAGATAAAGACTAAAGACTTATCTTAGACTTAGGCTGCTAACGTACTATTCCCGTACTCCTATCTTTTATCCATAATTTAAGGCTTTTAAGCCCATTAAAGTGGCTTATTAAAATGAAAACCCATGGGATCAAAGGCCCAACATACATATAACCCAACCCAAGGCTTATTTCTACAAAAATAAACCCAATTGAGTCTCTTATTTGCATCAATTCTCCTCTTCTCAGAGAAAACTCGACCTCGAGTTTTGTACAAGCAAAAAATCAATTGCATGTGATGCACGTCTAGCTTCAGCCCGTAACAGTATTTGAGCAGCTCACAAACATCAGAGATGTAGTCTTGGACGTGGAACTCGCTCTTCAAAGTACTTCAATGGGATCACAAACTCAACGTATTCAACTTCACAATCAGCATAAAAAATATCATTGGTAACATTCGTAACCTCATTCATGTGGAACGCTAGTGAAGTCTTCTTTATTCATAGTCTCTTCAGTCGCCACCACTTCAATCCTGTCCTCGTTTACCTCTTTAACAAAGTCTTCAATGGTAGGCTCTAGAGAAGGAACATCGTCCACCTTGCAAAGGATGTGGTCTTCACCTTTAGTCACTTGTGCTTTTACGATAGGTGGATGAATTTGATCTTCCTTTTTTATCTCATCATGTCGTTGGATTGTTGGTGTTGACGCTTTTGGCTTGGAACATGCTTTAGTAGTCAATCTATGAAGAGCTATCTTCTGTCGCTTGTAAGAAGGCTTGAGGTTGCAAAATTTTCCATCACGGTCAACTACACCTTGTTGTGTGCCCAACCACTATCGACCAATTCAGATGATGCGCTTGGAAGAATTAAACACCTCACTCCAAGCACCATCAATATACGAAGAAATTGGGAATTCAACAAAACATCACCGTTACACTCAATGATTATCTCCTTGGTCTCTGATAACATCTCCATTGTGGACTGTGAGATGAGATTTGTACTTTGCCTTTCATCTACGAATAAAAGAGGTAGTTTTTTAATTGGGAAAACAAACTCTAGTCTAGAAAAAAGGGCTTCAGTAGGCTAGCCATATCAGTAGATCAGGCTCACCACTAGCCATAGCTTTGATACCAATTGACGAGCGAGGTAATCCTGGATAGTCAGAATTGCAAAGAACTGGATAGGATCAGAATAGAGATAATGTGAATAACAAAAAATCCATCCCACAGATAGGGATCAGATTTAAGAAACAAGCAAGTATTACGATAATGGATAATATATCCAAAAAATCAAAGCAATACAATGGCTGGATTGACAGATGTGAACAGTCCTAATTGTCGTAGGATGAATGAAATGATGCAAGCAGATTTTCGATGGGAATTGAAATACCAAAAATCTACGCAGTGGATTGATGATCAGAGTCATCAGACTATGTGTCGAAGCTGTAAAACAGAATGAAAGCAGTATATCAGAAGATAAAATCAATCTAATGAATGGATGGTGATATGTGATAGAGTCCGAATGGATGTAGATGTACGGCACAACAACGTGGTTCTGATGCAAAGGTTGCAATCTGAAACACTTTCGGTCAATGCTATCAATGGGGATGATGGGTAGACTCGATGGGGGTGAAGTAAGGTATGCAAACAGAAAATGGAAGGAGATTTAATGGATGCTAACAGATCTGAAATAAATAGGAGAACAATAACTTAATTGAAGATGGAAGAAGAAGAACAGAAATTAGAAAAGATATGAAACTCAGGCATCCCACCTAGCAACTTGTTGACATCCCATCAACCTTTCTAAAATCCTACTAGCATAGCTGAATCCCACAGCTCCATTCTGAATCTCACAAAGAAATGAGGACAATAGTCATAACTTTAACTCATAATTTCGTCCTGAGGCTTGTAGCCCTTTCCAAATAGAAGACTTAAAACAGATAGCAAACTAGTCCTAAAACTCTTCCAAACAATAACTTACCTTGGAGGTAGTTTATATTTAATAGAACTCAACCTATAAATAAAGGAAAGTAACTTGAAACACTTAAAAGTTAAAACATTAAAATACTTCAAGTATTAAAAGTCCTATCCATCTAGATAAAGACTATCCCACAAGTTAAAGACATCTAACTAGGTTTAGGCTGCTAACACACTATTCCTATACTCCTACCTTCTACCCATAGTTTAAGCCCTTTAAAGTTGTCTATTACAATGAAATTTCATGGGATTAAAGTCACAACATACGTATAACCTGATCCAGGACTTATTTCCACTAAAATAAGCCCAATTATGTGTCTTATTTGTATCAAGTTCTCGCTTAGTGGAATCTTCTGCTGATATAATTCTTTCCCTCTTTCTTTTTTAGATCTGAAATGGATCTACTTAAATTTCGCTTTCTATTTTCCATATCACCAAAAGATTGCTGGTTCCACCCTTTTCAGGGTTTTTTTTTTAATTTTTTTTATTTTAAGTTTCCATAGCTTCGTTGAAAATTTGAGCCAAACCATCCTCTGACCAGAGCTCTATTCCATCAAATTCGACTCATATTTGGAAATCCATCAACATCTAGCAACATATTTTCAAACCTAAAAGGTCAGACCTTTTTCCTTCAGTTCATGAAATATTATGGGGTAATGATCAGAGGCAGCTTTAATCAGTACTTTGATGCAGGAGCAATCGCATATCGGGACCAAGTAGACCCATACTGGAAACCAGGCCACAATGGACTAGTATCAAACCAACAGGTTTGGGTCCAGTAGAGTAATTAGGAGTTTAGTTAATTATTTGGGTTATTTAATGTAATTAGTTTCTATTTTATTTAGTTTATTGTTTTATTCTTGTAGTTGGCCAATTTAGGGAGGGTCTTGGGTTACTTTGGGTTTTAGAGTTAGAATAGGATTCTAATTTCTGTTTTAGAGTTTGATTAGGACTCTGTTTTCAGTTCTTTAAATGAGATCTTTGTAAGTAGATATGATTATTGAATAAATTGATTTGTTTGGTTATTGTGATGGCTACATGATTGCTTTTTCGACTTCTCTCGTCCTGCAATCGACTTCTCCATCTCAGGTATCCCTCCCTTCTTCTCCTTTTATTCTCCATGTTTTTTTTTCTTGCTGTTTATTTGCTTAGGAGACTCGTGGAATGATTAAGAGAAGGCAAAAAGGACTTCCATATGGTTTTTTTTGACCTAGAAAAAGCTTATGGCAGAGTCCCTTGGGAGTTAATCTGGTAAGTACTAGAGAAGAGAAGTGTTTCAAGCAAATATGTTGACATAGTCAAGGATATGTAGAACCGTAGGGGGTCAAGGTAGTGAATTCCCAATTACAATTGGGTTACATCAAGGATCAGCTTTAAGCCCTTATCTGTTTGCCCTCCTTATGGATGATTTGACCAGAGATATTCAAGATGAAGTTCCTTGGTGCTTGCTTTTTGCTGATAATGTTGTTTTGGTAGATGAGACACATAGTTGTCAAGGCGTCAAGGCGAACCAAGGCGATGGAGGCCTGACTGGGTGCCTAGGCGACCAAGGCGCCTAATTTTCCAAGGCGACCAAAGGCAGCCTAGGCGCCTAGGCACGACGCCTAGGCGACGCCTTGACAACTATGGACATAAGCAGAGATTAATGCCAAATTTGAGCCATGGAGAAACATTGGAGTCAAAAGGTTTTAAGATAAGTAGAACGAAAACGGAGTATATGGTGTGTAACTTTAGTCACACAAAGACGGATAATGAGGAGGTGAAAGCTGATTAAAGGGAGATACAACAAAGTGGTTATTTTAGGTATCGATGTTTAATCATAAATAAAGAAGGTGGTATAGAGGATGATGTTTCATAGAAGTTTAAAATAGGATGGATGAAGTAGAGAGGTGCGTCTGGAGTGCTGTGTGATTCACGTATTCCTTAAAACTTAAAGGAAAAATTTATAGGAAAGTCATTCGACCAGGTATGTATGGTGCGGGATGTTGAGCAGTTAAGAAGCAATGTTGAGCATTGAGAAGCATCATATAGATAAACTTAGTGTGGCTGAGATGATGATGTTGAGATGGATATGTGGCAAAACTAGGAAGGATAATGCAAGGAATGGTCGCATTAGAGCTGATTTGGGAGTAGCGCCGATACATGATAAACAACAAGAAAGTCGTTTGAGATGGTATGATCATGTTCAAAAGAAGCCGTTAGATGCTTCAGTACGGAAGAGTCATATGATTCAGATTGAATGATCTAAAAGAGCTAGGGGAAAACCTAAGATGACTCTAGGAGTGGTGGTGAGGAAAGACATGCATAGCTTTTAGGCCTTGTTTTAAGTATGACATCGAACAGAGTTGATTGGAGGACAAGAATCCATGTAGCCGTCTCCATTTAGTTGGGATAAGGCTTTGTTGTTTTTTTTCCCTTTTGTTTCTGCTACCGGCTTAAAACCAATCCCAAGGAAGTTGCTTCAATCTCTTTAGATACTGTACCTTTCAGCCCCTATTTCTGGAATATGATCTATTGTAGGGCAATTCAAATCCCAGACCCCAATCCCCAACAAGCATTCCTATTGTGGAAACTAGATCAAACACAAACCTGGTTTTTAATTTAACAGCCAGTTCAAGTTTCAGGTATTTCTTTTTATTAATTTTTTGATTGCTTTAGGTGCTAGGCAAGTGGATTCAGTAGACCTAAGGGTTGGGAACTTCCTACGAAAATTTATCACGTGCGGAGTTCATATGTGGGTACTCCCTCTTCCGAGACAGATCCAGTTTACCAATGGTTGTTCCATCATGGACGTGGATGACGAAGAACAGTTTCTGAAAATTACAGTTAAGCCCCCCCTTTTTTTATTTTATTTTATATTATCTCTATTTAATCCTCATCATAATTAATTCCTATATCTGCCCTTTCCTTAAAGGCAATTCCAACTCAGTCCTTGTTCCTATTTGCTTACCAACAGCGGTTTGAGCGATTGTTAAAATTTACAGAATTGCCATCTGTGCTACTATGGATCATATATTCTGGGCCCATAGTGGATCCAAAGAGAGTTCTCCTGACCTGGTGGTCTCTCATTACCACGTAAACTGTGATCCTCTAGAGGGACTTCCAGTAGATCACATTGCTTAATTAATTGATTAAACCCCTCTCATTACCTTCCTTACAACATTAGAACTTTCCCCAACAATCCAAATCATGCTTGTAGTATCTGATAGACGAAAGTTCTTCCCATAATTCTAGTCTTTCACTGTCACTATTTAGGCAGTAGGTTGAAGCGATAACCCAATCCCAACCGGAATTTCTGTTGTGCAATTAAGCGGAAGGGGGTGGGGGTGAACGAACCCTGCAGCAAAGCTGAATATTCTATCACCAAAAGTAGAGCAGCCCCCAGTGTTTCCTTTGCCAGGCAGGTCCAACTAATTAACTGCATTTGAAGTCCAGATACTTCATGCCAGATTAAGGTCTACCTTGACTTATATATCAACCCTTAATTCCTGTAAGCCTTAACAGATTGTGGGCCTGATCATGGCATTGGGAGTCACCAAGCTCCGACAAATTCCATGAGATGATCCTCATTTTTGACGCCCGAGTCTATCAGTAACACCCAATTGTCTATTCCAACAGCTTCGTGTAACCTTAATGCCAGCAGGTCTCTTATAAGGGAAGTAGTTTGGTTCAAGTCCTTCAGTTCCAGATTCCATTAGAAGTTATTAATGTGAGGATCCTAGCAGGAAATACAATATTGAATAGTCTATTAATACCCATGACTCTGCGCAGCTGCTTCTTTTGGGAGAGGGTCTTGAGCTTGATCAAAGTTTTGACCCTTTTGAAATAGGTCTAGAAAAGTGACAGAATAACCCTCACAATGAGCCGAAACTCGAAAATGAGTTTTTTATGTTGTCTATTGGCTCGAGCCAGCTCAAAAATATCCTTTTCGGATTGAGCTCCCCAAACGAAGATATTATTTTTTCCTTTTGTCCATAGTTGTCAAGGCGACAAGGCGATCCAAGACGTTTGAGGCCATCCTGGGCGCCTAGGCGCCGCCTAGGCGACCAAGGCGTTCCCAGTGTATTTTTTTATTTTTAAAATATTAATGCTATATTAATGTTTATATATATATATATATATATATATATATATATATATATATATATATATATATATATATATATATATGCAACATTCTACATAAATAAACATTTAAGACATAGCTTAATTAATATAAGAAAACCAACAAAGAAACAAATAATTGAATTAAGTAGGCAACACGTATTTATGATTAACATTTGCTTATTTCTAACAAATTTTACCGGAGCGTAATTCCTTTAATATACTTCGGATTCAAACAATCTCAATTCATTGCAAAACTAGTATAATCAGCTTTCCAACAAATCTTAGATTGCTTGAATCCGAATTATAATGAAGGAGTTACACTCCGGTCAAACCTTGTTCGAAGTACGCGAATGTTGTTAGAAGTAGCCTGAATGTAAATTATTTTTTGGGCATCAAAGCAAGAGATTATTTTGGCGCGCTCTTGGTTTTTAGTGATGCTTTACTATAATAAGATTTATGTAATTTTTATATTTGGAAAAAAGTCTAGCATTTTGAAGTTGAAAATCACCCCCGCACCTAAAAATACGGTTTTTGTTCTTGAACTGGAGGGTTGACTTTTTATCCTTCTGGAATTTGAATTTTAAACTATTTTTATTGGATTCAAATAGGGGGTATTTGCTTATTTATGAATAATATCTTAAGTAATGATATTAGTCATAAATAAGTGCTGTCTGATAAATGTTGTTCCTGTCTAGCCTAATAAATCCTGTGAAGCAAATTCAGAGATCAAGGCGCCCAAGGTGTCCAAGGCGGCGCCTAGGCGACGCCCAGAGAGCCTGGGCGACCGCCCAGGCAACAATCATAAGGCGGCCAGGCGCCCAGGCCCTGGAATCACGCCTGGACGCCTAGCCTAGGCGATGCCTTGACAACTATGCTTCTGTCATTCGAATGCAGATGATCTCAGTTGTCCTGGGCTGGACAAGTACGTAGAGATCTTTGTGGGACCGGGGATGGTATTGCTCCTTCATTTAGTTTATAGTTTAGTTTTGTTTTACTCACATAAGATAAGCTGGTCACGCCAATTTCATTTCCTATTTTTTTAGCAATGACGTATCATGCATGTTCTGCTTGAGTATAAGCCAGAAGCAGGCGTGTATTAGTTGCATCTCTTTTCGAGATCTCGGTGTCCTGTTGTCTGAGCCTGGTAAATCAAATGTGATCAAAGTTGCGCTTACGGTAATGCATACAAGACCTTAATTGAGGTTTTCCCGGGGTAGGAAATTGTGTTTTGAATTAGATTAAAAACAGATTTGGGGAACCAGTGGAAGGAAATTCCTGAGAGTTATATTTCAAAAAGGCTAAGTGTTGAAGAATTGGGGGAAGAAACTTTGGCCGGAGAAAACAAACAAGCATTATAACTTGGCAACCAGATTTGATATGAATAAACATATATAATCTGGAATAGGAATTTTTCGTTTGAATTAGGTTATAGAACTGATTCAAGTTAGTGGTAGACTTATAGAAGAATGATGTAGAGATTTAACGACCGCAGTTTGTATTCCCTAGAAATGTATAAAAGCAATTAGAAATCAAGATGAAATTTATCTTATTTTAACAGATCTCTGTTCCAAAAGTGATTGGCAAAGTGGTGAGAAAACATATTGTAACAAAGTAGAAACAAAAAGAGAAGAGAAGAAGATGGAGAGAATGGAGAGAAAGAATCGTGAATGTGCTCTCCTCCTACTACTGATCTTATTAAGTAGAAAAAGGAAAGTACATGATAAAGGTCGCAATTAGGAAACCCAGGTCCTATTGCCATTAGAATTACAAGAAAATATAATAAAGTAAAAAGATAAGATTGAAAGTAATAAAGACTGACGTAGATAAGATGCATGACTTAGCAGATGAGGAAACCCTCCATTGAGATAAGCAATATTTATAAGCAATATCTTCAACACTCTTCCTCAAGTTGGAACATGCTCCAGTTTGGAATGTTCAAAAAATTTCAACACTACCCCTTAAGTTGGAGTTCTAGCTTAGAACAACAAGAACATATATGAACCACAACACATCTTCAAGTAGTAATAGTAGTAGTTGTAGTAGTAGTAGATAATGCAATATAGGTCACTGCAAATCAAGTATCAGCGTCAGGTTGCTAAAGACCAAATAACTCATAGCGAGGAACTAGACCGCATTAGGTTGCTGTGAACCAAATAAACTGCATCAAGTGCAACGGGTAGTAGTAGTAGTAGGCTCTTCTACGAGCAAAAAGTTAGTAGACTCCAACACAAGCAAAGAGGTAGTAAGCTCCAATACGTGCAAAGAGGTAGTAGGCTCCAACACGTGCAAAGAGGTAGTAGGCTCCAACACGTGTAAAGAGGTAGTAGGCTCCAAAATGAGCAAAGAGGTAGTGAAGGTTGCATCACGTACAACTCGTAATAGTCTCTCTTCCATGAGCAGACTAGAACAAAGATGATAATAGTGTCTATTCCACGAGTAGACACGAGTCGTTCTTCCTTGAGCAGATTTGAACAAACTGATAAAAGTGTCTCGCATGAACAGACACGAACACGAGCAAAGTACATGCTCATTCTTTCCCTCACGTGGAGCATTCCACATGAACAAATTACCAGGTGTCTTCAAACAATGAATGAGGGATAATATTCCATATGGCCAGAGTAACCGGAACCACAATGATCCACCAAATTAGGGGGAAAAAATCAAGCTAATAGCCAAAAATAGAAGAAGAACACTAGGAACAAAATATCCAAATTTGAAGTCGATCTGATGGTAGGATTTTAAAGTTATGAGGTATTCAGAACTGAGACATTTCGGAAAGACAAACAAACTCTTAGGAAGGGAACAAATGGACCCCCAATGGCAATATGGTAATTTCCAGAACAACCCAAGGTAAAGTAAACAAAAGAAAGGACTAAAGAGGAATTATAGTTAATGATACAAATCAGAAAACCCTTCGGACCCGCTATAGAAAACCCTTTGAACCCGCTAATGGGCCTACCCAAAACAATATAAGACCTAAAGAAGGTAGCAGTGACAGTTTCGTTTTAAACCAGAATATTAAGGGAAAAATAGGTGAATGAAAGAGGAAGGGATATGGGGGGAACCGGGGAATTAGTATTTATTGTTGATGGACAAATTTGGAAACAAATGTAAAGGATGGATAGGACAAGAATAACATCAAAGGGAAGGGGTATTATTGGGACTATGATGCGGGATCCGGGTTGAGAAAACCCTAATTAGATCCGCTGTGGACCCACCCAAATAATATGGAAGCTTGATTCAATAAACAGTGGCAGAATTGTAAATAAACTCAAAACTCAACTAGTAATGGCAATTTCGTAATTAACCAAAACTTTATAACTATGGATGAAACAAACAGACCTTAGGATTGCATTGGGACTGAAACTTTAAGTTAAGGATAGTTTTGGAAATGAACAAATAAGAAGGATTGATTGGGAATATTTCTGAAACCAGGGGTTTACTTGTAATTTTGAAGAACTAACCTTCTTCTTCTAACTCACGATAGGCACAGGAGGCGGAAGCCAGATTCGAATGGAAGAGGAGAACTCCTTCAATATAGCTCCAATGGATCTGAAATTTCAGGGGTAGAATCCTAATCCACCGGCCTATTGAATCCACACAACAATACCAAGAACCAGCAACGAGAACTGATGGACAAAGTGTCTGAAACAGTTCCTGGCGGTAAAGGGAGTTGCAGGTTTGATCTTAGATCTGTAGTGCCCAGCAAAGGTATGATTTGGGCTAAGGGCTTGCAGTTTGGGTCGCCTTTAGGGGTTGAGGGTTTTCCAAAGATTTTAGAGAGAGAGGAGGCGGGATGAGTGAGATCGAAGGCTTTTTAATGGGGCTGGATTACCGCCAGAACAGGGGAATATAGAGAAAGGACGAGAAAGCAAAAGGGGAGGAAGAAGAAAGAAAGGGAAGGAGGCAACCTGGGTAGGTTTGAAGAGGGAGAATAAGAGGGGGAAGAGATGGGGAAGACAGCCTAAGAGGAGGGCTGCTCTTGATCGCACAGACAACAAGAGAGAGAAGGGAAGAGAGAGAGAAAGCTTCAAAACTTCTGCCCGTGGGCTTACCAAATCAATTCTTCATTCTATTCCAAACTTCAATTCTTCTAATCTGTAAATAAAAACCTAATACATGTTCTATTTAAAGGTAAAATTTTCCTAAACTAATTGACATAAGTTTAGAAACTACATATTGTATCTATGGAATGAAATCCTTACTCAAAACAGAAATAATAGATAATGAAATCTAATATTGAAACTTCCTAAATATAATATTGAAACTTCCTATTATAATTAATCATCTACCAACTCTTTCCAGACCAAAAAGTTGGTTTGGGTTTGAGCCGGTTCAGGTTTGGCTTGGGTAGCCGAATGGGCTCGTGTCGATCCATCCATGACACTGCTATTGCATCAGACTAACTAATAAGTGGAGAATAAAATAAAGCAACCAGGAACAGTCGTCTCATACCTTTGGGATTCATGAGGAAATTTGAACAGTAGGAGGAGTTTGTTTCTAGTATCGAATCTCCTCCAAAAGGGCTTGGATTGACCTGAAACTGTAGGATTAAATTTCTAACCCACAGGCCTATCGAATCCACCAACAATAGCAAGAATCCGCAAGGAGAATCGATGAAGAAAATTTCTGAAATAGGGGTGGTGGAATTGCAGACTTCAGGAGAAAAATCTGGTTTGATTCTCTCAACTGGGCAAGAGTTACGGTGAGAGATTCAAGGGGTTGCATCACCCTTAGGGGTGGAGGTAACGGCCAAAGTTTCAAGGCAAATCGATGGAACATGAAGAGATATCGATCAAGCTTTATGAGAGACTACAACAATTGCCAAATCAGAGCAACAATAGAATAACAGAAAAGAAGCATATATTTGCAGTAATCGACATCAGATATCAGGTATGATCTTCATACACATTCATCATCTTCATTGAAACACTAGTTATTCTTCTTCTACGAACTCGGATTTCTCCACAAGCCACAAACCTAGAAATGACTCTTAAACTGGCAACCCAGGGAATTGCTCTGATACCATGTGACAAATTAGAAAGAAAAAAGAACAGAAGGGGAGAGAGGTCTAGTGCAATTTGCAAACCAGTCCTATTGCAACTAGGGTTACACGAAAAGATAATAAACTAATACGATAAAACTGAAACTATTAAGATTGATGTGGATAAGATGCACGACTCAGCAGATGAAGAAACCCTCTATCTAACCCTCTATCTAGATAAGAAATGTCTTTAGCACATATGAATGGCTTTGGGTTGACAACTAACATGGCTTTAAACATAACTGAATGGTGAAACAGGATCTATGTAGCCGATCCCACATAGTTGGGAAAAGGATTTGTTGAGCTGAGTTTGCATGACATGTAAGCAAGAAATAAAGACACCATCAACAGAGGAGCTTAAAGAGCCATCTAAGGAAGGAGACTCCCAAAAATCAGAAAACCCATACATTTTTTAGGAGAATCAAAATCATGAGCGCATCTGTTGGGTCTGCCTAGCTACAGAATTAAAATCAACATGATTAAAACAAGAAACAGCAGTAATGAGAAATTTAATGAGGAACACAAAGGAAACATTGGAGTGGAAACCCAGCTAAGCATGGTATCAAAGAAGGCAATTTTTTTTAGCAGTTTTCATGCAAGAGAGTCATATATGCGGCTACATACCTGGATGTGTTCCCATTTATGTCCAAGAATGTATATTAGATATTTCTCTTATAATAGTTGGCTTCATCGCATGATCTTTCCCCACTACATTGTGGCTGTGATGATGAGTATGCTCTTTGGAGACAATCAATGTCATAACTCCCGGTTTTTTGATTTATTAGTTTCTTTTGTGTGGCAGCATCAGACACATTCTATTTATTTCTTGTGCAGCTTTTAATCTACACCATGAGAGTTCTAATGGCAGTACACATTACACAATATATTGTGTTACTGATGCACTACTGTTCAGTTGACAGCAGTTCATGCTAATGGGAACAACAGATAAAAGCCAGTCAGCCAACACTGTTCACGTGATTGAACAATACCAACTGATTGTAGAGGCTGTTTTGAAAACATGCTTTGAGATTCCTTGGACAGCCTTCTATTTCAGTACTTTCTAATTCTATTTGGAGTGCTGTCCAAGCAAGTCTTTAGCTTTTAGTAGTTGCTATTTTAAGTTTTAAAAGTTTTTGTAATGGGGAAGTTTCTATTTTCTTATTTAGTAACTCGTGGCTATTAGCCAAAGGAATCTTAGGAGTTTCTATTTTGTGTTGATAGCCAATAGGGAGTCTATTTACTTTATGTTTTCAGTTAATAGCCTTAGGAAGTTTCTAATTCCATTGTTTTTATTTTATTTGGTTTCTATCTTTGTAAAAGCAGCCCAACATGAAGGTACTGTTCATGAGTATTGTTCACATGAACAGTACCCATTGTCTTTCGGCTGTCTTGTTTGAGTAGTGTATAAATTAGTTTGTAATGGAGTTTGTTCCTCAGATTTGATGAATGAAAAGAAAGCTTGCCATTGCAATGTCAAGTGGGCTTCTTAGGCTGTGGGATTCAGCCAACCTTAGGTGGGACTCCTTGAGGTTTTATTCTTCTTTTCTTTTCTTCTTTTTTTTTTATTTTTTTATTTTTTCCTGGTTTTACTTGTTCATGTGTTGTCTTGCTGCCCAATCCAAGTTCAATAACTCCAGTTCTGACCATCATATCAAGCTCTTTTCTGGTATGATCTTCCCCTCATCAACCCTACATTTGATCATAATTTCAGCCCCATCCAACTAGTGGTTTGACAGATCTAAGCAATGCAAGTTTTCTGGTTATTCCAATATCCTGTGGTCAGGTTGGAATTGCATTGTTTAGTCATTGTTTTTCTTGCTGATTCCTAAGATGTGCACTGCTGAACTTACGGGTCTTGGTTGTGATTCGATCCTCCTGTGGGGTTGGTTCCTAATTTGTTGAGTTGGAGACTGGTCCTACATTAGTTGCATTATATTTTTGACCTAGTTTTAAAAAATTATCGCTTCTTTACAAATACGTTGTAATTCCTTTCTAGCTGTCATACTAGAATTCCATGTTCTTATCTTTTAGCACATTTATTGATAACCAGCACAAGTCCACAAGATCACAATGTCATAAGAACATTGTTCTGGACCATCTAGATAGCCAACCTACAAAATGACCACTACTTGAAAAAGATGCCATTACCTGAAATGTTCTCTCATCAGTTGCCTCTTGACAATATTTGGTTCTATTTTACCCTTGTTTTATAAGTAATTACAAGCTCCCTGTTCTATTTGCAGTCATACTAGATATACTTCAAATTGTTTTGATCGCTGATAATGCAAGATGGAAAATCTGATATAACTTGTGGTGAACCTAAACTGATAATACAAGATGACCAATGGAATGGTGGATTGGCCGTTCAAAATTTGCTTGATTGGATCTGCCGGTAGGTTAGGTGGGACCAAGAAAGTCATCATATTGGATGAACTCTTACGCAATGAGTTTCAGTCCATAAGCTTGCTATATGGCAAAAGACATGTTCTTGATCGTGTTTAGATCTAAAAAGGTTAATATGTTGATGGTTAGAATAACAATTTGGGCTACAGAATTTGACTTGTAGCTAATTTAATCATCTAGGGGTCCCCTACTCATTTATCCAATGGTTGATAGGATAAGAAGTATGAAATTTTATCTGCAATGCAGATGGTCTCTCTTCTTTGAAATTTTCTCTCTTCTTTTTATACAAAATAGTCAGAATATTGTGCATCTCTTTCTTTCTGTGTTGGTGGAAATTTCCATAATGTTAGATTTTGGCTAGTAAAGTTTGTGGAGTTCCGTTGCACCTTGATCTGGAACTCCTCCCATCAGGTTCAAATTGGTTTACTTGTCCTCCTCATCGTCTATCTGAGTAAAATTGGTTTACTTATCCTCATCATCGTCTGAGTAAACGGCCCGTACCAATTTGATACCTTATTGTGTTATTTAAAAACGTTCGAAGAATTATAAAAAGTCTTTAGGAGTGCTGAATTACAAATTGACATGTGATAGCCATACTGTTAAGATAGGTCACCAAAATTGACAGGTGGCATGTCAAGGGGACTCCAACCTATCCAATGGCGTCAACCTGGTAAATAATAAATCCAAGTGGCTGAAAAGTATGGCCTAGGACTTGGTGTTGAATCCTGCTGTCACTGGTGCTTTCCTAGTCCTCCCACTGGTGCTTCCAGTGAAGGTGTGATGGAAGTATTTTCCCTTGTTTAAAACATCCGAGTTCTAATTTCTAATTTCTAATTTCTAATTGCTTCCAGTGAAGGCAGTGAGACTACTAAATGATCAAGGTTTGAATGAGAAGCATGAATTAAAGGATTGGTATATAGTGCAAATGGAGGATCTTAGTATGGCTACTGCAGAAAGTATATGGTGTTTTATGAATATCTATCAGTCCCAATGAATGTATATCAACAATTAAATTAAGCAAGGTGTAGTATGATGATTAAGAGAGAGAGGTTATTCATCTCGGACTATATGACCTATGTGTAAATTCAATGAACTACTTGAGATGGACGATATATGCTAAGTGCTGGAAATTTTTATTGGTATGTGAATTCAGATATGTGTTATGAGGTAGTGTTGAACTAGTTAGAGGAGATGTCTATGCTATAAGGGTGTTGGCTAATGTAAAGTTGGAAGTTGCTGGAAGCTATGTGCAAGTGTATAGTTATGAATTTTGGTGGTTGTATTAGGTGCATAGTTTAATATCTCGAGTCTCGAAGTTGTCTCAACTTTGAAACAAACCGAGATTTCCGAGATCTCGGCGAGAACCTGCCGAAACTGTAGTAAGGGAAAAAATAGGTGTTTTGACATTTTTAAGGCCATTTTAAGGCTTTATACTTCAAAGAAATACTATTTTAACATATATAAACACATTTAAAACATAAAATTGTAAAACTAATCGCTCATTGTGGGAAAATCATACATTCATAAATCATAATTCCATACAATGACACAAATACTCGAAGTGTCACAGTCTCAAATACTCAAAATCAAATAATTCCATGTTGTGTGAAGAGTTGCCTGAAGGCCCTAAACCCTCATGAAAATGGAAGAAATGGAGAAAGAGTGAACAAGAGAGAGCAAATGAAGAAGAAAAGAGGCAAAGAACAATTCTCGGTCAAAATTTTGACCAAGATTTGGTCTTCATATAAATTATTGAACCAGTTTGGTTCGATACAGGTCGAGACTGGTTTAAACCAGTCGAGACAGGGTGAAGAACTGGTCAAGACCAGTATCGACCCTTTGTCTCATCTCGAGCCACTCGCGATCTTTGAAAATTCTGAGATCTCGCAGAGATCTTGCCAAGATTTTAAACTATGATTAGGTATTAAAGCATGAAAAATCTGTAAGAGAATGGGGAAACAAGATGATTACAAAGACTTGAACTGCTATAAGATGTCATGGACTGATAAGGAATGCAATAAAAAGAGTGAGCAGAACGAAATGAATAGATTTGACTGAAATGAATAGAACTAAAGGGAATGGTTTGAGCATAACTGAAATAATAAGAATTGATATACCAATAATTACACTAAAATGCAAAATCGTGACTGAACCGAATGGACGCACCTATTGTGGTGGTAGGTAACAGTTGAAGTTTAAGAGCTGATTCTTTTTTTTAAAGTATGAGCTAGGAATGAAAATACTATACTGATTTCAGGAAAGGGTGGATGATTGAGGTATTTTCGAGTATCTAATCATTTCGTGGACTTCAGTAAGATTTCAAGCATGATCAAATTTCTTCGTCCTCAAAATTTATTTAAGGGGGGAGGATTGTAACACTCACCTTTGACAATTGATTCAGGAGATTTGGGATGATAAGGGTATTTTGGTCAATTATCATCAAGGCATAAAAAGGTAAATAAATTCTATTTAGGTTGGTTAATAATTTATGCTTATAAAACATGAAAATTATGATTAGGTTGGTTGTATTAGCATGTGGTTAAGTGTTGTGAGTTGTGACTAATTAATTATTTTTGAAAATATATTATATCTTGCTTATTGCTAATATTGAATATGTAATTAATCTTTGTTGTTTCTTGCGGGCATTGAAGAACCACTTCAAGAGTCCCTTAGAAGTAAGGTGGGGTGCCCCTTGAGAAAGCTAGCGGTCACATACCTTGGGTTACCTTTGATATCAACCAGGTTATCGGCTCATCGTTGTACTCCAATTCTTGACAAACTCAGGAAAAAACTTCATCTATGGAAAGCAAAGTTTTTATCTTATGTGGGTCGGCTGGAGTTGGTGAAAGTGGTTATGCAGAGTTCCTACTTGTACTGGACCAGGATCTTTGGTTTTCCTACATTAGTTATCCAAAAGATTGAAAGTCTGATGAGTGCTTTCTTATGGAAAGGGGTGGACAACAACAAGTTTCTCCATTCCATTAGTTGCAACAAGGTTTGCTTACCTAAAGATGAAGGTAGCTTAGGCCTCCGGAGAATCAAAGAGGTCAATAAGGCATGCATCATGAAACTTGTGTGGCAAGTGGCTGAAAAAAAGAAGAGTATTTGGATTAACTGGATTCAAAGTAAATATCTAAGAAGAGACTCTATCTGGATAGTAGAGAAATTCCATAACTCTTCTTGGGTTTAGAGGACCATCCTTCTGCTTAGTTTGCCCTCCCTTACATCAAATCCAACATTGATGATGGTGCTTTGACCTTGCTTTGGTTGGACAACTGGCATCCCCATGGGGTTTTGATCAAGGCTTATGGGGATAAAATCCAATTGGAATTTGGGAGAGACAAATTTGCGCCAGTTTCTTCCATATTGACAAATGGCGTATTGTCTTTAGGCAAGGTTCAAAATCTCGGAACTCGAGGGTGTCTCGACCCTGAGAAAATTGAGATTACCGAGATAAAAAATGAGATTACTGAGATCTCGACATGCCGTTTCGACAGTTTTTTTTAAAGTTTTTTATTTTTATTTTTATTTTTATGTTTTAAGGCCATTTTAAGGCTAAATATTATAGAAAAATACTAATTTAACATATATAAACACATTTAAAGCATAAAAAGTAATCCCATTGTCAGAAAATCATACATTCATAAATCATAAATCCCACAGAATGACGTAACTCACAAGTGCTCATTATCTGAAAGACTTAAATACACAAAATGAAATAATACTTTCCCATCAGTCCATCCCAATGTCTACTCATATGTAGAGTGGCGTGTAGGTTCTATCTGGTCAGATTGACTTTGCTGAAGAAAATATATCTCGGTCTGATAAACAAAGTCCTGCCACGACATCCTGTTGCTATAAAAGGTCTAGTAGTTTTCCACATATTTGTTATATACAATATCCGGGAAGTTTCTAAAGATACCTAACCTTGGATACAATTCAGTATAATATGGAGTAAAGTGAGTGCACACTAGGTAGTGGGGGGCCGTGGTTCTCTGGAAATTTGGGACTGAAAAGAAACTGTCCACAAAGTTGGAGCCAGTCTGTGAAGTTGCATTACTAGCATCAGCGGAATAATCATGTGCACTTCCCATCATACGGTCATTATCACCAGAATAAGAACCGTACGTTGAAGTGGTGCCAAATCCATGAGCATTCCACTGCCCCTGCTCCTGTCCACTGCTATCCTCAATGCTCAGTCCTCCAAAGCTTGTGGACATGCTATCAATTTCAACATTAAGCATAATATCAGTATCAGGAACGATCTCAATGAAGTGATCGTCGTCTTCTTTCACTGGTTGCAAAGGGCGTTCCCGTTGACAAGACCTACGTGTATACCTAGTCGTAGGACGTGATGAAGATGCGCGCCCACCATGGTCTGGATCCTCTGTAGCATGTGTATACTGACTCTCGCTGGTCCATCTAATAATGGGTACAGTCCGTCTAAGATCACCACCACTACCACCACCATCACCACCACCACCACCACCACCACCACCACCACCACCCTCATCACCACCACCACCACCCTCATCACCACCACCATCTCCTTTACCTTTACCCTCATCCAAGGACAAAAACCGCTCGAGATTAGAACCCATCTGAGCAGCCACAGTGGGGTCAGGCATCCCACCAGGCACATCCATCACTGGCACTGCTCTGTCTCACACCCATTCCACATAGGGATCCTCATCTGAAGATAGCTGGAAGACGTCGGCTAGCTTTATCAGATCTTGCTCATTTTTTTATTCATACTTCAAGCACTGTACCCTCAGTCTCATGTTGTAATGGGCGTACACCAAGTCATTTAGCCATTGAGAGCCCAATCTATTCCGCCTTTTTGAATGGATAAGGGAGATGGTACTCCATTTTCGCTCACACCCAGATGCGGAACATGTCTGAGATAGGACTCTGATTGCTATTCTCTTCAACTAGGCTGCATGCTCACCATACAACAATCGCTACTTAGCTGCACAAGAAGAAGAACACATTTTAATACACATATTAAATAAGTTATTATGGAAATTTCAATTTCCATAATTTCATATCAGGATCGGTCTTATCTCGTCTAGCCACTGTGGCGGGAGTTCCAAAACTCCCAAGAGCATCTCTGAACGTTTTAATCTACACCTATTTGAAAATTTATAACCATTAGACATTGTAATATATGGATATTCAAATAATTCAGCACTTAAACCATATAATTCACCTCTAGGTTAACAAGTGCTTGTACAGTATAATCTGGCACCAATTTTGCCACAACATCTTTTACCGCACCGATAAGATCAGAATTGAGCCCAAGCACATGTGAATATTGATACTTGGGGTTCAAATAGTATGCTGTAAAATATGAGTCGCCAGATTAGAATCTAGTATTAAGTGAAACTAAATTAAAGACATTATTAAATATACTCACCAGCCTTATACAATGGGTGCATCAGCTGACTCTCACATCGATCTTTGATAATCTTAAAAAAACTTTTGTTTCCACGTGGAAGCACAACTTTTTTACGGTCCTTCAATATATCCATAGCAACATATAAATGTGGCATGGTGGGCTGGAATGCTGTATCCACTAATCTCAGCACCTTCACCACTGACTCCAGAATTCTGACTACATCCTTCAGTGTTCTCAGATGCTAACATTGATCTGAGGCCTACCGTCTTTTCCTCAAAGCTCTTCAGTGCTATGTAGTTGGGAGCAAATTTGGTAATGCCGGGTTTGACCAAGTCCCCTCCACATCTCTCTCTCAGCTAGTTTAAAGAATAGCCATGGTTGTATACAAATATTGTCACCTAGTGTGCTTGTTCAACCGCTAGCTTTACTTTCTGGATCTTGTCCATGTTCTTTAACATCAAGTCAATGCAATGGGCAGCACATGCAGTCCAAAAGAGATTGTAGTTCATATTAACCATCATCATCTCTCTTGCCTTCTTGTAGTTGCTGCTATTGTCTGTCACAATTTGCACCACATTTATGGCGCCCAACTTCATCCACCACTATCTGCAGTAATCCATAAATGTAGTTAATATCTTTTGTGACAACATATGCATCCACAGACTTCAAGAATGATGTCTTCCCATCACCATAGGCCATGAAGTTAATGATGGATTTTCTAGTGGGAAGTAATTGCATCAAACATGCGCTGATAGTATGGGCCACCACTGGCATTTGCTGGGATACTATTAAAGATGGACCACCTAGCAAAGACATCCCCAACAAATTCTTTTGTACCCTTCCAGTTCCACATACTCTTTAGTCTCTTCTGCTTGGTGCCAACCTTCCTAAAAACTGCTGGATCTTGTTGTAGAATCTCAACATAATCCTCATCCCTAGTAGGTTGTGCTTGGGGTTATGCTCTAGTACGTTGTGATCTTTTAAACATAGAAGCCAACCCCCCTTACTTCGTGTTTGTGGTTGAGGCTGCTGAAATGATCCACTGCCACTTGCCCCTAAGGTTGTTTGCCTCAACCTATCCTGGTCCGTCGCAAGGGTGACTTTACTAGCCATTGTAGCTCGTCTCACATCTCTAGCCTCTTGCTCAGTCATGTGGTATTTATACTATCATCATCTGGAGAATCATCATCCAAACCATGCACCGTGTCTCGAACTGTATCCTCAAATTGCATTTTACTTTTTTCTTTCTTAGCCCTTCTCTGCTGTCCTCCCTTTATCTGTGCAGCTACGGCCCTGGTAATCTCCACAGGAACTATAGCACAATTCGCCACATCTATAGAAGTCCCACTCAAGTGTTGCTTAAGTCTGGTAATCCCACCAGACATAAGCTTCTTCCCACAGAATTCGCATTGGGTCTTCTTTCTACCACCGTCAATGCAGTACAATACTGCCGAGCCAAATCAGGACAACCAACATCACCACCTCCCTTACGAGAACCCGAAGCAACCATTATATTTAGAACGAGGCACTGCTACCATAGTTCGAAATCTCGGTTCTCGAGGGTGTCTCGACCCTTGAGAAAACCGAGATTACCGAGATCTCGGCGAAAACCTACCGAAACTCCCAGAGGGTAAAAATGGGAGTTTCGACAGGTTTTTTTTATGGTTTAAGCCATTTTTTGCTATTTTAAGTCCATTTTAGAGCCATTTTAAGGCTATATATTGCAGGAAAATACTTATTCAACATATATAAACACATTTGAAGCATAAAAAAGAATCTCATTATCGAAAAATCATACATTCATAAATCATAAATCCCACAAAATAACATAATTTACAAGTACCCATTATATGAAAGACTTAAATACTCAAAATGAAATAATACATTCCCATTAGTCTATCTCAATGTCTAATCATATGTAGAGTGGCGTGCAGGTTCCATCTGATCAGATTGACTTTGTTGAAATATATCTCGGTCTGATTAACAAAATCCTGCCACGACATCCTTCGGCTATAGAAGGTCTGGTAGTCTTCCACATATTTCTCATACATATGATCTGGGAAGTTTCTAAAAATACCCAACCTTGGATACGATTCACTATAATGTGGAGTAAAGTGAGCATATATTGGTTGGTGTGGGGGCGTGGTTCTTTGCAAATTTGGGACTGAAAAGAGACTGTCCACAAAGTTTGAGCCAGTCTGTGATGTAGCATTACTAGTATCAGCGGAATAATCATATGCACTTCCCATCATGCGGTCATCATCACCGGAATAAGAACCGTACGCCGAAGTGGTGCCAAATCCATGAGCACTCCACTGCCCCTGCTCCTGTCTACTGCTACCCTCAATGCTCAGTCCTCCAAAACTTGTAGACATGCTATCAATTTCAACATCAGGCATAATATCAGGATCTGGAACGATGTCAAAGAAACGATCCTCTTATTTTTCCACTGGTTGCGAAGGGCGTTCCCGTTGACGAGACCTATCACCTACGTGTATACACAGTCATAGGCCGTGATGAAGATGCGCGTCCACCATGATCTGGATCCTGTGTAGTGTGTGTATACTGACTCTCACCGGTCCATCTAATAATGGGTACAGTCGGTCTAGGATCACCACCACTACCCTCATCACTACCACCCTCATCACCACCACCACTACCATCATCACCACTACTATCAGAAGTTGACCAGCCAGATTGTTCCATTATATCATCATCGCATTCTGAGTCACTACCAGTACCAGCTGGGGGTCAAACGGTCTAGGCGACTGTGCGTGTACACGACCCTCATCCGATGACATAAACCGCTCGAGTTAGAACCCATCTGAGCAGACACAGTGGGGTCGGGCATCCCACTAGGCTCATCCATCACTGGAACTGCTGTCTCTCACCTATTCCACATAGGGATCCTCTTCATCTGAAGATAGTTGGAAGACGTCGGCTAGCTCGATCAGCTCTTGTTCATTTCTTTGTTCAAATTTCAAGCATTGTACCCTCAGTCTCATGTTGTAATGGGCGTAGACCAAGTCATTTAGCCGTAGAGAGCCCAATTTATTCTGCCTCTTTGAATGGATAAGGGAGAAAGTATTCCAATTTCGCTCACACCCAGAGGCGGAACATGTCTGAGATAGGACTTTGATTGCAATTCTCCTCAACTCAGTTGCATTCTTGCCATACAACAACCACCACTCAGCTGCATAAGATGAAGAACACATTTTAATACACATATTAAATAAGATATGTTACTTGAAAATTTCAATTTCCATAATTTCATACCAGGATCGGTCTTATCTCGTCCAGCCACTGCAGTGGGAGTTCCAAAACTCCCAAGAGCATCTCTGAACGTTTTCATCTACACCCATTTCAAAATTTATAACCATTAGCCATTGTAATATGTGAATATTCAAATAATTCAGCACTTAAACCATACAACTCACCTCCGGTTGACCGATTAGCTTGTACGGGATAATCTGACACCAATTTTGCCACAACATCTTTTACCGCACCGATAAGGTCAGAATTGAGCCCAAGCACATGTGAATATTGGTACTTGGGGGGGTTCAAATAGTATGCTGCAAAATATGAGTCGCTAGATTAAAATAGAGTACTAACTATTAAGTTGAACTAAATTAAAGACATTATTAAATATACTCTCCAGTCTTATGCAATGGGTGCATCAGCTGACTCTCCCATCGATCTTTGATAATCTTCACAAAATGTTTGTTTCCACGTGGAAGCACAGTTTTTATACGATCCTTCAACATATCCATGACAACATATAAATGTGGCATGGTGGGCTGGAATGCTGTATCCACTAATCCCAGCACCTTCACTATTGGCTCCAGAATTTTGACTACATCCTTCAGTGTTCTCCAAAATTCCTCTGAAGCTATAGTAGTCTGTGCTTGAACCCCTCCAGGAGAGCTGGACTCCCTCCACCCAAACCAGTCCTCAGAAGCAAACATCGATCTGAGGCCTACCATCTTTGCCTGAAAGCTCTTTAGGGCTATGTAGTTGGTAGCAAATCTAGTAATGCCGGGTCTTACCAAGTCCCCTCCACATTTCTCCCTCAGCAAGTTTAAAGAATAGCTATGGTTGTATACAAATGTTGTCACCTGGCGTGCTTGTTCCCACAAAATTTGCATTGAGTCTTCTTTCTATCACCGTCAATGGCGGTACAATACTGCCAAGCCATGTCAGTACGACCAGCATCACTACCTCCCTCACGAGAACCCGAAGCAGCAATATTTAGAACGAGACACTGTTACATAAGATGATAAATAGAGAAATTTAAATCAATAGATTTACATTAATAAAACTTAAAATTGAAGAGCATAAAAGCATCAAATATGCGAATACAACTCAAAATACATTGAAATTACTTTTCAAAATTTTAAAACTATGTTACAAGAAAACAGAATATTTTTCCTAATTTTCCATAATTATTTAGATATTATTAATAATTTTGGATATTAAATAAAAATAATTTATTTTTTGAAAAATATAATCCGACAACATGAAACCGTAGATTGGTCAATGATGTTCAACATATATTATTTTGAACACCAATAGATAAGTATTAATATTTTTTTTATTAATTTTTTATTTCTGGAAAATAGGATTTATTAATAAGAAATTCATAAAAATAAAAATATGTATAGAAAAAAAAAACTGAAACCGTGACCTCATAGATCGGCCAACGATGTTCAACATATATTATTTTGAACACCAGTGGATAAGTATTAATATGTTTTTATTAATTTTTTATTGCTGGAAAATAGGATTTATTAATAAAAAATTCATAAAAATAAAAATATATACAGAAAAAAAAAACTGAAACCGTGACAGCGTAGATCGGCCAACGATGTTCAACAATATTATTTTGAACACCAGTAGATAAGTATTAATATTTTTTTTATTAATTTTTTATTGCTGGAAAATAAGATTTATTAATAAAAAATTCATAAAAATAAAAATATGTACAAAGAAAAAAAAAACTGAAACCGTGACCGCATAGATCGGCCAACGGTGTTCAACATATATTATTTTGAAAGTAAACTGATTAATATTTAAGAAATGTATTTTTTAATTTTTTTAAACAAAAAATAAAAAATATATATATATATATATACAGAAAAAAAAAATGAAACCGTGGCCGCGTAGATCGGCAACGGTGTTCATATATAATATTTTCAATACCATCTAATTAATATTTATCATATTTTTTTTAATTTTTAATTGCTGGAAAATATATTTTTTTAACAGAAAATCAAAATAAAAAAATATATATGCAAGAAAATAATTTCGAAAGGATAAGGTTGTAGATTGGCCTAATGACTCTCACATATATAAATTTCATGATGAACCAACATGTATTGAACATATTCATGTAAAAAAGTAAGTTTTAAGGGAAAAAATCATACCTCAAATCTTAGATTTGCAAAGAATATGTCAAAATGAGCCTCCAACAACACTTTGATGGAGAGATTTGCAAAGAACAGAGGTTTTCGAACCTTAGATGCAAGGTTGGAGAAGAAGGAATGGAGGAGGAGAAGAAAACAGAAGGTTTAGAGAAGGAAAATGAGTCTCGGTCGAGATCTCGACTGAGACTCTTATATAAAGCCTTGGACCAGTTCGAAACTGGTCGAGACCAGTCGAAAACCAGTCGAGAACTGGTCGAGACTGGTCGAGACCCAGTTTCGACCAGTGATCTCCTGTCGAGACCACCTTCTCGGTCGAGTTTTAAAACCATGACTGCTACATAAGATGATAAATTGAGAAACTTAAATCAATAGGTTTACTATAATAAAACTTAAAATGGAAGAACATGAAAGCATCAAATATGCGAATACAACTCAAAAAATATTGAAATTACTTTTCAAAATTTTAAACCTATTTTATAAGAAAACAGAATGTTTTTCCTAATTTTCCCTAATTTTATAGAATTATTTAGATATTATTATTAATTTTGGATATTACATAAATATAATTATTTTTTCCAAAAATATAATCCGACAACATGGAATTGTAGATTGCCCAATGATGTTCAACATATATTATTTTGAACACCAACAAATAAGTATTAATATTTTTTTATTAATTTTTTATTGCTGGAAAATAGGATTTATTAATCAGAAATTCAAAAAAATAAAAATATTTACAGAAAAAAAAAACTGAAACCGTGACCGCGTAGATCGGCCAACGGTGTTCAACATATATTATTTTGAAAGTTAACCGATTAATATTTAAGAAGTGTATTTTCATTTTTTTAAATATATATATATATATACAGAAAAAAAAAATGAAACCGTGGCCGCGTAGATCGGCCAACGGTATTCATCATATATTATTTTAAACACCATCTAATTAATATTTATCATATTTTTTTATTTTTTAATTGCTGGAAAATGGATTTTTTTAAACATAAAATCAAAATAATAAATATATATGCAAGAAAATAATTTAGAAATGGTGAGGTTGTAAATCGGGCTCAAGACTCTCACATATATAAATTTCATGATGATCCAACATGTATTGAACATTTTCATGTAAAAAAGTAAGTTTTAGGAAAAAAAAAAGCCATACCTCAACTATTTGGTGGAGAGATTTGGTGAAATGGAGCCTCTAACAACACTTTGGTGGCGAGATTTAGAAAGAACAACTCAAAATCGAACCCTAGAAGAAATTTGGAGAAGAAATAGTGGAGGAAAGTAAGAAAAGAGAGGAAAGAAGTGGGAAAAATGGGTCTCGGTCGAGATTTCGACCGAGATACCCCTTTAAAAGTTAAACCAGTTCAAAATTGGTTCAAAAAACTCGAGACCAGTCGAAACTGTTCTAGGTTTTTTGAAACCAGTTCGAAACTGGTCGAAACTAGTCGAAACTGGTCAAGATCCAGTCGAGAATTGGCGGAGACCCAGTTTCGACCCAGTCGAGATAGCCGAGAAAACCGAGATCTTGACCTAGTTTTCGAACCATGTCTCTAGGCAGGGCTTCTTCTCAGAGGTTGATACAGGCTTGGGAAGCCCTTCCCTATGTTAGTAGAAGACCCATTGGGAGTGGTGACATAATTGGTTGGTCTGCTTCCTCCAGTGGTATGTTTTCTGCATCCTCTGCTTGGGAGATTGTTAGAGCTCGATGCCCCAAAGTTGTCTAGTTTGATGTTGTTTGGTTCAAAGGATATTCTCCTCGACACTGCTTCATTTTGTGGAGAGCTCTAATCGAGTCCCTCCCTATTGAATCACTGTTATGCAATTGGGGAACTATCCCAAGTGCTAAATGTGGTATGTACTGGGCATTAAATGAAGATCTTTTTTTAGACGAATGAATATATATATTAACAAAGCCCCGGAAGCAGGAGAGACAGACCTGGGTATCCAGAGGATAGAGCCAGGCTCCTTACAATAAGAGGATAAAGCCTAGGGCCAAACAAAAGGCACTAAGGACCCAACAAACAAAACAGGGCAACCACCTCATCTGGACTCAAGGTTCCAAGATGAAAGAATGAATCTATTTATCTCAGTATTCGAGATAGGGGGGGATAGGGGCATCATCGTTCCACGCACATCGAAGGTAATGACTTCCCAAATTTAATTGAGAGATCTCGCCTTAGCTGCCCACATCCTCATGTTCCTCTCAAATCAGATATGGTACACTGTCACTGTGAAGGCGGTCTTGACAGTAATATTGCCAATAGACTTCCTTTTGAATTTTTTTGCTATCCACCTTTATTCTTGATCAAAGGCTCAGATTCTTCTGAAACAAGGCTAGCACTTTTTGAGAATCTTTCCCCAAACTCTTTTAGAGAAGGAACAATCAAAGAACAAGTGATTAACATCCTCTACGCTGGCCCAACACAAACCGCATGTAGCACTATGAGTGATCCCTCGATTGCAAAGAAGGGATCCAGTCGGGAGAGAATTGTTCAAGGCTTTCCAGAGAGTGAAACTGTGACGGGGAGAGTGCCCTTTGAACCACACCAAATCAGACCAAGCAACTTTGGGACTTCGAGATCTAATAAGGTTCCTGGCTGATGAAACTGAAAAAACGCCATTATAGAAAGGAGTCCAGCAGATGACATTGCCACTGCACTAGGCCTGCGCATGATTGTATTGAGGGCATCCCAAGCCTGCATCAGCCTTTGAGAGGAAGCCCGTCCAGGAGACCAGACCGCATCTACTAAAATATACGATACAGTAGCGAACATATCTCTTCTATAGTCAAGTTTGATGCTATCACCTAAAGCCTAGACAAAGACACCTTGGGGGTGCCAGTTATCAAGCCATAAGAGAGTAGAAGTGCCAAATCGATGAGGGACTTGATGTGGGGTAGAGCAAGCTATCTATGCAATAAGGTAGTCCTCCAGACCCAAGGACAATCAGGGCATACTAAAACCGACCAAATAGAATCTCTTTTAAGATATTTACTGTAGATCCACTCAATCCATATGCTCTGTTTTTTCTTTGCCAAAGGCCCACAAGCTTCAAGATACATGCCTTATTGACTTCTTTAATTCTCCGAATGCCTAATCCCCCTTCCTCCTTTAGTAAACATACCTTAGCCCATCCAATAGAATGAAAAAACTTGTTATCATCCACGCCTTTCCATAAGAAGGCACTCATTAGGCTTTTAATCTTTTGGATGATAGCACACGGGTGACCAAAGATCCCAGTCCAATACAAGTAGGAGTTCTGCATGACCACTCTAACCAGCTCCAATCTCCTTGCATAAGAAAGAAATTTGGCTTTCCAAAGTTGAAGCTTTTTCGGCAATCTGTCAAGAATTGGGGTGCAATGGTGGAGAGAAAGCCTAGCTGAAATCAAAGGCAGCCCAAGGTATGTAACTGGCAGCGTGCCCAAGGGAAAGTCCACAACGTTTTTCAAGGTCTCTCGAAGAGGATCTTCAATGCCTGCAAGGAACAAGAGAGACTTGTGCTTGTTGATAGATAGACCTGACATAGAACTAAAGGACAGAAGCACATTAGCAATGGTCTCAAAGGACTTCACATTTCCTTTAGAGAAAATCAATAATGTCATCTGCGAACGCCAAGTGAGTCAGATTGATAGCCTTACACTTCGGGAAATGGTCAATGTACTTCTGCTGAGCCCTCAAGTGATTATATCTTGATAAACCTTCCTAGGCAATAGTAAATAGAAAGGGGGACAAAGGGCATCCTTGCCTAATACCTTGTCGGACATTGAAAAATCCCACAGGACTTCCATTGACTAAGACCAAGAGCTTAGGCGAGGATATACAATACCAAATCCAGTGGTGGAATGTGCTAGAAAAGTTCATCTTAGCCATGGCTTCCATGAGATATTCCCATCTGACATGATCATATTTATGTAGATCAATCTTAAAGATAGCAGCAGGAGAATGGTTCTTTCTATCAAAACCCTAGGCGAGGTCATTACAGATCATGATATTATCCATAATGTTACGACCATGGATGAAGGCCAATTGACTGAGACTAACAAGATCACCAACCACCTCTTTCAATCTGAGAGTAAGGCTTTTGGCAATGATCTTGTATATAGTATTACATAAGGAGATGGGTTTGAAGTCGCCAATGGAGCAAGCACCCTCCTTCTTTGGAATAAGACACAAGAAGGTTTGATTGATTTCTTTAACTTGAGCCGGGTTGGACAAATAGCTGTGGACCGCCAATAGGAGATTGACCTTAATTATATCTCAAGAAGCCAGAAAGAACTCCATACTAAAACCATTTGGCCCAGGGGTGCTGCACCGGGTGAAAAAGTAAGGTGTTATAAGTGTATGGAAACGGGACATCGTTCTTTCGAGTGTCCTCGCCGGAGATTCGACGCACAAGCTCATTTTGTTGAGCCGATAGAAGGAGAGGATGATTTGGTTGATATAGAGGGAGATTCGGTCAATGATGACGATGGTGGTGATGAACACGAAGAGGGAGAATTGGAAGTCGACGAGGGCGAATCGTTGCGGATTCGGAGAGCTGTGTACTGTGTACACTCCTAAAGTCAAGACTTACATCACGATATCTCTTTCTTCCTCATTCTGATTTTGGTTTTCTTATCACGGATGTTGGTTCGCGCTTTATGGCATTTCCACGATCAAACTAATCCAATCCCGCAAAGGATTGTTCATGGAACTACTATCGAGATTCTTCGGACCATATTTCCTAGTATCTTCCCGATGTTCATTGCTATACCATCATTTGCTCTGTTATACTCAATGGACGAGGTAGTAGTAGATCCAGCCATTACTATCAAAGCTATTGGACATCAATGGTATCGGAGTGCGCCTTTTCACGAGGGTAATTTAAGTGTAACAAAATGTACCGGTGGTTCGCGGAGCATCTGGCTTACCAGTAATCTCCCATTCCCGTCGTCGAGAGACTATAATAACTATAACATGCCAGAAACGGGGAGTTGAGGTGGTTAGACCTATACCCCGAAATGCTCCCAGCATAGGAGCCTATGGTTCCATTCTTGTTGTTGCTGGAGGGAGTTGCAGTCTTCTTGGTGTGGAGCCTATGCTCCTTACCCTTATTTTTATGTAAAGGATCTAGTAGGTCGGGTAGCTTCTGCTATTTTTATTCCATTTGGATTTTTTATGCTCTTAATGTTTTGGGGCATCCCGACAGACCTGCACGAATGGTGTAATGACTGCCCCGCTGTCTCCGACATGGACCCGGTGAAATTGAATTCTCTGTGAAGATGCGGAGTACCAACGGCGTTTTAGAATAGCTCCCCAACAAGGCGACCGGAGGGGGGCTACCTTTCGCCCCTATTTGAGTAAGCTGATCTATGATATGCCATTCACCAGCGGATTCATGGGCAGGAACCAGCGGGGCCCTATCCAACACTTGACCAGTACCAACGAAGCGGCAACGACCTTTAAAGGCACCTGACGGTTTTGTCTCGCAAGCAACTTCACTAAGGCACTTCCCTTTTCTTTCAGCTACTTCGTCAATGGAATTAGCGGCTGGCTGCCGAAAGAGTCAATTGTTAGAGCGGGCGATACAGAAACCACAGAAAGAGAGAGAGGCGGGGGCCTAAGTCATGCACGGTAGAATGACTAAGAGAAGAGGAGCAGCGGCACGAGGGAGCTCGCTGCTGTTGCGATTCTCGTCATTCGACAGGAGAGACCGAGAACTTCAAGGACTTGCATGTTAAAGATCCAACCAACAGTGCTCTTCGCATGGGTACTCGAGAGCATGAGGAGACTCATGGGCTTGGCCACACTTTGCATACATGTTGATGAGGCATCTCAAGCCATGAAAGACTCTTTCTCAAGGCAGAAAAGCCTGATATCTGTAGACCATTTCAAAGCCATGAAAGGCTCCTTCTCAAGGCCGAAAGGTTTGATCTCAGTACCATGTTTTAGGTTCTCGTTGCGGAAGATCTTGGAACGTGCCCGTCGTGTGGATGCGCATACAAATAGGGTCAGTCACTATTCGACCGTGCGGAGAGTGGATTGTTCAGAAGCAAAAAAAAAAAGCAATGGTCACCCTCCCTACCTTCACTCTTGCAGCCCAAGGGGCTTCGTTAAATCATCAACTTATCTAGCCCAGGGTGGTCGTAGATCAGCTTTCTTTGGCTCTACTAAGACTCCTACTTTAGTTTTCCTTCCGCCAATACTGTTTGATGCTCCCTGTTCTAGCTGCCTTCGTCTGCTACCTATTTAGTGGAATACCTCTGTCTTGTGATACCTATCCGGGCACGGCTTACGGTACCCATGCTTTTGTTGATTAGCTCGATCCAGCAGTCCTCGATTGTCGATCCAGTTCACCAAATTTCTCTTTCCTTCATGATCAACAAAGTAGAGATCCTAGTGGGCAAAGAAGCGGGTGGTACTATGACTATCTCCCATCTATCTGGATTGTCTTGATCTTCCTTTTCTCTATAGTAGTAGTGTTGGTCCCTCTCTTTTAGTAGTGGCTAGCAGTGGTGGAAAATCTCTCTCTTCCTGGGGGGGATAGATCATTGCCATCTTCATCCCGAAACCCCCATCACCTATACTCATAAAAAGCCTGTCCCCGCGCCTTTGCCCTTGAAGAATAATAATAGGCTTTTTTGGCCTTTGCCGGCATTTCTTTTTTATATTCTTCCTTTCCTTTCTCTTGTGGAACAAACATAGCTGGAGCATACAAAATTGGTATTTCATATAGTATATAACGAAGGAGGGGAGGGATTTCAATCTCGATCTTCGTATTTAGTTGGCCCTTCTTTATCGGATCAAGAGCTTTTTCAAAGCCTTTTGTCCTAATCTGCCGGTCTTAGTTGAGACTATTCAATCTTAGCTTCAACCTCTGTGTACTTGCCTCTTTCGATTGATTCTTTGTATGGATGGATGCGTCTCTTTGGGTTGGAGCGCTGGCTTAAAGCTTTAGGTCTACCTTCAACTAGAAAGAGTATGGCCTCTGCCTTATGTTCATCCGATACGGAGACATATGCGTCGGATTTAGAGGATAAAACTTGTTGGAGGCACATCAGGTGCTTCGGCCATCGCAGTGAAAATCTGAGTAATCATTGCCCCTACTCAAGTAAGGCGCGCGAAGATGTTGCGCGTTAGCACGCGCATCTGTCTTCTTGCTAGGTGGGAAATTTGAGCTTTGATAGATTTCACTGCCATAAGAATCTCAACTTTGGAAGGGAGGTCAGCCATTCTATTACATTGCTCTTGGGATAGGGAAGAGCCAACTAAATCCAAAGTAATACGCTCAAGAGGGGGAAGAGACGGCGGGCCATACAGATATTCATCATCTGCTTTTTGAGTGTCTCATCTCCAAAAGGATTTGGATGAAAATCCTTAGGAAGTGCTGGCTATGTTATAAAAGAATCTGTCCTTTTGAACAAGAATGGAGGTGGATCGCCAAGAAATTTAAAGGAAAAGATATATGTGACACTATTGTTAAACTGGCTTTCTCGGTGACAGTGTACCACATATGGTTTGAAAGAAATATGCGCATGTGGATGGCTAAATCAAGAACCTTTGATCAAATTTGGAAAGCCATCATATTTGATGTGCGAGGTTTGACTATGCCTGTTATTCCTCCACCTTAGGATTCCGTGAGGTATAGATTTATCCTATCCTCCTGGGATCTGAACCCTGGTTGAGGTGGGTTGGCCATTCCCCCCCCCGCCCCCCCCAAATTCCTCCCTCGTTGTTCTCTTGTACTTTGGGCGTGGTCTTTGTGTTGTAAGGAGTTTGGCTTTATCTCTTTGATACCTAGATTTGTTGCCCTTTTTTCTGGGGTGTTGTCAATATAATTATTCATTCATAAAAAAAAAAATGTTGAATATTTATATAAATTAGGTATTTGATTTATCTAATCTATAAGCATAGTCAACTTCTAGATTAGTGGTTCTTTTTAGAACCTTAAGGTTGTGATGCCAAATGGTCTAAAGTTCAAGTCTCAAGGGAGACAAAGGTTTGGATTTTCATTTATAATATATTTAAGTATGGGGCCTACAAGAGGTGACTGTCAGATTCATTTTAAGATTCATATTATATTGGAATGGCATATGGTAAATGTAGGATTTTGTAGAGGGCATTATTATAAGATTCATATTATAATAAAAGGGTACCAAACTTTATATAAAGTGACTTAATGCATGTGTTTAAAGAGGAATAATTGAGGGGTAATGGTGGCATTTCATTTATTTAGGAATCCTTATGGGTATGGGCTAAGCACCCATGCATTGGGTGAGGTGTTGAGGTATTGATGCCACCCATGCATTGGGTGAGGTGTTGGGGTATTGATGCCATTTCAACAAATGAGGATTATTTGGGAATGTGATGTGAAAAATATAAATTAACAAATAGGATTTCATTTCAAACCTTTACCAAGTTGCTGAAAACGTATTTGGAGAAGAAGGCATTTGTTTTTGGTTTTGTTTAGAAGAAAATAATTATTCCTTGAGAGATTTTTATGTGCAAGATTAGTTGTTGGGTTGTTTTGGGGGAAGAAACTCAGAGATTAGGAAGTTTTTAAACTGAATTTTGAGTGTGGGATGATTCACATTGCTGCTGTACCTTCTTCTTCATGTTTGATAGTAAAATTCGGTATTGGTGTTGATAGCTTGGCTAATGTTGGAGTTTTAGTGTGATTTAAGCATCTTAGGAGGTAAGCCTTAAGTTATTTACTGTTTTTGACTAATGCATGTTAGTTTTAGAAGATGCATAACAAGGTGTCAGACCTTGGAAACAAGCTCTAATAGCTGACTTTATATGAACTGTGAAAATCGATTTTTCTTCCTTAAGGTTGGGTTTTTGATGAATAATGTAATGGCTGAATTGGAAATGGTTCTATTCTTTCATTCGGTTCATGTAAACATGATCCAAATGCTTAGCCAGTAAGCTTATGAGTCTCTACAGAGCCATTACAATGATTTGAAATTCAGATTTTAAGGTTAGATGAACTACTGTTTTTTGGTTAAGGAATTTCATATAAGAATGCATGAAATGGATGCTTGATCTTGTAAGGATGAATGTGTTAGGTTTGGAGGTGTTAGAATGTAATTACAGTGGTTATTGGATGGTTGGAATGAAGCCCAAGGCATAGAAGCTTGAACTGGCCGAACCAGAAGCTCAAAATAAGCTCAAAATGAGCTTTTGGGAAAGTGTGGTCGATGACCTGACGTACGGTCGATCACACCCATTTCATCGACCGCACGGCCTGAAATGGTTGATCACACTACCTGATTTCAGCAGGTTTTGACAGTTTTGAAGGGGGTTTGTCTCTAAACCCCTAGGGGGATATGTGGGGATGATTTTAGCATGGTAATGGTAACTTTTGCCAAGTTTTAGATGACTAAATGGTTACCTAATACCACCCAAACTGTATCAATATGAATAGGTGACTACAAAAGCTGAATTTTTCTTAGTAACTTCAAGAGGGACTTGTCATACTCATTTGGGCTGCAAAGGTAAACAATGGTAAGGGTGGTTTAGTGGATGATTTTGGAATGTTATGGGGGGACTTTTGGCTAGGTTTGATGAGTAGGAGCCTACTCATTGCATCTCAATTTTTGTTGTTATGTTAGGTAAGTTAAGAAAGCTGAATTTTTGAGATACATCAAGTGAGGTTTTCTCAAGGCTAACCTGGGCAGCAAAGGTAAATGTTGTAAGTGAATGGTTTATATGATATTTGCAGGTCATTTTGAGGCAAATTTAATATTAATTAGTTTCCCCTATTATGCATATAGGATCCTAAGGTTGCTGATTTTCCCAAGCTTATTGTCAAGTGAAATTTGAGAACTTTTTTACAGTTAAAGGTGAGGGAAAACTCTTCCCTTGTAGCAGGCTAGTAATGTATATTTGTAAATGCTTGTATGTATAAGGAAAATGAATGACTTTATGTTATGTTTAAAGTGAAGGTTGGTATGATGAGTTTGGCCATGTTTACTAGCTTATAAGCCAAGTAATGGTGTATAGATTAAATTTCAGATTTCTTTATGGGATGATTACCATGGTTAAGCTATATGAATGGTTATTTTAAAATGATCTATATATGATAGTTATGAGTTCTTAAGTTGTAAGGACAAGTTAAACATGGTTCTTAGTAAGTGTATGTTTTCCCTCATGTATGCAAGGTTTAAAATCTCGGTTCTCGGAGGCGTCTCGGCCTCTTGGAAAACCGAGATCCAGCCGCCGAGACAATGTAAAAACACCGAGACACCTCCAAAGGCTGTCTCGGTGGCCAAATCTCATTTCTTAGGCTTCATACTACTGGGGAATCTCATTTTAGCATACATAAACACATTTAGAGCATAAAATTATAAAAATAATCATTCTTTATGGTTGTTTGGGTTTACACCCATGTTTTGGCAGTAAACGCTGTAGTATGTTGTAAACTTAGGCTAATGTTGGCTATTGTATACAATAATTATCTAATATAATTATTCAAAAATGGCAAATAAGACAATAAAATTATGCATTAGAGGAATGAGAAACAAAATAACACTTCATTATCAAACAGTCCAAGTATATTATACAAGTCATTACTTCGTAGTTCAAATCATCAATACTGGATAATATGTTAAAGAAATCCTAATTCCTAACTCCCGAGTTCCCATGAGCCCATGGTCCACAATTCCATATACAATGTCTAATAATACGTAGAGTGTCGTGGATTATCCATCGGACTATCATCATACATATGGGACAGTTGTTGACGCTAATTGTCTTCCAACTGAGCAACATAGTCTTCCCACGACATTCTTGAGGCGAAGTAGTTCCGGTAGTCTTGAACATGATTCAGAAATACAACCTCATCAATGCCTTAAAGGATACCTATCTTAGGGAAGAATCGAACTACGTCTGAAATGCTACTCCGGTGCAAAGACTCTTGCAGAAGCATGGATGGAACGGAAAAGAAACTGTCCACAAAGTTGGATGATCCACTCTGACTCTCTACTACTGATGAACGATCGTCAAAGGAAGAACCATATGTAGTGGGATAGGGAATGAAGTTGGTATCAACATAATCATTTGAAGTATAAGCTGACCTAGTGCTATATTAATGAATAGTCCACTACTCCTGTCCACTGCCATACCTGTTATCCTCCTCCACACTCAATCCTCGCAAGCCAGTAGAGAGGCTATCAACGTTGACGTCCATCATGCTACTGCAATCAGCATCTTCATTTTGTTGGGAACGATGACGAGGCCTCCGCGAATACGTTCCAGTTCCACGTGATGAGGATGGTGCATGTGCACCATGGTCCATATCTTGTGTTGCATGAGTGTACTGGGTCTCCCCAGTGTATCTAACAGGGGATGCTTGTGGCTCAAGATCAGCCATAATATTGACAATAGTAGCTCGACCTCCACCTGACGCTCCACCCCTACTCCCATGATCGCTACCACTAGGTCTACTGCCACTCGAACTCCACTCAGGATCGTCTGTATCAGTGCCAGCATGAGGGTCAAACGGCACGAGTGATTGTGTATGTACGCGACCCTCATCCGAGGCTAGAAACTGGTCGACATCAGCATCCAACTGGCTAGCCAACTGGGGGTCAGGCCTCCCCCCAGGCTGATTCATCCTTGGTACTCCTCTGTCCCGCACCCACTTCACTAATGGATCTTCGTCTTCAGAGTCAAGCTGAAAGATGTTGGCAAGCTCGAGTGGGGTATCATCCTCCTTTTTATGGAACAAGCTTTGTAACCTCAGCCTCATGTTATAATGCACAAAGACCAAGTCATTTAGTTGTTCAGAGCTAAGTCAATTCTGCCTCTTTGAATGAATGAGGTTGAAAGTACTCTAGTTTCGCTCACAGCTAAAATGCGGAGCATGTCTGAGATAACGCTGTAGTTACTATCTTCTTCAGAGCAAGTGCTTCTTTGCCATACAACACCCACCATTCAGCTGCATAAGAACAATAACATATTTTAATTTCATATGTCATTTAAATGTAATACATAAAACATAAGATTTGAATTTGCTTGCAATTTGGATACCCAAATCAGTAGTGTCTCGGCCAGCCACTGCAGTGGGGAAAGAAAAACTCCTATGGCTTTTTTGAAGGTTTTAATATAGACACAATCGAAAACTTATAAATATTTGCAATTACAATAAATGGTTTTGCCATATTTTCAGTAATTGAAGCATACAACTCACCTTTGGGTTTGCCATTGCCTGTTTGTGGTTATTTGGCCCCAACTTTGCAACCACTTGCTTCACTGCTTCAATTTGGTTTGCGTTCATCCCATGTACATGCATAAACTGGTACTTGGGGTTCAAATAGTATGCTGAAATATTTGACAGTAAACAGAAGATTAAAACAAATAAAAATTATATTGGTACATAAGTAACACTAAAGTAAATACATCATCAAATTTACTTACTAGCCTTAAGCAATGGATGCATAAGTTGGCTCTCCAATTGATCATTAATGATCTTTGTGTAGTTCTTGTAGCCACGTGGTAACACAGTTTTAACACGTTCCTTCAATGCGTCCATGACAGCATAAAGGAGTGGCATGGTAGGTTTCCGTTCAGTATCCACCAATCTTAGCATCTACACTACAGGATGCAACACCCTGACTACCACCTTCACGTGTTGTCAAAATTCCTCTGAAGCGATGGTAGCCTGTGCTCTGCATATAAACCAGTCCTCAGATGCAAACATTGATCTGAGTCTGTCACCTCCATCGTCCGCCCCAGAACTTAGTCTAGACATTATATCTCAAAGCTTTCCTAGCACTGTTTCATAAAAATACAAACTTCAATAACCTTACAAACTTGAACACAGTAGAAATTACATTTCAAAATTTTCTTCATATTTTAAATGCGATCAGAATATTTTTCCTAATTTTTCCCTACTTTATAGAATTTTAAAACTATTTTAAAATTAATTTTTAATTGCTAGAAATTATTTTTTTAATATAAATAATTCAAAAAAATACCTACAACAACCGAAATACAAATCTGGAACCTTAGGACCGTAGATCGGCCAACAGTGATTAACATAAAAATAGCTCATCATCATCAAAGTAGTATTAATAATAATAATTTTAATTTTTAATTGCTGGAAATTCCTTTTTTAATGCAAATAATTCAAAAAAATAACTACAACAACCGAAATCCAAATCTGAAACTGTGAGCTCGTAGATTGGGCTCACGTGTCTAACACAAAAAAAATTTTCATCGCATTCTATCAACTTTTACTTTTTTCTCTCTCATAGTCTCTTGTAAAAATCTCATTTTTGGCAAAGAATTTTACCTTCAATGGTTGATACGAAGCCCCCACAACAATCTTCGCACTCTGAAGCACCACCGGTAGCAAGTTCAAAGACAAAACTAAGAAGAAATGAGAAGGGAATGAAGATTTGGTGAAAAAAAATGAAGAAACTAAGGGCACAAAAAATGAAGAAACTAAGGGCAGACCTGTTCTTGACTGAGAACATGGACTTGTCCCTTTTATGAAGAGAAAAAAAAGAAGTAAAAAGCAACTTCTCGCAAGATTTCTCCAAGAAACTGCCGAGATGGTAAAAAATGCCGAGATCTCGCCATCGGTCGAGAACATGCAGGCAAGACCGAGAATGGTTATCGACCAGTTTCTCGTCTCGGCCTGTGTCGAGATCAGCGAGAAGACGACCGAGATATCTCGGCGAGATTTTAAGCCATGCATGTATGAACTGATTTGCTTTGATTAAAATGAGATGCTGTTTTCTTCGTTAGTATTGAATGATGTTGATATGAGATATGTGTTGATCTATTGTAAAGGCTGACTCTGAATTCATATATATATATATATATATATATATATATATATATATATATAGATGGGAAAAATTTCAAAAACACTTGATATGACTTATATGCATTGTTAAGACATTTAATGATAAAAAAGGGACTATTAATAAGCTTATTGAACAGTGTAGTAATGACATGGACAGAAATGAAAGAAAACAATGAATTAGTGAAGCAATAACAAGAAAGGTAATGACATGATAAGATTTAAGTAAAGTAAGAAGGGAGTACACCTAGGCAAGACACAGAGATTAAACCGATCAGCCTGATGTACTTACCCCAACATGATAGATATGCAAGAAAAAGAAAGACATAATAGGATTGAGTAAAGAATGAAGGGGGTGCATCCGGGCAAGATACGTTGACTAAACCGGTGAGTCTGGTACACTACCCAATATGATTGATATGTAAGAAAGCAAGTGTCTGGGCAAGATACGTAGATTAAACCGGTGAGCCCAACACCTTGCTATAAGTGAAAGAAATGTAAGTATATGATTTAGAAAGCCAAGTGTCTGGGCATGACACGTAAATTAAACTGGTGAGCCCAACACGAGGTGAATGAAAGATAAAAATGTAGCGGGGTGTATTCGGGCAAGACATGTAGATTAAACCGGTGAGCCTTGTACACTACCCAATATGATAGATATGTAAGAAAGCAAGTGTCTAGGCAAGACACGTAGATTAAACCGATGAGCCTAATACCTTGCTATAAGAATATGAAATGTAAGAATACGGAAAGAAGGTAAAATATCTGGGCAAGACACATAGATTAACCGTTGAGTCCAATACTTAACCCGATATGATAAGAAAACTATGTATTTGGGCAAGACTCGTAGATTAAACCGGTGAACTCAATACATAGCCGGTTACGTAAGGAAGGAAATGCCATGAAAGAAAAGTATAACAAAGGAAAGATGAATTAGCAACATGATAGATATGATCAAGTAAAAGAAGATGGAAAAACTTTATGATATTTTATGATACTTCATAAGAGAAGCAGCTAAAGTAAGTTAAGATACAAGATATGATTATTTAAGCATGATAGTTCCATGTTTATTGGAAAGACCTTATGATATTTTATGAAAGTTTATTAGAGAGGCAGTTAATGTAAGTTAAGATGTAAGGTACGAAAATTTAAGCATGATAGCTCTATGATTATTGTGAATTAGCAATATGATAGATGTGATTAAGTAAAGAAAGATGGAAAGACCATATGATATTTTATGAAAGTTCATACAGAGAATTAGCCAATGTAAGTTAAATTAAAATGTAAGTTATGATTCTTTAAGCTAGATAGATATATGTATGATGTGAATGCTTGTATGTACTCTTGCCAGGATAGACTTTCCATCATTGGGCTTTGGCTCACTCATGTTATTGAATATGTTTACAGATGACAACAGTAAAGGCAAGGATGCTCAGGATAACAAAGTCCAAGTGGGAGGATAATACTCTCTTGGCATTCTTTTGGATATTTGGTTATGTATTTTGTTAATGGTTGTAAATCTTTATTTGTAAAGTTATGTGAAGAATTATATTCAGCCACCAGATGCTATTTTTGAATAAACATAAGACTTATGTTGTTATTATGTCAAGATGATGTTTGGTTTATGTTATGAAGAAATAAAAAAAAAAAGGGTAAAAGACAATTACCTCCCCTGCAACTTAGCATATTGACAGTTGACCCCCAAACGTTTCAAAATATACAGTTACCTCCCCTAACTAATTATTAAAATCCAAATAGGTCCACCTATTAGGAATATTCCATTATATAGTAACGGTTGGAGTTGAATAGTTTTTTAAATCCCAAATTACCCTTTTAGAGTTCCGAACTACCCATTTTACCCTTACTTAGGAAGGTTACTATTTGGCAGAGGAACGATTCCCCCGATTCCTTGCTTGCTCACCACTCACTGTCATTCCGTTTTCGAAACCCTAGAATCGCCGTAGAATCGCCGTCGTTTAACACATTCTCCACCGTTGCAAATCCATGAACATTGAAGCGGCTCATGATTCGAAATGGCTGAAATGTTTCCGCTGAAGGAGTCATCGAAAATTTTCTTGCTGAGATGTTGAAGCAGTTTCATCCTGTCGTTGCAAGGGGCTTGAAGTTTCCATGTTCTTTCGAAATGTTGAAGCACAAACTGCTGCAAATCGTTGGGAGATTTGACCTCTTCAAATCTTGAAGCACAAACCGGTGAATATCTTCTTCTTTCAGTTTTTGTATTGCAGTTACAAGAGCAAAATCCGACATTGTTTGTATAAAGAGGAACCACTGAATAAACCCTAAAAATAATTTACTTTTCTATTCCTCAAGATTGAAGTAGGTAAGCGATGGAAGAGAAGGAAAATGAGAGGAAAACGAGTGCTTAATCGAAGGCTTCTCCCTCTGAGCTTCGTCCTTTTCGATCAGAACCAGTGCTTCAAATACCACTTAAGGAAACGTGGTGAGTGAGGTAGAATGAGAAGAAGATGAGATTTGGGTTTATTTTAGTTGGATATAAGAGGGTTATATTCATCTTTTAACAGTAATAAGATTTAAAATATGGATAAAAGGTTGAGGGTAGAGTTGTCCATAAAAAATCTAACTTTAACGCCGTTAAAAATTGGACCTATTTGGATTTTAATAATTATTTAGGGGAGGTAACTGTATTTTTTGAAACGTTTGGGGGTCAACTGTCAATATGCTAAGTTACAGGGGAGCTAACTGTCTTTTACCCAAAAAAAAATTATACCTAGTTTCTATCAAGTCTCCTTATGATTCTTTGGGTGATTATGACCCGACCACCAATCCGAATATGAACCTGGGTAGGTGCTCCCTACACCATAACTATATTTCACTCATCTTTTAAATCTGGAGGAACATTAGAACTGACTAATCATTGACTATTGATGGTTTACCAATTGATCGGTAGGTTTTCAGAATATATAGCTCGATACATGCTTTAAGGTTGCTAACCTGATCCAGCTTCCAGCTTTAGCTCGCAAAATAGAACTCAAGTCATCGGCGAAGAAATATTTGAGGTAATCAAGAAGAAATAGTCAAAGAGCTAGTGGACTGATTCTCAAAGAGAAGTGCTCAAAAGCAGAGGTCCCATATGGAGATTTGAATGCCTTTATGAAAACGTTGAAAGCTAATATAAAAGTGCTCAGATTTACAGCACCCCCTCTGATTTTTTCTGATCTAGATGAAATGAACCAAATAGGAAGGATGAATAAATTTCAGGATAAAAGGTAAGAGAATTCCTGTTATAGCCCAGGTGAAGGTCACAAGTTCAAACCTAGTGGAGTTGCGCAGAAACCGGTGGCCGCCGAGTCTTCTTCATTCTTCGTTTTCCCGAAAATGGTTTCCCCCTTCTCCAACGACTGAAGACCAAAATCGAAAGAGAATCTAGAAATCGTCATTAGCATTTTGGCTGTCATATTTGGTGGTGGTGGAAGCAGCAACAACAGAGATGAAAATATAGAGTTGCTTGAAAGAAAAGCAGTTGCTTCAACAGATCCGTTCGTTTGAGTGTTAAAATAATTGTAGTTAGTTTATTATTTCTGTACATTTGTAGTGGGTAGTTTCAATCCAAGTGGTCCTAGTTTTTAGGAGTTCAGTTTATGTTTTTGTTACCTACTTTTTAGGAAGATGAACTACACGTTGTTGCACGATTAGTGTTACTCAGTTATGTATTAGATTATTAATGTTTTGATTAACTTTGCAGAGAAAAAATAGTATTCTCAGTTCTTCTTCCAACATCTCTTTCTCTTTTATTTTTGGCTATTAGTGGTATCAGAACAACGCCAAAGAAAAATAAAAGAGAGAGAGTATCACAAATGACTTCTGAAAATTTTGTGCAGCCTGCCATTCCTCGTTTTGATGGTCATTATGATCACTGGAGCATGTTGATGGAGAACTTCTTACTATCCGAAGAGTTATGGCATGTTGTTGAATCTGGTGTAGCAACACCTATTGCTAGAATTTTCACGCACAAAAAAAGGAGTTGGAGGGGCTGAAGTTGAAAGATTTGAAGGCAAAGAACTACTTGTTTCAGGCTATTGATTGATCTACCCTGGAAACTATTCTCAGCAAAGAAACTTCCAAGGTTGGGATTCAATGAAGAAAAATATCAAGGCTCTCACAGAGCGAAGCGTGCACAACTTCCAGCCTTGAGAACGGATTTCGATATTCTAAATATGAAAGATGGAGAATCTATTACCAGCTATTTTGCAAGGACCATGATGGTGGCAAACAAAATGCGATTCCATGGTGAAAAAATGGATGGTGTTACTGTTGTTGAGAAGATATTGCGGTCCTTGCCACCAAAGTTCTAATATGTGGCCTGCTCAATTGAAGAATCCAAAGACATAGACATACTCTCTCTTGATGAACTCCAAAGCTCCTTGTTGGTCCATGAACAAAATATGAACCGAAGTTTAACTACAGAGGAGCAAGCTGCAAGCTTTAAAGGCTTCTACCTTTACTCATACCTCAACTTCTAGAGAAAGGGGTAGAGGTAGAGGTAGAGGTAGAGGAAGGGGAGATCGAGGCAGTAGCAGTGGCAGCAGGCATTTCAAAGATGAAGATGTTCACTTTGAAGACAAAGGCAGAGGACGAGATCAACAATTTGACAAATCCAAGGTAGAGTGCTTTAGATGTCATAATTTTGGCCATTATCGTTCTGAATGTTACACTAAGCTACCTTATAACAAAGAAAAGGAAGAGAAATTGAATTTTACAGAAAATAAGGAAGTAAAAACTTTGTTGATGGCCGTCCAAGTCAATGAGGAACATAAGTCAAATTGTATGGTATGTGGATACAGGCTGCGGCAACCACATGTGTGGAAGTAAGTCTTCTTTTTCTCATTTAAATGAAGACTTTCATTCTACTGTGAGTTTCGGTGATTGTTCTACAGTAAATGTACTGGGAAAGGGTGATATTAATATAAGAACCAAAAATGGTTTTGTAGAAACAATCTCTAATGTAATTCATGTTCCTGACCTGAAAAGCAATTTGTTAAGGGCCTGTTTGATAAAACTTCTGCTTCTGGATTCTATGGATTCTGGTTTCCAGGGAGCCATTTTGGAGTAAAAGTGCATTTGATAAGTCCGGTTGGATTCCAACTCCCACAGAGTGAACCGGATTCATAATGGCTCCAGAATCCAAAATTTTGGAGTCATAAATACTTGCTTCAAGCTGTTGGATTAACTTTTTGGGAGAAAGAAAAGAGTCGACTCTCACATGACTCTCACTTGACCACCACCACCACCCACCACCGCCACCACCCCCGCCCCCACCCACCACTACCCCCGCCGCCGCCGGCACCGCCGGCACCACCACCCACCACCATTGCCATTACCCACCACCACCACCACCACCATCATCGCCACCACTACCCCACCACCCACCACCATCACCACCACTGCCACCACCCACCACTACCATGACTGTTTTTCTAGACTTTGATTGGGGGGATAGTATGTTATCAAACATGTTTCTAATCCAAAGATGCTCTGGAATCCATTTCAAAATTGCATTATCAAACAAGTTTTTACTCCAAAATAATTCTAGAGTAGCCTGGAGTAGAATCCAAATTTGAACCAGAATCCAGAATCCAGAAGCAGAAGTTTTATCAAACGGGCCCTAAGTACTGGTCAATTGCAAGAAAAGGGTTATGTGATTACTATTACGAGGGGTGCTTGTGAAATTTATGATCCTTCTAGAGGAGCTATTGCTGTTGTACAAATGAGTTCAAACAGGTTGTTTCCATTGAAGATTGAAAGTACTCAAACTTGTTTGATGGCTGAAGTAAAAGACCCCTCATGGCTTTGGCATTTTTGCTATGGCCACTTGAATTTTGGTGGATTAAAGACTCTCCAACAGAAAAATATGGGGACTGGTCTTCCTCAAATTGCCATTCCTTCTCAAGTTTGTGAAGAATGTGTTGTTGGCAAACAACATTGTTCTCATTTCCCTCAAGGAAAGTCATGGAGAGCAAAAAATGCCTTGGAACTGATTCATTCCGACATTTGTGGACCGATGACACCAACATCTAATGGAGTTAAAAGATATTTAATTACCTTCACTGATGATTACACTCGAAAAACTTGGGTGTATTTTTTAAAGGAAAAATCAAAAGCTTTTAGTGCATTTAAAAGCTTCCAGGCACATGTTGAAAATGAAATAGGAAAAATCATTAAAACTCTCCGTACAGATCGTGGTGGAGAATACTGCTCTAAAGAGTTTGAAGGTTTTAGTGATGTTCATGGCATTTGAAGAGAGCTTACAGCCGCTTATACACCACAACAAAACAGTGTATCGGAGAGGAAAAATTGAACCATTCTCAACATGTTGCAAAGCTTGCTGGCAAGGGGGAGAATCCCAAAAGAGTTTTTGGCCGGAAGCAGTGAATTGGAGTATCCATATATTGAACAGAAGTCCTGCTTTTGCTGTTCAATACATGACACCAGAAGAAGCTTGGAGTGGGAGGAGACCAGATGTAGATCACTTCAGAATTTTTGGCTGCATGGCTTATGCACATGTCCCTGATGCCAAAAGGAAGAAGCTTGATGATGAGGGTGAAAAGTGTGTCTTTCTTGGTGTAAGTGAGAAATCCAAAGCATATAAACTGATTAATCCACTAACAAAGCAGATTGTGATTAGCAGAGATGTCATTTTTGACGAAGAGAGCACTTGGGATTGGAATGGGCAGCAGCTTACTCCTGTCTTTTTTGATAGTGAAGCTGAAGAAGAAAGGCAGCAGCCCTTGCACCAACAAATTCCAATGGTTTCGTTACCTGACAATCCACCAAATGTAGTTCCAACAGACATTGAAACTTCATCAATAGCAGCAAAAGCTACCAAATCAGCAACTGAATTTCGTCTTTGCCGTGTTCAAAAAAGGCCCATATGGATGACCAACTATGAGGTAACAGATATTGACCAAAGTGAAGACCCAGTCACCCACTTTGCTTTATTTTCAGATTGTGACCCTACAACTTTTGAAAGTGCTATCAAATAAACAAAATGGCAGAAGGCAATGGATGATGAAATTGAAGCCATAGAAAAAACAATACTTGGGAGCTGTGTGATCTTCCAGAAGGGCACAAAACCATTGGTATGAAGTGGGTCTTCAAAACAAAACTAAAGGCAAATGGTGAAGTGGACAACTATAAGGCGCGATTGGTGGTTAAGGGATACAAGCAAGAATATGGGGTTGACTATAAAGAAGTTTTTGCCCCAGTTGCAAGACATGATACAATCAGATTGGTGATCGCATTGGCATCACAAAATTCATGGCCTATCTTCCAATTAGATGTCAAATCCACATTCTTGCATAGAGACTTGGAGGAACAGGTATTTGTTGATCAACCTCCTGGTTATATTAAGTTTGGAAATGAGCAAAAAGTGTATAAATTAAAGAAAGCTCTTTATGGATTAAAACAAGCCTGTGGCCCCACAGGCTTGGTATAAGCCCCACAGGCTTGGTATAAGCCCCACAGGCTTGGTATAGCCGCATTGAGGCTTATTTTTTGAAAGAAGGTTTTAAAAAATGTCCATATGAGCATACACTTTTTATTAAAGTTGGAGATGAAGCGACAATGCTCATTCTCTCCTTATATGTAGATGATCTTATATTTACTGGAAATGATAGTGTCATGTTTCAAGAAGTCTGTGAAGGTTGAATTTGAAACGTCTCATCTTGGTCTGCTACTGGAATTTTTATTTCTCAAAAAAGGTATGTGGGAGCAATTTTGGAGAAATTTGAGATGAAGGATTGCAATCCTGTAACCACTCCAGCTGTGTTTGGCTTGAAACTAAACAAAGATTATGAAGGAAAAAAGGTGGATAGTACCTTTTTCAAACAAATTGTGGGCAGCTTAATGTATTTGACTGCAACAAGACCAGACATCATGCATTCTGTGAGTTTAATCAGTAGATATATGGAGAATCCAACAGAGAAGCATCTATTAGCTGCCAAAAGAATCTTTAGTTATTTGCAAGGAACTAAAGATTTTGGGCTGTTCTATAGGAAGGGTAACAAATCAGATTTGTTTGGGTTTACTGACAGTGATTATGCAGGAGATCAAGATGATAGAAGAAGCACTTCGGGTTATGTTTTTAAGTTAGGCACGGGGGCTGTCTCTTGGTCGTCCAAAAAGCAACCAATTGTCACCTTGTCAAGTACAGAAGCTGAATTTGTTGCTGCAACAGTTTGTGCTTGTCAAGCTATTTGACTGAGGAAAGTTCTTGAAGAATTACAGTTCAAAGCAAGTCAAAGCTACAATAATTTTTTGTGACAATAGCTCAGCCATCAAGCTCTCCAAATATCCTGTGCTACATGGAAGAAGCAAACATATTGTTGTGAATTATTATTTTTTAAGAGATCTCAGCAATGATGGAACAATTGATCTGGAGTATTGTTGAAGTGAAGAACATATGGTTGACATATTTGTTAAGCCACTCAAATTGCTTCCTTTCCAAAATTTGAGAAGGCTGATGGGAGTTTGCACTTTGGAGAATCCTACGTAAAGAGCTACACAAGTAAATTGAAGCTTTTAAGCTTTCAGTTAAGGAAGGGAATGTTAAAATAATTATACTTAGTTTATTATTTCTGTACATTTGTAGTGGGTAGTTTCAATCCAATGGTCCTAGTTTTTAGGAGTTCAGTTTATGTGTTTGTTATCTACTTTTTAGGAAGATGAACTACACGTTGTTGCACATTTAGTGTTACTCAGTTATGTTGAACTACACGTTGTTGCACATTTAGTGTTACTCAGTTATGTATTTCAGTTATGTATTAGATTGTTAACGTTTTGATTAACTTTGCAGAGAAAAAATAGTATTCTCAGTTCTTCTTCCAACTTCTTGTCTTCTTTCTCTTTTATTTTTGGCTATCACTGAGATGATACAGTGGAAGTCTGTAGTCGAAATAGATTGAAGTTTTCGGGAAAATGTGTAGCTCATCTCTCAACATTAAATCCTATCTACACAGTTGCAGAGGCTGAGAGCAATTTTTTCTTTTTTATTGTTTTTTTCTTTAAGAAAGAAAGTGGGAGAAATATTCTTAAGGAAAGGGGAAATTTGTGGGTGTTGTTTTGTTGGAAGAAGGAAAGATAAAGAGAGAGCTCCAAGAGAGTAGTGGCCGTAGTATTGGTGGTGGTGGTGGAGCTACTTCAATGGAGATGGACCGATACAGGGAAGAGAAAGAGGTGGGATGACCCAAGCAAGAAGTCAGATTGAAGAATATACAGTTGATTGTGTGTTGCTTAGAACAGACTCAGATATATACTCCTCAAATCATTACACCCGTCAGATGAAAATAACTCCATGTGGTGTGCATCCAGCGGCCAATTGTCATCTCCAATTGCCGTACCAATTGGAGACGATTTGGATGCAGCTAAAACCCTAGTGCAAGAGCATTTCTTCAATAAATTTCCTCTTAACGACCGTAGGCTTTTCCGAAGGTGGAGTTTCACTGCTCGCTTTAAATATTTTATTTGACTTTTTCCGCCCACGAAAATAATGATATAGCTCATTGGGCCAACAAAGTCCCTAAAGTCCCGTTTGATAACATTCCTGTTCTTGGATTCTATTATTTCTATTTCCCTGTGAGCAATTCGAGAGCTGAATACTGTTCAATAAATTAGTTCTGATTCTAAACTCCCAATTAATTCTGATTCTAAGCTCCCAGAGAGTGAACCGGATTCCATTTGACTATGGGATTCCAAATTTGAGTGCTAAGAAAACTAGCTCTTGTTGTTTTAGGGCAAATGAAACAGCGTTAAAAAAAGGGAGTCCGGCCAAAATGAAGGCTTGACTGCCTCCGCCACCACCACCACCCACCGCCGCCACCACCATCACCACCGCCGCTACCACCAACACTGCCGCCACCACCATCACCGCCCAATCCAGAATGCCTACCTCCACTTCAAAAAATTAGAAAATTTCTTTATTCACAAGAAAATTCTATTCCTCACTCCAACGAGAGTGTTTTACCTTTGCTCTCTTTTCCCTAAGATTTTTTCCCAAAATATATAAATTCTCTAAAAATCCTAATCCCAGACAATTACAAATTAATCTTTGTATATGTAATAGATCCAAACTCAAATACAAATACAACTAACATTGTGGAACCCCACAGAATACAAGTACACAATACTACGGATCCACATCTTCTCTAACAATTTCGGGAGGAGAGGGGCACCCCCATTGAATGGATGACTCCTGAGGCTCGGATGAATCCCAGTCCTTCATCTGAGCCGACAAGGGGGTGTCAGTACAAATGGAGGGCTCCGATGATAGGGCGCCTCCTCTCCTTCCAAAACTGTCGGAGAAGAGGATTTGGATACCAATACTACATTGGCATCCGGAAGGGAACAAGACAAACTAGGTTCAAACTTTGGGGACGAAGAATTTGTTTGAAAGAAATGTGACAAAAGTGGAACAGATCAAGCTTAGTTAAAACACACAACTTTTGTCTGATCGATGGTCTTCGTTTCTCTGTTAGGAGAAAGGTTTTTAAAATTGAATAGGTGGGGTTCGTGGAGTTTGGGGATTTGGGGTAAAAAAATGATTTTCTCCAATCGTCTAACCTGTATGATCGCGATCCATTGGCTGATTGGGTTAAACGGCTGGAGTGATCTGAATCAGGGATTTGGAGGAATGGTTTCTTCTAAACCCTAAGGAGTCGAGAAGATAAGGATGGATGGTGGATTTTTTTTTAACATTAAACATTATAAGGTAAATATAGGAGAGTCGACTCCGATGTGACGGCTGTCTTCCCCACTCGCACAGCACCCACAAGTCGTAGACTCCCAATTCACTTTTGCCATTACTACCGTCACCCGAGAGTTACCGCCGCAACCACTACCGCCACCGCCGCCGGTACCATCCCCAATCCCCATCCCACTCGCAGCGCTTGTTAGGGTTGTGTTTTCTTCCCTCGCAAAGCAAACAATCTGGTGGTGCCTGGGGCGGTTCATACTCCCATCCCATTAGAGACTTTGGTTCTTTTGGATCTCTCCTTATTTGCCTTCCTTATTTCATTCCCTTTTTTCCCTATGTTACAGAGAGTAAGGCGGAGTCGCAGAGTAGATATGAATGATAAGAGGCAAGGGCTGAAGGTGGTGTAATTATTACAGGACGACATTATTATTCATATTAAGTTTTCATGATAGGAGTTGTTGGAAATTTGGATTACTAGTACTGGTAATATTATAAGATTACTATTGGGATTATATATATAATTAAAAAAAAAAAAAAAAAAAAGATAATATGTTGAAAAATGGAGGAGGGCGTGCCTCACATCGACTAATTATCAGCACCAGATCTAACCCTAACCCTACGACCAGCGCCGTCGTCGATTTCTCTAAACCTTTGAAAACTCTGGCAGACGGGAGCTCCAGCGTTGCCTCGAAGAAGCGTCCGGACACTGGAAGCACTTCGGCACCCAGGAGCAAGGGAACTAAGCTCTCTGTACAATCTCCTCCAGGTACATACTCCTTCCCCCCTCTCCTCTGGCAGGTCTGCAACTACCAACTTGTTTATCAATCATCTTTCTTTTTAATCATTTTTTTTCCTTGACCCCTTATGTGTTTTATTTTCTTTCTCGGTCGCTGTCTCTCCTTCACTCTCCTCCCACATATGCGCACACAAACAGAGTGCCGACTTCTTTTACTCCATATACTACTGTGATGTGCACACGTTACTGTACCTGTCAATGTGATTTCAAACTTGTAATTATTGTTATATTCGGAAGCTCCATATTCTTTTAGGTTTCGTACATGATGAAAGGGGAACGTTTGACCCATAATCCCTTTAGAATCGGATAGGGTTATTCCACCCTGTTCCAGTCCACCCGGTAACGTCAGTGAATGTCATTAGCAAGGCTAATTATGTATTGCTTCTTATTGAGCTGATGTCGCACAAGGTAACAGCAAAACCCGACCATGTTATGGGATTTGTCTGATATAACTGATGGACAATCTTCTGTTTCAAGGGTTAAAATCCTCAGGATCCAATTGGAAAAAGCGGATTTTATTGTTAAACCCTTAGTCTAGGATTTTATGGAGTTAAGTTAGGATTTAAATTGGGAATCAAGAATATAGAAATAGGATAAAGGTTATATGGACATGGAAGGGAAAATCATGTGATACAGGAACTAGTGAGGAAATTCCTTGAGAACTATAATTCGAAAGGGTAAGAGTTGAAGAGTTTTTTTCTTTTTCTTTTTTTTTTGGGGTTGAAGAGAGACAGTTGCCAGAGAAAACAAACAAGCTATATAAGTTGGTAGAGAGATTTGATATGAATAAACACTTCATTTGGAATAGGAAAGTGTTGTTTGAATTGGGTTGTAAGCAAGGTTTAAAATCTCGGGTTTCAGAAGAATCTCTGCCTCCTCCAAAAGACTCGGCGAGATCTCGCCGAGACGAGACACTGCGTTTGTCCAAGAACTTTTCTCGGTGGCCAAAATACATTTTTTAGGTCTCCAACTTCAGAGGAACCTCATTTTTACATACATAAATACATTTAGAGCATAAAATTGTAAAAATAATGATTATTTGTGGTTGTTTGGGTTTACACTCATGTTTTGACAGTCAACTCTGAAGTCTATTGTAAACTTAGGCTAATACTGACTATTATATTCAATCAAATATGACAAATGAGACAATGACATAATGCATTATGAGAAAGAGAAACAAAATAACACTTCATTATAAATCATTGTATTATAGTTCAAATGTTCAATACTGAATGATTACATAGTCCTCAATTCCACAATCCTCATACAAATGCAAGGTCTAGTAATACGTAGAGTGTTGTGGATGATCCATCTTACTATCATCATACATTTGGGAAAGTTGTCGACGCAAATTGTCTTCCAACTGAGCAACATAATCTTCCCACGACATTTTTGATGCAAAGTAGTTTTAGAAGTCTTGTACATGATTCATAAATATTACATCAGTAGTTGTCCGAAGGATGCCTATCTTTGAGAATGGAAAAACTTTTGAAGTAGTACTTTGGTGCGTAGACTCTTGCGGAGGTATTGATAGAACGGAATAGAAGTTGGTTGATCCACTCTGACTCTGTGTCTGTGCTCCTGCATATAAACGATCGTCAAATGGAAATATTTTTTTCCTCCTTCATAGTCTCATGTAAAAATCTCATTTTTCGGCAAGAAACTTACCTTCAACTATTGATATGAAGCTCCCACAGCAATCCCCACAGTCCGAAGCACCACCTGTTGCAAGTTAAAATTCCAAACAAAGAAAGAATGACGAAGAAATGAGAAAATTTTCAAAAAAACTAACAAAGAAGAGGAAAAAGCAGTTCTCTTTTATAAAGAGGAAAAAAAAAAAACAAAAAGAAATCTCGAGCCGAGAAATTGGCGAGAAATTGCGAGAAATGGCGAGATTTACGAAGAAATGGTAAGATTTACCATCTCGTTGAGATCTCAGCAAGATTATGCATCTGCCGAGACGAAAAGGGTTATCGACCCTGTTTTTGTCTCGGCTAATGGCGGGATTGGCGAGATTTCGCCGAGATTTTATTCCATGGTTGTAAGAAAGATTGAAATTAGTGGTATAATTACAAAAGATCTAATAGCAACTGTGGTTTTTACATATCATAAGTGTAATTAGAATTTAAGATGAAAATTTTCCTAATTTATTAGTTGATCTCAGTTCTAAAATTGATTGGGAAAGTGGTGAGAAACCATATGAATTGCTTTGGGTTGACAGTGATATGGCTTTAAACAAACAAAGTTGAATGACAAGACATATCTGTGTAGCTGAGCCGGGAGAAGCTTTTGTTGACTTAGATTGAGTTGCAGAAGATGTAAGCAGGAATTAGAGACACCATCTACAAAGAGGATTAGGGTTTGAATCAAGAGAGATCCTTTTTAGTAACAGAAGTGTATCCATATATCTGTGGATCAGGTGCAAGTTTTACCCTGACAACCTAAACCTGCCCTGAACCCTGGCAGGATTGAACCCGGCCCGAACCCTGGCAGGGCTGGGTTGGGTTAGGGTTGACCCCCTGGGTTGAGCCCGGCCCAGCCTATATATATATATATATATATATATATATATATATATATAATATTATGTGTTTGTTATATGTTTATATTATAAAAATTTTGTTTGTTATATGTTTAAATTATAATTGTTATATGTATGTTATTTGACAATTTGTTGTATGTTTCAAGGCCAATCAGGATCAATCCGATCCTAAATCAGGGTTAACCCGGCCCAACCCGCCCCTGCCATGGTCAATCAGGGTAGGTTAGGGTTAGGCCCAACTCTGGCAGGATCAGTGTTAGGGCTGTACATTTTCTGACCCTGGCAGGGTTGAGCTAGGTTAGGGTTAGGTTTAAATAGTCAGGGTTAGGGTTAGGGTTTTGAAAAACCCAGCCCAACCCGACCCTGTTGCAGCCCTACGTGGATGGAATCTATACTCCTAATTGACTAATTACTTTGACCTTTAACAACTTAGTTATTGAGCCCTGTTTGTAGGAGCACCATCTCGAATTCATTTACTCCTCAAAAGTGCACTCATGGTTCGAGGTTTCGGTCGAAACCAGTGGTATCAGCCGAGATATCTCGGTTTCAAGCCTAGCCGGACGAAACCTAGGCTCGAATCCAAAAAGTATCAAGTTTCGATCGAACTCAGGTTTCGACTAAAATCGTGGTTTCAGTTCAAAAAATGCACCAATTAAAGGTATAAAAATGTTTTGTCTCGTTGAGTTCATTAGGTTTCGACCTAGACTCGTCATTTTTTTTTTCATATTTTTCCTTTATCTCTAAAGTTTCTTCACAAGATTTATTAGGCTAGACAGGAACAACATTTATCAGGCAGTACTTATTTATGACTAATATCATTTAACATTTACTTAAGATATTATTCATAAATAAGTAAATACTCCCCCTCCCCCATTTGAATCCAATAAAAATAGTCTAAAATTCAAATTCCGGAAGGATAAAAAGTCAACCCTCCAATTCAAGAACAAAAATCGTACTTTTTGGTGCGAGGGCGAATTTCAACTTTCCAATGCTAAGTTTTTTTTTTTTTTTTAAATATAAAAATTTCTTAAATTTTATTGTAGTAAAGCATCACTAAAAACCAAGAGTGCGTCAAAATAATCTTTGCTTTGATGCCTAAAAAATAATTTACATTTAGATGACTTAAATAACATTTGCATACTCCAAACAAGGTTTGATCGGAGTGTAACTCCTTCATTATAACTCGGATTCAAGCAATCTCGGATTTGTTAGAAAACTGATTATGCTAGCTTTGCAACGAATTCAAGATGACTTGATTCCGAACTATATTAAAGGAGTTACGTTCTGGTCAAATTTGTTAAAAGTATGCAAATTTTCGTCATAAATACGTGTTGCCTATTTAACTCTAGACACAATCCCAGGTTTTAGCGTACACTAGCAAACTTGGGTCCACACCACATATTATTATTTTGGATGTTTTTATTTAAACTAATGTGGGCATGTGTAAAGTGGTAAAATAGACTACAGAAAAAAAAACTCAGATCAAGAAAAACACTTTTGGTCTCAAAACCAAGCTTCAAGATGTCTCGGGAAAATACCAGGTTTCCACCGAGTTTCAGTCGAAACCCGAGATATCTCGGTTTTGAGACTGGCCGAAACCGGCACCTCGAACCTTGAGTGCACCATGCCCACCCTTTCCCATTATAACTTAACCCGGGGCTACTAGCCTACTAGACCCTTTTTAACTATTACAGCCCATTACAACTTGCAAAAAGATATTCCATTGTACTGATCCAAAACAAATCCTAAAAAGTCTTACCAAAAGAGGTCCAGTGATGCTGGATAAGGCATGTGGATGCGCCTACATATCAAAAACTATTTTATCTGTATCTTTTTTGCTTTTCATCATTAGGTCAAAACAAATATGAACCTGAACTACAAGGGTTGAGTTTGAGAAATTTTGATTGAAACTGCATATATTTGTTGCTTTAAGCGACGTTTCTTTGGGGAGGGGAGGGAGATTCGTATACTAGTTATTGCTTTGTTCTAATTTGTGAACTTTACTTTTCTTTTTGCAAAGTGAACATAGCTTGTCTGATGCAGCCCAAGTCTACTCCAGAAGGGGCCGAAAGTCCAAAATTGGGCCAGGCCCAATTGGCTGACCAACCCACACTGTTCACGTGAACAGTGTTCACGGTACTGTTCACGTGAACCGTACCAACAACAGATTTTAATATAGTGTTAGTTATTTCTTTCCTAAAATATAGTGTTAGTTATTTGGAATTTTAATTGTTTGGAAACTAAGAACTTTCTTAAATTTAGTTTCCTAAAAGTGTTTAGAAACTTTCCTATTTTCAGATTTAGAAAGTTTTCTTTCCATTGTACTAAAATCTTCCTATGTTATAAGGAGGTTTAGTTTTAGTAGTTTTATCTCTTTCCTATTTTAATTGTAAGGATTCTCATTATAAATAAGAGGAGTAGAAGCTGGCTGGTGGTTTTTAGATTTTCCAGAAAAAAAAGAAGAGTTAAATTCTTATTTTCTGGCTGAGTCTCCTACGGTTGTGAGACTCAACCAGATTCCATTCCCTCTTGATTCTTTAAACAGGTACAGCAGGCTTTCGAGACTCATAACTCCTATAGTTCTTTTTAGATCCTCCCCAAACTTCAGAAGGTGTTCACAATCATTACAAAGGTCATCCATACCAAGTTCCATCTAATTCTGACGGTTAGATCTCAAGATAAGTGGGTTTTTTTCATTACTTTTCTCTGCAGAATTTTTGTATTGGACTGAATTAAGATCCTGTAGCAAAGAGGGCTTGTTAATTTGACTTGTTTTGAACCCTCTTTGCCATCATTGTCGCTCTGAGCGACTTCTTTTTTCTTGGGAGGGGAGGGAGATTCTTATACCAATTACTGCTCTGCTCTAATTTGTGAACTTCACTTTTCTTTCTGCAATGTGAACAGAGCTTGCAACCCCAAGGGGGTAGCTCAGTTCGCAAGGAGCCTACACTTTAGGAAGTGGAAAGTTTTGAGTTCGACTCTTCTTACTGCTTTGGGGCTACTCACACGGGGGGTGTGAAGTGCTCTTTCTTTCCTACTTTGGATGCAAGTGGAATGGTTCTTATTCAACCCCGGAATGACCCGGTTCATGCGGTTGTGGGGTCAGTATGGGCCCGCAGGATTAATCAAGTGGAAGGTCTGGATACCTATCGTTAGAAGGGGAAAAAAAAAAAAAAAAAAAGAAAAAAAGAGGAGCTTGCTTGCTACATATTATTTATTAGCTGTATCATCCTGTGGTCTATATAAAGTCCTCTACAACTTTTTCTTTTCATTTTGTCCGTTTTGGTTTTTCACTTGAACTGTCATTGGCCATCAAAAAAGGAAAGAAAAATAATACGTTTCCTGTCATTCATGTATGAGTTGTTATCTTTCCATCTGTTGTAGAATACATTGTGCTAGTTGTTCATGTGTATTCCTTATCTAATTTTCATTTCTGTTACTTTTTCCCTCTTGAAGAAATCTCAGATTCAGAAAGTGAGGAGACGGATCTCAGCAGTTCAGAGGGAGATGATTCATCATGGATCTCATGGTTTTGTGGGTTGAGAGGAAATGAGCTCCTTTGCGAAGTTGACGAGGACTATATTCAGGATGATTTTAATTTGTGTGGACTTCAGGGACAGGTTCCCTATTATGATTATGCCCTGGATATGATTTTAGACAATGACTCAATGAGTGGTATGCTCTCACTCTGTGTGTGTGTATGCACGCCATCATCTGAAGCTGCTACTCTATTTTTTGTTGTATTTGTTCTTCTATTTTCATTTTTCCTCTATTTTCTTTTTTAAAGGGAAATCAGTTACCATTTCATGATGTAATTATCGAATCTGTTGGATGACAAGAAAATGTTTGATATGTTGTTGCTTTATTTCATTCTTATATTGATGATGAAGAATGCTTAGTTTATTTTGTATGACAGTTATTGAGGAGCATTGTGATCCTTTTGGTTATGCTTATATACATTTTTAATGAATCTTCAATGGTTGCTCTTTTTCTTGATTCCAGATCCTCTCTTGTTAACATTAATCTGTATTTCTTATTTTATACTAGTTTATCTATATTCCTTAAATTTTTGTGAATTATTTTTTTATATGTTAATGAAAACCTCTTGCAGGTGAGGTCGACGGTGAGGAACATGGTGAAATTGAATCTGCAGCTGAGTTATTATATGGTCTTATACATGCACGCTATATTTTATCTAGTAAAGGATTGAATTCTATGGTATGATCTATTCTATTATGAGTTCTGTTGAAATAGAACTGAGCCTACATGCTGTGGTACTCATTTGTTGTCAACTTACACTGCAGCTTGAGAAATACAAGAGAGTAGATTTTGGAAGATGCCCTCGAGTTCTCTGTGGGGGGCAACCATGTTTGCCTGTGGGCACTTCAGACATCCCTCACATTTGCTCTGTGAAGATCTACTGCCCCAAATGTGAAGATTTGTACTTTCCGAGGTGCAAATATCAGAGCAGTATCCTTTTGATGTTTTGTCCCTTTATACATATGCTTTGGGTTGGATATGAAAGGAATAATGTGCGGTAAAATACTAGTCAATGCATATTCACACAATTTAATTATGTGTTCATTTAGGATTGATTATACCTTTATGTCTCACCTTTACTTCAAATAATCATGCACTACTTGCTATGAATTGGAAGGATGAGTAGTTGATGGTTACATCCAATCTGGTGAACTGTTAGAATATTGTTTAGAGTCGAACTGTGTAGTGACAACTCCTTTTGTGTTTTTTATACAAATTAATCTAAAGATATTAAACTATCACACGAGATTTAGGATTTTATACTGTATACTATACAATAGATAGGAGACTAATGTTTATCATTCTTTTTGGAGTTTGTGACAATTATTTCTGTTTAATGGCAGGAAGCTGAGTTCCCATTTCAGTTGACTTCTAAGTTTTTTTATTAAAAATTCAAGGGAGAAGAAAAATGGTCAATTTTTAAGGGACCGTAATGTAGTGATCGGGCAAGTAGTCAGGACTGTAATGTGATGCAGAATAATGATCAGCCCTCTTTCTCTCACCCTTGAACTTGCGTACCAAAACTCTATTGTTTTTGTTAAGAAGTTTGATTTTATTATACCATGCTCTTCTTTCCTGAAATGTCCCTTCCCTTGGGTCTTCATCTTAAGAATTGCCACCCTTCTAATCTGCAGCTGAACTTGGTGAACCAGGTCCAGCAAATCTTCAACAGCTGCTTCAACACATGTTGACGGCGAACCCAATTAAGCCATCAGAGTCTTCTATCCAATAGGGAAGAGCCGAACTGAAAAGATTTAATCAGAAGAGGGAGTCTATTAAGATAAGATTCTTAATATGGGTTCTATTATATATTATGATAATTTGACATTCTTGGTTCTTCCTTTTCAAAAATAAGTAAGGCTCATCTGAATGTTGGTATTGAGTTGTTATTTAGGTTTGTGTTTCTAAAAGTCTAAGAAGTAGGCTAGTTACTGCGAAGATCGATAAATTGGGACTTGAAATAAGTAAACTGACTTGATTAATTTAAGAATAGGTCAAGGGATAAATGGAACTGCATGGTTCTTTCTTGGAAAACCCATAGATATTTCCAAATTAAACAGAACATGTGGAGCAGATGTCTCCAATAATTTGGAAAGCATTACATAATAAGCTTTTCGGACTTCAGTGTCAAAGAAAAAGTTCTGCTTTCGACTGCCCTATGGCCAATAGGGGGAAGAGCCTCCCAACTTTGTTGAATTTGAGTCCCTTGGACTCAAATTTAGTGTATGCCTAGGCTTGGCAACTAGTTGAATGGTGAAATATAATCTGTGGCTGCCCCATTTGGTAAAGGTTTAGTCGAGACTGTTTGCAGTGATTTTTTAACATATTTTAATGAGTGCATACTTTAATTTGTAATTTCTATTTAAAATGAAATTTGATCTACTTTAACCTGAGAGAGAGAGAGAGAGAGAGAGAGGTTTCTGATGTAGATAAGTTCCTGGTCTAGAAATACAGCCGCACTAACTCTATGGGCCAGGCCCATATTAGTTAAGATAGGACTTGTTTCAATGGGTTTTGGGGCCAACTCATTGAGTTGGGTGTTTTCTGGTTCACCCAAAACCAGAATCGGGGGGGCTTAGTAAAGTCCATAGTTGTCAAGGCGTCGCCTAGGCGGCGCCTAGGCGCCCAGGCTGCCTTGGGTTGCCTTGGAAAATTGGGCGCCTTGATCGCCTAGGCGCCCAGTCAGGCCTCCATCGCCTTGGTTTGCCTTGACGTCTTGACAACTTAGAAGAATTTCTTCTTTAGCTATTAGTTATTAACTTGTAGTCCAAGTTGGACTTTCTATTTTCGCAGGCGTTCTATTTTGGTTATAAACTTGGTCAAGTCGTTGGGAATTGTTGGCAAGTTTCTATTTTATGTAAGGGCTAGATTTTTTCGCCTTTGGAAACCAAGTTGTAACCTTCTAATTCCTAGTTTCTATTTTCACTTTTTAGGAACTAGGTATTAGTTTCTATTTTCAGTTTCATCCATTGGCTGCTTTATATAATGTCACAAAACCTTAGAGCCTTCCCCGTGATGTATGGGATGAAACGTACAGTTACTGATTTTAAATCACCAGTTTCTAGTTTTTAAGGCAGGCCTGGTGAGGACATCCCAGCAGTTTTCAGCTAGCAGGAGCAGCACATAGGAGCTTTATTTTACAGTTTTTTGTTTTCTGTTTATTTTCTTTTTCTAGAAACTATTTGTTTCTATTTATAGTTTCTATTTCATGCTGGTTATTTTCTTTTCTTTTTTTCTTTTTTTATTATTTATAAAAGGGCAGGTAAATCCCTTACGTACTAGTCAGTGGCCTCTACACCCGCGTTTTATTTTATTTGTTTATTTTGTTAGTCGTTTGTGGGTCCCACCCCCATTTCCTTTATTTATTTATTTGTTGTTAGTTTGTTAGTGGGTTACGGTCCACGTAACAAACTGATGTGTTAGGGTTTTGTAAGCCTTTAAAGGCTAAATTTTCTTAAGAATAAAGATAATGATAATTGATGAAAAAGAAAACTGAAGTCAGCTATCTCTCTTGATAATCTCTCTTTTTTCCCCTCACGGTATGTTCTCTCTCTCCTTCTCGTTAGTCCTCTTCCCCTCCCCTATCGGTAATCCCATCTCTTTCTCCCTCTCGGTTATCCCCTTCCCTTCCCCCTACAGCCCCTTCCCTTCCCCCTACAGTATCCTGTCTCCCTCTCGATAATGTCCCCCCCCCCTCACAGTTATCTCTCTCTCCCTCTTGTAAGTTCTAATATCTTGATCTTTTTCTTTTTTTTTTGTTGCCATTTCCCCAACAAAATCCCATAGTCTGTTTTCTTTTAAAAAAAATTTTTATGAGTTATTAATTTGCTGTTACTAAAAATTTCCATTCCTTTTTTTTTTCCTGTCCACGAAATCCCTGTTCTATTTCCTTTGGGTTGAAGTGATTTATTTCACTCAGTATCGTGTGTCTATTGTAAATCTTTGCTGCCTTGAAATTCTGCTTTACATATATTTGAAAACTATGGACTGAATCATCAGTTTCAAGAGCCTGGTATTGGTTTCATATTTCAACATCAAATCTGGTCAGTACTCCACCTTATTTAATATTGAATATGTTGTTGAATTAACATGGAAGTTGGAGTCATGCATTACAAAGCATAGCTATTATCTGTTTAGGAATACTGAAATTTACCTGTATAATACAATTTGTCTAATGCTGCCTTTTATTTCCTAAAGTTATGTTTCACTTTAGTTAAGCATGGTTGAGTTGGCAGATCATATGCTAGGATTTTATTGATCGTTACTGGGATTTTATTGATCATTACTCGATAATTCTCAGTCTTAAATCCCTAAATGCGAGACATGTATGTTGCTGTCCACCTATCCTAACTAGCTAAACTTAAGTAACCTAATACCTAACTTAGTTGTAGGTGTAGGAAACCTAGACCCTTAGTTGTCCTACATCAAGGCGATACCTCTCTAACAATCAGAATCAATTGCAACTTTGAGAGCATCTTCCCTCCTAGGAGCCCTAGATTTGATGGTGGTTTGAAGCCAATCAGATCATTCCATTGCTGGAATTGGGTACTTGTAAGTTTCTGTCAATAGCTGATGTTTTCAGACCGACAGAGGACGACTTTTATGCTCGATCGATTGCTGTTATAAGCCATTCCATGTAATTCTATTATGATCTGATCATTCCCCTCCATATATCATTGCTGTTAATGTTTTGTGAGGTTCACACCCTTCGGACAACCTGAAGTCTGCCCAAGCGTTCTACAGTTGTAAGTTAGTTCCTTGACCAAGGGACTGCTGTACGTTAGTTTCAATTGTACGAGTTTCTTGCAGCTGGAAAATAATGAAATTTTTTGAAACAACTCAACTTGGCCTTGTTCCAAATAGGTGGGGTCAGCTACATGGATACTTTTTCGCCAACCAACTCTATTCAAAACCATACTTGTTACCAGTCCTAAACTATGCATGTCTTTCCTCTTTCATTGATCTGGAAACTTTGAAATGAAAAGTTTCCACTTTTATTATTTTTGCGAAAAAGTTTGCCATTGTGGTGTGCATCATATAGGCTTTTTCCAATTTTATTGAAATGTTTGTACGTGTACTTAGTCAACATCAACATTCCCTACTTGGTGTTGTATTGATTTTTAAATAAATCATTGTTTATCAAAAAATTAAAACAATAAGCGCCATATCTTGTGCATTTTCATTGAAAGATGTACTCACCATTTGTTGATTATTTCTTAATACAATGAATCTTTCCATATTTTTCTTGACATTTCTCAGATATGGACGGTGCATATGTTGGCACCACATTTCCTCACTTGTACCTGATGACTTACCCTTCCACAAATCCCACGAAACCAGTTCAAAGTTATGTTCCTAGGGTATTTGGTTTCAAGATCCATGCGAGTTTTGGATGATGAGTTCCTGTATGGAAATGGTAAAGAAGGTTAATGGCTGCTACTTTAAGTTGGACCACGGGATTGTACAATGAAGAGCTGGTGTAGAGCTGCTATAAAAGAATGATAGGCATGGGGAATAAGAGTTGTTGACCCTGGTTTTACTTTAAAATCGATCATGCAAATTATTTGCTTTCCTTGTAACTTGACCCCAGGTAAGAGCTCAAGTTACGATTTTGTTCTGCTCGTCATTACTAATCCAATGGTAATCATTTGGATTAAATTGTCTATAATGCCTCTTGGTCCCAATGGTTTCTTCTCTCGATTCATTTATTGACATTAAGGGATTTATCTGAACACCATATCAAGTTTTTAGTTCTCTTGTTATTTTCTGATGCCATTGAAAGCCCCTCCCCTCCAACGATATCCCCAAGGTGAATGCAGGATTCAGTCCCAGTACCGTGCATAAAAGCGATGCTAGATCCTTAATGGTTTTTTTGTATGTAGGCCCCAAGGAGAGTTGGAAACCATAATCTCTCTTTGAGATGTTGGTCTTTACCTACTACTGTACTATCCCTTGGGATTCTTTTAAAATATTGCTATTCGTTCAGATTTGTTGATTTTTGCATCAGTCAATCGTATTTTGTGATTCTGGAGCTCGCGCTGCTCTCCTGGTTTTCCTGCCTATTGCTGGTGTTTTCTTTACTACCATAAGATGGTGACACTTGTTCGCTATGCATTGATGACACGTTCTATAATTCATCCAAGAATTGTTGTATATCCCCGATTGATCCGTTGCTCCATTCCAGAATCGGCTGGAATCGACCAATTCCCCTATTTGAGACCAGACCTGACCAATTCGTACTCCATTTTTAGGGTTCAGGCTGATTTCGGGTGATTCTAGCTAATTCTGGTATTTACAAAAAAATATTAAAAAATAATTCTGGTAGGATTAGAATTCGAATCGACAAAGGCAGGACCTCGTTGTCGATTTATAAAAAGCTAAACTGAAAGCCTTCTGCAAGCCTTGTAATTCAAACACTTGACAAATACAATAAAATCGTCACCTAAAAAAACACAGAGTATCGAATACTTGAGGAATTAGTTATATCGTATCACAATAATAAGTATGTTTGAAGCTTTTATTAACTTCACAAGCATTTATATCATTAAGAAATTAAGAATCACAAAATGAGAACAAGAATTGTCTCTGCCCGCAGAATTCGCACGATTAATGTCTATTATCATTTGCAGACATCTATGGCCTCCAATGGTCAAAGAAGAATGGAATATAATTATCTTTTTGTCTGTATATGTACAAAATTCTATGAAACACCTAAATCCATGGAGTACAAACAATGAACCACCTAGAGCATGAAATGATAAATGATCCTACCTATGACATTGATGTAGCATCAGACAAGTGGATACTCCGGTCTGAGCGATTAATGACAAATGGATTGCCAGAAGCATCTACATCTATGACAGCAGTGTCACCAGGCTTGTAATCGCTTCCAAGAAGCGCTTCACTTAAGACATCCTCGATTAGAAGCGTGACTGTCCTCCTGAGGGACCGTGCACCATAGCTCCGATCATAGCCCACGTGGAAAACAAGGTCCTTGACTGCTTCCGACACCTCCAAACCAATTCCCATAGACATGAGCCTTTCCCTCACCTCTTGGAGCATTAAGTCTAGGATCTCAAGCATCTGAAATGACAATTAAAGTTACTGAACACCTGATTCTGGAGACTCCAATTATACTCATTCTCACCCAAAATTTTGAGCACCTAGTGTGACAGACAGAAACAGAGAAGTGTTTCTCATAAACAATCAAGAAAAGAGACAAACCTGTGCTTTCTCAAGGGACCGGAATATGACTACTTCATCTATCCTGTTCAATAACTCTGGCCGGAAATATGCCTTCAACTCTTCCATTACTAAAGCTCTCATCCCAGCATATGAACTTGACTCACCAGCAGCAGAAAGCAAGAAGCCAACAGAACTGCTTCCACCCCTTGCAATGGCAGTAGACCCGACATTCGATGTCATGACAATCAATGCATTTTTAAATGACACTCTTCTTCCCTGTTGTATCCAAGAGTGTTATAGAATAAGAAGTAGTACACATTGATTGAATTGACTAAGCCCGGTCAGTGTCTTAAGAAAAAAAATAGGAAGCTTTCCCCCCAACTACAGAGTCAAATCGTTTTATCTCATAAATGGAACAGACCTGAGAATCAGTTAGGTGGCCATCTTCAAAAATTTGGAGGAGGATGTTGAAAATATCCGGATTTGCTTTTTCAATTTCGTCAAGCAATACAACTGTGAAAGGCCGTCTTCTAATGGCTTCTGTCAGCATGCCTCCCTCTCCATATCCAACATATCCTGGTGGTGACCCTATCAACTTGCTCACGCTATGTCGCTCCATATATTCACTCATGTCCAGTCTAAGCATAGCTGCTTCCTACAGTAATAACATTGTGGTGAAGCATTTGCAGCACAATAAAAAGAATTAACTATCAAAAGATGCAATAAAAAAAGAAGTGTTGCTCAATCTTCAAAGTTTGAGTAGTAACAAAACTCAACTTTCCCTCGTCATTTAACCTAGGGTGATTCCAAAAAAAATTCTCACTGAAAAAAATCAAAATGCAGCAGTATTGGAAGCTTTGTAAGAATATCCTCATTGATGAAACCCACATATCCAGTTTTAGATTCGTAAAGATTGAGCAGAGGGAAACCACCCAAGCTGTTGCCTTTCTCATCTGCTGTAATAAAAAATAAAAAAAAATTCTGACAAATAAAGTTCAACTAGCTTGCTTCAGTTTCTATTTTCCCTGGAAGTTGGAACTGTGGTTGTCAAAACTTAAAATAAATGGCCAGTTTTGACTAGTTCAACATTGTGCTAGAGTTCAAATCAATAGGATATGACTTTCTGATGTAGATAGCTTATGAGTTAAAATAAATAGCCCGATGAGTTATATGGGTCATGGGTCCTCACTGATGAAACCTACATATCCTGTTTTAGATTCATAAAGTCTGAGCAGTGGGAAACCATCCAAGCTGTTGCCTTTTCTCATCTGCTGTAAAAACAAAAAACAAAAAACCTAAATCTGGCAAATAAAGATCAACTAGCTTGCTTCAGTTGCTGTTTTTCTTGGAAGTTGGAAGTGCGGTGGTTAAAATAAATCGCCAGTTTTGACTAGCCCAACATTGTGCTAGAGTTCAAATCAATAGGATATGACTTTAGTTCCAGCACAAGTATTCAGGCCAGAACAACCCCAAATCCTAATCTAATGAGTTAAATAAATAGCCCAATGGGTTATATGGGTCATGGGCTGAAATTTTTTATGTATTCTATTGTAATGGACCTATGTTGAAAGCTCATGTAAAAGATAAGTGGCCATACACATTTAACTAGTTAGTTAGAAGTCTTGAGGATATCATGGTGGAGTTAGTTTCATTATTAGTGGAGTTATTCATGAAGTTAACTTTACTGTGAGTGGAGAAAGACCTTGAAAATGTAAAGGTCATGAAGTGTCTTGAAAACAGTTCTAACGAAAGTCCTTGGAATTATTTACGTCATTAAGTCTAGGAAGAAGTCCCTATGGGGTCTAGAACCCTCTTAGCCCCTCTATAAAAGCAGAGGCCTTGTAAGCATTTGAAATCAGATTTGAATGAAATTTATCTATACTATTCTTGGAGAAACAAAGTTACAGTGAGAAGCTAGGGTTGTTAGTGAGAAGCTAGACTAGGCTTGGAGTTAGACTCTTCAAGTCATATCTTTCTTCAATTGCAATTTGCAATTCATTTCTTTCAGTTCTGATTTCTAAACCTTCACTACTATTCTGATTTTCATATTGATTTCTAATCCCTATCCTTGCTGATTTGGCTTCACATTACTTTCTCTGCTCCATGGGTGCATGGGCTGACGCTGACAGGACCAATGTTTTGTCCAGAAAGCCACACCCTTAAGGATGGCAGTTCTCAACCTGGCTGCCTAAACCCAGCCGGTTTAATAGCAGGCTCCACTGCTTAACCCTGATTATCAAACAGGTTGAGTTAAGGTAAAGTTCCGGTTCCTTGGGTTATTGCACCCATGTTCAACCTGCATGAACCCAACCAATTATGTCCATTTGATGAGGTTAATTATTAACGAAGTGCTTGCATTGGCTTTAATCTAGCCTCTAATTTACCAAAACCACCCAAGCATACCTGATTATACCCAAATATGGCTGATTCTAAAAATTATTCTCTTAGATGAGTCCAACCTGAACCAGGTTGAATACTAAGGCTTCCTGAACTCTAAACAGAACGTGTTAGGGATGGCCACGCCCATGACACCCAAGCTCAACCCATGCAGACCCACCCCAATTGCCACCCTGATAAAGGCAGGGATTACAAACCGAAAATTGCCTGCTGTAATGAGCCCAAAGGGAGGGGAAACAGATGCTGAATTAACCCAGATTCAGATGCTCAGGTCTATCACTAAAAAGTATGACCAGACTTCTGAATCTATTAGACTCATAATGGCAATTATTAGGTGAAACAAATAACTCTAAGAAAACAAATTACAACAATGTATATAGACCAAGATTAGATTGATTCCTAAATTGTACAACTCACAGTTGTCAAGGCGAACCAAGGCGTTGGAGGCCTGACGGGGCGCCTAGGCGACCAAGGCACCAGATTTTTCAAGGCGACCCAAGGCCGCCTGGGGGCCTGGGCGTTGCCTAGGCGACGCCTTGACAATTATTACTACAACTCCCAGAAAGACCAAGGTATGACTCTTTTTTTTTATAGGTAAGGTATGACTCTCTTTACAACAATAAGAAACCTACGAATTTTAAATAACTGACCAATAAATTACCACACATAAAATAGAGAGGCCTCTCTTGTCCCAGTAGAGTACCTGAAAGGTCTCCCTATCCAGCAACTTAATCTAATTAAATCTACTGCTGGACCTTACGATAGAACTACTAATTAAAATATGTGCTCTCCTTTTAGACCCCATATACGGGCTTTATAATTCAGCGAGACACAATAAAAACCTCTTTATAATAAATCCCAATCAATACTTACAAGAAAAGGATCTTTCTGATTCTCAAAGAATGAGTGGATAAGGATTGATCAAGAAAGATCCCTTGTTCCTATTATAATATTGTGATTGAAAAACATATGTTTTGGTAAAAGAATAATCTTCTCCTTTGATAATAATAATAATAGAAAGTTTGCAATTGGAACATGAAAATACTTCAGTCCATATGCCAAGTTGAACGAAGAGTTAGCACTCATGCTAATGTCAAAATTTTTTGATATGAAAAAAAAAAGAGGGGGAAAAAAAGCCCTTTTCTGGCAGGAATAAGATAAAAAAAAAAGGATAGATACATTACAGGCCTAGATGGAACTGCCCCCGTTTGATGCTTCTCCTTGGAGAGGTGGTTAACTTCCAACCTCACTGAAGATTGACCAAGATCCACCTTTCTTGAGCAAGAATAGATACAGATAGATGGATTTTGAATAGGAACAGATTGGGACCATAAAAAAGTGTCTTGACATGCCGCAGCCACTACTTTGTCTCCTTTTATGCTATCATGAACTCCATAGAACTTTCTCGATTCCAATTCAACTTATCCTTTTGGAGATAGACTAACTAAAGCCTAAAATAAAACAATCTATCATAATACCATAGACCTTTGTAAAGAAACACATCAAATGCTAAAATAAACTACTAGAGAAGCTCCTGCATCAAATCTCCTACAAGCGCCCTATCTAAGGGTGCAAGTTTTACCCTGACAACCCGAACCCGCCCAAACCTGCCCTGAACCCTGGCAGGGTTAACCCGGCCCGAACCCTGGCAGGGTTGGGTTAGGGTCCAAATTTTGATCAACCATGGCAGGGTTCGATTGGGTTAGGGTTGAGCCCGCCCAACCCTATATATATATATATATATATATATATATATACATTTGTGTTGTCATATGTTTAAGTTATAATTGTTATATGTATGTTATTTGACAATTTGTTGTATGTTTCAGGGCCAATCAGGGTTAATCCGACCCTGAATCAGGGTTAACCTGGCCTTGTCAGGGTCAATCAGGGTAGGTTAGGGTTAGGCCCAACCCTGCCAGGGTCAGGGTTATGGTTGTATATTTTCTGGCCTTAGCAGGGTTGGGCTAGGTTAGGGTTAAGTTTAAATAGTCAGGGTTAGGGTTAGGGTTTTGAAAAACCTAGCCCTGTTCCAGCCCTAGCCCTATCCCACCCCACCCCCCCCCCCCCCCCCCCCAAAAAAAAAAAAAAAAAAAAAAAAAAAGAGGAAAAGAAAATGAGATAGAAAGAGAGATGACGTAGATTTTTCATATTAAGCTTCTGCAAGGCAAGGAACCCTACCATAGACCATCTACCAACACAAATAAGTGTAAAAAGAGCCACTTACTCAGATGTAATCATAACAGTGAAATAATATTTCCTATAGTACATGAGGTGTTGAGCTTTTCCACATTAACTTTTAAGTTAAACTTAGAAGTCAATAAGGAATACACACATTTTCCATTATACCAATTAAATTTTCAAAGAATCTAGATATTGCAGGATTTTCTGCAAAATGCCAAAATGCCGAGATAAAAGTAGAAGCAGAGCAAAACCAACGGGCATCTATCCTGGCCAGAGAGAGAGAGAGAGAGAGAGGGGGGGGGCATGGATCCATAGAGAAGAACCCATAGATTACTTAAATGCATAAAATGGTTTTATATAAACACAATGATATTGTGTGTCACTACATACCGATCCAAAATAGCATGCTGCCAAGGCTTTTGCAAGTTCAGTTTTACCGACTCCAGTAGGGCCACATAACAGCATAGCTGCAATGGGTCTGTCAGGGTCCTTCAGGCCAAGACGGGATCTTTTCACAGCGCGAGAGAGAGCAACAATGGCATCATCTTGACCAATAACACGTTTCCTTAGCTGCTCATCAAGACCAACTAAAAGCATTCGTTCATCCACCGTGATCTGCTGAACTGGGATCCCTGACCAAAGCGATGTAACTGCAGCTATTTCATCCAGTCCCACCACAGCAGGTCTGGAAAGAATCAAAGCAAGAAGCTGACTTTAAAGCGATGCCAGGTTACTCAGAAGTTAGGATTTTTAGTTCCTATGTCCATTACAAAATTTAGGAACCCAGAATCATACTCATCATCATCATCAAATGCGGGAGGCAGAAGGGGGTCTGATATGTGTTTGTGTTCATCATTGGCTGAAGCATCATCATCATGTTTCATTTTATTTACCAGCACCTGCATTTAAAATAAAAACAAATACTGATGGATCTAGCAGACCAAGAAAAACTGTCCAAATCCAGAAGCAAAGCTATTACCATATCATGCATCGCCTGAACAGCTCTTATTTCTTGCCAATAATCATTTGGTGACTTAGTGAGTATAGAAGTTTGCTGCTCCTTCCTTCTCTTGAAGGCATCCATACAGGCCCTACTTCCAGCCTCATCAATGAGATCAATAGCTTTATCAGGTAGAAACCTATCTGGTATATATCTAACAGACAGATACACAGCAGCATTTATCGCTTCCATAGTGAATCTGCATTTGTGATGAGACTCATACTTCTCTCGTAGGCCCAACAATATCCTCACTGCATCCTCCTGCAACATGCAACACAAAGTCTAAGTAGCCAACCAAGACTGTCTAATTGGACAGGCTCTCATTGACCAGTTTAGCAGGTCAGGCAGCATGCTCTGTGGCACACGGGTGTTGATGTGGCCCATCAACAGCCCTGGGTGGATAGATCGTAGAACACCCTCCACTAGGCACATGTCAAAGTTCAGGATTCCCTCCAATAACATAAGCCTACCATGCATGTGATGCTACCCTTTATATTTTCAGTGGCCTTGACATCTTTTAGAACAGAACAGCCAAAAAAAAAAAAAAAAAGAATATAATTTCCTTTCCACACAAAAAAAAAAAAGAATTTACTTTCGCTACATGTTAGTCATTTTTAAGTTCCCATGTAGTAGCACATATGGTGCCTGACCAGCTACACCTGGTTGAACTGCCAGCCCCCCCCCCCCCCCCCCCCCCCAAAAAAAAAAAGAAAAAAAAAAAACTATGGTTAGCAAAATGATAGCAATTGTTAACTCATTAGCTCTGATCTCCTTTCTCACTTGCACCCAAAAAAAAATCCTCCTTTAGCCCTTTCTCACCATCATATCTGCCCTTGATGCAGTACAAGATCCACAAGATTTGGATAGGAATTTCTAGAGGATTTTATCTAATTTTGAAAATATTTGTAATCCTTTATTTTGGAAAGTTGGGTTAGATTAGTTAAGATTTTTAATATTATATTTGATTTAGTCTTTTATTTAGTTATTTTTTTTATTGTAATTAGAAGAGGCGTGGACCCTTTAGGCGTAGATCCTCCCACGATTTAGTTTTTTTATTTTATTTATCCTTTTGAGTTAGTATGTGATTAGGATTGTAAAGCCTATATATTAGGCTACTTTTCTAATTGGAATTATGATGCATTGAAATGAAAAAGAAAAGAGAACAGCTCTCGGTTCCTCCCTCTCTCTGACGTAAGTCTCTCTATCTCTCTCTCTTCTCTCCCCTTCTCTTTCTATCACGTTCTCGGTCCCCCCCCCCTTTTCTATTATGGCAACCCCTCTTCCCCTCCCTCTCGTTTCCCTCGATTTTCCTCCTCCTTATTTCTCTCATGGTACACCCCTTTCCTTTTTCCATCTCCTCTGATTATCCCTTTTCTCTTCTCTTGGTGTTCCTTTCTTTTTTCCTTCCGGAAAATTTGATCTGCATTAATTGGTATCAGAGCCTAGATTAGGAAAATATGTCGGATCTTCTTAAGAGGATGTCTCAACATATTCAAGAAATTGAGGAAATTTTAAAAGCCCTTCCAGCAAATCGTGAATTGCTTATGGCTGCCCATGCAGAAGAGGCCACTAGGAGGGGAGACCATGTGGCCTAAACTATTAGCCCTCGATCCATTGACCAAAATGACCAAGCCATCACGGCAAAGCATGCTACTAGCGAACTTGAAGACATTCCACAACCAACAAATGAGTTATGCAAGGTTGAACTTGAAGACATTCCGAAATTGACTGAAGTAGCCCACCAAGAAATTGAGAAGGACCTCTTCAGCGCACCTGATCTCGTTCGTGACTATGCGTTAACATAATTGTGATTCCATCGTCATTCTTTGAAGGACGGATCCCTCGACTTGCAGACTATATCCCTACCACTAGTGCATTACCAGAATTTCGTTACGAACTACCACTGGATGTGTCACCCATGAGATTATTTCTTCGCCTCTACAAAATTTGAGGATGAAAATTTTTAAGCGGGCGAGGGTTGATGCAACACAGGATCCACAAGATCTGGATAGGAATTTCTAGAGGATTTTATCTAATTTTGGAAATCTTTGTAATCTTTGTAATCCTTTATTTTGGAAAGTTTGGTTAGATTAGTTAAGATTTTTCATATTATATTTGATTTGGTCTTTTATTTAGTTATGTCTTTTATTGTAATTGGAAGAGGCGTGGATCCTCCCACGATTTAGTTTCTTTATTTTATTTATCCTTTTGAGTAAATATGTGATTGGGATTGTACAGCCTATATATTAGGCTACTTTTCTAATTGGAATTATGATGCATTGAAAAGGAAAAGAAAAGAGAACAGCTCTCGGTTCCTCCCCCCTCTCTCTCTCTCTCTCTCTCTCTCTCTCTCTCTCTCACGTTCTCGATTCTCCCCCCCCTCTTTTTTGTTACGCTAACCCTCTTCCCCTCCCTCTCGTTTCTCTCGATTTCCCTCCTTATTTCTCACTGTACACCCCTTTCCCTTTTCCATCTCCTCTGGTTATCCCTTCCCTTCCCTTTCAGTGATCCCTTTCCCTCCCCTCCTCGACATTTTTCCACCTGCAATATGCACCACAACACTCCCTACTGGTGCATTCACTGGTTTCATTGCACATGCTGGAACCATCACAATCAATCTGTCCTCATCTTTTCTTGTATTGGTGCAAGACCTAAGTTCCTAATTCTATATGCACCACACCGTTCCTTACCGATGCATTCACTGGTTTCATTGCCCATTTGGAACCATCACATTCAATCTGTCCTCATCTTAGTTGTAGATGGTTCGATATTCACTGTATCACTTGGGACGAATCCCCAGGCTATTCTTTTGATGTTTGGACGGTAAGTGTTTGTTGTTTTCTAAATGCTTGAGTTTCTTATTGTGAAAAGAAGGCGTTTCATTAATACATACAATTAGGACTAATTTCCAAGAGAAAAATTGGCTTTCAGCTTTTAACGGAAAACCAGATCGCCGCTTGGAAGCCGTAAGTCAGGCTCCCTTCGCCCAAGAAAATAGTGACCTTTCCCCCTTTCTTTTCCTACTTTGGTTATTCCGAGATGGACAAGGCTCTGAATTCTTGGATTTCATCGATGTTGGAGTGAGTGGGAAACCTTGTAAACGCGAGCAGCAAGCAGGAGAATAGAGATAGAGTGAGTGGGAAACGCTGCTAGAACTATAAAAAGGAAGTGAACCAGCTCTCTTTACTGACGCTCCTCTAGCTGTCTAGTTCTCTTGCTATCGTGAAAAGTCTTGCACTCCGGAGCACCGGAGTGGAACTCTAGTTCTCCCTCCAACCCCTCTTTCACTTGAATTTGAAAATCCGGCTCGCTCCCAGCTGCAGGTCAAACTCACATAAGTAGAGGGGAAGACACATTCATGAATGCTTGGTTACAATTCCGAATCCGCTATTACTGCTTTAGTTTTTGTTGTTTTTGATGTTTTCTTGTATTGGTGCAAGACTTAAGTTCCTATTCTATATGTACCATTTTTTTTTTTTTGGGTGAATGAATAAATGTATTAACAAAGCCCTAAAAGAAACCAGACCTGTGTATCCAAAGGATAGAGTCAGGCTCCTTAGAAAATCATAGGCAAAGCCCAGGAGAGAAACCAACCACCTTAGACGATGGTGAGGTTCAAAGAGGAAAGGATAAATCTGTTTCTAGGGGGGGCAAGGGTATGCCTTCCTCGAAAATCAATACTGATAGCTTCCTATATTTGGGCAAAGGATCTCGATTTGGCTGTCCACTTTCTCAGATTCCTCTCGAACCATATATGGTCCACAACATCATTCCTTACCGGTGCATTCACTGGTTTCGTACATGCTGGAACTATCTCAATTAATCTGTCCACATCTTTTCTTGTATTGGTGCAAGCGCTAAGCTCCTAATTCTTTCTTAGTCTTGCCACTCGTCTATTTCAATATCATTTCTGTGATCGTTGCCAGCATTCAACACCATACGGAATCACTTTTTTATAAAACCTACTCTTCAGTTTTGATGGGATCAGAGAAGGGGACAAGTGAATCATCGCTTTTGGGCGCAGGCAGCCCAAACAGTTGGTTTTCCTTCCCATAGGAGAGAGAATTATGAACCCAGCCCCAGCCCCGGCCCCGGCCCCAGCCCCAGCCCCGGCCAATTCCTTAGCCTTAGACCCATCGAAGTACATTCTCCATGGGGTCAAGGTCATGGCCGAGACGCCAAGTGATCGAACTGCATCCCCAATTTCGGGGTCAATATCCAAACAAGGGTGGCTGGCCTATAAAGGACAGGGGGCTGTTCACCTTTGGAAACTTAGCTACTTAAGTACTACTTAATACAAAAGTAAAGGCAAAGGACATTCTGTTGTACAGCTACTTAATAGTACTTCTCCATTTCATCCTCCCATATGAATTCTCCAGCTGAAAATTTGGTTACCATGTCTTTGATATTTTCCCCAAATGATTTGAGCTATTAAAAATTTAAAAAAAAAAATCTAAAAGAGATCTAAAAAAAAAAAAAAAAAAAAGTTTCATTTTTTCCATGTGGTCATTTATACAGCAGATACAACAAACACACACAATAACACATATACACCAAGTATTACCTGGTTTGGTTCACTAATCAGCACAGGCTGGAATCGCCGAGCTAGTGCTTTATCCTTCTCAAAACGCTTCCTGTGCTCATCCACAGTAGTAGATGCAATACACTATCAAGGAGTGAACTGTTAGGGCAACTTGAATCCGATGTCAAATACAGAACATGCAGAAACTGAATAAGAAAGCGTCAAACTAAGTAAAGGAATTGGAAGATTAATCATATATAATATGCAAAATAAAAGGAGCAGCATACAGAAAGATCAAAGGGGATCAGAAATCCACAGCAACAAGAAAAGTACAAATAGCATGGCTGCATATCTCAAACAGCTGCCTAGCAGAGCAGTGAAAACAGTTGCCCCCTCTCATACCAACCCCTAACTACAAATAAACAGAATTTTTTTGTGATGTCTATCAAGTGTTCGTCTTATTTGCTGTAATCCATTCCACATTATTAGCATAAAAAAGGTGCACAATCAAGATATGTCCCACATCTTAGTTTCTCCGAAGTATAACAGATATAATCCCATATCTGCAAATATAATATTGTACGAACAAGCCCTGACTGTTGCATCCACAAACACCAAGACAAGCCCAGGCTATTACCTGTAATTTGCCTCTCCCAAGAGAAGGCTTGAACAGATTGGCAATGTCAAGACCAGATCCCCTGCTTCCTCTTCCAACCGTGCCAGATCCGACAATCGTATGAATTTCATCAATAAATAGAATGACATTACCTGCAAATTTTCACAAATCAAGATTATAAGACAAAACATAAGGCATATAAATTCATCAGGGAAAAGTCTATGAATATGATGACCTGCTTTTTGTATCTCACTGATTAAGGTAGTAACCCGTGCCTCGAGCTCTCCTCTCTCCTTTGCACCTGCCATCAATAGACCTATATCCAAGGACATTATGCATTTTGTCTGTGCACATAAACAGTGAGATTCAGCAAGCTCATTATATCCAATTATCTTAAAAAGCAGCTAGATGTCTAATGATCGAAGAATAGAAGGAAAGGAGTATAAACTACTCATGAAAAACACCCACCATAAGAAAAATAGGAACGTCACAGTTTGCAATACAAATTGCAAGACCCTCTGCAATAGCCGTCTTACCCACCCCAGGTTCACCCAGAAGAATTGGGTTATTCTTGGATCTTCGACAAAGGATCTCAACAACTCTCTGAATTTCACTGTTGCGACCAATTACAGGATCAATAAGTCCTTCACTAGCTCGAGCGGAAAGATCCAGACAGAATTGGGACAGAGCACTTTTCCCTGAGGGAACAGTCAACTAGTTTAGCATTCCACAAGACATTGAAATTAGTCAACTCAATATAACCTCAATAAATAGAATAAACAAACAACCTTTTCTTTTCTCAGAGGGCCTTGCAATTGTTGTCTTCCCAGAATAAGGTTTTCCATTCATCCTTCTGGCTGCTGAGGATGGTTCTCTGCCATCTGTGGCAAGCTCCCCCTGAAGTCTAGACACTGCCACAATTGCTAAATGATTGGAATTTGCTCCTAATCTGTAACGTTATCATCTTGTCTCCATAAGTTGCAATTAATACTGTTCATCAATCGTGGACCTTGAAGCATTTATAGATCATAAACAAATCTCCACAAGTTTTATATTTTAAAAGGTTGTCAAGTGGGGCTAACATGTCAAATACAAATCAGAAAAGAAGATAATCTTGGAATTTTAAGTTGACAAGCTGGACTCGAGATTTTAAAGGAGGTTGAATCCAGTGAAATTCTCAAATCATTAAATATACAACATCCAATGAGTCACATGGCGACATTCAGTGGATCCATGTCATAGAGGGCCTTGAAAATGCAAGTTTGGCCCTATCGGCCTGAGCCCACCCTAAGCCCGAACAAAGCCTGAGCTGAGATACCCAGGCCCTGAGAGCAGGTTAGGGCTGGGAATTTCTGGCCTTGAGTTAGGGCCGGACTGGGATAGGATTGAGACCATGGGCTGAGCCCAGCCCTGTCTTCTTCTTCTTCTCATTGGCCTGGCCCAGTCTCTGTCTCTCCCTTGCCCCTCTCCATGGTCAAGGCCAATCAGGATCAGATCGGCCTGGCCTTGAGAGAGGGTTAGGGTTGGATTTTTCAGTCCCTGGGTTAGGGTCGGGCCGGGCCAGGCCCGGGCCCAGTTAAGGGGACTCAGGGTTGGGCTGGGGTTTTAAAAAGCCTGGTTAAACCTAACACATTTGCGGCCCTACTTGAAACCATCTAACTAGTCAAATTTCAGCCAAAATGAGGCAAATGAACATGTCATTCATGTAGGCCTAGCTGCATCCAAAAGTGCAGAAGAATTATGAAATGCCACTAATATCCACTAACTTTCTCTGGCCTTACAAAAAAATTTATTAACTTCAAAACCAATTTTGACTCACATTACATATCCCTTCTGGGCTAAAATTTGGCAGTTGAATGCTGAGTACATAGAAAATCATCAGTTCTTAATTTCAATACTCAATAACAAAAATAGAACTTGGCTCTTGGCCCCTAAAATTCATCAGTGTGAACTCTCAATGTAACAAGTTCTAAATTGGTTTATGAGTTATACAAGCTCATGTTAGCTTAAAATAAAAGCACTTAGTTATCTTATTATTCTTCACTGACACCAAAAATAACTACTTGTATTTGCTATTCAGATAGAACTTTATGTTAGCGCTACTCCTCTTTCTTCCAGAATTCATAAACAAAGAGGTTGTTGGCTTCCCCCTGCTTTATTTTTATTTTTATTTTATTTTATTTTTTTTGGGGGGGGTTAAATAGTTTAAAGGTTCGTTGCCGTGTGTTGCTCACCTAATACAGCACGTGTAGTGGTTGTAATATGCTGATTCATAGTGGTGAATATTGCTGACAAGAATACAACAAATATATTGATTGTGTAAAATGTAGTGTGTTTCATTTCATATTCAAACAAATAAACAATTGGCATTATTTTTATGCCATCTCTAAACATCTATTACACCTTCTCTTTATAGTACTGATCATTTGTACAGTGCTATTCATTGCTGGTGACAGACGGCCAATAGTAGGTGTGGCAATGGAAACCCAATTTTTACCAACAAAAAAAAAAAAAAAAGGATACCAATTACAAACAGCGCACCCCCACAGTTGGCAGGGTCAGTATAAAAAATAGCGTAAGTGATCAATAGTCAAATACATGACAGGACATAGAAATGGGCATGTACGAGGTGTCACAGATGGGTACGAAATGTCTAACATGGCTGCCCCAAAACTTAACAAACAAAAAGGCGGATGCATCTGCTGATCAGGATTGGCCATACAAGGTAGATAATGTGATGATGGATACCCAAATATTGGAAAAAGATACCCCCTCCCAATTAGTAGAGTCCATATCAAAATTTAGGTAGCTAATCAACAATCAGCTGCATAACAAGTAAATGGACATGCGATGACGTCAACCTTAAAAACCTGACACATGGACATTTCTCTATAACATAATTGTTATGTTTTTTTCTTGACCATGATTCGGTTTTCTCTCATGCCAACAGATAGTATTTTCTCCATAAAGCCCTTCCATATTTACTTTTTGGAAGGTTCTAGCCATGTGGCAGTCCACCTGACCCTCAAACTTTGGGCACAACTAGGCCCTCTCTGCTATCTCCCTATAAAATTTCAGCCCAAAGGAGTAAAAATGGTTGAAATTTCTAGGGAAGAGAAAAAAAGGTTAACAATTGAAAAATAGGGGGAAAAGTTCAATACAAGGCAAGCCATGTGGTTTAGTTGGACCAATAAATTTGACATATGCCCAGTTTAGCAAACCCCATACCAAACCCATGCTTAAAATTGACCACATTACCCTCCTTGTGGCTCAAAAAGAAGCGGAACACTGCACCAGACACTTTTTATCCTATTTCTTTTCTGATAAATAAAATCCATTCTATTCCTTTTGAAGTGATTTCTATTGCACCTGAACTTTATTAAGAGCAACTGAATGAATTTAAAATGGAAAACATAATCAAAAATACAAAATACCCATTTCTTGCAGCCAAGCATACTCATAATGAGAAAGGAAAATTAGACACCCTCAGTGGCTTACTCATTCAGACATCTCTTTTCTTACAATACCTTTCTACATTCTCATCCCAGGGGAATCTAATGTATGTGAAATGTAAGTGCTTACGATTTCACAATTCATTATTGGGGTCCTATACGAGTTCCCAAAAATGGATGCCAAATGTAAATACTTACTGTTAGCATAATAAAATAGTAACCGTACAACTAGGTACTGCTATAAATACTTACTGTTAGCATAATAAAATAGTAACCGTTCTACTAGCTAGTGCTATTTTCTAGGACTTGTGGAAGGTGGACTCCTAGTTAGTTTATCAGTGTACCTTATTAGTTTTCTTTTCCAATTAGGCTTGTTAGTTTACTTTTCCTAGTTAAAATTTACTTTATCCTAATTATCATCAGATTTAGAGCAGTGCACTGATGATGGTACTGACATTCCATTTCCTTTATGGAGGATAAAGGGCTGGCAACCTGAGCACTGAGGCTATCCAGGCTTCACCATACATTGCTCCGCCATGAACAAACCTGTGCTCGAGCTGCCATTTTCGGGTTTGTTTTTTTGTAAGGAACATTAATCAATGGACCTATATTACCCAGATGGCTACTTCCTTGAAGGCTTCTTCATCTCAATTTATCTGCCTCTCCCTTTCTTCAAGGATCTTAACAAGCTGATGAGAGTATTTATGAGCAACCTCTCACTTTCTTCAATAGTTCAACAACAGAAACAGAACGGAATCCTCCAAGTTTATGCCTTCGACTCAACTCAATGTTTATCAAGCCTGCGCCTACGTTGGGCAGTCCGTCTCTGCAATGATCAGCATCCTTGCCACCATCTGTGCTAGAAGGGGAAATAGGAAGAGGGGTACTGTACTGTACATCCAATGATTTAACGGGAACCGAAGCCCCAACAAGCAACATACTGCTCAGAACCCTTTCATTACCTGTCTGACTCTAGTTTTACAGAAAAACCTTATCCCCAAATTCCCAAAATAATGGGGTAAAGGTCTCGGGTTTCAGCACCCAAGTACTTTCCCCAAGTAGCAGGATCACAAACCTTAAATATAAGTGTAAACAGAAAAAAAAAATGAACTAAACAGGTTTTGTCTTCATAAAACCAGCAACTTATTCAGTCCCAACCACCATAAAACAAGTCTTCTTGCATTCACAAACAACAAAGAAATTCTTGTGACCAATGTAGACCATGCACTTATGTTGTAGTTGATGTTCTGGTCGCAAAAGAACTCAGTGGCAGCAATAAATCTACCGGAATCACGGCAACCAAGGATAAGTCTTAGCAGTGTTCTTAACAACAGGGAAATGAACAGTAGCTTCTGACTTGCAGAAACAAATAAAGAACAAGGAGAAGCGGGAATAAGAAAAGGAAGAAGATATAGAACCTTAGGCTTCTGACCCTTGGCTTTGGTTGACTCTCTCAACCCTAGGTATACCACCCAAACTCAATCTCACAGCATAAACTGTCTCTCACATCACTCACATGCACTTGACATCTTTGTTTAATCAACTCAAATTGTCGGGTTTGTTCTCCCTCTTCTTTCATTAATAACTTGCGAATAGACATTACAAAAATAGAAACCAGAATTTAGCAACTCCCAAGTAATACCTTGACAAAGAAGAAACAATAAAAATAGAACTCCTAATAACAGGAAATAGAAACTAAGGAAATGGACCAGCATGGAAGGAAGCTCTGAACTTTGTCCGGTTCTCTAATCAAGTTAAAGAAGAGGAAGAGCTCAAACGAGAACCCAAGAACCGTACATTGCTGTCCCTGCCTTGAATGCTCAAGCTCATATGAATCAAAAACCCCTTGTATGTCGTGTTGGTGGATTTTATTTGCCCTAGAGGGTCGTTTGGATCATAAGGGGAAAAAAAAAGACTACCAATGGGGTGGATGTGGAGGAGAGAGAAATCCACCAGTAGAACCTCAAGATAAAACAAGATCGCTTTTTTTTTTCTTTTTTTTTTTTGTGTGTGTGTGTGGGGGGGGGGGGGGTGGGGGGGGGGTGTTATTACATGCCGAGGAGGGGCTCAAAATAGGATCAACTGAAGTGCTTTTTACAACGGGGCTTCCAATGGAATTGAGGCAAGGAGGTGGAGCCTCTACCTGATTAGTCTCTGTTATGCATTTGTAGTGCTGGACCGCTGCAAATTGTGGTTTGGTTGTGCAAGGGCCATAGCTTAAGATCAAGACCAGAACTACACATTTGTACACTAGGGGGGCTTGGGGGGCTTGGGGGGGGGGGAGGAACCAGAGAGAGAGGGGAAAGCTAGTATTTGGGGCAATTTCTCTTTATATGTGAAATTCTTATTCATCTTTGATATTTTGAACCATATAAATGAAGGGTGTGTCAAAATAGTCATAGTGAAGTAAACAACTTCAGTGGCCTTAGTGACATAAAACTGTAGAAGATTACCGTCTATTATAATTGTTATTAAGTGTTTTAGTTGGACTGAATTAGGATTATATGAGTCCAACCTTATTTTAAGCTGTGTTTATTTTAGGATGAGTTTTAATAGCAGTAGACTACCTCCAATGTAGGTTATTGGTTGGAGGAGTTTTAGGCTTATTTAAGTCTTCTATATAAGTTTGTAAGGGGCTATAACCTAGATACGAAATTGATGAATAAAGTTGGTGTTTGCCTTTGGTTCTATGGTGTTGCAGAAAGTCTGAAACTCTCGAGCCTTATAAAAAAGAAAACAAACCTCCGTGCTTGGCAGCACACGCACTCCTTCAGCCCCCCTGGGATTCCAGCTCCGGCAACGAACTGCAACCGCTACTCTGGCTCCAGCAAAGAAGTGCGATCACCTAAGAAACAAGACACCTGGACATCGCTTGGATTGCCTTGTCGCCATCACACTATGATTCAGCAGGTTGACTGGTGGTGTTTCCAGTCTAGGCCTGTGGTGGTGATTCCCAAGTCATATCCTCCCCTCCTCTTCCATCTTCTTCTATCTTATTTTCCAAACCAGAAAATCAGGTAAATACACACTCATAGTTGTCAAGGCGCCAAAGCGAACCAAGGCGTTGCAAGCCTGACAGACGCCCAAGGCAACCAAGGTGCCCGCCTAGGCGACCAAAGCGCCCTATTTTCCAAGGCGCCACTAAGGTGCCTGGACGCCTAGGCGACGCCTTGACAACTATGTACACACTGGACATCACTTTCTGAACCTTGTTTCTGGTTCATCTTTTAGTAGACTGCAGTACTATTCCTTTGATTTCAGTTATCTTATTCTGATTAAGATTCTCTGAACTTCTATTTTGAATCCATTTAAACTCTGATTTCAGATCTTACAATTGGTTACCATTCTGAATTGATGCATGGTTTCAAAATCTGATCGTTGTATCAGATCATTAGATTCCAATTGTTGTTAGGATTCCTGAGTTCTTAACCTGCTATTACTGTTATCCGGTTACCGTTCTGATCCCTGATTTCCAATTCTTAAACCAGAATATTTTTCTATTCATAATCTAATATTCTGCTCTGATATTGATCAATCTGGATTGTCTATTTACTGTTCTTATATTCGCTAAAGTACTGCCATCAATCCCAGTTCTAGAACAGTCCTAATTCCACCCGAGTTCTTCTAAAATATTTGATCAACCCTTGGATTAAGTTCAGTTTCTGTTATTCTTCCTATGCCTAAATAGAGTGATCCATTGAGTTTTGTTTTAAATCTGAAATCCAGATTACTGTTTATTGCATACTTTTTAATTCTGGTCACTTCTACTTCACTACGACTCTGGTTTTTATTTTAAGTTTCTAAAACCAATCTGATGAGGACATTGCAGCAGTTTTCGGCTAGAAGCTGAGCAGCAGCTTTATTTTAGTTTATCTGTTTTTTTTCTGTTTTCTGTTATGACAGTTATTTCAGTTATGTTTTTTTTTATGCAATGTAAAAACACCTCCTCCCCCCCCCCCGCCCTCAAACCCCCTGTTCACTGTTCACGTGAACAGTTCTCCGACCCCCTTTTTATAGTTTTCTTTCTTTCTTTTTTTTTTCTTTTTTTTTTTTAATTCTGCAACTGCCTTAGGCAGTTCCCCAACTCGCCATAGTTTTCCCTGTAGGCCTTTTAAGGCCCTTTTGTTCCTGAAAACGAAAATATGCAAGTTTAAAGAATGAATGAATGAAGAAAAACTTCTCTCTCTACTGTAAGTGACTCTTCTCTCTCACTATTCCCCCCCCCCCAAAAAAAAAATTCTCTTCTTCTTTTTCTCTCTCCCCTATATCAATTTCTGTTCTCCCAGCCCACTTCTTCTCTCTTTCATTTCTTAATGTTCATTTTCTGAAATTAAGAACACCCCACCCCCTTCACTATCCATGAAATTATGTTCTGGCATTTCAAACCTTTAATTTTAGTGTATGTTGAATATCCTGTTGTGAACTCCTCACTGCAGTATTTAGTTTTTAAATATCCCATTATAAGTTCTGCCATCAATAGACAGCATGCTTAATTTTCATGTTCTTTCATTTTTTTTTTTATAATTTCCCATAATAGTATGTGTACTGTTCATGTACTGTTATGGCTGTCCGTCATTGTTATCAGTTTCTTACTACCCCATAGAGCTCTATGATGTTCTCGTGTTTCAGCAACATTCCTGGAAAGTAATCTCATTTCTTTATATTGAAATGTATTGATTTTATATGGAAATTGGTCTCTTATGCATCAGACATAGCAGTTATCATTTTAGGAACTCTGAAATTTCCTGCATAATTCTTTGTCCAATGCTGTTTTTCAATTGCTGATTTCTAATTCACTATAATGATCATTGCTTAGTTGGTAAAACTTTGTTAGAAATACATTGATCATCAGTTGAAAAATTCAGCTCTAAACTCGAAATGCAAGACATGTATGCTGCTGCCCTCTTTCCAAACCAGCTAAACATTAAGTAATCTATTACCTAGTTAGTTGTTAGTGTAGGAAACCTAGACCCTAGGCTGTCCTACATCAATTTGGTATTAGAGCCCTAGGTTAGACTGTCTAGTAGCTGCTGGGTAGGATTCCTACCTAAGAGTGAGCCCTCATATAGTCATATGTCCACTCAAAGTGGTAGGGTTTACCAAAACAATGTCGAATCTTCTGACCACCCAAATGAACACCCGAGCAATGGGAAAGGTTGTTTCAACAAAATGAAAAGACCTTGAAATCCCATCAAGCAAATCATGAATTGCTCAGAGCTGCCCATTTAGAGTGGATTGCTAATAAGACAGATCGTGAAGTACAAGCTATTAGCATTTAAACCATTGGTCAAAATGACCAAGCCATCACGGCAAGGCTTGCTGCCATTGAGACAGCTGTCCAAAATTCTGACAGACAACAAGGTCACAACACACAAGGCAGTGGACCGAAGTTTGAAAACCCCAATCCTACTTTGGATAATAATGGCAATCAAAGGCGTCACAACAACAACTTTGATGGTCATGACAGAGTTGTTAGCCAATGTAGGACATGTCAAACTACTAAACAACAAAAGCAAAACACTGGTCTATATACTCCTCTTCTTGTTTTGCGTCACACCCCTAGCATGGACTTTGTGCTTGGTTTGCCTAACACCTCGAGAGACCATGATTCTGTCTTCATGTTTGTGGGTCGCTCCTCAAAAATGGCACACTTTCTACGATCCAAAACTTCTGATGTTTCAATTGTTGCCAAACTTTTCTTTTGGAAGATTGTCAAGTATCATGGGATACCAAAGACCATAGTGTTAGATAAGGATGTCAAGTTCACTAGTCAAATCTGGCAAACTTTGTGATATAGGTTGGGTCATGGTTCTAAATTTCGGCCAAAATTTCGGTTTCGGTCCGAAATGTTCCAAAATTTCTCTAGTACAAAACAAAACCAGGGTTTGAAACAGAAAAATACTAGATTTCGGTCCGAAATCAATGTTTCGATCAGGTTTCGGTTGAAATTTCTAGTTTTGGCTAAAATTTGGTCGAAACTTAGTGTACTCTAAGTCTCTGACTTCAACAGGACAGAGTAATACAAGACCGGGAATAGTATACCAGAGGAACAGTACAGCACACAGCACTTATTTATGACTAATATCATTTAAGTAAATGTTTATTAACTTTTAAACATTTACCTAAGATATTAGTCATAAATAAGCAAACATCCCCATTTAGATCCAATAAATATAGTTTAAAATTTAAATTCCAACGGAATAAAAAGTTAACTTTCCAGTTTAAGAACAAAAACTAGATTTTCAATCGTGGGACGATTTTCAACTTTCAAATGCTAGCTTTTTTCTCCAATCTAAAAAGTCTATAAATCTTACTAGAGTAAAACATCAATAAAAACCAAGAGTCCACCAAAATAATCTTTTGTTTTGATGTCCAAAAAATTATTTCCACTCAGACGACTTTAAACAGCATTCGCATACTCCGAACAAGGTTTGACCAAAACGTAACTCCTTTAATATAATTTGAATCCAAGCAATCTCGGATTTGTTGCAAAGCTGATTATACTAGCTTTCCAACAACTCTGACATTGCTTGAATCCAAGTTATATTGAAGTAGTTACGCTTCGGTCAAACCTTGTTCGGAGTATACAAATGTTGTATAAAGTCATCTGAATGGAAATAATTTTTTGGACATCAAAACAAAAGATTATTTTGGCGGACTCTTGGCTTTTAATGATTACTCCAATAAGATTTATGGAATTTTTAGATTGGAAAAAAAAACTAGTATTTGAAAGTTGAAAATCGCTCTGCAATCGAAAATCCAGTTTTTGTTCTTAAACTGGAAAGTTGACTTCTTATTATGTTGGAATTTGAATTTTAGACTATTTTTATTGGATTCAAATGGGAAGTGTTTGCTTATTTATGAATAATATCTTAAGTAAAAGTCTATTAACATTAACTTAAATGATATTAGTCATAAATAAGTGTTGTGTGCTGTGTGCTATATATTATTCCTCTTGTATACTATTCCCTGTCCTATACTATCCTATTTTTCCCTCAGAAATTACATTTTGAAACGAAACGAAACGAAACAAAACAAAACAAAAAAACCCAAATTTCGGACAGGTTTCGGCCATTTGGCCCTGGCCAAAACCAGGTCCGAAACCGAAATTTAAAACCATGGGTTGGGTAGTAAAACTTTGTTTTTCTTCAACTTTCCACCCTCATCTTGATGGTCAGACCGAGGTCATTAATAGAACTTTATTAAATTTGTTGCGTTGTCTCATAGGTGAATTTGAGGACCATACGCCTGATGAAACCATATCTAACGAAGAAGATGAGAGGGTTTATACACCTAGGCTGGGCATTGTGAAATGCACAGTTTCACAATTTAAGGGCAGTGACCAACCCAAGAAACCCATAAACCTTGTCCTTGTTGTGTCTGACTCTAAGACATTCAAGTCAGCCGAGTTTATCCCAGTGCAGCACATACATAACTTGTATGTAGAGAATAGATGTAGGAAAACATCAAGTAATGATCAATATAAATCCAGGACAGATGTGCACCGACAAATGCAAGAGTTTCAAGAGGGTGTAATGGTGATAATCAGGATTAGACTGTAGTGTTTTGTTAAAAGAAAGTCAAGCAAATTACATGCTCATACTGCAGGTCCTTTCATAGTTCTTAAAAGAGTGGGAACTAAAGCTTATGTGCTTGAATTACCAACTGACATGGGAATCAGCAACATTTTCAATATTGAAGATCTGGTTTCTTACCATAGCCCTTCCACTACCCCTTCTTTTTATCCTGATATTCTTGATGCCCTTCATTTCATTGTTGTTACTTATGAATCCAAACCTACTTCCCTTCCTCCTAATTCTACTTCTCCCATTCTCTAGTTTGACCAGCGAGTTGAAGAGATTGAGGATATCCTTCATGAGAGAGTTATTTCTATACACTGGTGGTACCCGAATTCTTGGGTTGGTGACACGGATGACCTGAGATCATAGTTTTAAATTTGGCCAAAATATTTCGGTTTTGCAAAACGGAAATGAAATGTAGGTTCAAAACTAAAAAGTCCCAAATTTCAGTCCGAAATCACTGTTTCGACCAGGTTTCAATTGAAATCTCTAGTTTCAGCCGAAACTTGGTCAAAAACACCTTATAAACTAACTTGGGGAACTCTCACCTTAGAAGTCAGAGTAGTACATGACAGGGATGGAATACTATATACAGAGGGAAATTATACAACACGATGCTTATTTATGACTAATATCATTTAAGTAAAATTACTTAAGATATTATTCATAAATAAACAAACACCCACCCCCCCCCCCCAATTTGAATCCAATAAAAATAGTCTAAAATTCAAATTCAAAAAGAATAAAAAATCAATTTTTCAGTTCAAGATCAAAAACTAAATTTTTTACCACAGGGCGATTTTCAACTTTCAAATGCAGGCTTTTTCTTCAATTTAAAAATTTTGTAAATCTTATTAGAATAAAACATCATTAAAAACTAAGAGTCTGCTTTTGATGTCTAAAAAATTATTTCCATTCAGAGGACTTTGAATAGCATTCACATACTCCAAACAAGGTTTGATCGGGACATAACTCTTTCAATATAATTCGGATTCAAACAATCTTGGATTTGTTGCAATTATGCTAGCTTTCCAACAAATTTGAAATTGCTAGAATCCAAGTTATACTGAAGGAGTTGCACTCCTGTCAAACATTATGCAGAGTATGTGAATGCTATTTAAAGTCAACTAAATGAGAATAATTTTTTAGACATCAAAACAAAAGATTATTTTGGTAGACTCTTGGTTTTCAGTGATGTTTTACTCCAATAAGATTTATGAAATTTTTATATTGGAGAAAAAAACCAGCATTTGAAAGTTAAAAATCACCCCGCAATAAAAAAATCCAGTTTTTGTTCTTGATCTGGAAAGTTGACCTTTTATTGTTTTGGAATTTTAATTTTAGACTATTTTTATTGGATTCAAATGGGGGATGTTTGCTTACTTATGAATAATATCTTAAGTTAACGACTTAAATGATATTAATCATAAATAAGTACTGGTATAAATACCATTTGGGAATTTTTATCTTTTTTTTGCAAATCATTCAATAGATATACTAAGAAGATTAAGAATGCACCACACAAAAAAAATTGGGCTCAAAATCTTTTTTTTTTTCTTTGCCACTGAAACTGATTTCGAAACTTGCCAGAAATTTTCCATTGTTTCAGCGAAGTTTCGACCATTGGCCTGAACGAAACCAGGCACAAAAATGAAATTTAGAACCTTGCCTGAGATGGACTTCTATTGAGGAGCTACAACAGCTCAACCAGGTTATGCTTGAGGATCCATGAGTTTTTATTCACCAGAGGTGAATTCTTCCAAGCCAGGGAGAATTGATGAGGACATCCCAGCAGTTTTCAGCTAGGAGCATAGCAGCAGCTTCATTTAGTTTATCTTTTTTTTATTTTTCTGTTTTCTGTTATGAGTCTTATGACAGCTATTTCAGTTATTCTTTTATTTTCAGTTTCAATTATATGTTTTTTTTATGTAATGTAAACACCTATCCCCCCACCCCCTGTTCACTGTTCACGTGAAGAGTTTTCCACCCCCTTTTTTACAGTTTTCTTTATTTTTTTTGAATTCTGTAACTGCCTTAGGCAGTTCCCCAACTCCCCACAGTTTTCCCTGTAGGCCTTTTAAGGCCATTTTTTTCTGAAAACGAAAATAAGCAAGTTTAATGAATGAATGAAGAAAAACTTCTCTCTTCTCTCTCACTATTCCCCCTCCCCCTCTCAATTTCTCTCTTCTTCTTTCTCTCCCCTATATCAATTTCTGTTTTCCCTGCCCTCTTCTTCTCTCTTTAATTTCTTAATGTTCATTTTCTGAAAATTAAAAACACCCTTCCCCTTCACTGTCCATGAAATTATGTTCTGGCATTTCCTGCCTTAATTTTAGAGTATGTTGAATATCCTGTTGTGAACTCCTCACTAAAGTATTTAGTTTTTAAATATCCCATTATCATTTCTACCATATATAGACAGCATGCTTATTTTCATGTTCTGTCATTTTTTTTTAATTTAATGTAATCGTATGTGTACTGTTCATGTACTGTTGTGGCTGTCTGTCATTGTTATCAGTTTCTTACTACCCCATAAAACCCTATGATGTTCTCATGTTTCAGAAACATTTCTGGTAAGTAATCTAATTTCTTTATATTGAAATGTTATTGTTTCATATGAAAATTGGTCTCCTATGCATCAGACATAGCTGTTATCATTTTAGGAACTCTGAAATTTCCTGCATAATTCTTTATCCAATGCTGTTTTTAAATTGCTGATTCCTATTTCACTATAATGATCATTGCTTAGTTGGTAAGACTTTGTTAGGAAGACATTGATCATTAGTTGAAAAATTCAGCTCTAAAACTCAAAATGCAAGACATGTATGCTGCCGCCCTCTTTCCAAACTAGCTAAACATCAGGTAATCTATTACCTAGTTAGTTGGGTAGGAAAGCTAGACCCCTAGAGTGTCCTACATCACAATCACATGGAATTATACCGACTTGACAGATTTTGACCTCCATCTGATGAAACTCTACAAGTGGTTATAGCATTCTTGATTGTGCAGTTTAGTATTGTTAGAGTAATAGAATTGTAACCATACACTGGTTTGACTTAGTCAAAGTAGTAAGCGCTAGTTTATAGGACTTGGACTCCTATTAGTATATGGACTCCTAATTAGTTTATTAGTTTGCTTTATTAATTTTCTTTACCAATTAGGCTTGTTAGTTTCCTTTTCCTATTTTGAGTTTATTTTGTCTTTAGTTTCTGACAAGGTCTCTGACTTGCAGAGTCCTAAATCCAATATAATATTTTCTACAAATACAAGCTACAAGGAGAGGAGCAGATACACTCTCTCTTTCCTTTAAACACATTGATTCTCTCCATCTTCTCTTATTTTCTGTTTTGTTACATGGTATCAGAGCAAGTGCCGTTTTTGAGAGTTGTTTAAAGATCTCTGTCCTAGTGCGCAGCTACCATTGCTGCCTCTGCTACTTATCTACCTTTACTACTGATCTACTGTCCATATAGACTTCACTACTGCAGCTATCGAATTTGATCAGATCTGCTCAGAATAGATCTGATCCAATTTGCATTACATCTACCATTATCGATCTGATCTGTTGCTATCTGATCTGTTTGATATACTACTGATTTGCCCTCTGCACTATATACTTACTCTGCCCAGATCAGATCTTCTACACTGTTGTGGTCATACTCTACTACTGCTGCCTGCTCTCTGTGATATAGATCTGATCTACTTAGATCTTATCTATTACATTGGTTCTTTTCTGCTTCTGTCAACACCATTAATATCACACTACAACCATCAGATCTTCAAGATCTGATCTGATTTCAAAACCTGCTGGGAGGACAGCTGATGGAGATTGATTTTCATTATTGCTGATCAGATCTGGATTATCTATTACTTACTGCTGATCTGATCTGAGTTACTTCCTGCTACCCCACTGATTTATTGATCTACACTGTTGCTGCTACTACTGAATCTTGATGGTAAAGATTTTCTTAAAGATCTGGTATTTTGCGGCTGTTGTTATGATCAGCATACTGCTGATCAGGGTCTCTTTTGCTGCTGATTATTTATACTTATTTGAAACAAATCAGACCTTGATCTGTTTTTTAGATGTGCTGGTTTCAGCTTCAAGAACTGCTGCTCGAGACATTTTTTTTATTGCTGGTCAAATCTTTTTCAAGATATGGATTCTTGGAACTGCTGCAACTATTAGTTGCTAATCAAGATCTAGTTTCTCTTCTATTGCTGATCGATCTTTTTCAGAACTGCGAAATCGGATCTTGATCCTTATATATATTGTTTATTGACCAGATCTGCTGCTCAAGAACTGGGTTCTTGAAATCTGCTGTCTTATTGTGACTACTATATCTTTTGCTGATCAGATCTACTATTTTGCTCAAATCTGCTTCTGCAACTGCTACTACCGATGCCACTACTAATGCTATTGCTAATACTACTGGTGCCACTGCTACTGCTACTACTACTGTTGCTGCCACTACTACTGCTACTGCTACTCCTATTACTGCTCCCGTTATTACATTGTCTCAAATTGAAGCTCATTGTTGTTGCTGCTTCTGTTGCTATATTGTTTCAAGTTGAAGCTCTCACATTCTCTCATGCTCCAGCTTGAAGGGGGATGTTAGAGTTATAGAATTATAATCGTACACTGCTTTGACTTAGTCAAAGTGGTTAGTGCTAGTTTCTAAGACTTGGACTCCTAATTAGATTATTAGTTTCTTTTACCAAATAGGCTTGTTGTTTCCTTTTCCTATTTTGAGTTTACTTTGTCTTTAGTTTCTGACTAAAACCCTGGCTTGTAGAGTCTTAGATCCTATCTGATATTTTCTATAAATACAACCTACAAGAAGAGGAGCAGATACACTCTCTCTTTCCTTTAAACACATCGATTCTCTCCATCTTCTCTTATTTTTTTATTTTGTTACAAGTATTATGGAAAAGTTTATAGCATAAAAAGGTAGAGAAGTCCAACAATGAATCTAATTATAGAATAAATGTGTCATATTACTCCCAGATCAGTTATAGCTTCCATGCATGAGAATGAGACATATTTGAGTGGACGACCATTCAATTTATGAAGAAATCACTTGGAAAGAGATCACCATTGTAAAGTCACTAAACCCTTAGCAATAATCCATTCCCATTGATATTTCACATGGTGGAATTAGTTATACGTATGCTCCAGCCTAATACTTAGTTTCTGTCCATCGTACTTATGTCCTAAGGGGAGCAGATGATTCGTTATGGAGTCCATCTACATTAGGATGACAGTTGACGTGTTAAAGGAACATGTGCCCCATTGCAGTTTTGGATAAAAATAGTTAGCTCTCAGCATGTCACATAATTTTTCCATTTATCCTCTTTTGTTGCTTCTTCCTTTTCTATTACTGCCTTCACAAGAAGATGTATACATTAAGTGCTGTATCAACTTGAAGGCGACAGTATTTTCACTGATGGCACATTGTGGATGTCCTGTAGTTAATCATTTTAATCTTGTAGAAGTTCCTTGAGGTAGGCTTTAAGTGCATTTCAAAGAAGTATGTGCTTCGTAGTTCAGATAATCAGATAGATTAATGCCAGTGGGACTTCCTTGCACATATATAACTTTGGGTAAGTTACACCAATAGGTAGACTGACTTGCCATTCTCCAAAGGAAACAGGCATCATATAAAAACAGGAAACCACAATCTGCCACCTTCATAAGAATATCTAAAGGGTTTTCCCTACTCATTCTACTCTTATACTAGTAATATTATGGAAACTAAAATCAGCAGTACAAGAATGACAAGTCAAGACGACAAGAATGACAAGTCAAGACGACATGATCCACGTATGGAGATGTGACGGTGGCGTCAGAATTATAAGCTTGCTTTCCGAACAAACCAATTAGTTTAACATGACTAAGCTAAATGACGAATATATCAACGTTTAAACGATACTATTATTGGATACATAAATATCGATTCACGATCAAATGTTCCCACCAAACAACGACAACAACAACAGCAGGATGATGAAAGCCAGTCATACCTCTTAAGGACCCGACCGGCACTACCGTCATCGACAGTGAAGAGTCCAATAACTATGTGTTCAGGGGCGATGAAATTATAGCCCATACTCCTCGAATACTCCACGGCGGCTTCGAAGACACGCTTTGTGCTAATAGAAAAGGGGATATGAGTGGAAGAAGAAGCAGTAACGGAGGAGTCATTAGACACAGCAGCAGAATCATCATCGGCCCAAATGCTGCCAACGGCTTCCCGAGCCTTGTCAATTGTGATGCCTGACCCAAGAAACCCATCTGGCGAACGGTCCTCTGCAACTAAACCCAACAAGAGGTGTTGGTTAAAGACCATGTCTTTCCCCAAAGCCTTGGCTTCCCTCTGTGAAAACATAACAGCCTTAATCGCCCGTTCCGTGAATCGTTCGAAGACCGCCGATATGGGCATGGGCAACCTTCCTCGGTCTTCCCGAGAGGGTATGTTAAGGGAAATGGAGCGAGAGATTGACGTAGCAAAAGCAAAGGAAGAAAAAGAAGGCGAAGAATATGAAGAAACAGTGCAAACGGCAAGGACCCTACGGTGGCCATGACAATCGGATGCTGTCTTGAATTTCGCTGAAAAAACAGGATCGTGAATGGAAACAGAGGCCTTCGACCGGCGATGGTGGATCGGAAGAAGAGAAAAATCCACCTGATGCAGTGATAACGATGATGAGCAAGACACCTCCATCTTTTTCTTTTTAACCTATGAGATAAGGATGCAGAATGAAAATGTAATTCGAGGATGACAGAATTCAAACGAAAGAAGCAGCAGCAGCAGCAGAAAAGGAAGAGGAGGCAAAGCAACACGTACACGAATGCGCAGCGGAGCCGGATTCACTTTACGTATACCGATTACGAGGAAACAGGCTGAGAGAAAGGGTATCTCTTTTGTTTTTCTTAGTTCCGTTAGTTTGACTTGGCATTCCCTGAAAGGAAACAAAAAGAAACATCCAACAGAAGAAGAAGAAGAAGAAGAAAGAGAGTTAAAGAAAGGAATGAAGGGAAAGGAAGCGAAGAAAGGAATGGAGGGAAAGGAAGAGTATCCAAGCCACCGAGAAAATATCAACTCATCATTTCTTAATTTGTTTGTTATCCGAGCAGGCATCACCGCATTCCTCCAAGCAAGTTGTAGTTACGATCATGCCGGGTTGTCAAAGTGTCGGTCCGGATCGCTTTCAAACTGACTCAAATTAGATTAGTAACGGTTTTATAAAATCTGACCCAAATATATCTATTAAAATGTTTGGAGTGGGTGGGCAGTGTGCACATTAACTAATGGGTGGGTGGACGATTCAGTTTTGGACTGAACTGTTATTAGTTTAGCTAATTGGGTTGTAATTGATCGGATTCAAAATCTATTAAGTTCATCTATATTGAAGCTGAAGTAATGAAACTAAAGTTTAATATTCGATCTGGTGGTTCAGATCATGCATTAACAGGTTCAGGTTCACGTTCAGGCTCATTGATCTAATTTTTCGGAACACCTTCTGACTAACTTTGATTGATAAGGTATGAGGATCTTTTTCCATAACACTCTCGTTAATTTTGACTTTTTTAAATGCGTGAAAAATTAAGTGGTCTTTTTTGTTTACTTTGTTTTCTATATATTTATTTTATTCAATCAGATCACCTAATTATTTTATTTATTTATTTTTTTTGTTTCTACTTCTTTTTTATTACTCTTTACATTACCTATTTATCTTTAAGAAAATGAATATTTGGATTACTAGTTTAATATTCAAATTTCACAAACAGAAAATTACTATTATTATACGTATTTAATAGAGAAGTCGTCGCATCTTCCAAAGCCTAAATCCGATGCAAAATGAATGTTGAAACAAATCATGTCTCATTGTCGCCACTTGCTAATTCTGAATTTAAACTTAATATTACAGTACATTACTGGTAGAAATTTAATTTTAGTATTACTCTTTCTAGAAGTTGTAGGTCATGAGTCGTGACCATTTTGTTGGTCAGGCACCATTATGATTTTTCCATAATTCCAACTAAAACCTGTTTATTTCTTTCTTTATTTCTTTCTCTTTTTTTCACAATAAATGATCTAAGTATTTTTTTTTTTTTTTAAACTTAATATTCAATTCTCCTTAATTAGACCTTTTACTTGTATTAAATAACTATCCATATAATTAATATTCATCAAATGATGATGTACCCCTCATTGAGTGCCTGATTCATCAGATTCCTTATGGATGTATATGTTATGTGATGTCCCTACGGGGCAAGCTTTTGAGTTCCCATAATCAATAATAAATAATAAATAATAAATAATAAATAAGACGAGGTCATCCAAGGATGTTTAATAAATAAATGGTTATGAAAATAGTTCCCAAAGATCACAGTCTGTAAAGAATCTTCCTATTATCGATAGATTCTGTTCCATGTTTCAGATGATGCCACGTAATTACAACACACACTGGACAATGAGATGGGTGGGATTTACCTCGAGACCACTCTGATGTCAAAGTCAGTAGGCTTCACAGACAAACAGAATAGAACTCTTAGTGAGACACTACAGCTCATTTAAGAGGGGGTTTCCTGAGATACGGGAATTCTACCAAACATTTTCTTACCAGTGGTAAAGATAAACAATAGGAAAATGAGGATTTCTCTAAGGGAAGTAGAGCAACAGTACTTTAGGAGAGGTATTTTTGGGTAAAAAAACTTATGATCCTTTGCAATTGATAACTTTCCAGTATTTATAGAGCTATAGTGAAGCTTCTTGGAAAAGTTTTCCCCCCACTTACCACCATCTCCATCACATGTCAGACAGAACAGTAGGATTAGGCAGCTACGACCCTCTAGGGCGGCGCCTAACGGTTTTTTAGCCGTTTACGACCCCCATTCGATCTTCTTCGACCCCTTTATGTCAACGTCAGCTACTTCTTCTGACACCTGTGGCCGTCATAAATCTTACTTTTTGTTGATTAGGTCTATGATATGGTAACATGGCAGGTCAAATTAGTCTATATGGCATTTATGGTTGTTGTCTGCATTAATGACAGAGCAATTAATATCCAGCTACCCCTTTTAATCCGTATAATCATCACTATTTTTCCAAGAGAGGGGTCGAATTAGGTCTCATCCCCCAATTGTTGTCTGAGTTGATTCTCTTTTATCCGTATGCTCTTTAGCTTAGATGTGTGCCACGTGTATTGCCTGAAAACACCTTTACTGATGCCTTATCAATGATCAGGGTCTCGGATCCCATCTAGATTTATTTCCCCCCAACACTTCCCAATTATTGGAACTATTCCATCTCACAACTTTAGATCTCAGCATTGTCTATTAATAAATTTCTCAAGTTAAAGGAAGCTTTCCTTGTGATAAAATAAAGCTTTTAAAAACATTATAAAGTGCATGCCAAACGCCTTTATTGTCAAATTTGCATTTGTTAATTAAGAAAAAAAAAATCATCACATGATCCTTTTTGAATGAATGGGTGAAAAATTATTTTCTTCGTGGACCTTATTATTTTTATTTTATTTTTTCTATTTCTTGGATGTATAGTATGCAGCTTTAAGAAATGGACATTGTGTTTGAGTATTACAGTTTGAATTATATATTAAACATGATAAATTATTATTGTCACTAGGGTTATTATTTCTTCAAAGGTCAAGGCATCTATTATGCCACATGGGTAAATGATGTTTTGTTACGATTAAGAATCAAGAATACACAAAAGAAGAGAGGAAGAGGGAAAATAATGATTCGTTTCGAGGGGGATAACTTACAGATTAGAAAGAAGACTCAATTCTATTACTTGTCTCAATGATACAATATCTCTCTAAGTTCCTATTTATACTATCCTATCCCAATGGTGTTCAATTGTATCAGTTACTCTTTTGTTTCATCAGTTATCTATAATGATAAGTTGTATAATCCTCTTTCTTGAATATGTAACATTGTCATCCACTACCAAGGAACTTTGTCCTCAAGATTCAAACTAAAATTCATTTGGGAAAATTTTAGGAATGGAAAGAGGGTTTCATTTTGATACAAAGGAGGGAGATATGTGGGGCCAGGGCCAATGGGATTTGATGGATTTAAAAAGGAAATGAAATCTGGTTTGGTTTGGGATAAAATGCTTAAGGGTCCATTTAATGCACAGGATAAAAATTTGCTTGAGGAATAAGGGACAGTCCTGCTGCGTTCTGGAAAAAATAAAATAAAGAAAGTTATAAAAAAAACGAAAGGAGAAGGGTTTCAGGTTTTGGCGGAGGATTTCAGAGGTTTTGGCTTTTCTTTGCTTCCATCTTCTCCGGACCGACGATGGCAGCGGCGACTGGGTGTGAACAACGAAATCAAGTCTGCAATGGTATGGATGGTATGTATACCAGTAATCTTCCAACCCTTGTTGCTTTGTTTCCTAAGAATCTATGCTTCCATGAAAAATCTTGATGGTGGTTTGACGTTCTTGGTAGAGTTCCTTTTCGTACAAGAACTCAGTCTCCTGGACGGCAAAGTGGCTGACCTAACTGACGATGCCATCAAAGGCAAAGATTTTTCTGCCGGAATCAGGCACGTCAAGTGGCGTCGAGTAGGTCCAACAACAAATTCTTCTTTCTTGATTCTTGAGCATCTTGAGTTCTATTATGGTTTCCAACCTCCTCTGTTGCGATAAAATTTCTGGAGGGGGCCATGGCGGATTCAGATGGGAAATCTAGGAGGCGTTGGTGTAGGTGATGGATCCGTCCACCAGCGGATGACTAGGAGGAGAAGCGGTGCTGTTTGGGAAGAAAACAAAATCAATGGAAAAATCAGGTTCAACGTAGAGACCGATGAAAGGAAAGATGTCGATGGTGAGTGGGCCGCCATTGTCACTGACGAAGAGTTCGGCTAGGAGGGGCCCCGAGATTGCTGGGCAGGGGCGACGGTTAACATCAAACAACACCATTGTGTCCATCTTACCCATTTCTGACGCCCACCTCTTGTCCACTAAATCCAAACAGAGCATGTCGTAGTTTAAGCCAGTGATGGAGGGATTTCTCCATCTCTTTTGGAGATTGGCTTCAGTACCCTGTTGGAGATTGACCTCGGTACCATGTTGGATGTTGGTCTCATCGGCTTTGGCAACCTGAGACCTTGCAAAACCTTGAATGCCAGGTGGTGGTGTTGAATGCAAAGCTGGTCAAAACAATGATGGTTGATGTGCCAGAGGTGAGAAAATAGGCGGTATCGGAGGGTTGGTGGTTGGATTGGTTGCGGAAAGCCGCAGTTGCAAAGCTTTATCGACCTTCTCCTCCATGGAGGTCATGAGCCGAGATAGCTCAGACAAGATGCGCTGCTGCTCGATGCGAAAGGCGTGAATGGAGAAACAGGATTGAGTTCCTTCTGCCATAGAAGGCTCTCAACGAAAGCACCAATGTTACGATCAAAAATCAAGAACGCGCGAAAGAAAAGAGAAGAGGGAAAGAATGATCCTCTTATTAGAAAGAAGAGTAAATTCTTTTACTTGTTTGAATGATACAATATCTCTCTGAGTTCTCAATTATCCACAATGATTAGTAGTATAATCCTCTTTCTTGAATACTTAACAAGTTTCCATTCCGATTGTTGGATAGGAAGAACATAATCTAAATTAATCATTTGTTAAATTTCAAGTTTAATTCAATTCATTTTAACCCCAATGGAGTAGCTGAGCTGAGTCTCCAACGAACCTATACCTCAAGAAGCGAAAGATATTGAGTTCGACTCTTCTAACTCTCTTGGGACCACTCACAGGAGGGTGTTAAATGCTTTTTCTTTCCTGCTATGGGTGCAAGTGGAATGATTTTCATTCAAACTTGGAATGACCCGGTACATGCGATTGTCGGGTCAGTATGAGCCTGTGGGATTAGTCAAGCTAAAGGTCTGAATATCCATGGTTAGCCAAAAAAGAAAAGAAAAAACGTCATTTTATATTGGTATACATCCTATGTATGTGAGTATGTCCATGCATTGTAGTAGTACTCTAAACATATTACTATGCATTTTCCTTAGACTTAATTTTTTAGTTTTAAATAAAGAATATAAAAATGAATGGCTCAGATTTGTTTTTTAGTTTTAAATAAAGAATATAAAAATGAACGACTCAGATTTATCTTGTGATTTTAGATCACATTCCATTGTTATATAGATAACTATCTTTTAATTAAACATTAACCTTTTTAGTGTTTATGTATTACACTTAGCTTTATCCGTTTGATATATGTAATTAATCTGATTTATAATAGTTGATGGACAAATATGGTTGGGCCGGGTGGGCTAACTGGATGGGTTGAGGTGGGCCAACCCTTAGGGTCCAGGCTTTTTTTAGCTAAATGTCAAGATGGGCCTGTTCCGGTTCAAGCTGAGGATCTAGTATTCAATTGATAATTAGCATTAAAATGGACCGTACTCGCCCCATGAGGATGGCTCCAAATCTGACCCAAAAGGTCAGATGTAGTTATTTAAGGATAAATCCCCCTTTAATTAGGGATTTATAGGGGTCCTGCGTTCCATATATTCGGATCTGGATACAATATGCTAACCAAAATCTGGCATGTTCCATTTCATATCATATAACATGCATTGGTATCTTGATAAGTATACAGTATCTGACATGCATTAATTTGTTGGTCTCTTTTATTTCTCTTAGGTTCGGCCTTAGTTTTGCAAAAAGTGTGGCTCTATTCTTGGGATATTCGGAGTTGTTTTCTTCGTTAATATATTTATTCATCTACATTAAGAAAAAAAAAAGAAGATAAATATATAAATAGGTACGTGTTTTTGCACACGTTTTAATTCCTTCTCCCACCCTGCCCTGCCCTGCCCTGCCCTGCCCCGCCCCCAGTGAAGAAAAAACCTCTTAATCCATATAATATGCTAACCAAATAGCGGAGTTGCTAACAAAAGGTAAAGGAGTTACTACCCTAAAGAGAGAATAGCGAATATCCTTACTAACCCTTGAGAATTGATTCTGGCTGGTCAATCACCGGTCCTATGATCCGACTTGTCAACGATATAATAAACGTAGCTGGGTGGTATTGATAGAAGGAGCAATTTCCATACATACAACAGTTGCTTAGCAGAATTGATTGGTATCATGTGAGTTGAGTAGTGCAATCCTCCAACAGGTGGAGATCATGACTTCCACTGATGATCTCCTGTGTCACAAACACTTTGTGCGTTAAGGCATGCACCCCTTCCCATGCATCCTCACATATATTATCTGATGATCCGGCTCAAGTAGTAGTGTTGGAAGGAATATCTCATTTCCTTTCCAAGAAAATATCTTCTAAATTAAGAAAGGTATTGCAATCTTGATTGGAATTTGGAAGGGGGTCTGTCAGTCTATACAGAAAATTACACTACTCATGCAAGTGTCTCTTGATCAGAATATATACCACAAAAACAGAAGAAAGAAATATGCTGATTCAGCTCCACGAGTCACGACGATTCCCCTCATTTATCTGCTGTATATTGATTGCTTCTTTTCTATTCCTAATTAATGTTCTCTTCACCGGTTAAAGTAGACACGTGGCATGCAAGTAGCTAGGGAATCCTACGGTTATGTTTAAAAGTCAATAAATGAATAGAAAAGAAAATTCTTTTCAAATAAAAAGAGGAGAAATAAATAAATAAATCATTGTTCCACTTCCGCCATTAAATTTGTTTTATTTATTTATTTATTTATTTATATTCCTTGACTTAACAGGAAAAAAAATCCTCTCCAGCGTTGGAAAGGATTTGAATCCTCTAATCATAAGTTAAAAATCATTCATCCTGCTGCCTATGTAAACACTGATGATCTCTCATTATATACCTCATTTCCTTGTTAAAAAAAAAAATAAAAAAAAAAAATCGACGGATCAAACATAAGGGAGAAAATGGGGTGGTCGCTGGTGGGTAGGGAATCGCATAGCTAGGGGGTCCATATGGTGGAGGTAAAAGGAGTTATTAAACAAAAAAAAGGAAAAAAAAGAAAAGAAAAACAGAAGAGGTATACAATAGAAGAGAGAAGGCGAGAGGAGGTAGGTAGGGGAATGGAGTGAGTGGACGGCAAACCTTAGCAGAAAGCAAACGCAAGTGTGAATTTATATTGATGAGAATGCAAAGTGGAGAGGAATGAGAGGCTCTTTCTCTCAACTCATGCCTCTACGTACGACCAGGCAGACCACTTTAAAAGTTTATTACTACTTTTCTTCTTTAGTTTTAGTTTACGTGTTGCGCCTTTTATAACCAAGCCACTGATCATAATAATAAGCATCTCAATCTCAATATCAATATCAATATCAATATCAAAGCATGAGTCACCCATGCACCGGCCCACTATATATCACCGACATCTTTCTCATTTACAATTTTGTATCGCCTACGTACGTTGTTAGCTTTTTCTTCATTTCAATTTTCTTTCCGAATCTCTAACTTTTGGTCATACATACAACTTGACCCTCCAAAAAATAAGTCAGATAATTGTAAGAATATTAGAGGAAGAAGGGTAGTGAATTAGCGGCAGATTTGATCCCAATCTAAACTTCTGAAATTACGATAATAGCTCATCCTTTAGTCATCCTTCCTATATATTTAGCTCATCATTTTATTTAGTCATGTATATCACAAGTCGGTCTGAACCACCAACCCTCATTCTCTTTACATTTACATGTTTTATTTCTCAACAAAAAAAACTTTAGATATGAATTTTGAGACATGATCCATAAGATGACATTTAATCAACATACAACTCAAATTTAAACAAAAAAAAAAAAAAATAGATGGATCAGTTTTTAGTTAAATGGTTATGATATGTTGTAAAATTGTTTCTCAAATATCGGTGGAAGCTGATTCATGGCAACTCTAACCGAGTCATTTAGAAACTGATTAAAGGAACCAATATGTAAACCGTCTATAAACAAATAAACCCGTTTAATAAAAAAATCAATTAAAAATCAAATAATTAAAATCAATTAATAATTAATTCTGATAGCAATTTTGACACCATTTAGTTAATTAATTTGATTTCTATTTTATTCTATCCCATACACCACACCAATATTTAATACCCTTACATCACCGTAATAGCACTAAATAGGGAATAATTTAAAATTAGTTATATGGTACTATATGATTGCATGTCTTGTAATATTTTAAAGTTAAAAAAATTTTACTTTCCTTTTCTTCAATTCTCTTTGCAATCAAATACCGCTTTAAAAAAAGTTTTGTTTTCTTGATAGTCAACGGAAGATAGAATCAAAAGCTTGTGTAAATGGGGAATCTGATTCTGATATCATATGTTCATGTGGGGTGGGATGAGAGGTGAGGTGAGGTGAGGTGGAGGGGTTGGGATTCGGCAAAGCTGCTCCATCCATACCATTCACCGGTGTCCCCATCCATCCAATTTGCGTCTCCATATCAACATAGCACATATTCCAAAGAGATAGTGGTTACCCGCTCCTGTGGCCGAACCGAATCCACCTTTTATAATCCAATACTGTTCCTACTTCCTAACTCCTCCTAATTGACTCATTTCCTTTTCTTTTTTTTCTTTTTTTTTTCTTTCTTTTGGACAAAAAGAATAAAATATAAACCTTTTGGTATTTTACTAGTTTCAACCAAATATTTGGTGACATTTTTAGCTCATGTAAATATTATTTAAATAAATATATAAACAAGTATGAATTGCTTTTTAAACTAAACAAAATAATGTGAATATTTTTAGTCTTAAATATTTAGAGTATCTTTGGATTGACCAAAATATTTGCCACATAACAAATTGAATAGAAATTTTTTTTATGGACAAAAAGGTTCCAAATTTTCCATTTCATATGTCAAGTTTTATAAAAATTTAAGTTAACTAAATAACAACATAAAGTTTTTTTTATTTATTTATTATATATCAAGTGCATAAGCTAATTAACTTGTTCTTAAAATATAGAAACTAAAATAAAAGGAATTTCACCAATAATTGGTGAGATGTCATATATATGAATTTAATTATGAAATATGAAAATGCAACAAATTTAGATATTTTCTAGATACCTATATAGTCAAGATTGTCACATAACCCTTCGATGTGACAAAACTTGTTGCTACACTAGAGATACCCTATAGTCTTGACAGACTATTAAAAAAAAAAATCACCTAAAGTATTATAATATGAGTAGACAACATTTATACAATAAATATTTGAAATCGACCATAATAGGTATGTTTGAGCTTACTTATGAATGTAGTTTTCCTTTTAGTCCAAATAAAATTAATATAATTAACTTAAACAAAAAATAAAATTAACATATTTAATAGATAATTTATAGTGGGAGGAAAGGAACTCCACACCTTTGAAAGAATGAAACGAGAGACCAAAAATCAGAAGTTATACTTCTCTGTTGTTACATCGGTATAGTTACATAATGGAAGGTAAGTGAAGGAAAACTACTTGAAAGTACTATATAAGACTTTGCCCAATTGAAGCCAGCCGGTTGTGTCACCAATCCATGCCATGTGGTAGTTGTGAATATAAAGGTCAACAATCGTATCGTTTTATTATTATTTTGTTCAATATTTTTTTTTCAAAAAAAATAAATAAATACTATTAAACCCATTTTCATAATTTTATATTGTGTTTGTTTGCATTATTAGAATGCACTATAGGTCAAAAACACATTTTAGATGATAAGAAACAATCATTGGCATGCACTCATTCATTAATGCATTAAGAGAATGCAATTAATACATTGTGAAATGTGTTATATATTTTTCCCATTATGTATTTGAAGCCTAGAACAAAAATGTCTCGCTCTTTAATTATTTTACAACTTATTTTAAGAATGAAAATACATATTAACATAGGGAAAAGATCTTTGTAGTGAGACCACCTCTGTAGTGAGGATCCTAGTCACTCAAAGTGGATCCACTTTGAGTAGCTAGGATCCTCACTTTAGAGGTGACATCCCTACAGAAGATCCCAATCCTTAACACAGTGTTAAACTTTTCAATCCACATCAAAATATTCCAATAAAGCCTCATCACATTTTAATTTTTTTAAACAAAAAATCCCAAAACCAGGTGGACAACGCCACATTAACTATTTTATCACATCACTAAGCATTCGCTACTAGAAAGTAAAATATCTTGATCGGATAAAGTCAAATTTCAGTGGTTCACCTCACCATTTTTTTAAGGGGTAAGTATAAAGGATTTGATTATGAAAAACAATAAAATAAATATTTATGATAGAAATAAAATTAGGAAGGTAGTTGTTGATGCTGCCATAAATATAGTGGTTTTATATTTATGATAGAATTAAATATAGTGTTTCACCTCACTTGTAATGCCCAACATGTATATAACTGACGCTTTTATTGATTTTCTAATGCTCATTGTTATTTTTCTTTTTGTTAAATGTCATTGCTATTCAAAATTCAAACAATCCCTGGTTTTACAAATTTATCATAGCAGTGTAAGGACACATGGACAATATTTCCATTGAGTTTTATTAAATAAAAATAAAAATAAAAATCTACCACATGGCAATTGTAACATGTGTGTAGGATTCAACCCTATCACAGACTTTTAATTTTCCCTCTCCGTTGTCACATCATTCATATGACACTAGTAAAACTAGCTAATTTTGAGACATTTTTGTACATAAATTTAGAAATTGGGAGTGGTGGTGGGGGTGAGATTATTTTGGGATGATTGGATGTGGACAAAAAAATTACAAAAGTATGAGAAGCATGGGTTTATTAGTACTTTTCCTATAAAATGTTTCACTGTAAAGAATGAGGAAACATGCTCATGCTTAAATATACCACACTCTAATTGTTTGTTGAATTGAGCTGAAATTTTGTGAACAATGAGACGGGATCCATTTTTCACATATAGTGATTTCTGCCAAGTGGCAAACAGCCTACAAATAGACATGGATGGACGTGTAAGTGATGCATGTTAATACACAATATATATTTTGTTGAATTGGACTTCAAATTTTGATTAAGTAATTAGTTGTTATCATATTTTATTATCCAACCATCTAAAAGATTTGCATCCCTGTTCTATCATCCCAGTATTCAAATCGTCTCTTGCCAAGGGGTCGGCAGGAGACTTAGCTGCGATCAATCGATGCCTAATACATGGGCATCGACAGAATTCAAACCGTCCAATTAGAATCCGAGGTGAGAGATAAAGAAAGGGCTTAAATTCAATTGACGCCCACGTATCGAGCATCGACTGATCGCAACGAGTCTCCTGCGGACCCCTGTCAGGAGACAATTTGGATCCATCATTCCATGCGTTAGCAAGTGTCCAGATTACCGTGCGGCCACGGGGGACTTCACACTGTCGGGGGTTCTTCGGTGAATCATCTCCTGTATCCCTCTTCCGCAGTATCGCATTACTATATAAGACTACCAAGTATGGGGGAAGGACGGCAAAGGAGAGGGTCGAGCGAGTGAGCGAGGTTGAAAGGGCGGTTGTCGACAAGGGTGAAGGTCATCAGTTATTCATGTTTCCTTAAACCGAAAACCTCTCCTCTTCTCTCCTCTTCTCTCCTCTCTCCCCTCTCTCTCCCAGACTCTCCAACAAAGGACCTGAACTTCCTATGTGGAGCCTGGAAAATGGAGACCGTCTCACTCTCCCCAGTCTCTCCATATGTTTTCCTCTGCTAACAATCTGTAATGCCAGTGAAGTTCTTCCCTGGGTTTGATTTCCTCTGTTTTTTATCCATCAGAGGGCTCTGCATTTCTCGATCTAAGTTATTCATCTGGAATTGAAGGATCATTCAGTGAAAGGGAGAGAGAGCAAAGGAGAAATAAGAAAACAGAGACGAAAGTTCTCGTCTGCTTTTCTCTCTCTCTCACTCTCTACCTTTTTGTTAGATCTGGTGACTGGTTTTTTGGATCGTCAATGCTGGGATCCTTCGTCTTTGTTACGGTGTATTCATTCAGGCGTGCTTGACAGAAGGTTAGAATGGGGACGTATGAGCTTATAAAAGCAGAGGACAACAGGATCGCGGATGGCGGTAAACACGTTGTCAGCATTGGGGATGGCTACGTGGATGATAATTTGGAATCCTTTTCCATGTTGAAATCCAATGCCGGAGAAAACCAGAGGCCCGTTACTTTCTCCGGAAGAGGAGACCAAGCTTCCAAGCATCGCCTTGCTTCCCTGGACGTTTTCCGAGGAATCACCGTCGCTGTAAGAGATCTGCCTATTGTTCTGAATCTGAAATCCGTCATATTTATTCTTAATTTTCGGATGCATTTCTCTAATGATATTATTAACTCTGCGTGTGCTTCCTGATTGCATCATCTGCTTTCGGATTGAGAAGTATGCCGTTTGCGTGTGAGGCAAGACTTGTGGTTTTATTAGATAAAATATTATATTAGACTGACGTGCGTTCTGTGGATTCCTGCGTTAGTTCCCTCAAATCTTCGAAAAAAAAAAAAAAAATCACGGCCGGGGATGTATCTTTCAGTTAATAATCTGTTCTTTTCCATTTTTAATCTTCTTTGGTTCTGAGAGAAGACAACAGACATCTACTCAGATCTATGCCTCTTCAGTATTCCCTGTCTTTCACTCTTCTGAATCCAAAATTCTTCCCATTCTAAAAGGGAGGGAAATAAAAGGAAAACGGACGATTTTCTTTTTGTTTTGGCGAAGGCGAACACTAGATATTTTGCTTTGCATTTTCTACCGAATCAAAATTCAAAGCAAAGAACATGATCGTCTTTTGTTTTCTAAGGTTAAAAAAAGGAGAGAGATGGAAGAAATCCATCAATCGGATGGATGGAACAGTCATTTTCCATTTTCTCTTTAATCTTCAGTTGGATGATTGGAGCTCTGTAAACCTTCATTAAAATAGTAATTGTCTTCTATCTTTTGAATTAAAATGCCGCCAAAACAGCCTGTATTTTCCAGTTTCGCTTCATATTTTCATTCCCTCGTGCTTCTTCGAATTCTCTCTCCGCAAGCGGTCACTGTCCAACCTGTCCTTATGGTTTATATAAACGTGAAGAACTTTATCATTTCTAAAAATTTCAATGTTTATTTCTAAAAGAATTTCAATGTTTATTCTTAAAAAATTTCAATAACTGTTTTCAATGGAAAAAAAACTTTATCATTCTTTTATCTATTGAAAACAGTTTTTGAAATTTATTTTTATATATAAAATTTTAATTGAAACAAACGGAGCATTTGAGAAAAATTATCATAAAATTTTACTTTATATCCTCAATTTAGTTTCTGATACTTTGTAGAGTGGCAGCGCAGCTGAAGGGATCCAACGGTTGAGAGCAATGGGTTGGTATCTCCCTCCCAATCCTCACCGTGGCCCTAAATATATCATAAATCTTTGATCCGAAAATTAATCAAGACCTTTACCTTTCTTTCTTTCCTCATAATTTTAAATTCTTAAATTACCCTTTCCCTATCTAGAATGGGATCATCTTTCTGGCTGGCAAGCGACTGTGAGAATCCAACCTCTCATAAGGCATCTGGCTGCTCAACGATATTATCCTGATGCTTTAAGAGACGCGGGATCCTCACTATCGGCTTGGCAGCCAGATAAGGATCCCTACGCCCCCTTTCTTGCCTCTTTGCATATGCCGTGTGATCGGGTTCTTGTGTAAAGCGGGCCGGATGACTGACACGTACTCATTCCTTAATCCAAGGCCGGATTCGTCAATTGCTGCAAAATATGGAAGTGACGAGAACCATCAAACCAGGACAACTAGAAGAATGAAATCGAATGTGAAACCCCTCTTCCAAATCCCTGAACCCGATGAACCCTTTTGCTTTCAAGCCTCTGAAATCCAACCGGATTCAGCGGTTTGGCCATTGCCAAGGTTCTAATAGCTACCGGACTCAGCATCGATTCTAAATCTCTTCAGGAAAGCAGAAAGCGCAGCAAGACACGGATCCATCATCACCATATGTATTGGAACAAGTCTATCTTCGATTTCATAATCCAAATCCTAACAGACAGATTTCGAAGTTAATTGGAATTAATAAATCAATTTAACTACAAAGGATCGGACTAAATTGTGGTACATGCTGAATGAAACAGATTTTTAGTTGTTTTGACAGAATGGTCGCAGACAGTGGCTAGCCCTCACTCGCAGGCAAAAACATAACCAAATTTTCTGAACTCTAACCGTATTGAGATGCATCAGGAATCTGAGGCATATTAGAGAGGGATCGAATTTTGTAGAATAGGGAACCAAAACCTATTCCCTGTCCATTAACAAACGCAAGAAGAAGGATCCCTATTATATGTCGAAATGAATCTCAAGAACAGCAACAACCTACGTGAATCAAGTAAGATTGTAGGACCGGATCGAAGAAAGAGATGGCGGTGAGGGGCGTACCTTCGAGTAAAGATGAAACCCTAGAAGTTAGAAGCAAGGATGTAGGGACTTGTAGAGGACTGAGACAGAAAGAGGAGCAGAGAAGGGGATCGATGCTGCAGTAGGGATTTCGCTCCCCGGTTGCTCACCTGTATTTCCTTATTATGCAGCAATCGAGATTTTGAGATTGTAACCACTTTAATGACATATATAAAGTAGCATGAGTGAATATTTGAGATTGATATTTTCTTTATGGTCATCTGTGTCTAACAGTTCAGATGTATTTTGGTGATTTAGATTATTATCTTGGATTGAAAATTATTTATTTGAATGATTTGGAAAATTGATTTGTATTTTGAAATCTTAGATTTATTTGATGTTTAGGAATGAAATGCTGTAATCTCATGTGGTTGTACTCTACAATTTTGTTACTACTTGTTTATCATGTTGTATTCATGCGTAATGTATTAGTAGGATCTTTTGTACGTGAATTAGATTACAACCCCAAAAAATAAATTAATACAGTTTCTTGCTTCTCAAGCGCAGCCACTTGCATCGAAAAGATGCTGGCATGGAACCTGTAGATTCAGGCATAGAAAGAATTGGTTTTCATGTAATAAGCCCTTCCATGGGTTTATGTGGATTGAGGGAATGTCGCACAGCGTGTGCAGTTTCTCATATGAGGGGGGTGTTGTTATCTTATCACACTTCCTTTTTGTTGTTGCAGCTAATGATACTAGTTGATGATGCTGGTGGAATCCTTCCGGAAATCAACCATTCTCCATGGAACGGTGTAACACTTGCAGATTTTGTCATGCCATTTTTCCTGTTTATTGTTGGAGTTTCCCTTGGACTTGCATATAAGGTATAATTCTGCAACTTAAGTTCATATCCCTATTTTAGGATTTTTGTCAGCATATATAATGTAATCAGTCTGCACTTGGTGGTTTCTTTGATAATTCTTGTTAGTGTTTACACTAAGAACACCCAAGACCTGTCTTAACCGACAGAAGAATGCACTGATAACCTAATCACCTGAATAAAATTTACCACCCACTTCACATATTTAAAAAAATATCCATCTGAATGTAACAAGGGTTGTTACAACATGTAGCTGTAACCAATTCCCTTTAATGCACTTTCATTAGGTCATTGTGGAAACCTCAATGTACAGTGGGCAGTTTTGGGATTCATTTGGGAATTGACGTAAATCTTATTGTGAAAATAGTTGTTACAACTAGAAAAATCCTTCAAAAAAATAGTCTTTCATGGCTTTGGTATAACAATCATCAGTTTGAACATTTCGTGTGTTTTAGAGGGTGCCTCATTTGAGAGGCATCTCCTTTTAACTTCTGCCTCAATCCACTTTATAAATTTTGAAGGACACAATAACTGCATCATGAATAATCAATCTATCCACTTCATAGCTTTTTGAAGGACATGATAACCATCGTGATTAGTACATCTATTTGTGAACATAATCATTCAATAAGTTACATTTCATGCAGAAATCATCATGTAGGGTTATTGCAACCAGGAAGGCCTTGTTGCGGGCGCTGAAACTGTTTGCCTTAGGTCTTTTGCTTCAGGGTACATTTGATCTTTATATATTGGTTTGGTACATATGGTTAAATATCTGGAATTTCTCTTTTATCAGAGATGATCTTTTGCCTTTTTAAATTTTGTTGTCACAGGAGGCTACTTTCACGGCATTTATGATTTGAGTTACGGAGTTAATTTAGAACGAATTAGATGGATGGGTATTCTGCAGGTATGCCTTTTAATTTGCCTTTGTTTTTCTCTATCTTTTAGCATTGTCGATATGCTATTTGCCTTGAATTTGGACTTGAAATGGGTCAGGCATAATTCATACAAGGGAAAATTGCATGTACTACCTCACGTACTACCCCTGTAGTTTGGACTAATTACACCTACCATGCACTAGTTTTTGACAATATCACATACCACCCCAAATATTCAAAACTTGTAACATAGAGGGCCAGTCCATTAACATATCTCCATTAGATGATGATGACGGCCAACATTAAAAAATTTAGGAACGATACTGCCCTTAATGTAATTTTGAATACCTATTTTACCCTTCTCTCTATTACCCTACTTATTTCCCCCCAAATTCTCCAACCCAAATTGAAACAGTAAAAAACTGTGTTTAGCTTCCAGACTGAAAACCTTACACCAACAATGGAAACTGCTTATAGAAATTGTTGTGTGACCAAAACCAGAGCTGAGGAAGAAGATGAGAGTACCTTTCTGCAGAGGTACAAAAACCTCATTTCAAGCCTTCCAAAATAGGAAGGCTTTGGATTCAAGAATCACATCTGCCAAATCCTAGACCAATCTCTTCCCCCCGGCATGGCCTGCTGCCAAACCAACCATTCCCTCCCCTTTCGGATCCAGCTTTGGGGATTAGCCCTCATATCAGTCTAGCTACTGGCATGCTGCTAGCCCTCTCAGTCCTAGTCATATCAACTGACCTAGCCTCTTCCTTCCCCATCTTGAATCTGTCCACAACACCAAACTTTAATACCATCCTCCAGGTTCTCCAAACCCATCCGATTCCATGCTATTAATTAAACGCTGCACCCAAGTTAGGGACACTGGTCATGGTTTTTGTACCTGTGGGAAACCCTCAGGTGTCCTTTTATCCCAAAGAATATACCTCCAAGTGTGGTCAATCCACTGAACCCTCTTTTTATTCTCTTGACTTCGTCAATACTTTGGTAACTAGGAAAAACTTTAACAGGAGAGACAACTAAAGCAGAAGCATAAGCATAAGCATATCTATTTTCACACAAAAAAGCAATCTCAAACATTCTAATTAACAACTTTGTAATTTGTGTATAACTCATTTCCAATGGTTCTCAGCCTCACACATGGATAACCTATTACACTATCCTCTTATCTCAGAATTGTGATCTCTATAAATGAGAAATCTTGAGAAAAAAAACCAAATAAAAATATCTGATTCAGATTTAGGGTTTCAGACTCAGATGTAAAACAAGAAGGATGAAGATTGAAGAAGCAAAGTTGGAAACTATTACCTTACAAAGAGTAAATTGAAGGTTGAAGGAAGAAGGATGTAGAAGCACCCGTATGAAATAGAGTTTTTGTTTGCAAAGAAGGTTAAAATTGTAACTTTCAATTTTTTTTTCAACTTAAAACAATAAGGGTATAAATGTCTTTCAAAATTTTGGGTTTCTACCGTCAGTTAAATGGGTGGGGATGATATATCGGAAACTAGTGGTTGGTTGGTGATATTAGTCCAAACTACAGGGGTAGTACATGTAATTTTCCCTATATAATTATGAATTTGGACTTGAAATGGGTCAGGCATAATTCATACTTTAGTTTTCCTATCTGGCAGTAGGTCATTTGATCCACATGGCAAAATGTGCAGAGCTCTCTCTCTCTCTCTCTGGGATGCAAATTTTAAATATTAAACATTTGATTTCCTGCAGAGAATTGCAATAGCGTATCTGTTGGCTGCACTATGTGAGATTTGTTTAAAAGGTGATGAAGATGTTAATTCAGGATTATCCTTGCTGAAAAAATATCGATTCCAGTGGTTAGTGTTTCTTACATTTGCTTCTCTTGTATTTATGCAATAGAATCTTATCCTTTATCAAAGGTGATTCTTTTTCCTTGTAAATTGGTCATTAAGTTATGTTTTTATGACATTTTTCCCTCAGATTTTTTTTTTCATATTGTCTGCATGTGCTGTGTCAGGCATTCTTTGGTTCCTGTGTGTCTTGCATAAAAGTTGTTCTTGGTCTCATGTCATTTTCCTGATGACTTGCATTACTAACTCATGAAGCCTGTAATCTAATTCCTTTTAGGATCGATCACATCAAACAACTGACATTTGGTGTTCTTTTGGAGATATTTAAACATGGGAGATGTTCTCAGATTTGGATACTAGAGAAATGGTAGGACGCAGGGACGGATAGGGGTTATTACAGGAATTTGTATACAGACTAGAAAGACTTTTACCTTTAAATATTTGTCAAGTATAAACAATCTAGTATGAAATTATTGACTAATTGTGAATTTACAATGTAGAACGAAATGATTGGTTAATTGTGAATTTCTTCTGTATCTAATGTGAATATGCATGTATTTACCGTTTCTAGATTTTGGGGGTTAGTTTTGTTCATGTCCACATATTTTGGCATAGCCTATGAGAGATTCTTGTGCAACTTGGCAGGTTTGGGACAGGTGACAAATTCCCAACCCTAGGATTGAAGCATTTGATTCATAATCAATTACCCTCGGAATCATGGGTCAAGTTCACTAATCCCTAGGTCAACCTGGTAGCTTTATGCTATGGCTTTGAGTTAAAAGTCTTAAGACTGAGCTATATAATATTTGAATTAAACTCTTCCACTATTAGACCAATATAAACACCACTCTGTCCACATATCATTGCAACTGATTTCTGTGATTTCAGCCTGCTAATTTTATACCAGTAGCTGTAGTTTCAATTTCCATATATACTGATCATTCTTGATTTTGCCATCCCTGAAATTTCGTTTTTACCAAATGCAACTGTTTAATGCATTGTCTCTGGCCTTTATCATGTTTACGGATGAGAAATTGGTGATTCTCATGGCTAAAATTCCAAGTCTTCGCTATTTCATTTTTTTTTATACAGGGTGGTGGCTTTTGTGCTTAGTAGTACATATCTGGCTCTATTATATGGTTTATATGTTCCTGACTGGGAATATAAAATTCAGAGCGAAATCTCTTCTGCCGCTGCAAAGACATTCTTAGTGAGTTCCTACCTTTTTATTTTTCAAATTTGGTTCAATGGGTTGTAAATTGATTAATGAGCAGAATTTTAGTTCTCCCCCCTTCAATTTTTTTTCCCTGGAGGTTAAATGTGGGGTGCGTGGGGACACTGGACCTGCTTGTAATGCTGTTGGAATGGTTGATCGTGAAGTGTTGGGTGTTCAGCATTTATATAAACGGCCAATCTATGCTCGGACAAAGGTTTGTTATGAAGAAGTAATGCCATATTATTGTTGAATGGATGGAGCTGGTAACCAGCACAAACCCCTCAACCCCATCACCTTTCTTAAGTTTTTCCTTGTCCATTGACAGCAATGCAGCATTAACTCCCCAGATTATGGTCCACTTCCTCCTGATGCTCCTTCATGGTGTCAAGCCCCATTTGATCCTGAAGGGCTCTTAAGGTGTTTCTTAAATATTTTTTTTCTTGTCACTTAAATCCCTCCATGAACCTTAAAATGAATATATTAATTTCTTCGCTTGATTTCCTTTTTCTGGAAGTAATTCTCCTCTATTATGTTGCAGTTCAGTCATGGCTGTTGTTACTTGCCTTGTTGGACTGCACTATGGGCACATTATTGTACATTTTAAAGTAATCATTTTCCAACCATCCAGTGTTTTTTATTGTTATAATTATTATTTTGCTTTCATCCTTTTTTTTTTTTTACTTGTACTTAAATGCAGGATCGCAAGGATAGAATCCTGCATTGGATTATCCCTGCCTCTGTTCTTGTTATCACAGGTTTTTTCCTGGATTTTTTTGGTAAGAAAATCTCTCTTCCCCTCCAACCCCCCCCCCCAAAAAAAAAAAAAAAATCTTAACTTGGGTAATGGCAAAGATTACGTTTAATCCTATTAAACGTCCTTGCTTTTGTGTTACAGGAATTCATGTAAATAAGGCCCTCTACACATTTAGTTACATGTGTGTCACAGCTGGAACAGCAGGCATTCTTTTGACTGGAATTTACATTCTGGTTTGTTCTTTAATCATCCTTCTCTGGTGGCACACTTGACATGTTATTTTACTGCCTGATTTTTAGTTTCTTCTCCATGTCTTTGCTCTTGCTGTTGTGTTGCTGTTGTTTTTTTCCCCCTCAAGTTGTTCTCATTCTGGTTTAGGGGTCATTAATAGAGATGTTTTCGTTCTGGGTTGGGTATCATTAATAGGCTCTCGTTTATCATTCCAGGTTGATGTGTACGGGTATAGGCGCCCAACAATTTTGGTGGAATGGATGGGGATGCATGCATTGATGATCTATGGTCTTGTAGCCTGCAACTTGATACCGATCGCCCTACAGGGATTTTACTGGATAGACCCTCGTAACAATATTGTGAGTTTGTCTTCCATTCTCATTTACAAAATTGCATGGAAATTGATCAAATTACAATTTTTTGTTTGCTTGCAAATTGTATTGCACACGTGCAGCACTTTCTGACTGAAATTTCTTATGAAACAGTTTCGGTTGATCGGTATTGGATCATGATAGCGTGATTAAACAGTTGAGGTTGATCATTATAGGATCACGGTCTTCCCGTTTTTCAGATGATGAAGTTAAAGGATCATAATTCCTAGGCTTTTGCAGTAGCAAGTGGAGAGGCCTTACAGCATGTTGTCTCTGCAGATCTTTCGGATATCTGGTAGATTTTCATTTTGTTGTCTATTTTTCTAGTTTTTTGTATAAAGCAGCGCCCTATCCCAATGGAGGTTATGTTAAGAGCTGATTTATTAGGAAAATTCAGTTGAACATTAATATGATATTTTATGCAATATATTTTTATCTCCAGTGTGTGGCTGTGGTACTCTTCTGTGGGGGTTTTTTTTTCCTCCCCCTTTTTGGGATATACACTCCTGTCAATTTTGTGAGGATTAAGCTGGACCTTCTGAAGATTAGGGAGGTTTGGTATTTAAGGATGGAAGATGTCCCGTGAGTTGGCCTTAAATGCTATCTGATAATCAGTGGAAGAGAATTTCTTCGTCAAGAGGACAGTGAGCAGATCAATGGAGATATAGTAGTTGGTAATACCGCAGGAGAATGGCCGCTCAAGGGAATGATGTTAGATTGTGAAGCCTCTTCTTTGCGGACTCATATTGTCTCCTGCAACTGCAACTGGAGGAACTCCAGAGTAATCCAATGGTTGGAGTTCATCCAACACATACCAATACATTGGTATGTTGACTGGGTAAACTCCAGCTACTGGATCACCCCGGTAGACAATATTTTTGCCTTCTTTGCCAGGACTCCGGAGATCGAAACATTTCCCATGCCACTAGCTTCGGAAGGAACCCCCATACCAGCACATTATTGACAGTTGGGGCTTATTTGCATCTAAGACGTTCGTTGTCACTGCCGTTTCTTTTCTTTAATGCAGCAGCAATGAATATTGAAACATGTAAATCACCCCAGGAACCCACCCTACGGTCCATAATGTACCAACGTGAGAATTCTTTCCCAAGCTGGCAGCGCATGAAGAACTATTTTTATTTTTAAAGCTGAAAACCATTACCTGACTAGCAACTAAAGCTAAACAATTGAGATAAGCAACCAAATTTGATAGAATCTATCGAACCCAACCCCCCAACTCTGTCTAATAGTCTCTATTAAATCATCTAATCTCATGACGTGCCTCACATTAAGGATCACAGTTTTTTGCCACAGCGCATAATATGAATAGGCTCAGGTGCCCCACAAATTACTTAACTCAATACATGACAAAGAGGCGCTAGAACGTTTTTTGGATTTCTTCGTGAAGCCTAGATTGAGAATGCTCCTGAAAGTGGCTTCACTTCAGACCTTTCGACAACCATACCTTCAGCAATCACGGAGTGCTATTAACTGATCGACCACACTCGGATCAGCAAGCGTGCTCGTATCTCCAAGTTCATCCAACTGTCTCGATGCAATTTTCCGCAGGATCCTTCTCATTATCTTCCCACTCCTTGTTTTCGGAAGCCCAGGTGCCCAATGAATATTATCAGGAGCAGCAAATGCACCAATCTGATAAAAACCACTCACTGTGTCAGTTCAAGTTCTAATTGTTCAATTGATGCATGGATAGTGAATGCACCAATCACCCTAGCAACTTGCAGTTTAGGGAAGATATGATGCCAACCATTCCTTAGGTGCAGAGACCACCAAATAGAAGCCTCCTGCTTCCTACTTAAGCCATTACTTTAAAACAGAAACTAACTACAAAAGGTAGGCGAATCAGAAAAATTATATTGAAAATCAATTTTGGCCTATGTTGGGAAAAAGCCTACATTCCCTATTTAGTTTTGATTCTAACAAACACATGAAAATACACCAATATCTTTGATTCTTTATTAAGTGTTGATATCATATTATCAAGCCAATACATGACAAGTATCAAATGAACAAGGGATCAAATCATGTTAAGGAACCAAAGAAAGTCCAAACTTGAAGATCAAGAAGTTTCAACCTACGAAGATCAAACTATTGTCCAAGCTTGAAGACCAAGATATGAAGATAAGAAGACAATGTACTCTAGTCTTAGGTTACCATGTAAACCTAGGCTTAGACACCTTGCACAAGCATAAATGTAACATTGCATATCATAAATCTCATGCATTAGATTGTCCCTGGGCAATGTCAATCTACCACTCAATATGACCTAACATAATTGGGATTAAGACTCACTCAAAGCCCAAGACAAAAGGCTGCGAAAATGATAAAAAGTCTTATTATCATTAACCAGTACATCAATCGGCTATCGACCAGACACTGAAAGACTTACCTATAGACTCTCTTGACCAGACATTGACCGGCAGTTGCTTGACTGAGATATGAAATCATTCAACCGAAACAAACTGGTCGACTTGGATATTGACCGAAAGGTTTGAAAACCTCCAATTGTCAAATAACGACTAGTTTCCAACGGTCAAATTTACACACTAGAACATCGACTGGCAGTTGAAAAAATAAAGCCATTAGAGTTCATATTGGCCAAACTCTTAGCTACTCTTTGAGCCTACTTAAGAGATCATTTCATGAGAAAAACCAAGACATTATTCATATCTACATCTCACAAGCTCAACATGAGAAAAACCAAGAGATCATTTCATGAGAAAAACCAAGATCTTTCTACAAGAAGAGAGATCAAAAGCCACTCACTCATTCAACTTGAGATACCTCTCCAAAACTCACAGCTCAACAACAAAGACTCTCAAATCTACATCTCACAAGCTCAACACAAGAGAAGTCAAATTGTGCAAGCATTTCATCTATACCATATCATCATTGATCATTGCAAAGAGTATATGTCACACTCCTTGCCTATGTAACCTTTACTCTATTTTCTTATTGTAATTGGTTGTGTGGCCTAATCATACTTGGTCACACAAGGATCCTCTTGTCCTTATAAGAGCTGTATGGGCCTGACCGTACTTAGCAATACAAGGACCCTCTCATCTTCAAGAGATTCGTAAGGTTCCTCTTGACTTTGAATGAAAATTGTTGTAAGGTTCCTCTTTACCGAAAAGATTTTGTAAAAAGGTTTCTTCCTACCCATTGTACTGAAAGGAAGATTAATGGAATTGAAGCGAAGACTAGAGGGGAGTCGACTAGCTTGTGGAGGGAATCCCAAGTGAACCACTATATATCTTTGTATAGTGTTGATTTTTTTGACAATTGTGCCATTTTATTCAAATAGTCAACCAAAATTTTTAATCCACCAAAGTAAACCTATCCACCCCCCTCTAGGCTACCCAACAGCTTACACTATAACTCCCAAACTACTTAACAACTTAATAATGTACATAAAAGTTGTTTGTATTCTGAAAGTATGTCATCAGATCTTATCTAGTGATCCATATCAACCCAAAAGACTCCTTGTATGGAGCCATGGGCAACAAACTCCAACAAAACCTCCACAATTTGCTGCAAAAGCTTCCAACAGTATCCAGCTCCACAATGTTCCAACCTTGTGGGGAAATCTTTCCCCTAAGCTTTAATGCTCCATTGTACAAGACTCTTTTAATGCTTCTTACAACAGTTTTCTAATCTGTGACATATTCTTCTATGCAGAAAAATGTGATCAGAAAGCTTTGATTATAACTTGAAATTAAGCGTAGCAAATATATAATCTTGGAATACTTATTAACCATGCATAGGATGATTCCCTTATGATTTATATATTTTTTTACCTATGTTTGTTCAAAATTTGAATATTCACAGATCACATGATAATTTTTTCTCACTATGGTAAATATATAATGGTATTAATACATTTATATAACTACCATTCAAGCTTATACTAATTCCGTAGATACATATACTATTGTTACAACCGCTTATCCTAAAAGCTTGAGCTGTTAAGGGAAACAACAATGTATATCAACACTCCCCCAGCATGTGCAGGCCCACACATGACTCTGCACATGACACCATCACGTGGTGTTGCCCACAGATGGCACCAAGGGGAAACAACACGTACAGGCACTCCCTCGCACTAACCAGGATTTGAACACCCCACTTCCTGACCCTGATACCATATTACAACCGCTTATCCCAAAAGCTCAAGCTGTTAAGTATATCAACAACTACAACTAACAATACTTATATAATATAACACTACTAATATAAATTATAGAGATAAGGCTCGATTGATCCCTCCCTCATATTTTTTCCTCTCCATTTATTTTCCATCACAATCCTACCCTTTCATCTAGAAACATAGAAGTAGGAAGGGGCAAATTTTTTATCCAATCTTTCTCTATGGTTTATTTTCAATTCATTTCTTTTTCTACTGATGGAAAAAATTTCCACTTAATTTTATTCTCTTTTCCTCTTTTATTAAAATGCAGATTTATAGTCTGAAATGAGGATCTTAAGAGAGAAGTGTGCTCTGACAAAATTTATATGTTTTGGTGTATTTAATCTTCCTCTAGCCGTTTTCTTTACTAATAAATAAGCAAGCATCAGCTGAGTAATATGACTCAATGAATCAAACAAGTCATTCTGCTCTATGTAGATTATTCATTCAAAAAGTTCATTGGCATGTTATTGAGTAAAGATCCAAACCTGGTTCCGGACTGTAGCTACAAGGCTTTTCCTGAGTTCCTCACTGTAAGGAACACCCTCAACCAAGGTAACAAATGCATAGATGGCCTGCCCTTTGACCTAGGAGCAGACAAAGTGTAGATGGTGAAAAAAGAGTCGGAAGAGATTCAGTCTGAAATGTCATGGGAATGCCAATAAAACAAGCTTTCTAAACATGAATACAGGCACATATATGGGAGATGATGTGCAAGATTTTTTAATATTTCCCGAGTAAATATTTTCCAGTATACATAAAAATCTCTCTCTCTCTCTCCCACCCCTTTTTTTACTCCTTCAAAGCCAAAAGAAATAGCCCTTTATGATTGCTGACGGAACATTGCACTGGAAATATCAGTAAGGAACCAACAAACCTTTTCCTTCGATCTCATGATTCATTACATTAAATTTGGTGAAGTCTCCTATCAAGGGGTATTTTGGTAAGATGAGTTCGAAGAAGATGCTTATGGAATAGTGAGTTGTGGATGAGAGGCATGAGTCAATTACAAAACCACCAAGATTGGTTATTAGTTGGCTATATACACATGTTCATAGGGTAACTAATAATTTTGATTTGTCAGAAATGTTTTCCTTGATGTCACACGTGCACGTGTTTGTCAGTTTTCTAGTCTTTCCGTAGCCATATCTTTTCCTCACGCATTTGCACGCGTCAGTTTGCTTGTACTTCAGTAGCTACATCTGACAAATCAATTTGATTAGTTACCCGTATGTAACCAACTGGTAACCAGTCTTGGTGGTTTTGTGACCCATGCTTCTCATTCACAATTCACTTTTCCAAACATATTCCTCAAACTAATCTTACAAAATTACCCCTTTATAGGAGATCTCTATTCAACACGCACCCAATTTAACATAGTGAATCACACACGACCTGTGTTCACATGACCCTTGATAGGGTATTTCATCCTTTCTGTGCCTAAAAATAACACATGGTAGACAAGAAACAGGAATGCTTGCAACTTCTTAACAACTATTGGTCTACTCTTGGTGACCAAATTGGTCAGACAGGTTACCTGGTTTCCAAAATACACATCATCATTTCAAGCATGGCAAGAAAGAAATTTCATCCTCCCAATTGATCATGGTATATTATTCCTAGACAAATGCATAAAAGAATGACATACCTCGTGCTCAACCCCAACCACAGCTGCTTCAGCACATTGAGGGTGTGAGACTAGAGCAGATTCTACTTCTGCTGAGCCTATGCGGTGTCCACTGTGCAAAACATCAAGAAATATATTCAAACCCTTTACAAGAACAAAAAAGAAAAAGACAAGTACAACCAATCAATGCAATGCTATGAAACCTACAACTCAATATGTATTTATAAAACTAGATTTTGCCCTCATATGCACCCATCTGAAAATTAAAGAGTGAATCTAGAAAGAGCCAACAAAGTTCAAAAAGGAACCTGACATTGATGACATCATCAACTCTTCCAGTGAGCCAATGGTAGCCATCCTTGTCCCTATAACATAAAAAACATTAGTTTGAAAAACAGCTAAACGTGCAAGGGCCATTCAAATTTAATATGAAAAACATTCAGCATTTGGATCAAGAATACAAAGTGCACAAGGAAAATCAGATGGCTAAGCAAGAATTAAAGAAGCCGCTTATAAAAGTCTCCCTCTCTAAATCTTTCTCGGTTAGAAACTAGTTATGGCCTGAATTTTGTGTGAGACCACTCCGCTGCTTTGGGGATTGAAGAGAGCCTGGTTGTGATATAATCAATAAAGATTCTACAAGTATCAAGAAAAGAGAGAACCGAGTAATATGTCAAAAGACGTACACCACAGTCCAATATGCTTAAAATCTAGACCTATGATTGAGAAATAAATATATGATTTTGCAACAAAATAGAAAGAAAGAAGGAGAGAAGGATGGAGAGAACTAAAAAAGGGAGAGAAGAATTCGTCTGTAAGTGTTCTCCTCCCTTGCAGTATCTATTTATAGAGAAGTAATGATAAAGCTTAAAGAGACAGAACTGCCACATGTCAATATGATAGAGAAGTCCTAATTACAATAGAGAAATAGAAGTAAAGATAAAGCTTAAAGAAATAGGACTGCCACATTTCAACATGACAGAGAAGTCTTAGTTACAATAGAGAAATAGATGTGAAGCAGAAAAGAAAGGACTGAGTCAACATCTTATCCATTAACATTGTTCACACGCTAATAGCACACTGCATTGCTGCTGCTGATGTGGCAGACAGAATATTGATTAAGTCTTTTTAGCAGTACTAGGAATGGACCACAGTAATGGGGTCCATTCCCTCTTATCGGTAACAAATTTAAAGAGTCATTGGAGGAGCAGCAATTCCTAACCAACCTGCCAACACAACCCACTAAGCAAGGTTCAAGTTAGCATTGCCAACCAGTCCGCCAAATGAGCCAGGCCCCTGCTTTGATTCTAGCTTTTTGAAATCTGGAGTGGACATTTAGATTGTCACCCCAACGTGATTGGGAATCAGTTGCTGGAGACAATGAGCCATCCGGTTTTACAAACAAATTGTTCACTCCAAAGTGAAACCATAAAGTCCAAATTCGTGCATCACATACTTGGCTGATTTGAATTTTTCTTTTTTTTTTTTTAGGAAAAAAATATGAATTATTCTTCCTTGATTTATAGGGCTGATTAATTAGTCTCTTGATTGGTGTGCATATGAATTAGGCCCCAACTAATAGTATAATTTCAAAGTTCTCAAAATTTACTCTGATTATGGATAATTAGCAATGCCACAATTTTGGAAAGTTCACCTTTGTTGAAGACTATATGGTTTTGGCTTTGCTGTCTAGGTGTCATCTAGTTTAGTGCTGACCAGCTGTCCAAGCTGGCTGTCTTCTTAGTCTTTGGAATTAGGTTAAATTCTTGACTTAGTCCTCCTTATCTTTAATTCATTATATGTAATTAGGAGAGTAATATTATTGTCTAACTAGGATTAACTGTTTATCTAGGATTCCTTGTCATGTTGACATATGGAATTCCTACCTCTAATGTAACTAGGACCTCTAATGTAACTAAGACTCATTATCTTGTAGAGTCCTAGACCTATCATTTTACCCCTTTTATTTTGTCTATAAATAGTGACTACTAAGAGGAGAGGAATACACATTGATTCTTTCTCCCTCTTCTTCATTCTCTCCATCTTCAATTATTTTTTTATTTTGTTACAACCTTAATTGTTATGAATACATAATCTATGTGTAACCAGTATCAGTTGTGAAACTAAAACTACATTAATAAGAGATAGATAATCAGGAAGAAACTATTAAGATTAAGGAGTAAATTAGATTATTAGCAGAAAGAATACCTATAAAATAGCATGGCATAAATAACATAAACATAAGATGATAAATAGCATTTTATCTTATCTGCCAGCACCCAGTCAACCCATCAAAATGGCTCAACTGACCAGGGAACCTTTCAAATCAGCCTCCAGGCCAGCTTTTTAAACATTGCTAAGAGTGAGCAAGAGTTTGGCAAGTCATAATTAGTGCCAAGAACAGCAAATAAGACAGCCTAGAAGATACCTACATACACCATCATATCCCATGCGGTCACTTCTTTCAAAGTAGAACAGTGATTAGGATGCAGTTTTCTCTCTGTCACTTCTATCAATGAGATTGTGACATTGTCCACTTCCTTTTTTTCCATTCTTGTTTTTTCACATCTAATATCTCTCGAGGGTGTAACAGCAGATTTTTGGGTGAGAGTCTAGCCCTAGGATTTCTAAGAAGTGTGCCTACATTATATTCTAGTCTTCCTTGATCTATTAAAATTTTCCCATATTTAACCACCTATAAGTTTCTATGTTCAGAATTGATTCCCACTTAAAAAATATATATTTTCTGCTTCGTTTTAAAACATAATTCCTTTACTTTATTAATCTTAATAGTCAAGCAAATATGTGATCATAGTTAAGGATATGTATTATAATGTGGTGATTAATGAGAGAATCGTGGGGGGTCAAGCTAGCGAATTCCCAATTACAATTAGGTTACATCAAGGATAAGCTTTAAGACCTTATCTATTTTCTCTCAATATGGATGATTTAACCAGAGACATGCAACTATGCAAGATGAAGTTCCTTGGTGCATTTTTTTGCTGATGATATTGTTTTGATGGATGAGACAAAAACAAAGATTAATGCCAAGTTGGAACTACGGATATTAACATTGGAATCAAAAGGTAAGATAAGTAGAACAAAGATGGAATATATGGTGTGTAACTTTAGTCACACAATAACGGATAATGAGGTGGTGAAAATTGATGAGAGGGAGATACAACAAAGTGAATATTTTAGGTATCTAGGTTCAATCATAAATAAAGAAGGTGATATAGAGGATAGTGTTTCACAGAAGATTAAAATAAGATGGATGAAGTGGAGAGGTGCATTTTGAGTGCTGTGTGATCGGCGTATTCCTTTGAAACTTAAAGGAAATTTTTACAAGATAGTCATTCGACCAGCTATGATGTATGGTGAGGAATGTTAGGCAGTTAAGAAGCATCATATAGATAAACTTAATGTAACTGAGATGAGAATGTTGAGATGGAAGTGTGGCAAAACTAAGAAGGATAAGGTAAGAAATGATCGTGTTAGAGCTGATTTGGGAGTAGTGTCGATACATGATAAAATACAAGAAAGTCGTTTGGGATGATGTTGTCATGTTCAACAAAGGCCGTTAGATGCTCCAGTACGGATGAGTGATTTGATTCAGATTGAAGGAGATAAAAGAGTTACGGGTACCTAAGATGACTCTAGGAGAGGTGGTAAGGAAATACATGCATAGCGTAGGCCTTGTTTCAAGTATGACATCAAACAGAGTTGATTGAAGGACAAGAATCTATGTAGCCGACCCCATTTAGTTGGGATAAGGCCTGTTGTTGTTGACTAGTTGTTGTAAAGCTAAGAAATTTACTAGTTGAACATTACATTTTAAATAGTAGAAACCACTTGAATGCAATTAAGCTTCCTAATGCATTTGCACACAAACACACAAAGGCATCAACTGAAATTCAACAAACAATTTACCTGCTGCAGCCATCACCAGAGAAATAATAACCCGGGAATGGCTTGAAATAAGTAGTTTCATATCTTTCATGATCACCATAAAGAGTACGGAAGGCCCCGGGCCATGAGCTCTTTACACATAGGTAGCCACTGCACTCACCTTCAAGCTCAGTTCCCTTATCATCAACTATAACTGGCTGCAGTTTTGTATAAAATATGAGAAGGAAAGTAATAGAAGTGAAAATTCTGCAATTTCCTCAGTTTTGTTAATACACTACCTGTACACCAAAGAAAGGGAAAGTAGCAGAACCAGGTTTCAGAGGCCAGGCACCTGGCAAAGGAGTAATCTGCAATGCAGAAAAGGCAAATTATGATTTTAACAATACTTCCAAGTTCCGAAATATTTTGGTGATTTGGTTGACAGATTACAATTTCGACAATGGCCTAAATTTTCAGTAATTTTTATCCGAAGCGACTTTAGTCATTTAATAATTGTAGTAACAGTGCTATTTTTTATTGAAATAACTCAACTCAAAAATTGAAATAACTAGCTAATTCATAGTTCAAAGCAAGGTTATCAAGGAAACAAGGCGACTTAAGGCGTTGGAGGCTGCCTGAGCACTTAGGCGACAAAGCAAGTCAACTATGTGTCATCAACGTGTTAGAAGGGTACATATTCCAAAAGAAATTTATACAAAAGTAAGGGAGTTAGGACATCGATTTTATTTTTATTTTTTCAAACAAATGGATGATTTGATGTTTGAAGGTGTACATAAGTACTTTATACAGTCCAATAAAGAGCTACAAATAGCATTTTATTTAAAAAAAAAAAAAAAAAAAGAGGCATTAGACAATAAGGCGACCAACCACCCAGGGGGTGAAAACCTGCTTGGACACCTAGACGACGCCTTTACAATATTGGTCGAAGGTAATTGGAAAACCAAACAGACAAAATAGCATTTTCTAAGGTTTAACTAGTGGAATTTGTCATGCAGTTGCATATTAACTAAATGGAATTAACAACAAAGGGAAAAAAATATTGGCAAGTTGATTTCGCCTAAGGAATCATAAGGTTAAATTTGGATCTTGAGAATCTAAACAGCTGAAAATTGGTTCAATTCGCATTGAATTACGTAAAGTGACTCACATCAGCAGAATTCAGAGTTTTACCTTTAGATCCAGTTCCCACGATCGAAATTTGAAAATTGTGCCTAAAAGTAGAAGTTTCAAGCACCATGAAACTTCAGAACTACCTATCACGGTCAGAATCTAAGGCCACGTTTGCGTAACTTCTCTGAAGTGATTCTAAGGATCAATTCTTTCTGGCACAAATATTATTGTCCAAGTAATTCTTTCTGGCACAAATATATATATATATATATATATATATATATATATATATATATATATATATATATATATATATATATATATATATATATATTTTTTTTTTTTTTTTTGGGGAGGGGGGCACTTAAGAGTGGTTTTTTCAAGAAAATATTTCACTTTCTCAATTCATAGAATCATTTCTTCATTCCAGTTGGGATCATCTATAGTGAATATTTGAGTAATGTAAGAATGAAAAAGTGTTTCCAAGAAGACACAACTTTTTCTTGGAATTCGAACTCATTCTCATAGGCATTGGCACTAAGATCACAAGAGTTGAAATTCCAAGAATCCAGATTGACATTAAGGAGAGAGAATAGAAATCACCATGAAGCCACCAGTCTCAGTTTGCCACCAGGTATCTGATATAGGGCATCTTGAATCTCCAACGACATTGAAAAACCACCTGTAAGAAAAACAAAATGTGTTTTATCTTTTTGAATTAAGACGAAGAGATGCAAAGCATGCAATATACGAAATTAATGACCTCCATGCACTTGGATTGATAGGCTCTCCCACACTCCCGAGGACTCGTAATGATTTGCGAGAGTAGCGGGTCACATACTGCACAAACAAGATGTTTCTTAAAATACACACAAACAAAAGAGAAGAATCATCCATGAAACAAGATCTGCAAAGCCAAAATAGTAGATGTAATAGTCAAGATATTTCTTGCCTCATTCCCTTCCCGCATGAGGGATCGCACCAATGTCGGGGCAGTGTAGAAAAGCGTTACTTTGTATTTATCAACAATGTCCCAACAACGTCCAGGATCTGGATAGTTTGGGGCCTGCAAACATAAAAATAAGAAAATGTAGCCAAGGTTGAAAGCAAATCTTCTTCAGAACCAATGTTTTTTCCACCGAAAAGGATATTAATAGCTGGGCATCCACAAACTGATGTGTCCTAACCCAGCTTAACATACACCCTCCCCACAAAATAGAGAAAAGCAAGGAAATTTTTGACACATTTGATGATTTTTTCACTTCTTAAGCATCCTTGATTGGTTGTCCAATTAACTCTTCACACTACTATACTTTGCTGGCTAAACTTTGAAGTATAGAAGATTTTCTTCCCTACAAATAACTTACCCACCAAGCTCCTATGAGTACTTTGCTGCTGCAAGATATGAAGGGGCTGTTCAGCGGTTCAGCCTTCATATTTAACCCTTCTGTCTCCTGAGCACCCCCCTATGGGGCCCAGGATTGGTGTGTAAATTACTAGAGTTGTAGCAGTTCTAACAAAAGGTCAAATATTTATTCTTGTCTCTTTCTTATCATAAGTTCAATTCTAAAGAATACAATTATTTCTTCTTCAGCTCATGAAAGTCCTGCCTCATTAGGACAATCATCCAGTCAGAGCTCAATTTAGAGAAGTATAAGCTTGGCTAGCCAACCTAGCCTATAAAAGGCAAATTCCCTCTATTGTAAAACCATTTCTGAGGTTAACAAACATTTATTTTCCATCAAAATCTGAAGTTTTTCTGCAGTGGTTGCAGCAATTGCTTCCTGGATGATCTGAGACTACCTGAAACCTTGAATCAGATTGGAGTTATTTCAGTATAGAGCCAGTGACGCTTCATTCCTCATATTTTCTATCTAATCAAAGCTTATTGCTCTGGTTTTCTATAGGAGTACATGCTACCAAGGGTGTGTTCCTGGGCTGGATTTCATTCACAGAGATCCAAACTCTATCAGCTTTGAGCCACTGTAGAGCACTATATCAATTATCCTATTCCGGCCCTTTACATTTGCCAATGCTTTTATCAATTCCCTTTTCCCATGCATGTCGATAAACTCTTAAACATGCATTTTCTAACACTAGTTGTTAAATCTGTCTGAGGCATCAATTTTTGAAATTATTTGCCGCCAGAAACTTCCTCCAAGCATGGTGTTTCTTTCATGTTAAGTCTTATAAAGCGTTACTTTTAACCAGGGGGTACATCACAAGGGTAGTTTTTTTAGGCTCCTCTATCATCCTGCATATAAAACTCCCTCCCAATGCCTCCGAAATGTTATAATATGTGAAAATGCATTGAGATGAAAACTTGCAAAACGAGTGGAAAATACCATTGGCATATAAAACGTGCTTGAAATGAAGAAAACAAATAATGGATTACTGGTCTTTTACTGAGAGTCATTCCAACTTTCTAAATAACTAGTTAACTATGCTGTAAGTTAACATGTCAAACTACAACCTATTAAAGATATTCCCAAAAGTAGGGTCATAAATTATAGAGAACCTATAGAAAATTATTGCCAATTACCATTCTATTTGTCTCATTCTAAATCAGCTAAATAGTGGAGACCAGGAATGATGAGGACATCTAAGAGTCCTAGTGGGTTTAGGATTCTATTAGCTGTAGGATTCTATTTATTTTTTATTTTGTTTTATTCTGTTTTATTGCTGTAAACGTGGGAAGTTCAGTTTGTTAGAGTTGTGGGTCCCAGCTGTGGGCCCTTTTTGAATTTCAGTTTGATAGAGTTGTGGGTCCCAGCTGTGGGCCCCTTTTTAGTTGTTTAGTTGGCTTATTATTAGTTTTTAGAGTTATACTCTAATTAGGGTTATAAGCCTTATAAAGGCTTCTTTTTTAAGTAATAAAAATTCAGATTATGATGTTGATTACAGAAAAAAAGAAGAAAAAAACTGCTCTCTTTCTCGGCTCTCTCTCTTCTCTCTTTGCAGGTACGAACAGCCCAACCCCCCATCTTTCCTTCTCGGTTTCTTCTCTCTTGTGGACAGGTACGTCCCACACCCCTTCCCTCTTATCTTTCTTTCCTCTTTCTCTCTATTCTGATTGAGAATTCCCTTCCCCTTTCACTGCTCACAACAGTCCCCCCTTCTTTCCTTTTTTTTTTCCTTGTCTGTGTTCATTATTGGGGATTAAGAAATCACCACAGACCCCACGGCTGTAACACATCACAGCAGGTTTTTTTTGTTTCCATTAGGTAAGTTATTTCTTTAATTTTTTTTTCTGGTTTGCTATATTGCTGTCTCATAATATCGTTTCTTCCCGTTGTTTGCTGTTTATCGTTTCTGTACACATATGCTTTGCTGTAATTCCGTTCCACATAAATTCTGCCATAATCTTGTCATGTTAATAATTGTTAGCGTGGACAACATTATGTGAAGCTTCTTTACAGTTGAGCCGTCGTTTTAGCACTGTTTTGGTTAGTAATCATATCTTTAATTATTGGGAAGTTACTGTTTTACATGTTCATGGGTTCATCTAATCATTAGGGATTTAATCTTGTTAGTTTTAGGAATTTTGACATCTTTTGCACATTAGTACTTCTTAACCTATGGTTTACTACGAACATGACATGAAACCTAATTAATAATTGCTTAGTTGATCATGTTACTTGGCTTTATACTGTTCTTTACTTGTGGTTATCATGATACTAGTCTCGTAAGCATGTCATGTGTGTTGCTGCCCATAACAGTCCCTACACATTAGTTAATTATTTCTTTAATCCTTTTGTTAGTTGGTCGTGTAAGAGTAGGATAAACTAGAGACCCTAGGTTAGCCTACATCAAGGAATTTCTTGCATCTGATTTGCAGTTCCACAGTTACAAGTTAGAGTAGTTTACCCCTTCAAAAACTATCACAGTTGCTCCATTTAGCAAAGGACCATAAGTAACATAGCTATGTCCAGTAATCCAACCGCAATCAGCTGTACACCTTGAGTCAGTAAAAAATATATGAGTTTCCAATGGATATTTAATTTTCAAGCCAATTAAAAAACAAATTCAAAATAAACAGAATCTGTCAAAATGTTCCAGCATACCAGTATATATCGGACAGCTTGTAGTCAAATGCATACTTGAATGTTGTTGCAGTGTATACCATAAATCCCCCAGTCGTGTGCAGAACGCCCTGCATTTGCCATTTCAGTTTTAAAAACAAACAGCATAAAGAAAAACAATTAAAATACCTTCATTTTATCATTTAACTCACCTTTGGTTTTCCTGTGCTCCCACTAGTATAGAGCAGAAAAAGCGGGTCTTCTGCATCAACCCACTCCACATCACATGTCGTTGGAAATTTAGGTACAGTATCCTGGAAGATAATCCTCAATCGTCAAAAAAACCAAAGATTGTACTGAAGATAATACACCTTCCATTAATCGCATACTTAAGATGCTTGTACATCATAGATTGATCACAAATGTTTTGAGTTTCATTTTAGAATTCTACTTTACAGTTATGTACTACAGGAGCAAAGAACAAGAAGAGAAGCAATTTACCCAAAAAAAAAAAAGAAGAGAAGCACATTAAGGGGCTGTTTGATAAAACTTCAACTCTGGGATTCTTACTTCTGGTTCAAATTTCTACTCCAACTTCAAAAGGATTCAAGAGTATGAGGGAGTAGAAACATGTTTGTTAACCTAATTTAGTCATGGACTCCAGAGTAGTGGTGGGGGGTGGCGGATGGTGGCACTAGTGGTGAGTGGTGATGGTTGGTGACGGTGGTGACGGGTGGGAGGTGGTGGTGAAGGGTGGCGGTAGGTGGGTGGTGGCGGTGGTGGTGGGTGGTAGTGGATGGTGGTGGCGGTGGTAATGGGTGATAGTTGGTGGTGGTGGTGGTGGGTGATAGTTGGTGGTGGTGGTGGGTGGTGGTGGTGGTGGTGGCGATAGTAGGTGGCGGTGGGTGGTGATTGAGGATGGTGGTGGTGGTGGTGGCGGTGGCGGTGGGTGGAAGTGGATGGTGGTGGCGGTGGTGGGTGGTTGGTGGTGGTGGCGACGAGGGGTGGTGGTGGTGGCGGTGGTGGTGGGTGATAGTTGGTGGTGGTGGTAGGTGGTGGTGGCAGTGGTTGGTGGCTGGTGGTGGTGGCGATGGTAGGTGGCGGTGGGTGGTGGTGGCGGTGGTAGGTGGCGGTGGGTGGTGATTGAGGATGGTGATGGTGGTGGTGGTGGTGGTGGTGGGTGGTGGTGGTGGTGGTGGTGGGTGGTGGCGGTGTGGTGGTGGTGGTGGTGGGGGCGGCAGTGGGTGGTGGAGGGTGGTGGCGGTGGTGGCTGGTGGCTGGTGGCTGGTGTGTTGTGGTGTTGGTGGTGGTAGTTGGTGGTAGTAGTGGTGTGGGGTGGTTTTTACTCCAAAATTGTGCTCTGAAGTCGAAAAACATCTATTTGATGCTCCAAAAAATTGGATTATAGAGCTCATTTGGAGCCCGTTCACTCATGGATTCTCCAGAAGTCCGAACCGGGTTACCAAACAGGCTTCTACTCCATTTATGCTCCAGAAGTCAGAATCCAACTTCTGGAGTGTTACCAAACACCCCCTAAACATATGTGACACACAACAAAAACATAATTTGAGAAATTCCAGAGTATTTTTAAAGAAATCCAATCTACTAACCTGCCACCAAGCGTCTCTTCCTTCCATCCAATTTGTAGTTTCCCTCTTCATGGCTGACTGGTTTTCATAGGTTAAACATACATCTATAAAGAAAAAGAAGATGACATATAACTTATCAATAGAAAGGCTTGCGTAAACAGACACTGACCCTCTCCCCTCTCCCCCTCTCACCCCCCCCCCCCAAAAAAAAAAGGAAGAAAAAGAAAAATGAAGAAATACATCCACAAGGATAAAGGCTTATTCTGGTAAGAAAAAACATGGGGTATAAGTCTACATCTACATTCATCTGTTAGTTTAGTATCAATGAACTGCATTGCACAACTCAACTTCTCAGCCAAAATCAAGAAAACTGTTGCATTTTAAAAAGCGCAGCTCGGACACAAAGATGCCTCTGATGCCCAATAAAAAAGGTGCTAAGGATCAGCTGTACCAACCCGGATCGTTATTGGCTGGGACTGATCCCCAGTGAAAATATTGCGGATGATCCAATTGAACATTTTTAAAACTGAAAAGCGCATCACATAGTTCAAGCCCAGCAGAAAACAGCCCAAGAAAAAATCTGATCCGGAATGTTCTCTATAACAATGTACCATTCGGCACTTCTAGTCCACAGTCCAAACCATACATACGATCAAGATCCATTTACCCAGTCTAATGTTCCCTTAAAGCACATGCCCAGCCCATTGGTAAGAATCGAAAGATCTAATTGATCCAAAGTATATTAGGTGATGTGATATAGGTCAGGACGGGGATCATCCGGGAATGATCTGACCCCCAATCCCGATCCTTGAGACCTCGCCAATAAGCATTGACAAGTTTGAAGCAAATATAATTTTCAATTGATATATATATATATATATATATATAACATAGTTGCGCCGGCTAGGCCGCCTCGGCGCCTAGGCGCCCTTGTTATGCCTTAGAAAATCGGGCGCCTCGTCAGGCCTCCAACGCCTTGGTTCGCCTTGGCGCCTAGACAACTATATTCTAAAATAAAGCTGTGATGCCGCCTTAGCTAACCGACAAACTCAATATGTATTTTTCAAATTTGTGAAGGATAAATAAGATTTTGAATTGTGCTTCTTCTTTGATTACACATTTTGATTTTTTTTTTTTAATTGAAAGTACAACCCTCTGGTTACATGGTTTTAAAACTTGGATCGGAATTGGCTGGATAGCTGAGACAACCGAGTGGATTCGGAATCAATTGGGGCCGATTCCCAACCAATTCTAGGATGATCTGACTCTAAATCATATTGGAATCAATGAAGACCGATCCCGTAGGCAGTTGTGAGTTTTAACACCTTGTCTTGTTATTTCCAAACAAATCCAACCAAAGATTTTTCTCTCCTTATGCTTCTCACCTCTTTTCCTGTCCACATACTCACATAGATTAGGAAACATTTCCCTCCTCATCCCCCACCCCCTCTCTTTCTCTAAAAATCCTATGGGTAATGAGCACTCAGTAATAAGAACAGGATAAAATTTTAATTCGCGATTAAAATATCAACTACTATAACTCAAGGTCAATAATGAAAGTAATTAAATTTATCTACCTCAAGTAGAAAAAAAATATAACCACTAAGCTGCAAACAAGTAAGCTAGTGTGCAGGCAGACGCCCTAATGATGCATTGGACATAACTTTCCCATTATAGCTCAGAATCACAATATCTTTGTCCCATCAGAAAGTGAACTGGAAAAACTTTAAAATGGCACTAAAACTCTAACAAAAATGTTTTAACATTCCAAAAGTGGTCCCAGAAAGAACTGTGCTCTCCATGCTTTATTTCCTCCTTCCGTTCTTACCCAACTTTATTCCCATGGAAGGAAAAGCACCCCAGATTCTTTTGTTGAAATCTTGATACCTCACATTGTTAGCTTTAGTGTTTCACTGAGGGTGTCTTAAGTCTAAACTGATTAATAACTGAATAATGAAGGTGGACAGAGTACTATAAGCAGTACTTTGGAGGCTCAGTTTATTGCTTTTCCAATATAACTCCTCACCATTCTCTCTCTCTTTCTCTTCCCCCCCCCCCCCCCCCCCCCCCCCCCTCCCCTCCCCTCCCCTCCCCTCCCCCTTTTTTATAGGTAAGCCCCAAGAAGAGTTGAATCATAGTTGCAAAGGCACCAAGGCGAGCCACGGCGTTGGAGGCCTAATGGGGTGCCTAGGCGACCAAGGCGCCTGATTTTCCAAGGGATCACAAGGGTGCCTGGGTGCCTACGCGATGCCTTGACAAACTATGAGTTGAATTCATGACCTCTTTGAGGTGTTGGTCTTTACCAACAGAGATTATAACAGTATTTTTTTATAGTTCATTTGCTATAATGGGAATGAGATGAAAGCATCCAACGTGCTAAATTCTTGCATTTAACTCCTGATTCTCTCTCATTTTCATTCTTTACAACACCTTATACAGAAGAAATAAATAAATAAACAAGTTAAACAATTATCTATTGTCTTGGATAATATTAACCCAATCATTCAGTTGATAAGTGAAGTTCCTTTCACATAGATGGTATTTCTCAGTCCCTCTCAATGGCATGGCTACCATTGATAAAAATTACTAAAGGCCATTTAACACCATGAAAGAATGGCTACTTAAGGCTGAGACCAACACAAGGAAGGGATAAAGTACCTTATATCCCCGAAATGAGAGAATGGCAATTTTACACCATGTTAGCACAAAGGACTTGAAATTTAACATTGATAACTATGCATAAACTGAAAAGGGGGAGGGTGGACCATATAGATTCCTTTGAACATATTGTGGTCTAAAGTTAACCAACTGAAATTTAAACTAAAGGGGTGCCTGTTAGAAAACAGAAACAATTAAAAAATAAAATGAAAGGAGTCCCATAGATGATCTGTGCTCAAGTTTAGAATAGATGGGGAAAAATGAGGTTATGTGCCTAGTTACATAAAACAACTTCCTTGAAGTTGCTTACCTACAGATACCCCATTCTTGGCTGATTCAACCAGTGCGGTGTCTACTATGTCTTTGAGATGGATGACTTTGGAGCCCCTACAAACTGCATTGCAAGTTATCACAGCTTTTGGTTTGCAATCCGTGATTCTCTGGGCAAGAGACTCTGCAGAGAATCCAGCAAATACAACCTAAAAGAACAGAACAACATTTGAAAGTTACTCTTCCAAGTAACCACAGAGATAAACTCGTATAGAAAGAGAAGATTGAGGCCATGTAGTACCGAGTGAACGGCAGCAATGCGAGCACAGGCCAACATTGCAATGGGCAGTTCCATCAGCATGGGTAAATATATGACAACGGCATCTCCCTTACCAACACCGATATCTTTCAAGTAATTGGCAAGCTGTTCAACGGATATGGAGACTTGGAATTAGAAATAACAAGAAGAGCTTGATTAAAAAAAATAAAAAAATAAAACTAACTTAGTCATGAAAAAAGGGGGAGGTGTTGAGTTAATAAAAGAAGATATAAGCAAAAGAATGAAAAAAACAATGGAAATAAATAAATTACTTGGCAAACTCTCTCCAAGAGATCAGTGTAGGTCAAGCTGCCATCTTGACCGGGTTCATTGCCTTCCCAGTAGATTGCAGTTTTGGCACCGAGCCCAGCCTGGACGTTTCTATCCAGTGCATTGAAGCATACGTTTGTAATCCCACCTTTGAACCACTGTGAGAAAACAACCACACCACATGAAATAAATGTGCTACAATACTAGCCGATTGCAGAGAAAAATAAATAACCTTTATAAACCAGCCACCCAGGGAAAACGAAGAAGAATGAAGTTACCTCGATATTGATAGGGCCTTTCCTAACATCCATATTCTCAGAGTAGACTTGGTCACTCCATTTCTGTTTCCAGTAAAAGAGCGATGCAATCTCCGACCAGAATCCAGCGGGATCCACAATTGACCTCCTATACATTTCAATATACTGACCAAACAAAACACAATTACAAGTACAATATCACTGGAAACCGTAAGAGGACATCGCGTTGACTTTGAAATAAGCAATCAGCTATAATCTCCAGAAAAAAAGAATAAAATGGATCGAGCAATTAATTCTAGTTTTTATACCTTGTCGGATGATGGGATGAGAGCCTGAGAGGAGAACTCGGGGCTGGGTAAGACCAGATCGTTCTCTTCGGAAGCAAGTGAGTCACCCAGGATGACTGCGTTCAGGTACGAGATCTTGCCGGTGCCCGATGGCAGAGTACCCATGGAGTCCACATGCCGTAGATGATCGGAAGTCGTGATAATCTTCCGAGGATATGAACCATCGGGCCTCGTCGCCATAGGATACCCCAATCCAAAGTTGCTGCTGCTGATACTGATGTTGATATCGATATTATTATTATTGTTATAACGATATGGAGAAACTATGGCGGGAAAATAAGGAATTGAAGATCAAGTAAACATTGTATTATGATAACGGCTGTAAAAATGATACCATGAAGATGAAGGATATGCTGTTGATTTTTTATTTGCAGAAGGAAAAGGATGAATATGGTAGTCGTGGTTCCGGGAGAGAAACGGAGACTTATGACGATGACGAAAATTATAAGCTTCAAATAAAAGTAATTGTGAAGAACAGGCGTCCATGTGACCAAGCGCAAAACCAGCAATCATGAATCAGCACAGCAGTCACTCCCTGACTTCCTCTGATGACTATTTTCTACTCTTTCTTTGTTTTTCGTTTTTTTCTTGTTTTTTCCCTTCACCCACTTCTCATATATTTATGTTTTGAGGTAGGTACTCAATCTTCAAGAAAAAGACATTTGGGATAACCTCAAGTTTCAGACCTTTTGAAATTTGAAGTACCTTAATATGATTCCCTAATATGATTGTTCTTTACTCTCTTTTTTTCCCCATATTGGTGTCTTATGGGGGATAATTCATCTCTAATCATTGGGGGCAGCAATTGAAATTAACCAAACGTATTTATCAATACATCGATAGGTATGTCTCAATACATCGGTAGGTGTGCCTGATTAACTCTAATCGCTGGATAGATGATTGGAGAGAAATTCAACCCCCTATTTGATATGTCATTCACTTTGAGAATGCCTCGATATCAAGAAAAATTAAATCCACAATAATAATACAAGAGTATTGATTAAATAAATATAGATTTATGTCTACAGTGTTTTTTGGATATTAATAAAATTAAATAAAAATTTTGAAATGTAAAAATAAATATTTGAAAAAAAACCCATAAATTGATATCTTTATTATTTTTGTCTTGTGTTATTTTTTCTTTTTCTTTTCTTGATATCCAAATATAACCATATGGTTATGATATGGGATATATGGTTATGATATGGGATATATGAATCTTGTAATCCATCTCTTCTCTAGATTACCTAACTCTAATTAAAAGGTTGTATATTTTACTGAAAAAAATAAACTGTTTTATTTGCATAATCGTTTTCCTTTCTTTTATATATATATATATATGGAGGAGGGAAAAATTTAAAACACACCCTCACTTTAATGTAGACTAGGTATGTCCTCGTCTCATTCTAATCTAGGCGGAAATTATGACTATCCTTTTTTGCCAAAATAATATGAATCTGTCATATATCTTTTTTTTCCTTTAAAAAAAATTATATGGCATATCAAGATTCAATGTAAGCTTACATACGCAACATAAGTAATACCTTCCCTTATAGATTTATGTCTACTGTGTTTGGATATTAATAAAAATAAATAAAATTTTTGAAATGTAAAATAAATATTTGAAAAAAAGACACATAAATTGATATCATTTCTATTTTTGTCTTGTGTTATTTTTTCTTTTTCATTTCTTGATATCCAAACATAACCATATGGTAATGATATGGGATATATGAATCTTGTAATCCATCTCTTCTCTATATTACCTAACTCTAATTAAAAGGTTATATATTTTACCCAAAAAAAAGGGGTTTTATTTGCATAATCATTTTCCTTTCTTTTATATATATATATATATATATATATATATATATAAACACACCCTCACTTTAATGTAGACTAGGTACATCCTTGTACTCATTGAAATCTATGCGGAAATTATGACTAACTGTTTTTGCCAAAATAATATGAATCTGTCATATATCTTCTTTTTTTCCTTAAAAAAAAATTTCATATGGCATACCAAAATTCAATGTAGGCTTACATACGCAACATAAGTAAAACCTTCCATGTATATTCATTATTTAATCTCACTGTAGTTTCTTGGTAGTCTCCCTCCCCTTAATTATGACATAAGGGTGACACAATTTTGGTTGTTATTATGCTCTTGGGTTCAACTTTTATTTTTATTTATTTATATATATCTTTAGAGGTTCTTGCTTCATTAGTAAAATAAAAGTTTGGTTTTTAAGAATATAATTTGACTTTACCAAAAAAAAAAAAAAGGAATATAATTTGATTTCTTATATTTTAAAGTAAGGAGAAAGGTCCTTGCCTAGAGTATCTCCTGGTACTCCTCTCTCATGTGACAATGAGATGACCACCCTGCCACTAATCATTTCACCATTTATGTGAATGACGTAGGACAGTACCCCTTACTACCCAATTCTTGTCTTTAGAACTATGGAGATAGGTGATTTTGTGCAATGGCCCTCCACTTCATTGGGAAAGTGAAAGGAAGCAACAAGCCCTAAATTACTTCGAATAATGATGCTGAAGAGTTATTTTCCCCTTTAAAATATATAAATCATCTTTCTCTATCATTTGAATTTGTACATTTGTGGTAAAACGACATCATTTGTGTCACATCCTAATTTTGACTAAATCAGAAGAATACTAATTACTAAACCACACTAGGATCTCAGTAAGACCGTGTCCACTTATACAAACCATTGCACATAATCATAATTAGGATATAAATAGATACAGCGGAAGTCTTTAATATAAATAAACTGAGTATTCTATTGATACTTTAATTAAATTATCCAAGTTATTAAGATACAAAAACATAAGCTTATAAACTATTACATTGTCTTATAAGTCAAAACAAAGTAAAATAAAATATTCAAGAATCTCCTAAAGGTATACGTAGTAAAGGCACTCACATAATGCATCATGCTTGTCCTCCTCTGCTTGCACATCCAGAGCAACAACAGTTCCATACGCTGGAGCAGCAACAAAGTCTTCCACCATATAACTTGCATCAATATCTAAAAATGGTGTATGTATAAGGGTGAGCTCACAACTTAGCTCAGTAAGAAAATCAGACAATACAACAAGCAATATGCATGAGTAACATTCAGATTTGGTCTGGTATAATTGTACAGTGTTATGATAAGGATAGGTTGTACTTCACACCTCCATGCACTAGAGTGTGAGGTGTGAGCACGCCTAGTAGTCAGGGTTCGATCCACACTACTGTTGTTGCCCCACATCACTCACTCCGATATAGAAATAGAGCTAATGTCTGGTAGGCAGGATGCGTCTCCATCCCACGTCCTCCCCCTGATACCATCTACCGTATCAATACCTACACCCTTATTGGCGAGGGTTTGCAAGTGGGTTCGTCACTAACCAATCCCATATGTCATCACAGTAGGTCCTATCTTAGCACAGTTCCCTACGGCATAGAGATAGGGCTTGAGTTTGATGGCCAGACCAGAGACCATAATATCACATCCTCCCCCTGATACCCTACCAGTACCAAGCATACTAAGATAGTAGTGATACGAAAATGTATCAGTGTGAGAAATGATCCAAGACCTCAGATCCTTTATATTCCACACACCAACGAAAACAATCACATGCATAACAATCACATCCTAGCATAGCGAGTATGCATTAACATAATATAATAACAGAAAGTAAAGATGACATGTGAATATAAACAATCAACACTCTATAAAAACAAGAGTAATTATTAGCAACGGTTTACTATTATTAGTTAATTAGGGTTTATGTATGATTTCCTTACTTGCCGCTTAATTACTAGCTTGCTCTATATCACAGAGTCCAATTTGACTGTCAAAAGGTCCTACATGACATTATGATTTAGTTAGAATCAGTTTCAGAGGTTTACGTTGGATGAAAACCAATTGAGGTAAAAAAACACCCCTCTGGGCACATACCTGTCACATATATCGATGGCGGCACTGTGAAAAATGGTGTGACTGGTATAGTCGATCGGACACCCCTACAAGCCTTCTCAAGAGATACCAGTTGCACATACCGGTCTATGGTACTAGTCTCATACAGGTGCCACCGGTATGTCAACCGGACAAACTCCATAAGTCCACCAATCTGACATTCTTTTTTCGTCGACTTCTAACTTGACTTCTTAGGGTTCTTCCTAACCATTCTAGGCCTGAGCAACATAATAAGGTTTGTTTTATCTTCCATTCAAGTCATACGTTCTAATGAACTTTTATTTATAATTTGAATCTAGGGTTTATCGAACAGTTAGGGTTTAATGGCGAATTAGGGAAGCCTTGCATGGTATTGATCAATCATCAACAACACTTAACCTAGAGAGAGGTAAAGACACTTATCGTTGGTTCTCGAACTATGATGTTTTTCTTCCAACGAAAATTTCTCCTGCAACCCTTCATTAGCTCTTTTCTCCTCTTCAGATTTCTTTTTATTCTCTAAGGTTTGTGAGTGTTACTAAAGAAGATCTAAAGAGATTTAGAAGTTCTTAAATAGACTAGGTAAGGTTTTAGGGAAGCTTCCTACGTTAGGAAAGTTTATAGAATTGTGACTTGGTAAGCGGGACCCGTAGAGATCCGTTTCCAAATCTAACTAGTCTGCCCGTGCAGACATACTGGTCGACCGGTATGGTAGATCGGCATAAAATTATTGCCTTTGTTTGTCCATTTTCGTACTTGATTGTCATCCGCTCGTCCATTTGGTTCGATTATGATTGGAAGACCTATCATGACACGAAATATAGGTTTAGATTGGGTTCATGGATTGCTGCAAGTCTTACAATTTGATTCTATATGAGAGAGAGAGTCGAGGTTGACATTGGATGACCATATATAAGCCCTAATGGAGTGCACAACAACTTGAGAGTTTGAATAACCACAAGGGGTTGTTCAATTGGTCAAAATCAACATCTCAAAGAACTCGTAAGTTTTTTTTTTTTTTTTTTTTTTTTTTTTTTTTTTTTTTGCTAACGACAGGTATCCAAACTTTTAGTTTGACGATCCATATTGACCCTACAACCACATGGATCAGGTCACTCCAAGGTTAAATGAGAACCATCCCACTTACACAATAACAAGAAAAAAAAACCACTTAATGCCCCGTGTGAATGGCCTCGGGGTAGTAAGAAAAGTCAAATCTCTTTTAAGTCTATTTGTATATAAACAATTTTTTTTTTTGAAGAATTGAAATTAAGTAAAGAATGGTAAGCATAGATTTTTTTTTATTTTTTTTTTTCCCTTTCTTTTTTATTGGCGTGTGAGCATTGACAGTTGATACTTCTCGATTCATTTTGAAGCCCTAATTTCACATTGTCGATCGAGCAATAAAACAAGCATATGATGAGATGATGGATGAAAGCCGTAAGAAGCATATGAAACATTATTTGAATAAACCGTTATGTATTTTAAGCCCATAACAGAAATACATTGCACTCTAACTCATTATCGATTTATGGAAGCATTCTATATTTTTGGAGACTGCATTTTTTAACAATGCATACCAAACGCATACATAGTCAAAGTTCAATTACAAAAACATGGAATCTGACAGGGGATCAGTTTATGAGCCCTAAAATCCCAAAAATGGTTTAATACCCTCCCAATCGAACCTTGCCAACCATACCCATAGAGGCAGGGAGGACCTGCACAGGATCCGTTCTCGATTCTGGTAGATCCGGCCAATCTGATCCCATCCCTAAAACGTTGTTCGTAGTATTCCGGTTCCAGTTTTGAGAGGGGGCTGGTTTGTGGTTAGCAATTTCCGTACACCGACTTTCATAAAAAAAAAAAAATTATCGATGGTCCGCCAAAACAAGGGTCTGCTCAGCATAATCCTTTTATTATTATTATTATTGAGCCACCACTTATTCTAGCTGACTGAACATGGACCCTCGGGGCCTCGAGGCAGTATTTAAGGGGGATGACACGGACAAACTTGATCAACATTACTAAGTATCGTTAGATTCTCACTCATAAGTTAAATGATGACCGTGGGTCATATTTGGGGTTCTATCACGGGTGTCAATAAACCAACCTCAATCGGTCTCGGTCTCAGTTGGGTTTAATCAGTCATATTAATTTATTATTTTACACCGATAATCCGTCTGTTTAATTAATCGATCCTCATAGACTAGACGTGAATATGTTTGATCTGATCGGTCTTAATCCCTAATTGATCTAAATTAATCGATTTATAAATTGACTGTAATAATGTAAACCAACTGGTTCATAATTGGTGTTATACTAATCAATCCAATCTTTTCAGCCGGTCTACAATGGACAAAGCATAATCCTTGGACTGATTTTGATTCTTGAACTAATAGAGAGAGAGAGAGAGAGAGAGACGTTATCTATTACCACTCAATACATTTCTTATTCAAAATCCAAAATCAAAAACTGTTTTTGTCTATTCATTTCTGATTCATATGTTTTTCTTAAACCCCAGGTGAGGTGAGGTGAGGTGAGGTGAGGTCAGACAAATAAACCAATGAAAATATTAGAGAGGATTTCTATTAATTAACTTATCTTGCAATTCCTTATAATTTTTTTGTGTCATCATTGCGTTCACATCATCAAGTTACAGTATTTGACTGGTCTTCTTGAGCTAATCATTGAAAATATTTGAGCTACATCATTTTAACTTATCTTATAACTGCGATCACGTCACGCTACATCATTTGACCACTCTTCCTGTCAACACTCATTTTGCTTCAAAAGCCCCCTGAATCCTTCCTTCATCCTCCTCAATTTCAATTAGGGTATTTCTATTTTATATACTTTGTTTCTTTCATTGCCAACTTTGTTTCTTTCATTGCCCCATTAGCATATGCCCCCAAAAAAATAAAGAATAAAAAAAAATAGAAAAACAAAAAAGAAAAACAAAACCTTAGTAGAAAGAGAGGAAGAAAGGAAATATTAGAAAAATTGAATTCGTAATCAATTGGTGTCAAATTTGGTCCATAATCGATTGATACGATTAGATAATCATCGAACTAAACCTTTGCAGCATGAACAATAGAATAATAATCGATTTGGACCTAAGTCTAGCACGTTTAGCAAATGATGCCAATCCAATTTGAAAGATACAATGGGGTAAGAAAAGTGACAACCCAAGATTCGATTCTTATTTCAAAACAATTGAGATTTATATTTAAATAAATTAGTTTGAAGGAATTATTGTATTGGATTTAAAGTTTGGGAAAATTTCCTCACCTGCCTATGAGATATACCCTTAAATCAACCATTCTCGTATTGACTTATAATATCAACTATCTCTTCTATTTTTCAAAATAAACATCAGTATACCCTGATATTCCATTAAGTGGTGAGATTAATTGTAACTATTGTTTTCAATAATAATATTACTCCTAAGATTGTAAAATATCACTTTTATTTCTTTGAAACTTTTTTGATATCGAGAGAGAGAGAGAGAGCAATTATGAGTCAAATAAAACAAAATATTTTTTTTGCAAGAATTATTAAAATGACAAATTATTAAGATGATACCAAATTAGAACCATAGTTTGTATCAAATCAGAAACCAAAGCTCTTACCAAATCAAAAACCATTTTGTGCCATATAAACTTGTATACTGTATCGAATAAAAATCATAGCAAAACTATACCAAGTTGATACTGTAATGGAAAACTTTTTTTTTTTTTTTTTTACCGAACAAGACTAGATTATAGATCCCATATCGATATACCCTTAATTGAGATGGCCTAATTATATATTATATAATTACTAATGTTACGTTATTCCTTTAATATGTATCTTTTTTTTTATTTTTTTATAAAATACATATATTTCATTTATATTCATCCTCTGTATTTTAATTTTGCAACCCCTTGAGTGGTACGAGGATTGGAAAAAATGGAATAGAGAAGTTTGAAAAACAACAACAACAAAGTCTTATTACAATTAAATGAGACCAACTACATAAATTTTTGTCCATGATCAACTCTCTTTAATGTCATATTTGAAACAATACTTAAACTATACATGTCTCTTTCACGACTTCCCATAAAATCATCTGAAGTCTACCTTTAGATCTTTTAATTATTTCCATCTGAACTAAACCATTCGTGAGAACAATAGCATTATATCCACAAGGGAGAAATTACCTAAAACAATTTCACCTCAAAAAAAAAAAAAAAAAAAAAAAACACACAGAAGGTCTACCATCATGGTAGGGCCGGGATGACTGTCACCTGTCGCATCAAGGCCTTATATCCGGATTCAGAGCTTAGACTTTTGGCGGTGTTGACACGAACTGGTCGCGTGTTCAGGGATTAACGACCCAGTTGGGGCGGGGCTGACTGCCGCCTGGAGGATTGCAGACCGATCACGGAAACCCCCCTCGCTCGGTTCGCCTCGTAAAATTTCGAATGTCACTGTTTCTCTTACTCCCTCTATTCCCTGATGTCTACGAATTTCCGTTTTCAATGCTGTTCTTCTCCTCTCTCCCTCTCTTCCATGTTGTCTACGAGTTTCCGTTTTCAATGCTTGTCTGCCTTTTCTCTTCTTGGTTTCTAACCCAGACAGCCTCAACAAACACTCCATCGCCGTGAGGTCATCAGACCACCTCATAACGCAAGCCTAGTTCGTATTGGGTTATTTTCCTTTATTAGGGACTCCCTCTCTCTTCCGGGCGTGTTTGTCTGGGTGAGCGCTCGTGCGTGTTGTTTTGGAAGCTTGGCCTGCAATCAATTTCTGTAAGTAGATATGTTGATTTCTTCATGTTTGAATTTTTTTTTTTTGCTTTAATTTCCTTATATATTGGAAACGGTTTTTAGTTTTGCTTCCTTTTATTTTTGGCGTAATTTCGGTTCCGCTGACTCTACGTTTCTTCTCTCTTCCCGCTTCTTCTCTGGTATTAGATTAATTCCTGTTAGTCTTCCTGAATATCGTTCCTGGTTGCCTAAGAATTTTTACAGCCCTCTTCCTCCTTAATATTTTTGCTTTAGTTTTAGTTGCTCAAGTGTTTTCAAGAAGGGAAGAACTATTCCATTGGATATTTGGATGAAATATTCGCACAAGGCTTTCTTTTCATATTGTTGTACTTTGGCGAGAAACGTGCAATAGATTCTATTGTTGTATTTAGTCCCTTGACATATGAATGTAGAAGTCGAGAGAATACTTTTGTAAATGGAGAGCTTATTTCAATTTCGCTCTGCAGTGTAGTTTTTTCTGATAATATCTTCATGGATTATTTCATCTATGTTTCATTTTTCTTGATGTAAAGATATATTATCACATACAAAATGGGTGATTGAATGGGTGACTGAAATATTCTTAGGACTCCGTTCCATAATAGGTTGTTAGCGAGATTATACCCTCTCTGTTTGTATTTAAAATCTTTTGGCTCGTGGGTTCATATCCATGATCCAAACTAGCCAGAGGTGGAAATGCTTGTTATATTTTGCTTGGTTTTATTTTCGTTAATCTCATTTGGCCTTTATCCATGATCGAACAAGTCAGAGGTGGAAATACTAGTTGTATTTTGTTTGTCTTTGTATCGTTTAGTCATGACCAAGTGGTTTAAGAAAATACTCAGGCGTTAAGTAAAATTCTTTTTGGCTTTCAATAGTGTTACTGGAACCATGTTGGGGGATCAAGATCTTCCTTATAATGGTCTTCTAACATGTTACCCCCCTAATAATAAAAAATAAATAAATGAACAAATCTGCTTTAATTGTTCCACAATTTGCTACATTTAGCTTTGCAACTACAGAAGGGATGTGTCTACAGGAAGGATTGCTCCTGCCCATTCTTCAAAGAAGAGGAAAAAAAAGGGAGTAAATTAGAGTTTGGGTCAAAGATAAATGCAATTACATAGCTCAATTTTGCATATAAACTTGTCTGAAACTAAAAACTTTTTGGTGAACATTCATAATTGAGTTGCATACAAGCAATCAATGGTACTACATTGTGGTTTTACCGAAGGGTATGTGAAAGGATGGCAAACAAAGCTGCAACACCAGCACATGATATATTTTTTTTATAGGTATACTCATGACCTCTTCATTTGAGGTGTCTTTGCCACATGAGCTATCCTCTTGGGGTTAGATGATATTTGTTATCTCGTAAATAATGCAAGAAATTTCAGACCCTACCAATTAGAAGCGAACCAATATAAGCGGAAACTTTTTAACTATATCTTTCTCTATCCTTAAAAAAAATACCAGGTCCTCTCTTTCCTCCTATATACTCCATGAAACTGCATACAGAATAAGTTGCCGAAATATAACTCTCTTGAACCCAATAGAGCTACTGAGCATGTGACAAACATCTTTACTTACAAAGGAACTAAGCAGGCATATCCAAATCCCTAATAGAATTGCCAACGAGCAGATATCTCGTGTTTTTTGTGTGTGTGTGTGTGTGTGTGTGTGAGAGAGAGAGAGAGAGAGAGAGAGAGAGAGAGAGAGAGAGAAATCCTTCTTTTGAAATTAGTAGCTTCTGTTAGCGAGTCTTCTCTTTCTTCTTCACTGCTATCCTGTGTGCTTGGTCATAATTGATCTAGGATCAGCTCCTTGTCTGGGATAAAATCAAATTAGAAAGCCTTCTAACCTTATAGGAGACACTACATCCCTAATCTTTGCTCCATCCCTATGTTTCATCACCCTGTCATATGGCATTTGGTAATAAGATTTTCCCAAACACAAACCCCAAGTTTCATGCTTCCAAATTCTGCTGTCCTTATCTGCAGCTCAAAAGGTACCACACATTTTTTGAAGAAGTTGTAAGTAGTCCTTAACCTTTTTCTGAGAGTTTTATTTTAAAGAAAGTTGGTCACACCACCTCAAACAATTGATCTATTGTTGTCATACGTTTATTTAATCATTGATCTACAGTCATGAAGTTACGAATAGGTTGAACTCATATTGTGAGATTGACGTCTCTCAAAAGCATCAAACATTGCATTGGAATCATTTTTTTTGCATTATGAATATGGATAGATTTCTTAGTGGATCATTTTGGTGGTGAAAGGTGTGGACCTGCCTACATGTCTATGGGTTATTGTCTGTTGGCATTGAGCTTATGTTGCTACTGGTGAAATATGCGATCGCAACGTTACTGGACTTGTAAATGTGTGGTTCACATGCTGTACAAGGACATGATGTCACCATCCCATACTATGATGCTTTTAGTAAAACTGAACTTGCCCCAGAAAGTTGCCATTGGATCCTTGTTGGTTAGCTTGCCACTAATATGTGGAGAAATTTTTTTTTTCAAGTACTCGGTGCAATAATACATATATGAGTGTGATCAAATAATCATGGGATTTTTTGCTGAAAGTAAACAGTTAGAATATCTATTGTTGAAGCCTTTTTAGACATTTTACATTTGACTGAAACTTCCTAATCAAGGTTGCAGACTGGGTAGATGTAGCAAGAAGATTTGAAGTTAGGATCATGTTCTTACATTATGAGTTGGTTATTAGAAAGTCAAAAAATCATCAATTCAATTGGTTGTTGGCTAACTTGGCTTAGATTACCTGTGCCTGTATGTCTTAAAACAATTTTTTTATTGTTTCAACTTTTGTGGACTTTACATTATTAAGGAATAACCATTTAATAATTATTCCTGACCTGAACAGAGTGAGCGTTCTTCCTTTCTCCAACCCATTAATGATGAGAGGCTCTGAAGAATTCCCTGATCCTTCTGGGGAACTTAGTGTTAGTTTCGGTTATCAGTGTAGCACTATTTTCCGCACTCCTATCATACCTAACGAGCTTGAGTATTTGATGGGGATTCAGATAGAAGACTCGAATGTAAGAATGAGGAGTAGCTCTTTTTCTTGTTTGTCTGGTGCTGCTCTTAGTGCTAATGCTACCCTGGCAAATACAAATATTTGCAATGGCCTGATTGGAGAGGAAATACTGCCTGGTTTGGATTCTCCGAAGTCATTTAGAAGGATGGCATCTTCTCCTACTCTTTCACGGTTAGATCTTGTATCTTCCTCCTCTCAGAGCAGCATGTCTACTTTAGGTAGAAGCTTATCTACAGAGAACGACATTGAAAATGTCGGAAATTTATGGAAGCCTATGAGTGCTCCTACAAGAATTGAGTCTTCTAGCTTTCTCAATGCTATGGATGTACAAATGGCTGGTGGGGCTGCTGGGGAAGATAGAGTGCAAGCTGTATGTTCTGAAGAAAATGGATGGCTGTTTTGTGGGGTTTATGATGGATTTAATGGGCGGGATGCAGCTGATTTTTTAGCTGGAACTTTGTATGAAAATATTAGGTTTTATCTTCATTTGCTAGAATGGCGTACAACAAAAGAGCGATGTTCATCCAAAATCAGTTTAGCTGAGGACATAAGGAGTGAATTTTCTGCCACTAATGAACATGATGCTTCAGCTTCAGAAAGAGAAGGAATGGTCCTTCCACATTCTTCGCATGTTGAGTTTCCATCCGAATCTTTCAGTCTTGGTGTGGTAGATTGCCTTAGTCGTTCCCTAGCCCAAGCTGAGAGCAATTTTATGTACATGGTTGAACAAGAAATGGAAGAACGACCTGACTTAGTGTCTGTTGGATCGTGTGTCCTTGTGGTTCTTCTTCACGAGAAGAACTTGTACATTCTAAATTTAGGGGATAGCAGGGCTGTGTTGGCTACAAATGATGTCCAAGAAGATGGTCTAGTGAAGGCCATCCAGTTGACAGAAACTCATACAGTTGATAATGAATTCGAGTGCAAGAAAGTTTTGGCTGACCATCCTGATGATCCGTCGCCTATTGTTGGGGGAAGAGTGAAGGGGAAACTGAAGTTAACCCGGGCATTTGGAGTTGGTTATCTGAAAAAGGTACTATTTCCTCTATTGTCAAAGGCACAAGTTCCACTAAGAGATTTTGTACTGTTTTACATATTTAATCTTTGAAATTTTTGTTTGTCTTTTATGGCAGATCAAAATGAATGACGCGCTGATGGGTATCCTTCGAGTGCATAATTTGTGCAGTCCTCCTTATGTTTACACCCATCCGTTTACCAAGATCCATAGGGTGTCAGATAATGACCAGTTTGTTGTTTTAGGGAGTGATGGATTGTTTGACTTCTTCAGCAATGATGAAGTTGTGCAGCTTGTTCATCTGTTTATCCATGATACCCCTTCTGGTGATCCTGCAAAGCATCTGGTCGAGCAACTTGTTTTGAGAGCTGCTGGAGATGCAGGTATTTCTTTGAAATTTTGTTCCTTATCAGTTTTGAATATTTCGTGTTGCCTTCTGATTTGGAAGCCTGTATTTTGGCACATTGTTAAGGTAAGAATTTTGTTTCTCGTCATTCAGCTAGATTTTCCTGTTAAGCTGGTTGTGTCTTGTTGGTTTACTGGGCCTGCTTGATTACATGTCCTATGCTATCAAATGTTGCTGTGTTGTGGAACTCGAGACAACCTTATATATTTTTTTTTCTTTCCTGCATATGATTTATTGCCTTTTAAATTGCAGTCTTCATGAGTGTGCAACACATCCATTTAAATTTGTTTCATTGCGAGTGTATGACAAATTGTCACGTTGTAGGTTTCAGCACTGAGGAGTTGTTGAAGATTCCTGCTGGGAGGAGGAGGAAGTACCACGATGATGTGACAGTTATTGTAATCTTACTGGGAAATAGGCAGCGAACATCGACAGCTACGACATCTTTGTAGGTAGGTTGGTTGAGATTCAAAACAATTGTCGCCCAGGCTGCTTCCCATCAATAATTATAGTGGTATGGGTAGTGGTGTGGATATCTGGCTCTGGCGTGGTATTTGGGAGATGTGATAATCAGACTCTAACAGGGAGGGAACCTGATGGACACTCATGTCGTCTTCCCATTTTAGAATTGTTTTCATAATGTAAATAGGGTTGGGTTCCCTGTGTTCCTCACTGCCAAATAAAATATAACCCGTAATAGCCACTACTAAGATTCTGAGAGGAAATAATATTTGTCTGATATGGGGAAAGAAGGTCGGTAAAAGTTACACGCCCTCTCCCTAGCATTAGCCATTAGGTACCTTTATTAACAATACCATACCATATCAAAATTTCCTCTTAACTCGAATCTTCTAATTTCATGTCGGATTCGTGTTAGGTTGGCAGATCATGTTGGAAATTGCTACCAAAAGCCAAATAGTGAAGAGTAGAACAGAACAGAACAGAACACCATCCGCCGCCAAAAATTTGGTACTCGATCGATAGTAAAGAAATGGTACGTACAAGAAAGCCGAGACCCCTTTCTCAATTTTACACTATCAAAATGTAGGGAAAACCTCAGAAGAAACGGTAAATTTCCTCTCATGCTATCAAAATTCACATGACATGGCAACCGACTGTATTCTCATCACTGAAGTAGTCACCAAGCATGGGCATGGGCATGGGCATGGGCATGGGCATGGGCATGGGCATGGACACTGGAACAGGTGGTGGCGGATTTAGGTGTAAGAAGTGATCAGGTGGGGCATATATAGTTAAACTGATGAGGCAGCGGTGCATGGTTATAAGAGTTGAGGTGGGAACCCATCGATATGTCATCCTATAATAGGGGGCCGATGGCGGCGCCATTGGTAGGGGAATGGCACAAGGCTTCTCCGCCATACAGCAATGCCTCCTCGTACTACCATTATTTGCACTAATTGTCAAACGACAAGAGTTGCCATTGCCGTTGCCGGTGTCATGCACCATGCTTGGATATGATGAGGTAGCCGTTGGGGTGCAAGAGCAACTCATCACCACTTGGGTTGGATGGGTTGGAGGAGGAGGAAGAGGAGGTGGTGGTGGTGGTCCCCGAGGGGCACTCTGCTCTGATTTCTATTGCTGTTATTGGGTTCTACTATTCGTTGATTGCAGCATTCCCCCTTTGTTTCTGTATTTGAACTACCTCCAGCACCTGTGCACCCTGTTCCTTGGTGGTCCGGGTCCCACTCAGAAACAGATTTCTTTCCACCACCACCCCCATGACTCCTATCTCCAATTCCATCATCTTTTTCTTTCTGCTTTGCACTTGTGAATGATCCAGCTGCTTCCCCATATTCCTTTCCCTCTGCCGCCGCCACCGGATTTTTGGGATTCTCTTTCTTGTTGTTGCTGTTGCTGTTGCTGTTGCAGGGCCATTATTTCAGTCCATTTCCACATGCTTTCCGGCCTTCATTAGCTTCTTGATGAGGAATTGAGGATCGATGTTTCCAAGTACCACCGTCACTTTTGGTTGCGTTGAGTCGATTTCCATCTTCAAAACACCTGCTCATTTCATTAATCATACAACAGCTATCTACAAATGAATGTCCATATTATTAGTAGGAATAATCCTTAATTAGAAATTTCTATATGTACAGAATTTTTTTTTTCTGATTCTCTTAGTTCCTTACCTTCAATGCTTTGCAACACCTTCTTCACTTTCCTCTTACAACCTTCGCAGCAGTTGGCCGACACCTTTAATTCCACCCTCTGGAAGAACAAATCCGACGTAACTTCTGTCTCAGTATTCAGTTCAAGAATACAAATTAAAGCATTTCTTTCAAGAAAGAGTACTGGCCACAGAGAGGGAGTGGTAACAAGAACAATTTTAAAGTACTCATAAAAAAAAAACAAAAAAAAAAGAAAAGAAAAAGAGAGGGGGAGAGAATATGGCTGGGGTACCTTCAAGTCTACTTCTTTTGCCATCGACTCCTGGCTTCCTGGGTACTGTTGGGTTTCCTAAGAGAGGAATAAAGAGCTTGTGGAAGGGCCAACACAGAGTAGATGAAGGAGAGGGAGAAAAGGGAAGGTGTGGGGGTGCAACTAGCTGACTGGGGGTCATTTGGTTTATATAGTAACCAAGACAGTACAGAGGAGATTCAAAGTCAAAACTCAAAAATGTTCAGTTTTTTTTTTTTTTTTTTTTTTTGGGTAAATAAAATCGTTGTTCAGTTTATATGAGATAGTTACCAAGGCAGGACAAGAAGTAATATACGTCCAAGTCTCAAATTCCTTTCCTTTCTCTTCGTTTTTGGTTCCAAATTCCAACTCAAAAGCATAATTCAATCAGCTTAATTTCTCTCCAACCTAAAATTTGCACCTTCAACCTACTTTCAATGCCTAAACGCTCTGCCGATGGTGGTCCGAAACCGATGATCTTCCTCCACTTTAACCTCATTAATTTTAGGCATTATTTTCCTAGAATTTATATATTTTATTTTTACAGCTGAATAAAATGCATGCATCCAAATGCGCGCCCTAATTAATTTTTGGGCAGGTTTATTCGCGTGAGCTTGATCTCACATGCATGTACAACTTAATTAGTACCCCTAATTAAAATACCATATATTGCAATCACGTACAAGATTCTATATATTTGAATTCTCTGTTGGCAATTTGTATTATTGCATGTTTCTATCTCTTTTTGTACTCACGTAGAAATGAGGTAGGAAAAGGCATTTGCTTTTCCTCCGGGTGGTAACGCGCGTCCAATCCCCTTAATTGGGCTTGTGTAATAAATAAATAAGAGGAGTGAGAGAACAAATGCAATTCTTTTTCTTTAATTTAGGGATTTTCCACAAACAATTAAGGATGATGAAATCTTCTCTATCATGCATAATGAGAACCTAGACAAGTTACAAAACATACAAATATATTAACAAAACATATTAATTAATGTTTAAAACGAAAGGGAATATAAAAATGTATAGCATGATTTATTCCTTTAAATTATAAACTATAAACTATATAAACTATAAACTATGGGGAGTATCAAGATTTATTCTTAATTTGGCTATTATTTATTTATTTATTTATTTATTTATTTATTTTTAAGATCAGATTCCTTGGCTAAGTTGGCGTGCGTCCATAGAATGGACCCATAACATAACAATGGAGTTATATATAGCGGGTCAGTTTTGGAACAGTTCCGGTTCTGGACCTAAATCGATACCTTTAGAGGATGTAGCCACGTGGGTAGATGATCCAGACTCGTTGGAGGTAGGAGCTAGCTAGGGTGGGACTCGGTGATGAGTGGGGAGTGGGGAGTGGGGACGCAGCAACCATAAACATAACCACAGCCATTCGTTCATACGGAGGCTAATCTATAATCTCATCCTCTATTATTTTTATCCTCTCATTCACGACCCCTTCTTCTTCTTGCCTTGCTTGCTTTCATTGAAAACTCGCATTTTCCACCTCTCCCAACCACTGCAAAGCTCACCACTATATTCTTGCTGCTGCTGCTGCTGCTGCTGCTGCGGTGCTCCGATCCTCTCAACGTACATCACTACTTGCTCACAGCCACGTCCATGGCTTCGGCTACTCTCTCTGTAGCCAATCCTTCCCTCCAGGTCATCTACATCTTCTCCATTGTTAATTGCTTCACTGTTTACTTGTACTAATAGACAAGTTTCCCGGAAGTTACAAACTAAACTTACGAATCGATGGATGCTGATGCTACCATATATATATATATATATATATATATATGCATCCATATGGTAAGTAACTAGCTGTTATATTTCTAGATTAGTGACCGAGTATCCTTCGAAATTTGCAGGGAAACGCTAAGGGAATTTCGGAATTCTCCGGCCTCCGCAACTCCTCTGCATCTCTTCCCTTCGCCAGAAAGACTCCTGATGACTTGCTTTCCCTCATCGCCTTCCAGACCTCTGCGGTGAGTCTACTTCTTCTTCTACTTCTCCTTTTCCTTCATCATAATTATCAGTCATCATCCTCTGTGTGTCATCATCGATAAATTTGGAAAACGAGGAGGAATAAAAGTTCAAGGTTTTGACACTACAAACAACAGTAGACAACTACTAGCAACAAGGGATGATGAGGACCCCATGGACAGATTGCCCTATTGATCAATATGATGCATGAGCAATCTGCTATCCCAATCTATTATTGTGTTGGATTCTTTTTATTTATTTATTATTTTTTATTTTTTATTGGTTGGGGCGTGGGAAAGGTGGATACTCTAACAAAATTTGGATGCACAATACTTGCCACGCCGTACGCCCCTTCCACTTTTATATGGTCTCACGTTCCAGAGATGGATCCCACCCACACGCCATCAACGGTTCCCAAAGGTGTGATGGTCATGAGGTAGGGAGGTGAATACTGCCTGATCTTGACTTAATACTTGTATCAGAATCAAAAGATCGAGGGCCAAATCGTCCAAATTGTGTCTGGAGATATCACGAGTTTACCACCACCCAAAGCTCAATTAAGAGTGGATCCTGTTATGAGCTTTAGTTTGTTAGAGGAGGGTCCGAATTTCCATATCCCAACTCCAGTGAACTCGTGAACCCGAGGGTGGGGAGGTTCTTCGCTCAGGGACAGACTTCACAAGTGATAAAAGCACTAGTTTCTCATTTGTTACTAAAGCCTCATTGGTTGACAGTTGGTCTGGTGAAATCTGTTGAGGATTGTTCCATATTTAAGATGTTGAGAATAGTCTCATATTGCTGGGAGATTGAAGTTTTGATGTCTTTTATATATATATATATATATATATATATATATATATATATAAAGATGTTGAGGATAGTCTCATGTTGCTGGGAGATTGAAGTTTTGATGTCTTTTATATATATATATATATATAAAGATGTTGAGAATAGTCTCATGTTGCTGGGAGATTGAAGTTTTGATGTCTTTTATATATATATATATATATATATATATATATATATATATATATATATGAGAGTCCCTCCATTAACTAGCCAGTTGGAACTCTTGAGCTGAAAACTCAACGTGGCATTAGAGTTCCTGATTCCCTCTCATATAGTAACCCAGAAAGAGGGACAAGGTCACCTATTACCTAAAAAAAATGGGATTGACAAGTTTACGTGTCCCTGAATGCAATGTATACCCCACCTAGTCAACAACTAATAAGAACTACTTGTGAAAGGGAGTGTTGAGGATTGTTCTATATTTGAGATGTTGAAAATAGTCTCACATTGTTTAGAGATTGAAATCTTGAATGTTTTATATAAGTGAAAATCTCTCCACTTAATGATTTGAATTTTTGAATTAAAACTTAAGTGAAATTACTTGACCTTATAACTTTACCAAAAAAAAATAAAAAAAAAAATTCACCCTACTTCAACTTATTTATGGGTTTATGTCAATTTGGTCAACGTGAACATAGCATGATAAAACAATTTCCAACCTGAACATGAAATGTTTAACGAATTAAGTACGTTCCGGTTTGCGTGACACTTGTAATGATAAAACCATTTTTTGCCCCGGGGAGTGGGGTTGCCAGAATCCTAATAAAACCCAAACTTTCAACAAAATTCTCCAAATTTTTTATATGAAAGGTATTTTTTCACCGTGGATGAAAAAGATTCAATCACTGATGTTATCATTAATTTCTCTATTCAATAAATGTTTAAAATATATTTTCCACTGTTTTGAAGAGTCTTAATTATCGGAATAAAGTTTCACTTTGGCTGAAAGAAAAATTCAATCCAATTTATTAATCATTCATGAAATTTTAATTTCACATAGGGGAAGCTAGGAAATCTTTGTGATTTACTTCAAAAAAATATTAGGCTACAATTTTAGATATTACGTTTATTCTATATTTTGAAGTTTTAATTTATTTTCTTCTTCAGAATCTTGGGCATTTTTTCTTCTGGATTTAACTTATTGATCTTATCTTCTCTAGTCCTTACAGAGAAGAAAAGGCAAAAAAAAAAAAAAAACATTTTATGGCTCTGTTTGTATTGTGTAATACACATTTTACAGTTGTTCATTTTTCATTTGACAATTATTTAAATTATTGTATTATATATTTTATTTATTAAAATCTTCATTATATTAATTGCCAATAAATTACCTCACTCCTACGGTTCTAAACACCCCCCACCCAAAAAATTTTTTTTTTTTTTTTTAATGGTAAAATCTCATTAGAATTATGCCAATTATTAATTTAAGGTGAAATATTATTATCATAAAGGAATGTTATTTTTTTCTCCTAATTTCACAAGACACTTATCTATCAGGTTGGCAAATAATGTATTCATTTTGACTGTTGAAAATTATAGAGGACATAATCTAGATTAGTCATATAGAGGACATAATCTAGATTAGTCATATATCAAATGTGAGAATCTAATTCTATACATGTATATGTATTAATATTCTAATCATTATCGTACACTCCCAATTTTCAGTAGACATAAACAATTATTTGGTACAATTGATTGGAGTCTTGTGGATTGAATTCAACTCTCTTATCTCACATTATGCATTTGTATTTTGTATCTTAAAGAGACATTTTATGCCTTTTTTTTTTTTTTTTTGGGTAAAAACATTTTCTCCCTTGCAAACTTGATGTAAGTAGTCAAAGTCCGATTGGCCGATGAGTAGGTAAAAAAAAAAAAAAGCCCACAAAGTGGATCGTGTAAATAAGAAAAACCCCGAAAATGGACTAGGCAATCTGTCTGTGACGTTTTTCACAAAGTAAGAAACAGTTTGTGATGCCAATTACTATTCATAATTCAATTATTTTATACAATTATGATGATCATGAGTTGACGTAGTGTAACACATTTGTTGTTGATGCATGGGAGAGTGTAGGTTGGTGGAAAGGGTTACAAGAGAGGAGTGGTAGAGGCGAAGCTGAAAGTAGCGATCAATGGATTCGGGAGGATAGGGAGGAACTTCCTGAGGTGTTGGCACGGTAGGAAGGATTCCCCTCTGGAGTTGATCGCCATCAACGACACCGGCGGTATTAAGCAGGCATCCCACCTCCTCAAGTACGACTCCACCCTGGGCATCTTCGAGGCAGACGTCAAACCCGCAGGCGACGGCATCTCCGTTGACGGCAAGATCATCAAGGTGGTGTCCGACCGGAACCCAGTGAACCTGCCTTGGAAGGAACTTGGGATCGACCTAGTTATTGAAGGGACCGGGGTGTTCGTCGACAGAGACGGCGCGGGCAAGCACATCCAGGCAGGTGCCAAGAAGGTGCTCATCACAGCCCCCGGCAAGGGTGACATCCCCACTTACGTTGTCGGGGTCAACGCCGACGCCTACAACCCAGACGAACCCATCATCAGCAACGCCTCCTGCACCACCAACTGCCTTGCACCCTTTGTCAAGGTGCTAGACCAGAAGTTCGGCATCATCAAGGGCACCATGACCACCACCCACTCCTACACGGGCGACCAGAGGCTTCTCGACGCCAGCCACCGCGACCTGCGACGTGCACGCGCCGCCGCCCTCAATATCGTGCCCACCTCCACTGGGGCTGCCAAGGCCGTCGCCCTGGTTCTCCCCTCCCTCAAGGGCAAGCTCAACGGTATCGCGCTGCGTGTCCCCACTCCGAACGTGTCCGTGGTGGACCTGGTTGTACAGGTCTCGAAGAAGACATTCGCGGAAGAGGTGAACGCCGCCTTCAGGGACAGCGCCGAGAAGGAGCTCCTGGGCATCCTCTCCGTGTGCGATGAACCCCTCGTCTCCGTTGACTTCAGGTGCTCTGACGTTTCATCCACCGTGGACTCCTCCCTAACCATGGTGATGGGCGACGACATGGTGAAGGTCATAGCTTGGTACGATAATGAATGGGGTTACTCCCAGAGGGTCGTTGATTTGGCCGATATTGTCGCCAACAACTGGAAGTAGGTGTCTGGGAGTGGGACTGAAACCTAGCTCCGTTCTCTTTTCTTTCCTTTCCATTCCATTCTTCCGACGACTCACTAGTGTCTTTGCCCCCTCCTCCTCCTCCTCCTCCTCCTCCTCCTCCCCCCAAATCATCCATATTCCGTCTCCCTCACTCCTTTCCTCAATCTAGTCTAAACAGAACAGATTAGTAAATGAATGAATTAAATGCTTGGGTACTTACTGTTCCTTGCTAGCTCTTCCCCATAAATCCCAAAGAAAAGATTGAAACGCTGCGTTTAATAAGCTGTAGCTCTCTTTGGCGTTTCCTTCCCTTTTTCTTCTTTTTTTTTTTTTTTAAAACTTTTTGTGAATTCTAGCAAGACGTTTGTTTTTGTCCAAATTGTATTAAAAACATGGTTAATTGCTTTGCTTCTCTCTGCTTCTTGTTTTTTATTCTATCTTCAACGCCTACTCCGTCCCTCTTTTTCCCTTTCAACCCTTGGGATCCATTTGATGTTATTTTGTGGGAAAAAATTAGTCACACTACCATATTACCAAACACGGTATCATATGGGTATTTTTTGTATTATTAATTTCTATCTCATTCCTTCAGGGACCATATGGGCCCATGTGGATGATCACATTTCTCCTGCCATCCTTGAGTGGTGTGAAAGATTCTTCCAATCTTTTACCCTTATGATCTAACTCAATCTTATCCGGATTGGCTCTCTCCCCCCTTATGATATCATTTAAAAAGGGCCAAAAAAAAAAAAAAAAAAAAAAAAAAAGACTTCCCTCATTTCACTACAAGGTTAATTTTTGAATGGAGGTTTATAGAAATCATGATTCATGATGCTAAAATTTTTAGATAGGTACAGGAGAAGGATTCCCAAAATTAAGGGAGGTTAAAAGTAAAATTAAGATTATGTTTGGTATGATTTTCAGGTCAAATACATAGTCTGAGAGACAACACCTCATTTCCCCGTTTAATATGTATCTCGTTCTTTGAATTATAAAGTAAATACGTTAATAGAACGCAGATCATTTTGAGACAATTTTTTTTTGCCGCGCGTATATCAAACAAAGCCAGAGTAAGATGAAACAACGATATTGTGTTTGACTCACTAGTTTATTGATGTAGAGCCCATAATTCCTGAAATAATTGATACGTCGTGGTTGATGAAACATTAATGTTCGGCTATTTTTTTTTTTTTTTTTTTCTCTTTTCCCCAGAACTGATCAAAGGGCAACGCAGTAGACAGATTCATATGTGCACACTGCCAAAATAATAAGTCTAATTAGGTATAACTGCAACTGCTGGATCGAAGTCCAGTCCGTGAAGATGTTCATTAATTATTAACACAGATTTGCGGAAATTAAAGTGGACTTTCTGTTCATTTGGTTAGTAATGAACGCATTTCTCTTACCTAAATAACAAGAAACATGGATGGATATCTTATATGCATGCTATTGAGCTCTCCTATATATACCTCTTATTCTCTTTCCATATTATTCCTTCGCCGGTCCTTCCTGTGCGTGCCTAATATGCACTGTACAACTGCAGATGCAGTCCCACATGGGTTTGTCGTGAGTTCTTTTATGCTTTAATCCATGAAGATGGTCGGTCGAGTTTGGAGCTTGGAATTTGAGTGAACAAAAAGAGGTGTCTCTTCAGTTCCTTTGCTCTCCAGTCTCCACCAGTACCAGATAGTACCTAATTACTTCTGCCTAACTCTACCTCTACAAGGCATCTGGTCCTCTAGCTACTTGTATCTCTAATCCTACCCTGTGTTAGCAGTTAGTTATATTTTTCATCCCTTAATCCTTTTCGAATATGAGTTCAGGCCAATAAGCAATAACTGATCACAGCTCTCAACCAACCAAACATGACATAAATGAGAGAAACATTATCAAATAAAATAGATTTACAGGTACATTAACGTCTCAAAATCGCCATCACAGCCATGCTTAGTCATGCACATCAAAATTAATTAGGATCACCTTCATCATCATACAAGTCATAACAAGAAAAAACAAAAAAAAAAAAAAAACTAATATTAACATGAGATATAAAATTCTTTACCACCATCAGTTAAACATATATAAGTTTATTCATATTCATATTAGCATGGTAGATATATAGTAGATTCAATCATAAAGATACAACACTACAAATTGCGAGAATGGAGAGGAGACCCCGGTTGGAATTTGGATGATGCATGATACCATCCAAAAATAAAATAAAGATCATCGCCCCAGACACAAATGCCACACACATTCCAAAAAATTCCATTCCCAATCTCATCAAAATCATCAAATAAGAAGAACGGGGTCTCCTGCTCTTTCCGCTTCTCATGCTGTCCACCACATCATCCATCTTCATCAAATCTACTTAATAATCAATTACTAACCCAATCTATATTCTACATGGCTGCTATATATTATTAGGGAGAGAGAGATAAACACAAGAGAGTGAGACGAGAGGACCACCGGTCCACCATACTCTCCACAATCTATACTAATCCATACTCTACTAGATATCCCATGTATAGAGTCAGCAGAGAGCTAGGGCTCAAATAATGTCTTTGTCTCTCCTGCATTCCGGGGACATGTTTGGGTACCTCATCCTATCAGTGCAGTAGTTGTAGATGGTGTATTTGTTACGGACCCACCTGAGCCTCCGCCACTGCAGAGCATCCAGATCTTGGAATTCCTTCTGATCCCACCACCTCTTCCCCTGACTGTCGCAGTAGTTGGCGTTCACTGACGCCTCGCAGCCGTCCACATGGAAGCTCCTGTAACTGGCGACGAAGGGGGCCTTGGACCAGTCGGTCTTCTCAAGGCCTCCCCTAGTGGCCCAGTTGTCCGCATTCCACAGGCTCGAGTATATCTTCATCGGCTGGTTGAAAGGGAATCTCACTCCCACATCTTTGCTGTTCTTGAATACCCTTATAGGCACATCGTCCACCAAGAACCTGTGCCATTACAATATGCATTCTATTTATTCATTTATTTATTTATGGGATACATACATGCAGTATAAATAAATACAGGGAAACTGCTCTAATCCAATATAATTAACATACACAATCTGGTACAAGTTCCATAGAACTGCGTACGAATGGTAGGCTTTTGTTGGGTCAAACCAGAGATAGATCCTCTGTTCTCTATCTCCTTTCCCACCTGTGAACACATTTGTCTGTACAATGTAGGGTTGCCCGCTTCGATTCCCCAAGAACTCGAAGTCTATCTCGTCGTGCTCTGAGTTTTGTGAAGACAACTGAGGAACACCACCACCACCACCACCACCAACAACAACAACACAAAATATCAGAGGAATCATGAAATATCCAGACAGCGTTGTTGATCAATATTCCAGTATGAATCATGAAATATCAGTAACACACTAACTAGCTAGCAGGATGATGTTACAATGTGTGTACGTAAGACTACATACATAAGATCAGGATGATGTTATTTGAGAGAGAATATCAATAAATAAAAGGGAATTGAAATCGTTTCAGTTTCACTCACATAGAAAGCAGTGACTGTACCAGCCGAATCGCCTGCAACCATTTTAATATCCATACTGAAATGGCCAAACAAGTAAGAGCCCTTGGACTGAAAGCCAGTACCTTTCAAAACAACAAACCCAACCAGGAGAACCTCCAGTTATAGCTTCCTTAATTAATTTTTTGCACGTATTTGGGAACAAATTAACAACTATATATAATGTGTAATGCCTAAATTAAGGCTTACCCGTGTAATTATCTAGATAGAGTTGAATCTCAGAACCGCCATTGTAATACTTGATGTGATCCAAAGCCCATGTAGGCACATAATTCCTGTAAAACGGTACATTCACGGGCTTCCTTGGTGCAGCTGCCATTGTTGATCCTGTGCCCAAAACCAAGAAACACAGACATAGTGACCAACGAAAGGAAGCCATGTTTCTGCGCAACAAGAAGCCAAACAGAAATACCATCATTCATAAAACATACACATACTCAAATACAGAGAAAAAGCCTCTCCAGCCGGGGATCCCAGTAAGCTACAATACAACTGGGGCCTGGGGCTAAAACGGAAGACAAAGAGGTCGTAGTACATTACCTCAACAAATGCTCCTCAGAGAGAAAGACAGAATTTCTTTGGACCCTATAGGACCGACCTATTAGGGATGAACAGAAGTGGAGCCCAGCTACATGCAAGGCTCTTTTTGTGGCAGAAAAACAGAGTTATTAATTTATTATTATTATCAATATCGACTTCTCGTGGATAGTGAAAACAGCTTTATTGATAATAGAGGGTTTATTTTATTTTATTTTATTTTATTTTATTATATATATATATATACATATAATAGAGCTATGTTTCTGCCACAACAGACGAGAGTTGTTCAATTATTCTTTTGCACATTCGACCTCTTTGGGTGGTCCGATTGGATCCTCTTCAGCGGCTGGTTGTCGATTGGGTAATCGTACGGTCGAGGATCATTCAATAAACAACCTTATAGATCGGGTTGCGTGTCGAGGGATCCCTCATTGGGCGGCCCAGTCGCTGGAAAGATCTGGAGGCAGGTTGGGATATCAAGGGTCAGGAGTACTGTAATTTAAAAAAGAAAAAAAAGCAGTCAAAAATTTGTTGAGAAACCAGTCATATATTTTCAGGATCCGAATTAATTAAGGGTGTCGAACGGATCAATTCGGTCTGGATCAAGCCGGTGTTAGGACTCAGGTTTTATAGAGTCCGATCCAAAATATGTCCAATAAGAGATTTGGATTAGATGGATTGTTCTGTGAATGGTAACAATCAGGCCAGTTTGGTTTTCATTTTTCATCATATTGGTATCGGTCTGGTTTGGTCCGAATCTAGTTGAAAACAGAAAATGAAAATAAAAGAAGAAAAAGAAGTTAAGAGTCTTATAGTTCTGTTTCAATCGGGCATGGTCCGAGGCCTGATTTTTCAGGATTCACATCGTCTCCTCCCAAAATTGGGAGGACGCGGCAGCCTTACCCAGATGGCCGCCACGTGGCTCTCGGGTGAATCTGAGACCCACGTCTGAGCTGACACCCCTTGCCGGCTCTGCTTGTTGTCTAGGTGTCGGCTCGAACGTGGGTCTCGGATTCACCAGAGAGCCACGTGGTGGCCATCAAGGTAAGGCTGCCGCTTTTTGAGAAAAGAGGATGCGGATCCGATTTTTCATGCTCTTATCAAGCTAACCTGGACTGGTAGAGTATGAAATAGAGCAACCCGAAACATGACCAATAACATTTCAGTCCGATTTAATCTCGAACTAAATCAATACGGTTCGATCAAACCAATCGATTCGGCCCCAACTTTGACCCCCTTACCAAACTCCTATCGTAGATAAACTCCCCGAAAACAACAAAAAATCACTCAGTTTTTCTAGTCGATGGTTCTTGACCCCATGATATCAATGAGATCAAGACATGTAAGCTAGCTAAATTAGTAAATTATATTTGAATATAGATCACCTGTATGTGTACTCTCCATGAGACTCGATCACTGTCTAATCCAGTGGGTCCCACATACAAAGGTGGGATCCACACCCCATCAACGTGATGAAGTGTTCCACGGACTCAAGCATGAGAAACCAAATCCAGAAGGGCTGACTTTGAATTCTGTACAAAAATTAAACAGGTTGATCCTGAGCCGGATGAGGTTGAATCGACCAACCCAAGCGAATCCTTTGAACCATGGTCTGAAAAGTATTTGATAGACGCCCGTAATTTCAGGATCACTAGTTTCGTTCGGCTTTACTCATGGGGTCATTAAGTTTGGTCGAGTTTGGGTTGTACTCTTTCCTTTATTTTGGGGCCGTTGGCATCTTTTACATTTTTTTTTCCACATGCCAATTTTGGCAATTATGGATTTAATTATACAAATATATATTTTTTGATTTTAATATAGTGAATTATTAATGTCACAGGTTTTCTATTAATTTCTCAATATCACAAGATATCTATTAAGTGACGTCATGTATATTTACAGTAGTAGTCTTGCATCAAATTTTTAAATTTAATTCAATGAAATATATACCTGCTATGGGGGGAAAACATCATCTAATTAAAATTTTACACATGGCATCAGAAACAATTTAAGCCGACCTGGTGTGACAGTGTGGTGCTCGACCTTACCTGCTCGAAGTCATAATCCCAATGGGATATGTCTCCTAGGCAGAGATACAATCCTACTAGGACGTGGCTCTTAGTCTTTTATATTCCTAGTGTGATATGTGGTGCTCGACCTTACCTGTTCGAAGTCATAATCCCAATGGGATATGTCTCCTAGGCAGAGGTACAATCCTATAGGATGTGGCTCTTAGTCTTTTATATTCCTAGTGTGATATGTTTTCTGGTTGGAATCCAGAGTCCTAAAGCGACTAGGTACGTCATAGGAGTCCCTCTCCTAGTACAATACGGTGCCGATCATCACGGTCATACGACCACTCGTATGGTGACACGTGTCACTCTTATTATTTACCAACTTAACTTCTTTTGCTACTGTCTCCTACTCCCACTCGGAGTCTATAACTTGGGCGTTCCTCAGAGAAACACCTGACAGTCTTATTCGCAATCAACTTCCCTGAGTCCCGATATTTCCATACTTCATCCAATCTCTATAAGAATAAGACGGATCTCTAAGGTAATACTCACTCACAATCTCGTAATTATTTTACTATTCACCTTCAATTCTTCCTACACTCAAACTCTCTCATCGTTCTCCTCTTTGTCTAAACTGAAGATAATTTTCTGTTATCTCTTGATTGTTTATGTTAGGAATCTGACTTAGGCATCAGAATATACCCAGGACTTAATTGCCCAATTCCTTGTCTAACTTCTGTGATTGCAAATTGCTCAGATCGCAGATCGATAGGATGATTTCCAACAGTAACAATACATTTTGCATGTATTAGCATAGATCTCCTAATTCTAAGCAATTAAATACAAATTAGACTATAAGATAAACTATAAAGATCGAGTGCTCATATTTTGTGGCTTCCAAAAACTTTACAAATAATAGTGACATAAATAATAACCCCTGTATGTCATACAACCGCAAAGATTGGTGGAATTTGATAACCAGGTTAAAGTTCTCTCAATTGATCACCAAGATGCCCTGCACTTGGCTGGCTTCGAATTTTATGGATTGCTCTCTCTCACTTCTGTTCCGAGGAGATAAAACTCACGACATGTAAGATAGTTGTTCTTTTTTTTTCCTTTTTTGTTTTTGGTAAAAAGATAGTTTGTTCTTTATTCCATGCACTCTTTGGCTTTTGGGAGATTTGTTCACATGTCACGTAAAACTAATAAAATTTAGGGATTTCAATTTAAAAAGAAAAAAAGAAAAAAAAGGAAAGGTTCTCTGAATAATGGAGTGGAGTGGAGTGGGCTCTACTCAAATTTCTCTCATCTTCTCTGCCTTACTGAAAGATATTTATCACTCACTCCTATTGGTGGGTGCAAACAATCCTAACATTTTATCAAAAAAGGGTAATTTACACTAGAGGTATCTGACGTTCTGAGAAATTATATCAGAGGTACCTCACGTTTCAAAAATCATACCAGAGGTACCTCTTTTCGTATTTTCAACATTAACCCTATTTAACGTTGACATCTTCTAAGTTAACCATTAGATCTACCTCAAACTTTTAGGTATTGATTGTTTCTTGTTGAACTACCCTTATTTGGTGCCTGATCGTTGATATACTAGTCAGAAAAACAACAAGTTGGGGTGCGGAGTTTTCACCGAAGGTGTGTACCATAGTCGAGATTTGTGACTTGGTGATGAGCAACCGTCGATGAGGAAGGATCACAAGAGAGGACAAGGGCAGGAGAGGGGGTGGGCAATTGAGACAGCGATAAGCACATGTGAATCTGAGTTGTGAGTCGTTACAACAATGAACGTGAACCAAAGGGGACCAAGAAAGTTATACTAAAACAGGGGTAAATTTGGAAATACAAAATAAAAGGTATCCCAAGTGTAATATTTTTGAAACGTCAAGTAACTCTGATATAATTTCTCAAAACATCAGGTACCTCTGGTATGATTTTTGTACCTTTGGTATAATTTCTCAAAACGTTAGATATTTTTGGTGTAATTTACCCAAAAACATATAAATGATAGAGACAACTAGTACTAAGCAAGCAAAAGCAAACACAAAATCCACGCTACAATGAGTATAATATTCCAACTAGGCCTGCTTGAAACACTTCAATTGTTCAGTACTTATCAATGCGCATAGCTGATGTTCACGAAGAAGAAAAAGGAAATTGAGCAGAGCCGGGCACCCACTGACAGTGGAAGGGGGATCGAAAAAGAAGACAAGTGGAAGGAAGGAGGCGAAGGAGAAGGAGAAAGGTGTGATCTGTGACGAGGAGTAGGTTAGGGATAGCCACAAAACTCACAGCACGTTAAGAGAAATCATGTTCAGTTCAATACAAAATAGGATCCCTTTGAATTGTATACATAAGAGTCATGTATATACAGTTGATCATCAAATACTTCATAGAATAGGTGGGACGGCCATCCTCTCTCTCCCCCATCTGAAAGTAGGTCGAAGAAGAAGGGCCATCTACAGTCCTAACATTTTATCAAAAAACGTATAAGTGGTAGAGACTACTAGTACTAAGCAAGCAAAGGCAAAAGCAAAATCAAAATCAAAATCCACGCTATAACGAGTATAATCCAGTTGAACTTTTATATAGCTAGTAGCTAGCTAGGCCTGCCTGAACACTTCACTTGTTCACTCCTTATCAATGCGCATAGCTGATTTTCACGTATCCAAATTCTCTCTTGCGGCAGGTGGGAACTACGGCTGATCCAAGGGTTGGAGTTTAGCCGATGCGTATACCAATACATCGGTATGTGTGTCATTTGAAATTCAACCCTTGGTAATTTGCAGGATAGGATTTCCATCTGTGACGAAGAAGAGAAGAAAAAGGAAATTGTACGGAGTTGGGCACCCATTGACAATAGATGGGGGATCAAAAAAGACGACAAGTGGAAGGAAGGAGGAGAAGGAGGATTCACATCCTCTCCTCCCAGTGATTCGGGAGGAGGGAGACACCCCTGTTGGATGGCTGACATTTGGGGCTCGGGTGAATCCGAACCCTCCATCTGAGCCGACACTGAGTTGACAGGGGGTGTTGGTTCGGATGGAGGGTTTGGATTCACCAGAACTCCAGGTGTCGCCATCCATCTAGGCCGGCGCCCCTCTGAAATCTCTGGAAAAAAAGGATTTGAAGAAGGAGAAGGAGAAGAAGGATGTGATCTGGGATGAGGAGTAGGTTAGGGATAGCCACAAAACATCACATGGAAATGCTGGATTTGATTTTGATCTTGATATATATTGATTGGAGAGTGGCTGTTCAGTGGTTGGGGATGCATTTTGTGGATGTGGCCCTATCATGATTTATTAGGGACAAAAAATGGGTTACACAAATTTATGTGGGGCTTGGTCCTTGGGGGTGTGGTGTTGTGCCACCATTGCTGCAATTGATGGCCGATGGCCGATGGCCCTACTCAGTAGTCAGTGGGAAAGTTTGTTGGATAATTGAGGAGAGAGAACCTCCTCTATTCTGGAATCTGGAGTCTGGAGTTTGGACCCGTGACCTACTGACCTGGTGAGTGAGGGTGAAAACGAGCGGGCGGTGGGTTTTCTCATTTCTTCCCGGAAGAGTGTTTAGATTCGAGAGTCAGGACAGGGAGTGAGTACCGAGCACATGTTGATGTTCTTTCTTAATCAGTTTTCGATTTTGGAATATCGATCATAAATTCATAATTCTCCATTTCTCCTGATGTAACAGCCTAACAGCACACCATGGACCTTCCTCCTCTCCAAGCTCTCGCGTCTCTCAGAAGACCCAAGTTTCCTTTCCTAACCAACCATGGGCCCAACCACGGACCACGAGGGGTTAGAGACTAGAGTTGGGGTGAGGCCATTGCGCCCAGGAATCTGTTTCCCAATATCTTTTTCGTTTTTTCCGAGCCATTCAGGGAGAGTATTTCCACGTTTTGATTGAAATTATTTTGTTTTGTGGAAGCAATATTGCAAGTAATAAATAGTTGGAGTATTTTGTAAACATGCAGGGCATAGTGGCATACACTTATTTGAATATGCTAATCTACATCCATGTCTTCTATATCCAATCAATATCAATGCATGAACCGGGTCAACCGACCTTATGGGGGTTTCGAGGGGAGTTCCTGGAAAGGATCAATCAATACTACTTGTTCATAAATTCATTTTTAAGCAAAACACCCCCAGTTAACACGTGACCGTAGTACTGGAAAAGGACCACATTTTGGATTGGCAACCCACTTCTATAGACCTCACCTGCCCTACAACACAACTGATAGGGTTGGAAACTTGGAAAAAGTAATTTTTACCAATGTAATTCAGTACTTTTAAGTTGGACAAGTGAAAGTTCAATAGATTGCCCGTGAAAATTTCAAATTTGGTGTCATAACAAAAACTCATCGGCTGGCTGCGTAAGGAGGGAAAAAAACAAAACAAAAAGGTTCGTCGGTTATTTCCCGAATGGGGGAAAATCAATTAACATAATAAAGCGTCCTCAACAATAAAATAAGCAGATTTGTACAAAGAAAGAATATTACAGGATAAATTTCATAAATGAAATGAAAAAAAATAAAAATAAATAAATAAATAAAAATGTGCGGAATTATACAGAATAAGCCCACCTGCCAAATGCAACATGGCCACCATTCATCCCAACGCCTAGAACAACCAGTGTTTCTTCCTAGGTTTACGCTGAGTGGGAGCATCTGGAGAACAGGCAATCAATTTGTAAGACCTTTCAAATGCAACTACTCATTCCAAACGCAAGATATCAGGATTAACTTCAGAACTGACCTCGATTTGCATACAATGAATTGTAATGTATTTCAGACCAGAAACTTAACCACAGCTCTGCATCAGTAAACGAAAGTCCTCATTATCATGTCCAAATAAACAAAAGTTTGTAAGCCTAAGCTTAAGATTAGTAGTTAAATTTTACTTGCTTATCATGGTTTTAAGTATCTAGATCGGATTGGCCGTATCAGTATCGGCACCGGCTGACACGGATACCTGGCTGATATGAGAATGGATACTTATTTTAGGTTTCTGGATTCCTTTGTAAAAATGTATGCCGATTCAGCATATCGGATCGATACGTATCTGATCCCATATTGATTTCCAGAGTGACCAATATCCATTCCGATACTGAGACCTTCAACCATGTTGCTTATATGCTACTATTCTTTACCCATCCGAATTCCGAACACTCGCACAAGAAAATATTTCATCAGATAGCGACTACTTGATCCTGAGTTTACAGGTAGCTTTTCTAAACAACACAAATAAGCATATAAATAAAATAAAAATAAAAATAAAAATAAAAATAAAAGAAGGGGGGGAGCATCCCTAGCCATGAAGAGAGGCCATGCTAAGGTTAACAAAATACAGACCAAATCCTTGTAAGCAGGGATCTGTAGGCCTAACCCCCCAGGGACACACATAATCACATAAGCTCAAAGTTAGGTTCACAGGTCCCTCTCAATGAGGGAGAGGTTTTTATTTTATTTTATTTTTAAGGCAACAAATCATAAGTAGGTTAACAACACTATCCAGAGGTTTACATGATATAATCTACAAAACGAATAGACAAGGCAGTATTATATTCTATTAATAAAATATTAAAAATGCTATATCTACTTATTTATTTATTATAGGCCAGCATTAATGGAAGACCCGGATATATTTCAAATAAGAATATCCAGAGCAGGGTGGCCCACTCCAGCCTGCAGATTTAACTGAGAAGCGATAAGAACAACGATATTTAATGTTAATGACAGTCTTACCTCGCTGAGGAGGCTGGTACAGGGGCATAATTTCAATAAAGCAGGTATCTCTGAATGAAGTCAGGAGACAAATCTTTGCAGCAAACTGCAGATAAACAAGCATAATTCCAACACATGCTAATGTTACGATAAATGCATGTCTACATTAACATTATGACAAGACTAGCTGTAGAACCATCAGTGCAATTAAGGAAAAATAAAATAAAATTTTCACTCCATGTCTAAAAGCAAGTATCTGCAAATAAGACCCTATCAAAAAAAAAAATCGTTTCTCAATGTCAAAAAGCATCTGGATCATATATCGAGGATAGAATTGAAAGGAATAATTCACCAAAGAAATGATTGAGACATCTATCCACAAGGACAACATTTGATTCCCACGTCCAGAAACAATAACAATATTAAGTTTTTTATTTTTGCCAAATTGTATCTCCTCATGTGAGAGAAAAGTTAGGTGGGTGATGCAACAGTCCTTCAGTGCCTCAAGATGTCTAAACCCATTGAAGGCCCAACCCAGTTCAAGGCCTTCAACTTTTTGTCCATACGAGAGAGAACATGATGGGGATATAGCATTCAAATTCTGTTTAATTTTTATTTATTAGAAGGCATTTGACAGCTGATCATGTGGGACCTATTTATATTTTTTTTTATATGGATACAACCACAGGATTAAATCAGTTTAAGAGAAAACAGAATTCGTTTAATGGCCCAAACGTGTTGTACTCTCTCTCTCTCTCTCTCTCTCTCTCTCACACACACACACACACATATACATCTAAAATTCACCTAATTCAAATCTTCCGATCTGTAGGGAGATTTTAGCCTTCAATATAGTAGTCTGGTCACGTGTTGCATTAAAGAGTTCAATTTTAATTAGTTGGGTTGTTTAAGAGTTTTAGTTAAATGTGCTATGAAGGCATTATCAGTATGCCTGCTACAGACCTGACCTGAAGTAATTTACTATTTTAGTAGATGTATGCACAGGGATCAGAGTACGGTTGCACTTCGGATGTTAAGGAACCAGCACTTAGTCTTCTCAAAGTCTTTATTTCATTATATGTAATCACTCTGAGGTGGGACAGGAGCTATCCTATGCTCATCACTTGCTTTGCCTCATCCTTTTTCTTCCCCCCCCAAAAAAAAAAAAAAAAAAAAAAATATATATATATATATATATATATATATATATATATATATATATATATATATATGAACTACTTCTAGAAAAAAAAAATCATTTTATTGAGCAGCTGCCCAAGTAAAGCCCTAAAAGGTGCTAGGGAATTCCCTACTCTCAATCCCTATTTTATTAACATAATAATGAATATGATTACCAATATACCATGGAAGTACAACTTTAACAATGGCATGGTAATAAAGTCATTTAAAGCTGATGGATAACTGTACCTTATCAGCTGCTGCCTGTAAGGTAAGATGGTCTCCCCATTCACCAGATCTGCAGGACAGAGGCAATTAGTCCTGGAAACAGAAATCTTGTACATCATCACATTATGAAGTTGGAACAACTGAATCATGTAACAAGTGCAACCAAGGATGTACAGCCTTACTGCATAAATTGATCAAAGTAAAAGCCATCAAGTCTTACTTGGCCATTTTCTTGTAATAGCACTTGTACTTCATGGGGACATAGCTTTCATACAAAGGACGATTGTCTTTAAGCTGGAAAGGAGAAATTTTTTTAAAAAGAAATTCAGATATAAAAATTGCAATTCAATGAACTTCCTCTAAACTTCACTGTGAATTTCTATTTAAAGGGGTAACAAAATAAATAGGGAGAAGAATTGCTGCCCGGCAGCGTCCCACTGCACGATCTCACATGGAACAGTGAAATGGCCACCTACCTGGTCATTTCACCGCCCATGTGATAGGGAACAGGGGGACGCTACCAGGGCAACCTTTTCCCCAACTAAATATTAGACTTCATTTGTATGGTTGTATTTAAAAACTACTGGCAATTTAGGACAATTTTCCAATGGTAAGGTTTGAAATTTATATTTTGTTTGTAAGTTCAGTCCTCCAAATATGAGAACATACAGACAATAATTTCATAAGAAATATTGAACTGTTTAACAGTTTGAACAAAAATGTGTGGATTTTTCCTATGCATAGGAATGCGAAATTTGACAAAATTAAACATATTGGAAAAAAATAACATGAGATACCAATCTGTGTGTCTCTGTCTGCCTAAAAACCATCACTGTTCATTATTTTATTTATTTGCAAAATCCTTATCATTTTATAATTCTTTTACCCAATAAATTATAATATTTTTTAATACATAACCACAATAGAGCAAATATACATGCATATGTATTACATTAGTTATTTATATGTTTACCAACTTGCCAGAAATTTTGAAATGCTCATCACAATTATTATATTTTCATATTTTTAATGATAATATATTTTATCATAATTGTCTATAAATAAGACCTTTTTTTGTATTTACACCCCCCCCCCCAAAAAAAAGACCCTTTTTTGTATGATTTCCATTTCAATGTCAGAATGCTTTTATGAAATCAGTGAACAGATAGTTTTTGGGTCAAAAAATTTAAATCACTTCAGTTGCATCACTTTAATATTTCAAGAATAAGAAATCTGTTTGGCAGTTCAATTTTGAGAATGGATTCTCACTGTAACATAATATATATATATATATATATATAACAAATCTTCCTCATTCCTCCTCTCCATTCATTTTCCCTTCTCCATGGCTCATGGATTCCCGTTATAAGACAGTTTGAGTTCTCTCTCTCTCTTTCTCTCTCTCTCTCTCTCTCTCTCTCTCTCTCTTGCTCTCTCTCTCTCTCTCTCTGACTTGAGTTTGAGTGATTGAAGACTAACTCATCACTGCTCAGATTAGACTTGTCATATCAGTTGGAGCGTATTTTCTCTTTGCCGAGTCAGACAGCTTTATCTAATCAGATCTCCCCCAACCCTACCTGTCCTTAAGAAAGTTAAATGAAGCTAATTGGCCAATTTGCAGGGACCTCAATATGTAGAGAGGAGGTCACAAACCCTGGATGGGGCTTTTTTCCTTTTGCCCATTTTCTTGTTAAAGGAAGTCAAGCTTAAACATTTTTCAGAATTTGGGAATCGATACAATGTGAACATCCTCAGATGATGATTTTCTTCAATTAATATCGTTCTTCTATTAGTTTTGGCTAGGCTTTTAAGTTCTTAGGAATCTAACTTTACACCTTGCTGCCTTGATCAAATAAAATCTCAAACAAGGTTCCAGTTCTTGTGTCCGATTCAATTTTCCACTGTCTTCTAAGTGGGGATAAAATCGACAACCTCAATTTTTCCAAAAACAGCCATAGACTTGAGCATTAAATAGTTGAATGGTGATCATAGGTCTCATTTCACCTTCATAGAAGAACAAAGAATCTTATATCCCCTTACATTTCACAAGCAATACGGCATAAGCAATAAGAAAGAGACAAAATACCTGCTTCACAATCTCTTTCCGAACATATTTATGATGGTCAGGAGACTTGTAAATTTGATCCGAAAGTGCACGGAACTACAAAATAAGGAAAGCAACACAAATAGCTCTAAATACATAAAAGAGTACAAAAGCTCCAAAAATTAACATATGCAGGCATGACACAAATGTCTTCAGTTAGTTGTAAGAATTTGGACCTGACAATTTCCATCGCCTGAGACCTTCACTTCACACAAGCCATAAACATTCAACCTAGCAGAGGATGTAAGAGAAAATATCATTTAGCATAATAGCATGACATCAATGACAGAGAATCAAGGAAGAAAAACAATAATTAAGTTCTGCAATCAATAAGGATTACAAAAAGCACAACAAGAAAGCACAGGTTTGATGCAACCATTAGTTTAGACCCTACTTATTAGCATTGACGATGCGGACCAGGCAACGTTCAGTTATAGGTTGAATTTTGTGGGAAAAAAAAAATCCACCATAATCACAAACCAATTAATAAATAATCCTCCCCATTTTCATTATAAATAATCCTATTCCTTCAACAATATTTTTCTTACCATCATAGAATCCAAAAAACAATGTAGTGAAGCTCTTCAAAGGGTTCAAATTTGAATATATTAGCACATTGACAATTTCTACACAATCATGGGGTCCACTAGCTATTCAAAAATGACTAAACATGCAACCAAAATATATAGGTGACCAAGGTTTCTTGATATGCCTAATGCAACTGTAAGGCATGCCACTCTTTTTAAAATGACAAAAATGGCTTCTACAATTGATTGGCAATGGGGCTCAAAGAAGAGTTCAGTCGAATCATAAAGGTCTACTAAAATTTTCTTGATATGCCAAACCCAGTTATAGATTCGAAAATGACCAAATTACAAATATTCTACACACAAAGCAAAGCAGAATATTTACTTTAAGGTCTAATCATGAATTCATGATCATAACTAGTTCAATAATTTTTTCCTGACATGCCAAACATAGCTATGAGAAGCCTCCACATGAGATAAAGCGGAATCGTATGCTACACTTCTTCATGAGGATGATTTAAGTGCAACGAACTGTACCGGTGGTTCGTGAAACATCTGAATTACCGGTAATCTTTGCCTTAGGTAATGTTAGCGTAATAAAATTGCAACAGTACACTGCTTTGATTTAGTCGAAGGAGTTAGTTCTAATTTCTAAAATTTGGACTTCTATTAGTATATGGATTTCTAATTAGTTTATTAGTTTGCTTTATTAGTATTTTTTACCAATTAGGCTTGTTAGCTTCCTTTTCCTATTTTGAGTTTACTTTGTCTTTAGTTTATGACTAGGACTCTAACTTGTAGAGTCCTAGATCCTATCTAATAGTTATTTTCTATTTTCTATAAATACAAACTACAAGGAGAAAAGCAGGATACATTGATTCTCTCCATCTTCTCTTATTTTTCTATTTTGTTACAGGTAAAATTCATCTTTAACCAGAGAGTCGTATTTCTTTGGGTTGGTAAGAATGGAATGTTTTTACTATCTAAAATGAAGAACATTTCCCACCATAAGATCAGTCCAATAATACCACTCACCAGAACTTCGGTCATAAAACCTGGTCCACTCTCTGTTCCCATCTCTTTAACAAGATCAGGAATTCCACGGATTATCCCGCCTTATATCTGATTCTAAAGCTGATATGTGGTCCCACTGCTTAATGGGCAGGCTCTTTACTTAACATTCGAATATCCTGCTGTTAACCATTCATGTGTAAGGATGGTCCAGCAATGGTTCAATTATCTTGTAAGATCCATATGCCTGGATTCGGAGAAAGATTCCAAAATCTAGTGCAATAGTGCCAGCACAGTCCCTAGCATGGTTCAAAATCTCACCGAGATCTCGGCAATCTCGGTCTTCTCGGTGAAGACCGAGACGAGACCAAGGGCGATAACCCATCCCGGTCTCGGTTATAGGTTCTCGTCCGAGATCTCACAGGGATATTATGAGTTCTCGACAATTTCTCGCCATATCTCAGCGAGATCTCGGCCAGATTTATCAGTTTTGAATAAATTTATCAGTTTACCGGTTTGGAATCATCGATTTTCAGTTCAAAACTGAACCTATTTTCATAATCTAAAATCAAAGCGAATCGATTATATATGATTTGATTTTCAAATCCACATCTCCATCAGTGGGAGAGAGAGGTTTCTACTGATTCAGTTCCGGATTCTGCATATCCAACATGGAAGACCACAAGATTGCATGTAATGTTTTTGCACTGTTTCGGCGAAATCTCGGTTTTCCAAGAGGCCGAGATGCCTCCGAGAACCGAGATTTTAAACCTTGGTCCTTAGACGCTGTATTTTGACCGTCTCCTCTTTGCTGCCCAAGGTCAAACCTGCCCGGTGCTGGAAGGTTGGAAGAAGACATTGATTCTTGCTTTGCCCGGTCAAGGTTCATCCCTTTGATTGGAATGGAATCTCCCCAACGGGCTGTCAAGGATATATGTGGACCCCATACGAGTGCAGGATGCTTGCAAAGAAGGTACCCTAGAAGCAGATTGTGCAAGCGTGGAATGCCCAAATGATGGCGTCTCTGATCTCATTTGTTTCTGTCATCAGGCAATTCTTTACATAACCAAAATGACATTGATAACTAGAGCTTATGTAAGCCTATATGTCTTAAAATGCAACATAAGAAGTTTTGAATTGTATTTCATTTTCCATAGATTTAGTTTACTCAGAACTGTTTTTTAAACTCTGAATTGGTAGGGCTTATCCATATGTGATTTACCCTATTTATAGAATATATTTTCATATCTTACATAAAAACAAACGAAGGCAATATTTTATATCTTACGTTGCTCCAACCTTTCAAACTTTGCAACTTAGTTTTTTAGTTTTTCTTGCTAATTTGCTAGTTTCCTGAAACATAGCAACAAGCTTTCAAATTTAACAACTGAGTTTTATAGTTTTCTTACTAATTTGATATTCTCTTTTTCTTTAACCTTTTCATCAACAGTTTAAAAATTCACAAGAAAAATGGAGAGGGAAAAAAATTTGTTATTTGAGTTCCTCAAAGTTCTTGTGACAAAAAACTTCGCAGAAAAGATTTGTTGAGAATAAGTAAACAAATACCTCTGAAGCAGCCTTTGGTGATCCAAGCTGGCCTCACTTACATTCGGGATGTAGGAATTTATCCGTGGAACATGCTGAAATTCTGAAAGTCAGATGCTAGAAAAGCTTCAAGGAAATTGCTTTCATGGTTAATGAATAGAAACTGAATCAGTGAAAAACTAGAGAAAATTCAATCATTTTGGAATTTTTTATTCAAGTACCAAAGGGACAAGAAAGATAGCCAATGAAGGCATAAGCGTATGCTAAAAAGGAAAGTCATGTAGGAGCAGTGTAGTATCTCAACTGCCATCTCATAATTACTACATCAGGTACAAATGGCAACTTCATTATTTTGTTCCCATGTTGCATACAGTCAGCTTCAACAACTTTATTTTTGCTAGTATCAGTCACTGGCCTTCCCATTTCTTCAATATTTATCAGGACCTGAGATACTCTAGTCCTTAATGGTATTTATCTCCCCATCTTGTGCCATTACAAAGCTCATGATGGAAGGTAAATCAGCAAAAGTTTGGATGCTTTCTTTTAGGTCAATTTGGCCCATGAAGCCTTTCTCATCTAATTAAACAGATACACACTCTTGTTTGCTTGTTGAACATGCAACCTGAGTGGATGTGCAAGCCTGGGAATTCTTTTCTTAATGACTTGACAAGAAGAATCAAGTCTCGGTTTAGTCTGAGGATCATCTCACCAGATTGACTAATTCATAAATTACTTTCTTTCCTATAAGTGTTAAGACTACTAACCCCTACTTTCACGATTGAGCTTTGAGCCCAGCAGATTCTATTTGAGTTACTATCTCTCTCTTTTTCAGAAAAAGTCAAAACAAAGTAGTAAGTATATCATTTCACACCAAGCTGACTCCAGAAGTAATAAAAGATGAAAACCATTATAATCAAAATCAATGGCTTACTCCATGATGGCCAAATGTTAGCACAAACCAACCCACATTATAGGTGAACTTAAAGTTACAAAGACTGTCTATATCTGAAAGATGACAGAATGTATTCAAACAGAAATAAGTTTAGTAATTCACATAATGCTAATCTTTAGTATTCGGCTTTGACAATTGACATGTCACATTACGAATTCATATACATAGTTCCATATATAATTAATAAAAAAGGGAGACAGAGCAAGGCCATACACATTGCCAACTAAGCAGAAGATAGCACCGAACAGGGAGATATGGAGAATTTAAAAACTTGAACTTATGATTACTCATAAGATTTTTCTTTCCCCAGGGGCAAGTTAATTTTGAGAATGCATGACCTTTCATTCATTTTAATAACCCAACTCAGATTTTGTGCCGAATACTTTCATCAATGAGATGAAGCAGTTGCTTTCTTGTTGAGTGATAAGTCAGATAAGGAGATAGAATATGTATGTGCTTTTAAATGAACAATATGGGTGGATGGAATTGGAATTTATGGAGGCACTCAAGGTAAGGATGGTAGGAAGGAGTACAGTATGGATGGGGGGAAGAAAGATGATGGTAGCACAATGAGAGTATATATGTTCAGAAGCCATTCAAAAATAAATAGGTGCCAAGAGAAAATCAAAAGTGCCTTCTTACTCCAAATATGGATGCATGCTAACCAAACCTTCTTCAAACATAATTTCTAATGATAATAAGCACTTCATGAGTCAGTGGCACTGTTAGTTTCACAACAATCAGAAGAGAAAGTACTTCAAAATTTAAAGAAGAAGACAGATCAAAATCCAAAATGTGCAGATTTGGACATCAAGATGTCATCAAGATGTCAAGAATGATGAGCTAACTCACAGGGATAGGTGCGAGGTTAGAAAGGCGTCTAGTAACTGCACCATCTAACTTAGCGTACTCTTCTGAAAGTACAACAGCAATCATCCTGTCATCCTCAACATTTTGCTGAAAGTTTGAAGATGCCGAACTAGACCATTTACCGACATTTTGTGTTACACCTGTTTTCATATAGCCTAAAAACAGCAACCCACTTCATTATGAGACAACAGGTTCATCACCATTCACTTGAGTATAGTTTAAAAGCAATTAGGCAATTTCTAACACTGGATTAATTGTATGATCCTAAATATCAAATTTCAGTAAAAAACTGTAGTAAGATAATCATCAGTTGACCAAGCCATGCATAAAATCTAAATTCAAGAATTAATGAGAGTCAATAAAACAACACTGATGGTGCTTTGAGACAAAGATTGAAATATCAAAACATATCCAAAACCTAGTTCTGGCACAGTTTCTTCTATCTAAAGAATAAAAGGATGTGTCAATTACATACAAGGAGAAAAATGGTGTCGTATTCCTATTTAAATCCTATGAATAGAGAATATGGTCACATTAGAGACAATGGCCCTCATGCCTTGGCCATCTAAAGAGAGATCAAGTCTAAAATTCATGCTCCAGAAAAAGAAAATTATAGCTCTAATCCTCTGAAGAAGTAAAACTACATAATAAGGCAGAAACGAAGTTCTGAACATTATCAACCAATCATATAAGCAGGTGGAGAGAGGACAAATGGATAAACCGATTAGTACCAAGAAAAAAAATCCCAAGCGACTGAGATGACAAGAAGAGGAAATTTCAACCTAAAACCCCGGTCCCCAATAAAGTATCCACAACCCACATCATTAAGTCAGTAGATACATTTAAATCCAACCGTTCAAGGACCCTATGTTCAGATGATGGCGGAAGGCGGAGGCAGAAAGGGCGAAGAAGTGATACATAAATAGTGGCTGTGGTGGGAGTGGTGATAATGATGATGATAAAATGCAGCTCGTATCGCATCCATCCGTCCCTAAAAATAAAACAGTCGTGGATTCCGATGGAACCACCGCAAGAAACGCTCTAACCGGGAGAAATGCAATTGTAGTTTTGGGATGACATCAAATCAGAACATCTCAAAAGTATACAATAAAAATGAGAAAGAGAAACAGATAGAGATACACACACAGAAAGAATTATGCAGTAAATGATGCCTTGGTATGGAAAGAAGCTCAATCGTCAAGAGAGAGAATCGAAGAAGGAATTGCAGTTAATGGTTAAAATATATTGAGAAATCTAAATTTTAAACCTAAGATTAGTAGCGTAAAGGAGGAGGATACCGGATAGAGGGATGAAGCAAGGCGGAAGGGAGATAAGAGTATCGTCACCAACCGCGTTTGATGAGAATGGTGAGAAGAGAAGAGAAAGTAGAAAGGGGAGGATGCAATAGATTAACAACCCGACGAAACACATCTAAAAAATATAAATCCAAATTCTATTAAAGTTTTGTCAACTCCCTTACCCCAAAAAAAAATATATATATATTTGTCAACTCAATAAATATTATATTTTAGAGGAGAGGAGAGGAGAGGGAATTCAAATCCTCTCCTCCCAATGGTTCTGGGAAGTTCTGGGAGGAGACGATGCGGATCTGAGGAGTGAAGACGCGCGCGGAGGTAAGGTGGTGGTATAAAAATCCTCTCCCGCCCACCTGCTGCCGGCTAAGGGTGGGATTTCAGCCGGCCCACCTCCCAATGTATTGGTAGGCAGGCCGACTGATCCCCAGCCCTTGGATCAGTGGCAGGAATCTCCTACCGCGGGAGAGGATTCGGTTCCAAGGTGGTGTCTTCTTCTTACAAATAGCCAAATAGGTTGGCGGCATTTGTCGTTGGACCCTGATTCTGGCGGATTTATAAGGTCTCCTCCCAATGGTTGGACACGACAGTTTTATTTAGATGGTCGACATGTGGCTCTCAAGTGAATCCGAGACCCATGTTTCAAGCCGACATTTCTTGTCGTCGACTCGAACGTGGTTCTTGAATTCACCAAGAGCCACGTGTCAGCCATCTGAATAAGACTGCCGCTGTCCTCCCGAAACCAATGAGAGGAGAGGATACGGATCCTGATTCTATAATGAAAATCCCGTAAAATTAGCAGTCATTACCAATTGCATATTGCCATGTGTACATATAAAAATAGAACTTACTTTATAATAGAGACTACTGTTTGTCTCCCTCTCCAAAGTAATTTAAATCAATTAAAGGGCAAAGTTTCTTGGGATGGGAGAGTTCCTTGGATTTGGATCGTTTCCAGTTTGCTTAAGTGCTGGATGATATTAAATCCAACGATAGATGTTGCTAAGAGCATAATTCGATTAGGATGGAATAAAAATCACCTAATCATATTTTATCAAAAACGTCTCCCAACGTAACCCACCGAACATTTCTACTGTTTCCTTTTCTCAAACCCTCGTGCAACTTACTTTTTAAACATTTATTCTTCTTCTTTTCAAATGGTGTTTTTTCTGTTAGAATTTTTAATACAAATTAGGGGTTTTTCATGGGATTTCTCATGATTCCTAACGAAATCATCATACAGATAACTAGAATACAATGAGCATTAAAAGAGATGATAGAACACACAAATTCTAACACAAATTAGGGGTTTTCCATGGGATTTCCCATGAATCATAACGAAATCACCATACAGATAACTAGAATACAATGAGCATTAAAAGAGATGATAGAACACACACCATTTACTGTAGATTGATTTTCGACCATTTTCTGTAGCTTGAATGCTTCGATTAGAGTCTTCCACAACCTCGTTGGGATCTCTTTTTTCCTCTGTGCATATGGGAGCAACAGAAAGATAAAACTAATGGTTGCGAGTCCCTAACCATTGTATTTATAATACTATCTCTAACCCAGAACCATTCCCACAGTGGATCGGATTAGTAGTCTCTAACTAGTGATGAATCAGACCTGAACCAGTCAAACTAATAATTGAACTCCCACTTAACAACTGGTTAAGTAATTGATCAAACCCACATAACAGGAATCTAACACTTTCTTCTTCTCAAACTGATGTATAGAAGAGTTTAAGCAAACACCACCCCCATTCCCCCTCCTTGTAGCGATTTCAATAGTTCTTCGACTCAACAAGATAATGTTTTTCTTCAATAACTGTTTCTCTATTTTTTCTGCTACTGAGCACAACTAGCATAGTTGTTTTGGTTCTTCTCAACTCTTTGGTTTGGTGAAGAGAAGACATCCAACGGAGAGGACAAGCCACAACATGAATGAAAATCTACAGCAGCCAAAAGAATGATTGATTGAACCATTGAAAGCATAACCAAGCTAGCCTGGATAACTTATTCTGGCTTTTAAAACCCGTTTGTTATTGGATTTTTTTTTTTTTTTTTTTTTTATTTTTTATAAGATCCTGATGGTTTTTTCTCCTTGACAAACAGACCAATCGACCAAAGGCTCAAGCGAATCTGATCTGTCTTTATTTTATAATTGATTTTTTCCCTTACTATTTTGGGTCCCATCTTCCTGCGATTCTGATTTTATATCAGGATTCTAACCCTAACCCCTTAGGTGATTAGAATACCCCTTAACTATTCCCCTTGATCCGATTGCCTCATCTTGGACCATCTTCCGACTCATTGTCTTCTCTCAAGATAGTGCAGAGCAAACCCGGCGGACCACTCTTGTGCGCACCAACTGTTTCATGGTTTGGGCTAACAGTTCCTAGAATCCTTGTAGCTCCGACCGTAGTTGGCACTTCGAGAAGAAGAAGAAGTTGCATAAGGATTTGAAAAGAAGAAAATGTTGCAGAAAGGTTTGAGAAGAAGAAGATGCAGAAGGATTAGAAAAGAAGAAGAAAAAATTGCAGAAGGGTTTGAGAAGATGAAGTTGCAGAAGGGTTTGAAAAAAAGGGCAACGGTAGAAATGTTCGGTGGGTTATGTAGAGACGTCTTTGGATAAACAGATTTCAAAACGGTCATATGATTAGGTGGTTTTTGTTTCATCATAATTGATTTATGCTTTCAACAACATTTCAATTGGATTTAATATCATCCAGCACTTCAGCAAATTCAAATTGAAGACCATCCGTAAGAGAAATATATTACAGAGTAAGTTTAAGGTTATTATAGAGTTACAAAAATAAATACTGATAATAAGTAAGACAGATTACTGACAGATTACTTACAGAATTTATGAACTAAGATTAATAATATGGATAGGCTGAGTCGTGCCACTGGTCACTATCCTTAAGATTAATTCACCCCTTATGTGCAAAGAGTTCCCGTGAGATTAATTCCAAGATAAAACAGCCCCGAAGTTGAAGATTCTTCCACTTAAGTTGCACTCCTAAAAGTGGTCTTCGTCAGAATCCTGACGGCTACAATCAACACTCAAAGAGAAACAGATCGATTTTGATAACTATAAAAAACAGAATAAGGCTGGAGGAGAGAGAGAAAGAGATAGAGTTGTATACAAGTAAACTTGTTGTATACTCAAGCTATTGGACTCTTTTCTTATTAATAGAAGAAGAAGTCCCAAATCAAAAGGTGCGATGGAAAGTTGTATCCATCCGACGAGTTGTGATGAAAGGGTGCGTCAGTAGAATAGAATGTCAACATTTAATTTCCCCAATGATCATAAAGATCAATGGTTGAGATTAAACATATTTGAATTTGTATAAATACGAACGTATCCATTCAAATACGTCATGTCTCTACGTATTCAAATACATAGAGACATACCCTTCAAAAAAATAGACCAACAGATAGATCCACGCTCGCGCCCACGCCCACGCCCACGCCCACACCCACACCCACACCCACACTTCGCCCGGCTTGGCCTGCGCACGCGTGTGTGAAAAGAACCCCGGACCCCCCTGACCCTTCCCTCTAGAGGCATCCTTTCATTTAAGGGTTCAAGATGTTATAGGTCACATAATATATATATATATGTATGTCTCCTCAATCTTACCTCTCCAAGCAATATGGGACTAAAAGAAGTTCTACAAGCTAAGTCAATCAAAAAATACAAGTGGAAAAATTTTCCTCCAAAACCAAAATCTTAATAGAGAATCAAAATTTTGAAACTTTTAGGTGTTTTTGTTTTAAAAATCTAAAAACCCAACACCATCCAAATCCAAGTTCCCTAACTAGGCTCAACAATACGCTCGGAAGTATATATGTTGGATTTGTTAGTAATTACTCTTAGAAGAGGAGAGAGAAAGAGAGTGAAATATTAACATATGTTTAGATTTACTCTTCAGATATATTATTTAGTTTTCCCCCCAATGTATGACGAATCACAATTTTGTTAAAAAAGGAATCCACATGATCAAGGAGGAAGAACAATCTTCTAGATGCAACAAGGTGTGGGAAAATATCTCCAACGTTCAAGGAGGGGAATAATCTTCTAGAAGAGAGAAGGTGTGGGGAAATATCTCCACCATAATGAAGGATAATTTTTATGCCATCTTGTCCATCTCCAATGTAAATCGTAATAGAACATCTTTCTTTTATCAAAAAAAAGAAATTAAAAATAAAAACATCATTCTCATAGTCTCCGGTCTTCCTATTTTTAAAGAAATTTAAGATGTCTCCCAAGGTTGAATCATTAACAATCACAATCAAACATACAAGTGCAGACCTAGGTAATAAAATTTTATTATTTATGATCATCTTCTACTCTTTTCTTTCTTTCAAGACAGACTTGTATTTTCAACTAATGACATATAAACTACATATTCTATATATATTTCACACATAACAAAATCTTATTATAACACACAAACAGGCTAAGGGCTTGTTTGATAAAATTTTTGCTTCAAGATTTTAGATTCTGATTCAAATTTGAATTCTATTCCAGGTTACTCCAGGATTATTTTGGAGTAGAAACTTGTTTGATAACGTAATTCTGAAATGGATTCTATAGCATCTTTGAATTAGAAACATCTTTGATAAACCACTATCCACCCAATTGAAGTCTAGAAAAACAATCGTGGTAGTGGTGGATGGTGGCGATGGTGAACAATGGTGGTGGTGGTGGCGATGGTGGAAGTGAGTGGTGGGTGGTGGCAGTGGTGGTGGTTGTGGTGGCGGTGGTGGGTGGTGGCGACGGTGGTGGTGGTGGTGGTGGTGATCAAGTGAGAGTCATGTGAGAGTTGACTCTTTTCTTTCTCTTAAAAAATTGATCCAACAGCTTGGAGCAAGTATTTATGACTCCAAAATTTTGAATTCTGAAGCTATTCTGAATCCAGATCACCCTGTGCGAGTTGGAATCCAACCTAACTTATCAAACGTGCTTCTACTCCAAAATAGCTCCCTAGGAGCTAGAATCTATAGAATCTAGAAGCAGAAGTTTTATCAAAGAGACCTTAAAGAACCATCAAATACTTTGGGTCCTAGTTTATATATGGGATATCTTTTTTGTAACAGAGATGGTTAAAATTGACTACTATAATTTTTTTTTTTTGCCCTTGCCCCTATATTCGGTGAAACTTTAGTGATAAGGGTACAAATATAATCTAATAACTTCCCATCCTCCCTTTTCTCTTTTTACATATCTCTCTCTCCTTCTCTCATCTCTACAATGTCAGCAATTGGAAGGAGCCAACGATTCGTGATCTCTCTCTTCTCCGCATGGCTTAGCGTGAGCAATATGAATTATCGGTTTCTCAACACTTGAATCTGTAGTGAAGGAGAGAACAATGGAGGGGAGACGGGCTAATTGAAAATGAATCGAATTATTGACTGTGTCATAAAGACCCCTATGTCCACCAATGGATAGAGGTGTATGGAGCTAGGGTTTGATTTCTTATTGAATTTCAGGTTGGATAGAAGACCATTGGGATGAAGTAGTTTTTAAGGATGAATTTTCACTGAAAGCTAGCCTTATGGGTATGCGAGAGAGAGAGAGAGAGAGAGAGAGCATGTCGGGGAAATGAAAAATTCACTGCTTCGGAATTTTGTTATGAATATGTTTAATTGATGCTATAAAATAAAGACCCCACTATATGCCAAAAGCTTCAAAACGATGAAACATGTTAAATGGAACATAACATATTTCTTCTACAGAATTATGTATAGTGAATCAATTTGCTTCACTAGTATTTCACTTACCCTCACAACTCTTTTTATTGAGATGGAATGGAGGCTTAAAATTTGTACATTCACTTCTTATGCATAGTAAAAATAGATTCAATATGTTTGAGACACATATATATAATGGTTCTAATTAAACTGACACAAAATGTTAACTCTCAATATCGTGTACAAATACATATATCATCGATTATGAAATGTAAATGATTTAACGGATTTGAATAATCAAGCACTTTATGAAGGATAGGGCTAAGTTGTGGCACCGGTCACTATCCTTAAGATTATATTCACTGCTTGTAGTGCATGCAAAGGGTCCCAATAAATCAATCCCCAAGATACTTTTTAAAAAAAAAAACCTTATAAGTTTCTCCAATTGTGTTGCACTCATATTGGCCTACGTCAAAACTTCGCCAGTTAAAAACAAGATGTAACAAGATGTAAAACAGGGTGACAACTGGAGGATTAGGAGAATCGGAAGCAAGGGAGATAGTAAGAAAGTTCAATCCAAACTTCATTGTATTTTGATTAGCTACCTTCTCCTATTTTGTAACGACCCCAAACCTCGAATAAAGGAATAGATCAGCCCTTCAAGGGCATGCTAGTAATGCAACTAAAAGCTCTATTCTATACTGTTAGGTCCATACAACTGTTCACTTATTCATAAATTTTATCCCAAAATCGTAAAATTGGAGGCTAAGAAACAGAATTAAACTGGTGGGAAAAACACAATAATTGGTTCCGGCCATAAGCAAGTTTTCCATTACCACTGCCAAATATGTCTTTGTTACAAACAATGTTACAAGAATAACTCCAAAGTTTTTAGTCATCCCAAAAACTGCCATCGATATTTGCATATTTCTCATCATTTCCGGTTTTCAAGATCCATAACAAAATCTAAAAACTTCATAAATCAAACTTGTGGAATATATTTTACCAAAAAAGAAAAAAAATACTTGTGGAGTATACATCATTAATTTACAAAATGCCAAAATAAAATATTTTTCCAATGCCACAAGATTGATATTCCAAAATGGATATATCAGAGAAGACAGACTATCAAATCAACACTTAAACTAGGTCCTATTCCAGTAATGAGAACACTCCGGGAAAAAACAATCCTTCTCTCTCGTCGCTTCTTGCATAATCTCATTATGTCGAGGTTCATCTGAAATAACATCACATTGGTGGGATATTCAAATTGTTTTTTTCTTGTACTTCAGGGAGGAGTCCCAGTTGGATGGCCGACACATGATTCTTGGGAAAATTCTACCCCCAAGTCCGAGCCAACACTTAGCCGACAAGCCGAGCCGATAGGGGTTGTCGGCTCAGAAGTAGGGCTCGAATTTTTTCAAGAATCACGTGTGGACCATCTCACGGAGACGTCTCCCTCCTCCTTAAGGAGACGATTTGGATCCCCGACGAATGAACTAAAAATTCAATGGGTAAAATTCACATCCTAGTATATACAAGTGCAATTTCAAGCATCAACGTCAACTTTTCAATAATCAGAATTAATTATGCATTTGCATGCATTTGCATGCATGTATCACACCACCATTTGATTTGAAAGAACATGACAAATAAGTGTACAAACAAACATACTTGGCAATCCCAATACTCTGAGTAGGGACAGTCAAGTGCCCAATTTTTAGGGTAGATGGACAATCCTTAAACCATGCACTTCTTACCAGTTGTCATCCTTTGCATTAAGGTACATAGAGTGCTAGGCAGCGTCCCGAAATTGTTTGTATGCTCAATTCTTTTTTATGAGAGTATAAACCCCAAACTTGTGCAAAAATCTGCCTATAAACACATACTATCATGAATAATTTTACAAATTCGTCATATCATGCTAATTAAGAAATTCAAACATCAACTTATAATATTCTTAGTCAATGGGACAATAAATTAGGATCCATTAAATATTAGTAATAGAAGTACCAAAATTATCTACATACATACCCTTGGTTTCTTGCTATTTATATAAAGTTATAGCATTGGCTTCCCCAAAATCAAACAAATGAAAAAGTAAAAGTTCAAATTAGACCTAATTAATTTGATACTTGAAGTATCACATATTTATAGAAGAGGGGTGCCCGTTGGATGGGTTATGGGCAATAGATACATCCATTGCGTAAATGGATGGTCAGGAATGATTTATCTAAAAGATCCTTAGATTAAGGGTTGGGATTGCACCCCTTTGCCAGAAGGACATATCCTTCACCTAAAGGTACCTATTAGTATAAGAAAGGATATAAGACATGTCTTTATACGAATAGGTATAATACAATATACCTCTCTATATATAGTAAGAGACATATCCAACACTTTATGTATATTTATACCAACACTATAGGGAGCTATTTCCTAATATTCGCTCACAAATAGCTTCTTTGGTCCATGTAGTAGAAATTGTTCATCTAGGGATGCAAGTTTGGCCTTGTGAACCCAAACCCGACCAAACCCCCCATTAACTAGGAGGCTAGGATAAGGCCCAACCAGCCCGGAGCCTAGACAGGGCCAGATTTGGGTTTATATTTTGTTAAACTCTAGCATGGTCTAGACGGGCTTGGGCTAAGTCCGGCCCACCCAACCCGACACTGTAGGCATTGTGCTTTATAGGTGTGTGTGTGTGTGTGTTAAATTTTCTATTACCATCAAATTCCAAAAGAAAAGATTTATCGTATTGTTCATGAAAATCACAATAGGGAAGATTGACCTTGAGTCAGGGTTAATCAAGGCCAACCCAGCCTGGCCTAATCAGGGCCGACTTGGGTTGGGCTAAGCCCTGCAGGGTAGGGCTGGATTGACTTTTTGTGTGGGCTTCCATCAGGGTCAAGGTGCATATGGGCTAAACTAAAGGGATTCAAGATTGAGCTGGGTTTTAAAATGTCTGATCCAATTCGGCCTTGTTGCAGCCCTAGTTGATACCCAAAAGGACTTATTGTTCACATTATATATTATCCAGTTGCAAATTAATTTTTAAACCAATTCAGCTTCTCAATATAATATGTTAAAAGTTGCTTCTAAAGGTCCAATTTGTTTGAGATTCTTTGAAAAATGATAACCTATGTTTGAGCCCAAAAAAATCATACAACAACCATATGATTGAGATTGTCTATCAAATTTAACATGTAATATATTCATCGGTTACACTATCAAATTGTCAATCACTTAATAGAAAACTGAACACGTGGGAATGATTTGAATTTCCACATTGTCTATGTAGGAATTTTTATTTATATAATAAATCCAAGGAAATCATCCTTGCAAAACAAAAAAGAGGTATCACTTTCAAAAGAGAAGAAAGAAACAGCAAATGGGTTTCTTATTTATTTATTTATTTATTTATTCTTTTTGAATTGTGCGACAGTAACAATGGAAGAAGCCCGTTCTTTGCTTTGCCTTTTGACTCACGGACTAAGAAGGAGAATGGAGAAACATTGAAACAATGATGGCGAAGTTGGAAAGGAAGAAGCTCGCATTGCTACAAGACTTGCAAAAATTAGTGGGTAGAGAACATATAGATATGTTAATTGTTCACACCATTCCCATTATGTAATCATGCATGCATATTCAAAATCTCAACTAGCTACCAACCAATCAAACAAACTAGCTAATTAATGTTTTAGTATAAATATTAAGGGAAAAAAAAAAAAAAAAGTTAGAATGAAGAAGAGTCCAAGTATATATATATACAGGTAAACAAAACATGAAGTCAAGAGGAATCATGGTAATGAAGACATATCATAACATATGAAAATGCATGTTTAATCTAAAATCTAAATATTTATATCTAGCGATGATTCCGGCCTAGCTGCGGGGGTCAATAACACAGGGTTTTAGATGATTCGATCTGTAACGCTTGAATACATAGGTATGGTAATGATATATATGGACCACTAATTAATTATTAGTAGGTTGCTGCTAATCGTGGGAAAACTAAAATTCAAAAAGAGAGGAAGAAAAAAATGAAAGAAGATCGATACAGATCGAAGAAGAACAGGAATTAATACAGCTGGCATGGGGTAGTTTGATATTTTCAGAGACCCAGAAAGACAACCTCCAGAAAGTCTAAAATGATGAAAACGCGTAGAGACAACTAACTAACTATAACTAATACAAGATTCTGAAATCTAAAACTTTTACTTTTCTATCACTGCACTGTTACTATTTTGGATCATATATATATATATATATATATATATATATATATATATATATATATATATATATTGATAAAATACTTACAGTCATGCAAGGAGACAGAAAAGAAAAAAAAAAAAAAAAAAAAAAATTAAAGGACTTCAAAATCCATCCATACCCATGAGATCAAGAGAAAGCAAAAACGTTAGCATCCATCGTTAGGGATATGATATGATATGATATGATATGATATGATCCGCCTGTCACTTATGCTTTTTTAATTAGTGCTTCGTCCCCAAACTTTTATTGATATCATTTGCGTATGTAGTGCTTCGTCCCCAAACTTTCATTGATATAATTTATGCGATTTGTTAAGGGGAAAACGAATGCATGATGAAACAAATGAAATATGAAAAAACAATGATGACCTCAACAAATGAAATATTCATGAAGAATGAGTGATCAAACAAATGATCAAAAGCTACCAAATATTTCTTAGATTCCAATCCTATTCAAAATTGTTTATGATACCTTTTTCAAGTTATTGATCGAGATATCTAATTATCATCCCTGCTTTCTTCCCCCCCTCCAACCACTTGCACAATTCATCTAAGGGTGCAAGCAAGAAATGTACTCAAACCTTACATGCATCCAATTTAATTCAAACCTCCATTTACATTGGAACTAGTAAACTGTTAAGTAAATAGTTTCCGTTTTGGTTTGCGTTTTCACACCGTTTATCATTTAACCCAAAGACATGTATAAGTACTGTTTAAACCGATTAATTCTCGGCTATTGAAATCCCTAATCTCTACTCCTAAATTAAGCCCCAAACCTTGCCTAGAACCTAAACTAAAATCATAACATACAATCTCTCTTTCTCTCTGAATCTCTTACTCTTCATTTTTTGTCTCCAAACTACCCACCCCCTTAATTTGATGTTCTTTGGATGTTTTAGTTCTCAGCAAAAATCTTTCGATATGAATATCATTTGATTTACAATACTTTGGATGCAAATCTATAATTTAAAAAGGTGATCATTTTTTTAGAATCCATGAATAAATTTTAAGACATTTTAATCCTTAAGATGGTATCTAATCGAAATACAAGTCAAATTTGAACAGAAAGTGGATGATCAGTTTTTAGTTAAACTGTTATGAACTTATGTTTTAAAACTGTTTTTTAAAAATTAGGGGAAACTGATTAATGGTAACTACACCATTTAACGACAACCGAGTCATTTAAAAACTGACTAGGAGAACAATTGCGTTAAATTGTCTATAGACCGCAAGCAAATTAATCTGTTTAATGAAAAAATCAATTAAAAATCAGATATTTGTAGGAAATTCAACATCTTTTAATTAATCGATTTGATTTCTATTTTACCCTCCTAAGTAGCACACCATGCTGTTTAACACCTTTAAATAGACCAGAGTGGCGAGACTTATAATTAAGGCGATAGGAGAGGATCCGGTCCAAAACAAAGGCATATATATACATTTTAGGGTCAAAGGCAGCGAAAGTCCAATCCACCGCAGTCCCACAAACTCCAACAACTCTGATATCCTAGCGTGTTGAAGTTGGTCCTTACCTACCTTCCTTTTTACTATACAACTCTTCTTAATTGCCTTTGGCATATCAGCAATTGGCATGCAGCTAGCTCTCCAAAATTATGATTAGATAAAAGAAAATCAACCCAAGTAATAGTCAACTATGAAGAAGGGAATGACAATATATATATATATATATATATATAGTACTAGTTTAATTCCCTTAATAAAATAAAATGAAATTTAATATTATTTATTAAGGACCAATATTTGTACTATATATATATATATTATCCATGCACTTAGTAACCAAGAGCAACAAGAAAGGGATGGGAATTAATATGGGATGGATTAAATAAACAACATTTTAATTAATTTTAACTTTGGCCAACGAACGCCTACTTTTACTTACATTCTAAATTTCTAAGGAATAAGATGGCTGAATCACGTGGCTAGCTGACTAGTCTGTTAAGGCCTTATATATACCACCCATTTATGGTTGTCCGTCGAATCTCTGTGTATTAGTGGATGTATGACCTTTGATTAATCCTAATTAAGTCGTCCTACCTACGGTTGTTGGACTTGGACCACATCATCATGCATACATGTAGTAGGATATGGGTATACATACATATCGTCTATGATCCCTATATATTATATATATATATTATATATATATATATAGCAAATGCTTTCCGCCTAGCTCCTGGCCTCTTCAATTCATTGCCGCCCCTTCATTCTCATCATTTAGTTGGTACTGGTAAGCAGAAAAAGAACGAGAGAGAGAGAGAGAGTTAAAAGTAGCTAGCTAGAATAGAATAGAATAGAATAGAATTAATAATCTCTCTCTCACGATATGATCTTATCTATTTTGGGTTTCACGAATTCATTCCTGGCCTCCGATATCTAAATCGACCAACTCTTCCTGCTCTCTCATCAACGGGGAGAGTCCTACTCCTAATCGACCTACCTACCTAGCAGCTTCTTTTCTATCTCTCATCGTTGCAGTGCTGGCAGTACTGCCTTTGTAACGTAGGTGTGATCGATCTGCAATTAATACAGACAATAATGGGAACAGAAGATGGAAAAGCAACTGTGGCTCTGGGGGATCATCCGTCGGACACGGAGAGCGTCGGAAGTGAAAGGTCATCCTTCAGTGGCCCTCTCAACAAACGAGGAGGCAGAAAAAGCGCCAGATTCAACCTATCTGACTCCAGCGGCAGCATCAGCATGAATTCTCGTCCTCATCATCAACAACATGAGGACGAGGCGTACGTGGAGATCACACTGGACGTGCGTGACGACTCAGTGGCAGTGCATAGCGTCAAGGCTGCTGGAGGGATGGACAGTGAGGACCCTGAGCTCACGTTGTTGGCCAAAACTCTGGAGAAGAGGTCCTCCTCCTTGGGCTCTTCGGTTATGCGCAGCGCCTCCTGGGGAATCAGGCAGGTGTCCCAGGAGCTCAGGCGATTGGCCTCCCTCACCAGGCGACCCTCCATCAGGCGCTTCGACCGGACCAAGTCTGCTGCTGCTCACGCCTTGAAGGGACTCAAGTTCATCACTAAGACGGATGGCGCCGCTGGCTGGCCTGCCGTAGAGAAGCGCTTCCACGACCTCACTGCTTCTACCAATGGCCTTCTCCCCCGCTCCCTCTTCGCTGATTGTATTGGTACCGTACCCAAAATTATATTATTTACTTTACTTTACTTACTTTCCAAACCTTACCAACTGTGCGCTCAAGAGTAGTACTGATCGACTACTCAAGATGACGATGATGATGATACAAATTTCAAAATAATTAGTAACTACTTGTCTTTAATTCCCTTAATTTAATTTAATTACACATGCATGCAGGAATGAACAAGGAATCGAAGGAGTTCGCGGGTGAGCTATTCGACGCCCTGGCTCGAAGGAGGAATATTACGGGAGAGTTGATCAACAAGGTGGAGCTGAGGGAATTCTGGGATCAGATCTCCGACCAAAGTTTTGACTCCAGGCTTCAGACTTTCTTCGATATGTATGTTAACGTACTAGCTAGCTCTTCGTTAGACCAAACACAACTCCATCAACCGCATTTTGTTTTTTAATTATTCCGTTAGTAGCTAGAGTGGATATATATGTATATATATATATATATTCTTAATTGGTTATACATCAGTTACTTATTGGAAGTTATTCAAGGGAAAACTAATTAATATTTATATGTGGACTTGAAAAAATTGCAGGGTGGACAAAGATGCAGACGGCAGGATCAGGGAAGAGGAAGTCAGAGAAGTATGTCACTATGGCTATGACTTTTTAAATATTCAAAATAACCCCGGCTTTCCTCATTTTCATCCTTCAAAACTTCAATGGATAATTTTTTTTTTCTTTTTTTTTCTTCTTTTTTCCGGGGATGCAGATCATCGCTCTCAGTGCTTCTGCAAACAAACTTTCCAATATACAGAAACATGCGGAGGAATATGCAGCTCTGATCATGGAAGAGCTAGATCCTGACAACGTCGGTTACATAATGGTAAGTTACACAGTATATAGAAGAGTAGTTTTGAATGGGAATTGAAGATTTTTGGATTCTTCCATCAATTCAATTCTACTTAATAAATTAATGTTGGTGTTTATAATTATTTGTACCAGATTCACAATCTGGAGACACTACTGCTGCAAGCTCCGAGCCGGTCTGTGAGAGGAGAGAGTAGAAACCTTAGCCAAATGTTGAGCCAGAAACTAAAGCCGACGGTGGAGAAGAACCCGGTGAGGAGGTGGTGGGAGAAGAGCAAGTACTTTGTGATGGACAATTGGCAGAGGGTATGGGTGTTGGCACTCTGGCTAGGGGTGCTGTCGGGGCTGTTTGCTTACAAGTTCGTACAATACCGTAACAAAGCGGCCTACGAGGTGATGGGGTACTGCGTGTGCGTCGCGAAAGGAGCGGCGGAGACGCTCAAGTTCAACATGGCTCTGATATTGCTCCCCGTGTGCCGCAACACAATCACTTGGCTCCGGAACAAGACTAAGTTGGGAGTGTTGGTACCCTTCGATGACAACCTCAACTTCCACAAGATCATCGCAATTGGGATCGCTGTAGGAGTGGGGCTTCACGCAGGTGCCCATTTGACATGCGATTTTCCCAGGCTGATGAATGCCAGCGAGGAGAAGTACGAGCTGATGGAGCCTTATTTCGGGAAGGAGCAACCATCGAGCTACTGGTGGTTCGTGAAGGGTGTGGAAGGGGTGACGGGGATCTTAATGGTGGTGCTGATGGCCATAGCCTTCACCCTGGCAACCCCATGGTTCAGGAGGAACAAACTGAAACTCCCCGGGCCACTCCAGAAGCTCACGGGCTTCAACGCCTTCTGGTACTCTCACCACCTCTTTGTCATTGTCTACGCCCTCCTCATCGTTCATGGCATCAAGCTCTACCTAACCAAAGACTGGAGCAAGAAAACGGTAAAAATATAACTCAGTTTTTTTTTTTTTTTTTCCGTTTTTGTTAATATGTTCTCTAAAAAGTAAATGAAATGGTAGCTAACTAGCTAGCTTTAGGTAGGGATGGATGTATAACGTTATATCAAATGTTGATGTTGTTGTTAATGGTGGCATGCATGCAGACATGGATGTACTTGGTGGTTCCAATGGTGATGTACGGTGGGGAGAGGTTGATAAGAGCATTGAGATCGAGCGTGAAAGTGGTAAAAATACTGAAGGTAGCTCTGTATCCGGGGAATGTATTGGCGCTGCACATGAGCAAACCCCAAGGCTTCAAATACAAGAGTGGGCAGTACATGTTTGTCAACTGTGCGGCGGTTTCTCCTTTTGAGTGGTACGTATATTTATTAGTATTATTATACTAATACTAATACGAAATTACGAATATTAATACACCTCCTCCTCATAGCTGTCTCTGACTCTGACTCTCTAATATTGGACATTGGACATTGGACAGGCACCCATTCTCCATCACGTCGGCACCTGGCGATGACTACTTGAGCGTTCACATTAGAACTCTGGGTGATTGGACACGACAACTCAAACAAGTTTTCTCGGAGGTCTGAACACTCTCTCTCTCTCTCTCTCTCTCTCTCTCGTGATATTCTGTCTGAGGATTCATTCATTCACTCTTGTCAACTGTAACAATCTTTGTGTTATACTTGTTTCTACTCCATTAAATACTAAAACTAATTAACTGTACAAATATCAAATATCAAATATGCATGCATGATGTACGTGTTAAACTAAATTTTAATAAATTAGTATGTAACTGGTTTGGTTTGATTTGATTTTTTTAATAAATCAGTATGTAACTGATTTGGTTTGATTTGATTTGATTTGTGATGACAGGTATGCAATCCACCGACGGGTGGGAAAAGTGGATTGCTCAGAGCCGATTACAACGCGGAAGGAGAAAACGTTCCAAAGTATGTGAAAAAACCAACCCCTCTCTCTCTCTCTCGCCATATATATATATATATATTAATTCATTCATTTATTTTCTAATTACTAATTACTAATTATGTGGGTGAAATGCTCCACTTGCCGTTTTAAGTTTTTGTATTTTTCTTCTTATTCCTACCACTCACTCACCAGGCCCCACCCACTCAGACTATGGTCGATGGTGTTAGCCTGGAAAAGTGAGAAGCATATCCCCACTCCCCATTCCCCATTCCCGAATCTTCTTGCATCTTCAACAACACTTCAAACTTCATTTTTCTCTTTTCAACATTTTGATAATTTTGGGGGTACAAATTGAAACCAACAACCCTCTCCCACTTGCACCCGGTCTCATCGAATTGGAGGACCATACATGATAAAAGGTTAAAAAGAAAAACTGTATTTTCAACGCGTACCTCCGCCTCCCTCCCTGCACATGTTTGAAACTTTTGACTCCCAGGCCAACCCCAAATTCAATCATTGACGATTTATATTTGACAATTTTACAATAAATGATCATCTCTTTATTCACTGAATGGGATCGTTACCAAAAACAAAAAACAAAAAAAAAAAAACCTGAATGGCATGACCCAATTCTGGTTCTGCTTTTTTATTTCTTTTATTCAGTTTCTCCTGCAACGACAACGACATTTCTAAAACCCCACCTCCTCCTATTCAATGCTCTTCAATTTTACATTTCAACTTCCAATTTCCAACTTCTACCGCCCTTTTACTATTCTTCTTCTTCTTCTTCTTCAACAAGGTGAGAATATTCACTACAAGTCTAGAACGTGTAATATTCATGATTTGTGCAATAAAGAGGACAGACAATCATGGATGAAGTGCATAAAGGCCAAACTAATACCTCTTCATTCTAGATTATATAATTATTTTACTGGAGTCGAGTTCTTCTATCCCAGCTATTTCTTTTTTTGGATTTGGTGCACGTAAGTGATCATCTCTTCCCAAAGGTATCTTAGTTAATAAAGAACAACACTTAAAAGAAGTCATGAGTTTTGACTTTCTTGGGTCCATGGTTGGAGGTGTCGGTTTTGTATTGATTATATTGATTGATTCGCATCAATATCGATCAAAATCGATACGAATGCTTAGCCAATACAGAGTCATTTTGCTAAATCAGTATTAATGACTAATACCAAACTGATACAATATTGGCCGATACCTGATAGATTCCAAAAAGGTATATATACTACATTCGCATAGGACTGCTACTTGACCTATATTAATCAATACCCATATCCGGTACTTGTGCTGATACATTGAACTAAATCCATGTTAGGCTACCTATCCAAAAACAAAATATCATACCTTGCTATGTAACTTGGACAATTGGAACTGTGCCGCGCCCGGTTGATTTAATTAACTTCCTTTTTGAAAAGATAGAAAATGCGTGGCAGCCCTACTATGCTACTATTTCCTGTTTATCTTATTAGATTCGGAAGGATAAGGTTAGGTATAACAGATGGGAATGGTGATTGTGGGTTTTCAACTATTACCAAAAGCAAGATTTTTTTTTGTTTTTGTTTTTTGTTTTTTGTTTTTTTTTTTTGTGGCTGTGGTCTGGGGGGAAAGAGGGGAGAGAGAGAGAGAGAGAGACCGAGCGAGCGAGAACTTTGACAAAGAAAGCACAAACATATAGGAAAGGTAAACACGGTAGTGTGCTGGTCCTCACTTATTAGTTTTTTCGTTGCTGGTGGTAGTCCTTGTAACTTTTGCTTGATTTGATTGGATGATTTTGAGATGATGTTAGGTAGATGTCGTAGTATTGACAAAATGAAAATGAAGATATGAATGGGTTGTGGTGTCTTTGTACGTGGAATGTACAGTTTTCCTAGGGTTTTGATAGACGGGCCATACGGAGCACCAGCACAAGACTACAAGAAATATGAGGTGGTGCTGCTGGTGGGGCTGGGGATCGGAGCCACCCCAATGATCAGCATCGTCAAGGACATCGTCCACAACATCAAGTCACTGGGTTTATTAGAAGAAGAAGAAAAACAAGAAGAAGGAACAGCTTCCACACCAACCGGCCAATCGTCTTCTTCATCACATAATAATAATAATAAGAAGAAAGAGTTTAAGACGAGGAGGGCATACTTCTACTGGGTAACGAGAGAGCAAGGATCGTTCGATTGGTTCAAAGGGGTAATGAACGAAGTGGCCGAGATGGACCAGAAGGAGGGGGTGATAGAGCTCCACAACTACTGCACCAGCGTTTACGAGGAAGGAGATGCCAGGTCCGCACTCATCACCATGCTTCAATCCCTCAACCATGCCAAGCATGGCGTTGACGTCGTCTCCGGCACTCGCGTCAAGTCCCACTTCGCCAAGCCCAACTGGCGTAGCGTCTACAAGCACGTCGCCCTCAATCACTCTCAAACCCGTGTCGGTCAGTACCTTCCTCTTCCTCCCAAAAAGTCTAATAGTTAGTCAGGATTCATCTATTTCAAGTCTTTCCATCCAATTCAAAATCTGGCTGTGTCTAGCTAATAATATGTTAGACCGACTGACGCTTTACATGTTCTGCTGTTTTATGTCGGTATATTCTAAAATATATATATATATATATATATATATATATATATATTGATTTTGCAGGAGTTTTCTACTGTGGAGCCCCGGCACTAACGAAGGAGCTGCGCCAGCTCGCATTGGATTTCTCTCACAAAACCTCTACCAAATTCGACTTTCACAAAGAGAACTTCTGAACCTATCCCACAAGCAGTAGCAGAAAGACTATGACTTGTCAATTCGTTCGTGTCCATTTGTACAGCTAACCACAATCAGCATCACTGATTTCTTTGAATTTTTGTGCCAGTCACCTCATCATCGTCTACCCAGATCCAGAAGAACGGGAACCACACCTTTCCCCTCTCAAGTCTCCCTTACCGTATGACTATTGAGAGGTCACAGCTGTGCCGGTTGATCCAGATTTGTGAGACAACATGACACTGTTTGTAACAGAGAGGAGGGTGGGGGAAACCCTTTTCTAGGCGTGCTGTATCCATTAAATGATATATATGCAGTCGTATAATATTTGAATTTTATATATATATATAAAAGTGAAAAGGAGGTGGGGGTTGTGACTTTTGGAGGAGAAAATGTATTAGAGAATGCAGAATTTCGCTTGTGATTGGGCTAGAGCAAATGTATTAAGCAAAGGTCCAACCAAAATGTTTTGTGCATGCAAGTATTGAAGGATTGAATAAAATATCGTTTTAAGAAACACACATGCAATTCCTTAATAGTATTAATTAATTATGAACATAGATTGATTATATGCAAGAAAGGCAACTCTCTATGACCTGCAATTCTTTTGCATATTCATTTATGGTGAGAGGGAACTGCAAATTCATTTCTGCGTGAATATGAACAATTTCAAAGATTAAGAAAAAATTTTACTCCCTTCAGGTGACGGGGTGGATATTCACAATAACCTGCCCTCCATATGTTGAATGTTCGAACTATAGTCCCCATTGTTCCAGAATCCCATCCGATAAATAACCAACTCCTAATCCGATCCAATAAAGTGGATTGATTATAAGATATGGCAACCAATTCATCCAGAACCAGAACCGGAACCAAATCAGCCAATTCCGGGCCCAATTCCACTTACTTGAAACCTGCACGAGGAACTAAACTCGTTACTTTTTGACACCTCAATCGGACTGAAATTCCATCCAGGACGCCAATACATACTCCGTCCAGTACTCCGTTTATTTCCAAGTCCCCAGCAAGCTAATAAATGGGTTTCCCGCCCTAAAAACTTACAAAGTAACACACGTGACACGACTTAAAGGCAGATGCCAAGTCCTTCATATCAAGTACAACTATAAAAACATTCCAACGCCTACTAACCATCGAAACACAATCTATCTGTTCTACTAATGCTTGGCAGTCTCTGCTAACCTCTACATTTTGTAGACCTAATTGATGTGCCTGTTCGAGTCCTCTTTGAAGGACTGTGACCTTCCCCCATTAGGGGTTCCAAGCTCATGCAAGCAAAGGTTTTACATTTGATCAATTCACTGCCACATGTATAGATGCAGTTATCCCTTACGGCTAAAGACTGCCCTAATGACAAGATGAGAATAAAACCAGGCCCCCCAAAACCCAAAAAAAAGTGACATCTCGTCCCCTCGAGTTTGATATGGGAAATTTAAACGAAAATGAAAAAGAAGCAAGATATATGATACCAAACAGTGGGAAATCACAGGTAATTCCATAGTCAGGTATGGAGTTAAATTATGGAGGTTGGAAGCTAGATAAAGTTGGATTCATGGTATACGGAATAAACTTACAAAGCAGACAAGGTTGCTGGTATATAGGAAAGACAATAGCAGAAGTGGAATGCTGCAGAGAGCCGTTCTACAGCAAATCGTGGTGTTGGATGTAAGACATGGCCATGCAGGAAAAGCATTTGGTACAGTAGGATGTCACCTAGCTACCAATCTCCAGTCAATCCAGTGACAATAAAGGATGAACTTAGAGGCCCATTGAGTATAGTGACTTAAATTTTGCTCGCATAACATAAAACCAGTTTCAGTTCCATCAATCATCAGACAAAACAAGAACATTAGAGAACTGAATATGCATAGAAGGAAAGCAGTACCAGTTATCACCCATCAAGCTTACCAAAAACAGATCTTTGCGCATGTTTCCAATGGCAAAATGCACCCCTAGCCGGTAGAAAATCCTGCCCGTACTTGTGTGAAAGGTTCTTTTTCTCTTCTTTTTTCGTGAAACATTCTTCTCTTCTTTTTTTGTGAAAAATTCTCTCTTCTTTTTTTTTCAATTTTTGGATCATTATCATTACCATTACGAGGAACAGTGATCACCATTATCTTTGCTTCCTCTTCAACCTTTGGAAATTAGGTTTGATTGGCTGGATTGAGGTTGGGCTGTAGTCTATTGTATGGTTGGGCTGAAATGGGATCAGAGGCTTCTTCACGGAGGCACATGCATCTGTCCTAACACTGCTTTTGACAACAGAGGGAGAAAGCTTTGTTTTCATCTGCCGAGGGACCTCCAGCCTTTCCAAGATCTTTGAGGTTTTCTCATCCAAAACTTTATTACTATTTGGTGGTGAGATAACTGATTTCTCCATATTGGGCTTGGAGATACAAGTGGGAGAACATATCATGGGGACCTCATTGATGATAAGTTGCTCCCATTCCACTGTGATAGAAGCACCAGTATTACCTGCTTTGGTGGCCTGGGTTAGTTTTGGTTGTTCCTCTTCTACTTTGTAACCTGTATTTGTTGATGATATTGGTGAGATGACCTCCGAAGGCTCTAGCACAGACGAGTCATACTCAGTCTCAGAAGTTATCTCCTTCCGTTTTGTTGGTACTGACCTGGGAAATTAACGCCAAGAAGATAAAGAAGATAAGATGAAGAAAAGCATGCAAACTGCAAGGGACTTGGAACACTGCAAAGCTCACTATGTCTAGAAACATCAATGAAATAAGCCTAAGAAGCTTAAATTTGGACTCGTTACAATCTCAAAGGTTTAATTTGCATATGTATGCCAGCAATGATTCAGAATGCACAATTACTGTTGGAACTTTCAACCAAATTTCAGGTTCCTATGGGATTCATGCCACTACAGGGCTGGGTTTAGGACAAAAGCAGAATCCTGTTTGAAGTCTTCAGCAGAATTGCATCATATCTGAGATCTTTTCCGATCAAAGTCCCATGGAAAGGATAGATGTATAAGAAATTATTAGTCATTTTCCTACTTGAAATATCACTCAGAATTTGGTTGTTGACTCCCAAATTCACCGTGGCAAAGTGCACCAAATTTTTCCAGTTTTCTGCAAGGGGAAAAAAGCTCACCCCACCCCCAACTTGGGTAAAAAGCAGAACTGAAAATCCCAGAAGTGAAATGTAGAATCCAGAAAGAACAAAGTCGATTCAGTCAATTCCTAGTTAAGAAAAGTGTTCTGCTTGCCAACACATGGTGCATTATAGAGGATCCATAATACTTCCAAGTTTCAATTAACAATTGGCAAACAGCAATGTTCTTTTTTTCAGTTGAAAGTTGACACTGTCCCAATGACATTGAGAATGCTCTAATGACTGATGATTGCCAACATACGATGCATCATAGAAAGATCCAACACTTTCAAGACTTAATTAAAACTCTGCGAATATCACTGCTCTTTACCACTGAAAGTGTCCTCAATGAAGCTGAGAATGCCCTAGTGAGTGATGATGAAAAGTGAAAATGCTGTACAGAAAAACTTTTCCTGAGGCAATGAGAGATCCCTCAACAGCCACTTCCAACCATTCTAGTAACTGGGACCTAAGGTTTCTCATCAATCATGAGTTACATTAAGTCCTTTCCTGAGGCACTAAACTTTTGCTAGGATAAATTCAAAAGGTGCTCTAGAGATCCTCCAACTTAACTCCAGTAAAGACAAACAATATTATAAAACCATGGAAAAATTCCAACAGAATACATTTTTTACTTCACTATATCTGCTATGAGAACTCAGGAGGGATGAAATGGTAGCTACCCAAATTGTAGGCTCTCTTTTACTAGCAAGTTTAGCTTCAGATGAAAGCCTCTCTCGTGCTCTAGAGGGTTGTAGTCTCTCAAGTCCATCTGGAAAGCAACCACCAAAAAAAGAAAAAGAAATAAATAATGCTTAAGTTACAATGAGAACAAATGTAAAATAATTAGATGATTCAGAATACATGAGCTAGAAGCTCTTCACTTGGAAAAGAGAAAGAAAAGCATTTCTTCTTGCATTCAAGCTCGATACGAACAAATTTCATCGTAAAGCCATGAGATTTGCATTTCATGAAAAGGGGCCCAGCATGACTATTCTGTGTGTAAAAGTTTCTATTCAGTAGTGCTTAATTGAGAATAGAACAAAGGGATTACCCCACCTACAGGCATAGGCAAAGAGATTCTTCATATTGTATATTGCGGGTCTTTCTGGTTTGTTTGACAAGGGAGGATAAAAATGATCTTATTCTCAAGGACCTCATGTGTATCTGGTTTTCTCATGAGTTAAAAGTGGTTGAATATCTCAAACTCACGGAGGTTTTGAGACAATGTCTTAAATTTTCAAAATTAGTTCTTATGATCTTATCTTTGGCATGGACAACCACCATAATATAAGGGACACATCTCAGGTTGGTTAAAAATTAGCTTTAACTCAAACTCTGATGAATATTTTGGACTTGCTACAGAATTTGAAGATAAACAGACTTCTGGTTAAGAAAGGTAGCCAATGGGAAAAGAAACCTCTAACTCACGTGGGAAAGAGTTTTGATCAGTTTTGATGAAGGCTGTTAGCACTTGAATTCCTATCCTTGCCATGTCTTGCTTACATCTGTTTGTCAATTGAATGCAACTTCGAGAAATTTCTCTTTGAGAAGATAGAGGTGTTTAATGGACAAGTTGGAAAAGGTTCTACCAAAGTAAAGTAAGAGCTTAGACACCTAGAACAATTCAACATTCTCATTTAGCAACACAAGGATAGAGACATGCAAAACCCAAAAATTGTTACTACCTATTTTTGCCACCGAAGCTAAGGCTTATGCAGGGCACGCAGAAGATGCTCTGGCTGTGAATGACAGGCCCTTTAAGGGAGAATTACATCTAAGAGATTCAGCATGGGGCAGAAAGGGAAGCTGTTTGCTAGCATAATAAAATTGTAACCTTACACTGCTTTGACTTAGTCAAAGTAGTTGGTGCTAGTTTCTAGGACTTGGATTCTTAGTAGTATAAAGACTCCTAATTAGTTTATTAATTTGCTTTATTAGTTTCCTTTACCAATTAGGCTTGTTAGTTTCCTTTTCCTATTTTGAGTTTACTTTGTCTTAAGTTTGTGACTAGGACTCTGACTTACAGAGTCCTAGGATCCTATCTAATAGTTGTTTTCTATTTTTATAAATACAAGCTACAAAGAGAGGAGCAAGACACATTGATCCTCTCCATCTTCTCTTATTTTTCTATTTTGTTTTTTTTTTTTTTAAAGGCTCTGATGACCCAATACACTTGGAAGAGACACAGAACCCAGGTTTTTCCTCTGTGAATACAGGATCAAAATTCAAAAACAGGAGCTTGAAAAGTGTCATCCACCCTATCGTTGTGTTGTTGGATGATGGACCCATTATTAGGAAACCAGTTTCCAAAAGTTAAACAAAATGGTAAAAAAGCTGATCATGAGCTCGCTTGAGTTCTTCCAAGTTGGGATTGAATGCATTTAAAAACAAGATTTTACCTTTGATAAAGAGGTCTGAAGGCAATACTCTATCTCCTCTGGAACTGGAGCATCGATTAATTGAATTGCATCATAAATGGGCAAGATTTCCTCTGAGCCTGCAAGCCTCTGTAAGTTCAGGGGAAAAAAGTGTTTAGAAATATGCAGGAGTGAGAACGAGAGACAACAGACTGTAATTCACCGATCTATATGCTGCACTAGATGTAGAGGATTGAGAGGTTGAGAATTTACATCCTGCAAATCAGTACAACAAGAGAGTAACCGAGTTTTACCCTGATCAACATCGGCCCCTTGTCTGATGGTTGAAGGATATAAAAGCAATGGAAGGTTGCCTCCTTCATGGTTTCTATGTTACAGTTTGAAGAACAGACCAAACCCTGATCCAGTGAATGTAGTGCTCGACAAAGCCCTTGGAAAACTGCTAGGAAAGAAAGCAACCCTAACATTTAGATACAGATAGACCGAAATAGGAAAAATTATGACTGCTTAAGGTCCAGATTGGCCACATGTCAAATTTCAGCCTCAAATTCAACCATTCATCCTCCCACTTAATGGCATACCACCCATCTATGTCCATGCAACCCTCTTAGTCATCGATTTTTTAATGGTTTGTTTGGCCACCCAGCCAACTCGGATTGGAGCTATTGGGATGAAATTTGACATGTACGCAGGGACCCAAGTGTCAAACTGTTGACAAAATTTGAGCCCCATCAGAGCTGTCATGTGGTAGATATTTGATGTGTCCCATAACAAGACCCGACTGGAATTTTGAAATTAACAATAATTTGAGAAATTAGAGTCAAAATATCATGAAAAAATATTAACACTCCAAGTCAGGAATTGAAATGAAGTTAATGCAAATTGCAGGGAAGACTTAAAGGCCATTCATATCACATAATCATGTCAAGAAAAGTTTGGAAGAGACATTGACAATCCAAATCAGGAATGTACAAGTAGACATATCCACGCACGTTGAGCATTCAATTCTGACTTGTCATAATCATCTGAAGTAGGTTCGATCTCATGATTTGCTGGAGTGACAATGTAGGAATTTCCAATTACAACACCTGTTTAAATTTACCAGAGGGAAAAAGGAGGCATTAATAGGATTTTTACAAGATCATGCCATTGCCATTTAGAGGTCCACAAGAATATTCAAGTGCATTTTGAAGCATGTCAGTCAAATTATCGATGTATTGCATTCTGACCATGAGGTCACAGGCCAATCTCAGCTTAACCACCAGCCAGTGGGAGCAAATTTAATGGGTATCCTGGATAGCTCCTTTTGATTCTGACACAATGCAGTGTTTGCCGTATATGTACCATACTAAACTTATTGTTTCTGAGGATTATCAAAATTTAGGATGTTAAGAAATTATCTAGGCAACAATTATGCTGCCTTGATTAATGAAGACATAAGCTACCAGAATAGCTAGATGTAAGACATTCCAAGTGCATCAGTAGCAGCACCAACACATGCAACCTCTGCCCAAACACCCCAAACAAAGAAAAGTATTTAGTAAAAAAAAAAATTACTGGCAAATGGTTGGAAAGAGAAGAAGTCATCAGCCAAGGAGTGCAAAAGCAATCAAAATCTTACATTAAGATTTTACCTTCACTAAGGGCATCCAAATTGGTGCGCTCAATGACATTGAAGGCTATAGGTGTGGACACTGGCTGCAGCTTTGGACAGCTTTGGAAGGAGGGCAGAAATAGGATTGTGTGTTCTCCAACCCTGATTGTGTTTTCCACTAAATCATGCATCCCAAGATCCTGACATGTTACTGGACAAGAAGTCCTACTGGTCCTATTTCCAACTGCAACATCTAAGGGAAAGCCATGACACCTGCATGTCTATTTAAGAATCACCAATAAATAAAGCTCCAGGACGAATATTCTCTAAATTGTGTGTCAGATTTCTTACAGCAATACCTCGCCTGCAGAACATATCCGGCAATCCATCAAAATGTGAAATGCAAATGTAAAAATGAGATGGTTGTAATTAAGATAATTGAAGCATGAAGTGAGCATTATGGTGCTCAATCCTGCTGCTTAAGTGAGATTAATCCAGGATAAGTGGCGGTAGTGCTGCATGTTCTCTTTCTACTATGGAATCTCTTCTGAGAACTTAGTGGAGATCCTTGGGATTCTGGTTGGATTGAAGCTTTGCAAGGAGTTATCACTTTGATGCACAGGGCAACTTTTTTCCAATTGTTAATCTCGTTGATGTATCTCAAAGACCTTGGGTGTTTTGTGGTATTTTTGGTTGGAAATCAAGGATCTTTAGGAATTTCAAAATGAACATATTCCAGACTTTTAGAAAGAACAATCATGTGGCAGACAGCTTGGCTACAAAGCATCTCTCCATCACGTTATAGTCACCTGTAGCCTCTTTTCTCAACTCCCAAGTCCTTTTTAATGATGGATCAGGTCTTCCTGGTATTCATTTGGTTAGTGAAAGTATCCAGTTTTCCTTTTGGGGTGGTTGTTTTCCTCTTTCTTGCATAGGGTTTGGACTCAGGCCTAGCCTACTCCTTAGGGCGTAATTTTGCATCTCAATTAATAGAAGTTTGGAGTGAATAACCAAGGCCTGGAGTAAGATATGGAAAAATTCTTTAAAGGGCATACCCATTGCACAAGGCTACTGCCACTGCAGGGTCTAGGAATATGGAAATTTTCTCACACTGAAGCCCTTCGTTCAATTATTTCCTTTATCTTTCATTACCCACTAGAGCAAAACCCAATAGTTGATCAGGTACTTTATACATTGCTGACAGGTCATATGAGTCCCATGCATTATGTCCGAAGGCATCGTAACATATGTATCAATGATTCCATAAAAGGAGACGAAATTGGATCCATAAGAACAGAAGCTATTGATAAAATTATCTTGTATGTACCAAAATAAATAGAGGATAAAACAATTTATCATCTATTAACATTTACAATTAAGGATTATCAGTAAGATTTTCCTTTTCATGGAATTAATTCTTCTGGAGCAGAAATATTTAGACTCAAACACATGTTACCAATTTACAGGCTGTAAAAACATCGCATTAAGTAAAAACTTGGTAATTTCTACTTGTCATGTGTTGGGTGGGTATGCCCCACATTTTCATCGAGATGTGCTTGAATATGATTGTAGTAGACCTTCTAATCTGATTAATGTAGGTTTTCCCTCTTGCTCCCCCACCCCCACCAACCCCTCCCCCCACCCCCCCACCCAAAAAAAAAAAAAGAAAAAAAAAGAAGAGAGTAAAGGCTTTAATACCAATTTAATCATATGTGCATGGGAAACCAAATCTTGTGGATAGAAAACTTTCAATAGCTAATTCAATAACTGTTCGGAGCACTTAACTAGCACGCAATTTGGGAGTTGGGACATGACAATAAATAACATTCCATGAACTTCAGATTATGAATCTATTTTCAGTATTTGGCTTTTTAGTCCCCATACATTCGGATATTTCAATACAGAAATTATTTATATCCAGATACATGAAGACCATTCTACAAATAATAAGAACCAATTTCCCCTAGCCTCCAGATTCAAATTGAGGTAAGCTGATACAAGTGGTTATCGAAACACTACACAGGTGGTTATCGAAGCACTATGACATCTCATATAAATCAAGTCAAATGGTGTCTTCTATGAAAATCAACAGATACAAACACCATGAAACAAGAGACCAGCAACCCTCTACAGTGACAACAGTAAGTTTCTATATGGGGCTCATGGATTATAACATGTAGTGATATACATGTTCATTGATTACTAAAGTAATCTTTAACGAATATCAGGGATGAGATGACACTATATATTTGAAATTGAAAAATATGGACAGGGAGGACCAGAAACAGTAATCGTTATCCCACATACCAAGTCAACATCAATATGATATTATGATCATAACTAGTGTTGTCAATGAGGCACAACTTGTTTGAATCAAGCCTGAGCTTTGTTCTGTGGTCCGCACTCATTAGCGGAGCTCAAGCCACAGATTAAATTTGTTTAACCAAATGAGTTGGGCCTGGATCATGCCAGTATAGTTACTGGATTTGAGCAAGTCAAGTTGAGCAATCAAAATGTTAATGGGTTAAACCAGTGTAAAGTTCTAGAGTTACAAGCCCAAACCAATCTGGATAAGGCTCAGCTTTTATGGTAATTCTTAGCCATCATCAAACAATTGCATCAACATATAGTCATGTCCAGCCACATAAACAGAGAGCACTTCTTTTTTTTTTTTAAAAAGGGGGGGGAGGATATTTGTCCCACAGCCGAAAGGGTGATACGAATTACAAATTCTATGCAAGCTCAACAATATGCATATGGCATCAGCAGCTATTTTTAGGATGTACACACAGTGATAATCGTACCTGGCAAGGGCTGACCCCATCAATGATCTGGCTTGTAGATGCAAACAAATTGCAGAAGATCTGGTTGACACAGCCTACAAGTTTGTTCTTGAAGAGAAAAACAGCTTGTAGTGGTTCCTCTAGGTCCCCTTCTAGCTCCAGTAGCCACTGTTTTACTAGGCTGGAGAAAAACCACGTATCTGCGCACTTATTCGCAATTAATAAATAATAAACCCCAGTTATTTATTTAGACTACCTCCAAGTTATAGTGCTCAGAACCTGAAAAATAGGTCTCTATAAAATTTTTAACAATCGACCATGACTGTGTTCAATCAATTATCCAGAGAATGGTCATCCTGATCCTCACAAAGGGTTGAACAAACCAAAAGTTAAACATACTTGGAGAAACATCCCTCTTTCATTTCCACCATTTGGAGGGGGCGGGGTGGAGAAAAAGAAGAAGACGGACTAACTTCTTTAATTGCCCCATTTTCCACTCTTACACTTTAGGAACTTACTATCTCTGAGATTTGAACTTGGAATGAAAGGGCTTGAATGTCCCAGCGCATAATTTGTAACAAATCTTAAGAGTCCCGCACAACATTGATACACTTCGATAATTTTATCCTCCAAGGATTCATTGAAATAATATAACTATCTAGATCCACAATTAACAAAAAAAATATAGCTACATTGAAATAATATACGTGGATGTCCTCCAAGGCCTGTTAGACCTCTCTCCAACCTGCCCATGGCTAGATCAATAGGTTTTGGGTCAAATAGGAAGAACTCGAAGATGAATAACCCAAAAATTGCAGATGATCTATCCCAACTAATCAGTACAATTGTACAATCAATAAATTAGTCATTGGTCAAAATGTTTTGTGAAAAAAGAGAGTTCATATCATTACTATTGCATATTTTGATTTTGCCGCTATCAATGACCATGAGATGAGCCCAAACTTTAATTATCTTCAACCCCTGAATGGGTAACCATATTAACATTTTCTTTTTTTTGGAGAACTGTTGAGAATATTACGTATTTCATTTTTTGTCTAGATTCATTGAATTACCTGTATTGTACAATTGTACTACCTGTACTACCTGTACTACCTCTTTCTTTCTTTGTATTCATTCTCACATTATAAATAAGAGGACCTCTGTCTATTACAGACAAGTCATTCCATCATTCAACATGGTATCAAAGCCAAGTTAGCTCTACCGCCAGATCCCTCTGCCGCCTCACCACCGCCGCCGCCAACCTACCACCGCCGACCACCGACTTTCCTTCTTTACTTCTCTTTTTCTTTTGTTTTTTTTTTCTTTCCCCACTAGGGGCAACAACCAAAGAGGGAATTATACAATGATATAGGTACTGCCCTTCTTTTTATCCCTCATTACGGATCATTTTTTTATTCTCTTTATTGGAAATCATTTTTTTTTATCAGAGTCTGGTCGGATATCTATGAGTTTCCGAGTTTACCCCAATAAACAAAAAAGTGGATGCAAACCAGAATTGATTTTCATATATTATGTTGCACATGGGACAAATTAAGATATTTGACAAGTGATATTTCTACTTTGATCTCCATATATTGTGTTATAACCAAACAAAGAGGTTGTTCATATTGTTTTTGGGTGTTTGTTCTTGAATACACAACTCAAGGATGACATCTGAAGTAACCTCTTCTGGGATAGAGAATTTTAAAATGGACAATCTCATTATTCCCACTAATACCACTGAACTTGATGGTGGTAATTACCTAATGTGATCTCGGGCCACCCAACTCTCAATTACAGCTCGGGGATTATCGGGATATCTCACGACACCAAGGCAAAAACCTCTAACCAAGGACATTGTTTTGGAGAAATGGCATGCTGAAAATTCATTGGTAATGTAATATCTCCTCAATTCCATGCAACCCATTATAGCCAAGGGCTATTTGTTATTGGATACTGGTATACAAATTTGGAAGTCTGTTAAGGACACCTATTCCCAAGTTGGGAATGCTATTTTAATTTATGTCATTTAAAAAAGTGTTCATGAAACTATCCAAAAAGAATTAACTGTATCCCAATATTATACTAAGTTGAGGAGCTATTGGCAAACAATTGATTTTTATGATTTTATTCATGCAAAATGTGAAGAAGATACTACCCTATTTCACAAAAGGGAAGAGAAATACAGGGTTTATACTTTTCTAGCAGGACTAAATGTGGAGCTTGATCCTATTCGCTCACAGATTCTTAGCAAGGACCCTTTCCCCACCCTCGAACAGGCTTATTCCATGGTTCAGTTAGAGGACCAACGACGAATAGCAATGTTGTCCCCTTCTGTTCCGGATAGGTCTGCTCTCCAGACAAATACTCAGACATACAAGAATCCTCCCGTTTCTTGCGATGCTATCAAATGTGAGTATTGTAGCAAGCTTTGGCACACCAAAGACACATGCTAGAAACTTCATGGCAAACCGGCAGATTTTGAAGCAAAACACCGAGAAAAAAGTATGCACAAGGCAAAGTCCTCCCACGCACCTCAGGCACATCAAACTGAAGCAAATCCTCCTACTGGTCCTCTGCCACAACTCTCTGCACAAGAACTTCAAACTCTCCGGCATCTCCTTCGACTACCTCATGTGACTACAAATCAATCATCCACATCTGCATTTACCAATCCAGGTTCTTTTTTTGTTCAATCAGGTATTTCCCATGATGGTCATTGTGCTTTCTCTGTCTCTAACCCTTGGGTTATAGATACTGGAGCCACTGACCACATGATTGGTTCGTCTGAGTCCTTTTATTTATACTCTCCTTCTTCTAAACATAATACTGTGAAGGTCGCTGATGGATCCCTCTCTCCTATATCTGGAATTGGATCCATCCACTGTTCTTCCTCCCTTGATTTGAATTATGTTCTACATGTTCCTAATTTATCTACAAATTTACTCTCCATTAATAGTCTTACAAAGTCTCTAAATTGTAAAGTAACATTTTTTCTTACCTATTGTGTGATTCAGGATCTGGAGAACGGAAAGACGATTGGACATGGTAGTATGCATGGTGGTCTGTACTTACTTGACAATGGTCGTTTAGCACCTTCCTCCCATTCCACAGTCAGTACCCTTCAGCAGTGGCACCGCCATCTTGGGCATCCCTCTTCTGCTATTCTATCTCATTTTTTTTCAAAATTATTTAAACAATGTAATAAAGACGAGTTATTATGTGAGGCTTGTGTTTTGGCCAAACAGGCTCGTATTTCTTATTTACCTTCTGTTTCGAGAAGTCCTTGTATCTTTGATTTAGTCCATTCCGATGTTTGGGGTCCACCACGGACTACCTCTGTTTCTAGTCATAAGTGGTTTGTAACCTTTACTGATTGTCACACTCGTACCACATGGGTCTATCTGATGCGTCAAAAAATGAGGTCTTTGCATGCTTCTGCCATTTCCACAATATGATCAAGACGCAGTTTCAAACTCAGTTGAAGATGCTCCGTAGTGACAATGGTAAGGAATATCTTAAAGGATTTTTTTAGCAATACTTAGCTGATAACGGGATAATTCATCAGACAAGTTGTGTGGACACTCCTGCTCAGAATGGAGTAGCTGAAAGAAAGAACTGCCACTTACTCGAAACAGCTAGAGCACTAATGTTTGAAAGACATGTTCCCGCTCAATACTGGAGTGATGCTGTCCTCACTGCAGCATCCCTGATCAACCGCCTTCCTTCTTGAGTTTTAGACAACAAGGCTCCCTTGGACATCTTACTTGGAAATTCTGATTTTGTTCTTCCTCCTAGAGTCTTTGGTTGTCTTTGTTATGATCGTAACCATCGTTCCTTTGGCAAGCTTGATCCACGTGAATTAAAGTGCATATTTTTAGGGTATTCTGCAACACAGAAAGAATACAGGTGTTATCATCCTCCCTCTCGTCAGGTCCTTGTTAGTAGAGATGTCATTTTTCATGAGCATCTCTCCTATTATCAGGCTCCTCTTCAGGGGGAGACACAGACAATTGAAGATGTACCTGATATCCCTAATGTACTTATACCGGATATACCTGATGGACCAAAAATAGTCCAAGAACAAGTGCTCGATACAGCTGCACCATCCAAGCATCCAACCACCAAACCACGTCTGCAAGTTTATAGACATTCCAAAGACAAGCAAGGAAAGGCCACTACCACTCCTGCACATGTCCCTTCGCTAGCCCTGGATCCAAAAACTGAGTCTACTGAGCCTTCTTCTGGTAAGGAACTTACTCCTTCTTCTGATCTTGATCTTCCAATTGCACTTCAAAAAGGAACTAGGGCCTGCGCCCTACATCCTATTTTGATGCAGTCCAAGAAGGCCCAAGGCCCAAGCTCAAGTCGATAATTGGTCAGCCCAAAGAACCAGTATTGGTCCATTGGACCAACCTAAAGACCAACGACACTGTTCACGTGAATAGTGTTCACGGTACTGTTCACGTGAACAGTACCAACAGCAGAAATTTTCCTTCTTTTGTTATTTCTTTCCTAAATTATTCTTAGATTTTGTTTTCTAAAATTAAGTTATGGATTGATATTTTGTAAGTTGTTTTTTTGGAAACTTTCCTAAATCTATAAAGGCAAGTTTCCCTTTTAATTTATCTTAAGATATTTTTTAGATTGGAAACTTTCCTAAATCTATAAAGGCAAGTTTCCCTTTTAATTTATCTTAGGATATTTTTTTTTAAGAGGACTAAATCCTTCCTTATTTTGTAATCTTTCTTAAGTCTATAAATAAGATAAAGAAGAAGAGAACCAGCAGATTTAGACCAGAAAAAAGAAGAGAGTTTAGCTCCTGATTTTCTGGTTGAGTCTCATAGGTTGTGAGACTCAACCGAAATATTCTGTTTTATGATTTTCTTGTCCTTCTGTTAATTCCTTCAAGTTCTTATTATTGCATATTGAATTGCGATACCATTAAGTGCTGATTTGATCAACGAAAGCTCGTGGGATTAAAGATTAAAATCATATCGACCAGCTCTAACTAAACCAGTCCCGTTTTCAGATGATAGGTAGTTTTCAAAAAATCACATCTCTCTCATCTGTGATCGGATCATCTCCAACTTTGGATATGTCTTCAAGTACATCCTAAAGAGTATTTCCCATCAAGTTTCAAGTGATTTCAAGGGTTAGATTTCAACATAAGTGGTTTTCTTCATTACTTTTCTCTGCAGATTTTGTATTGGACTGAATTAAGATCCTGTAGCAAAGAGGGCTTGTTAATTTGACTTGCTTTGAACCCTCTTTGCCATCATATTTTCAATTATGTTTCATATGACTCCCTTTCCCCTTCTTTCCGTGTTTTTGTGTCTTCGCTCTCTTCTGTGTCTGTTCCTCAAAAATGGCAGGATGCAATTATGGATGAAAGGTGGAAAGCTGCAATGGTGGAAGAAATGAGGGCTCTAAAGAAAAAGGGTACATGGGATCTTGTTCCACTTCCTGCAGGATCAAGGTCAGTAGGATGCAAGTAGATCTTTACAGTGAAACAGAAACCAGATGGGACTATTGATCGGTATAAGGCTAGATTGGTTGCATGGGGATTTACTCAAACATATGGGATTGACTACCAAGAAACATTCGCTCCAGTGGCCAAAATGACTACCATCAGGGTTTTACTGTCCTGTGTTGTACATCACAACTTGGAGTTGCAACAGTTAGATGTAAAAAATGCATTCCTTCATGGAGAATTTACTGAAGATGTCTATATGAACTGCCCACCGGGTTTCACAGATGATAAAAGCCGAAGAAAAGTCTACAAGTTGAAACGATCTCTTTATGGTCTAAAACAATCCCCTAGAGTATGGTTTGAAAGATTTAATAAAGCTATGGTAGCATTTGGCTATGTTCAAAGCAATGCTGACTATACTTTATTTATAAAACATTCCCCTAACACTTTTACTGTCTTAATTGTATATATAGATGATGTCATCATTGCTGGCAATAACAATGATGAAATCATGAAACTAAAGGCATTTCTAGGGAAGGAGTTTGAGATCAAAGACATTGACAAACTTAGGTACTTTCTTAGGATTGAAGTTGCCAGATCTGCAAAAAGCATTTATCTGTCTCAAAGAAAGTATGTTCTTGATCTTCTCTCAGAAACAGGGTTACTTGGGGTTCGACCTTGTGATACTCCTTTCGATCCCAATACCAAGCTAAGGGCAAAAGAAGGCACACTAGAAGACAAAGGAAGATATCAGAGACTTGTTGGCAGACTCATATATCTTGCCCACACACGGCCAGATATTGCATTCGCAGTTAGTTTGGTAAGCCAATTTATGCACGACCCATACTCTACACATATAGAGGTTGTCTATCGGATACTGCACTACCTAAAGTCAGCCCCTGGAAGAGGAATCCTGTTATCTCCTAATGACCCTCTGAAAATGGAAGCATATGCCATTTCAGATTCACCAAATAAACAAATTCAGGTGGAGGCTTATACTAATGCAGATTGGGCAGGAAGTCCTGATCATAAGTCTATCTCTGGTTATTGCACATTCTTGGGTGGCAATCTGGTAATCTGGCGCAGCAAGAAGCAAAATGTGGTTGTCCGATCCAGTGCAGAAACAGAATACAGAGCAATGGCGCATGGAATATGCGAACTACTATGGTTACAAAGACTATTCAAAGATTTGAAGGTTATGTGTATCCAGTCCATGAAACTATTCTGTGATAATCAAGCAGCCATTAGCATTGCTAATGATCCGGTTCAGCATGATAGGACAAAAAATGTTGAGGTAGACCGTCACTTCATCAAAGAGAAACTGGACAGTGGACAAATCGAGATTCCGTTTGTCAGATCAGAAGACCAACTAGCAGACATCTTCACCAAAGGTCTGCCAAGGAAATCCTTCCATATGATATTGTCCAAGTTGGGCATGCATGATATATATGCACCAACTTGAGGGGGAGTGTTCAGAATATTACGTATTTTATTTTTTGTCTAGATTCATTGTACTACCTGTATTGTACAATTATACTACCTGTACTACCCTCATTGTACTACCTGTATTCTACTACCTATACTACTTCTTTCTTTCTTTATATTCATTCTCACATTATAAATAAGAGGACCTCTGTCTATTACAGACAAGTCATTCCATCATTCAACAAGAACAACACAGGATGAACCACCACTTAATAGCCAAATCATTTATTGTCTTCAGTCCTTTACCTGGAAGATAGCTTTGCAATGAGCAGTTCTCTAGATCAGAGATACCATTGATAAATTCCTTGATTATCTCAGATATATCATTTTGCAGGTTCAATTCTTGCTCCAACAATAGAAACTCCACAGAAACACATCTATCTGCTGCATCCTGCCATTACAGCTCTAACACCATGACTTTGTTTTGGATCATGGCAGCATGGGAAGCAAAGGGCATGGAATGGTAAACTAGAAGCATCAATAATATTTCAGACTTACCATGAGAATCTTACGTGCAATAGGGCTGATGTTTCCTACCAAGCACGAAATGAAAATCACTTTCCTTACTATGTCTTTACTTCCCCATGAATATAGAACTTCATGGCTTAAGAATCTTGCCAATTCAACATCTGGTAGAAAACAATATAATACGAAGACAACTTAGAAATTACAGGTTGGATAACAAAAGGCTTACAGAATCAAAATGAAGCAGATTATGCATCTCAAGGTTGTACAAGGCCCAGTCATTATGAATTTATTCATTCCAGATTTGCATAAAATGGTTGTGGTGGGATACATCTCTCCTGGATAAGTGGTTGGATGCGACAATTAAACTCTTGGCTGTTAAGTTCAACAATGCACTAAGTAATAGTATTTGATTCATGCATTCTGTTAAAGTGCTTAAATATTTAAGTGCTATCGCACAAGGGGTATTTTATGAATGTTATCTGTTTAAGGGACTTATGAGTAATTATCTGTGAAAGCTGGGAGTTAATTGTAATTTCATATATGAAATATAAATATAGTATAAAGAAATATATTGGTCAGTCGATTAGGTCACTCAGGCCCCCTCTCTCTCCCTCAGGCCCCCTCTCTCTCCCATCGTTTCTTCTTCTCCTTCTTTCTCTTTTCTCTTTCTCTTCTTCACCTGTGCAGCTACTGGTTGTGCTGTTCTGCTACTGTCACACATTAAATACAATGCAGCAAGTTTCAAAAAGAACCAAATTGTTGGAATAGGCTGATTTGAATTGGAATTTATGGCCACTGATCCCGATTACCTTCGATTCTCAAATGGTAAATGGAATCAACCAAAAAACATCCATATATTTCATTTCTTGGCCATTGTCTCCTCCCTTCGGTCACCAAAATGGCAGAAAATGAAAGGAAAACAGCTCTCAATTTTTATCTACAATATTTTTAACAGAAAACCAAGATCTAAAGAAATCCATAAACATCCCCTCTGAGGCCATTTTTTAGGCTGATTCCAACTGTTTCTATCCGATTCGAATCTTAATCAGATTGGAATTGATGGAGAGCACTTCCAATCCAGGTGCCGATCTGTATTTTAATTTATTTTAATGCAGTCCACCAAACAATATATTTTCACTGCCCATACAAAATTTGCAATATTTTACTAATATTTGAAAAGCTTGGCGAGTGACGACCGTTTTATGCTCAACCGTTGATTGTCTGTATTATGATACGTTCATTAGGGAGAAACTTTTAGATAGGGATTCTTATCATCATTCCAGGGAAACCAGGTAATTTACATTGACTTTACATCTTTACAAATCACGATCAAGTGGAGCACCTCAGGAACGAAAAGGGGACCTCACACATAGTATTGAAAACTAAATAGAGAGAAAGAGAGAGATCATCACCACATGTAGCCCCCGAGCCACTTATGTCAGGCAAAAATGCGTCACTAGGTAAGTTATTAACAGCGTGATGGAAATCGCGTAGGCTGAAATTTCCTCTTGGAGCGTATGCGACATTCAACTGTAATTGTTTTTTGTCCATTCGATGATCAGCGAAAAAGAAATTGATTGTTTGGCGAGACTACCGTAAAAATGAATTAGAAAATCTGAGCAGCAACGATGACAAAAATAATCATGGCAACGTCATTGCAATGAACTGCAACAACGATGACGATGATCACCGAAGATATAAAATAAAAAAAAATAAAAAATAAAAAAATGATAAAATGATAAAATGGAGAGATATTTGAACAATCCAGTTCGAACCAAAAAATAAATAAATAAATTTAAAAAAAAAAAAGGAAAATCCGAGTGTACATTACCTCATCGGAGCCAGTCATCCTGCATTTTCGGATGTAGCACAATCCGATTCTATCTATGAGGGATTCCGAGTGTCTTTCACCTCTCACTGACGAAACGGCGTAGAGATTCGCAAGCTGCAACAAGCACTGGTATAGAAAAGAAAGCGTGAAAAAGAAAATGCGACCACAATAACTAAGAAACCGCAAAATCCTGCAAATCCGATAATATATTACAGGGTAGAATGGTGACCTGTTTTAAATCTCTTAGCAGTGGAGGCGATATGCTTCGAAGATCCAACAGGAAACAAAGCAGAACCATCACTTCTGCTTCTCCGCGTCAGAGCTCTCAACTCTGTATTTATTGAATGTTGCGGACGAGGGGAGGATGAGATGAACGATCTCAGCTTTCAGACGAGTATATAGACAGCTGATAATTGATAGCTGCCGGAAGCCCGAATTAAATTCGGTTTTCGTTTCTGTTTCGGTCTCGTACGCCCCCTGCCAAATCAAAATGTGCCGTTCCCGCGCGAAGAGTCGCGGGCGCCAAAAAAGTGAACGGAACATACTGATTGGTAAATTATAAAACATGATACCTCTACTTACTGATTTATACAACATTCATCAAACTAGCCGTATTGCAGGTTGCACCACTAAATAATTATCACCCTCAACTGTAAATTCCCCATTTTACTTTTTCGTTTCCCCTTTATAAGATTCAAATCAGGGATTAGGAAGACGCTCCCGTTGGATGGCCAACACGTGACTCTAGGAAAAATCCTAGCCCCCACGTTCGAGCCAACACCCAGTTGACAAGCCGAGCCAACAAGGGGTGTCGGCTCAAACGTCGGGTTCGGATTTTCCTGAGAGTCACGTGTCGACCATCCGACAGGAGCATCTCCCTCCTCCCTGAAGTACAAGAAGGAGACGATTCGGATCCCCTTTATAAGGCTCCTCCAGTTGATTTAATGGAAAAATATTTTTTTCGTTAATGGTCTAATGAAGTAAACAGAAAATTTTGGTAAGAGGTCTGATGAAGCAAGAGTAAGTTAATGCATAATCCATTATAGAATCTAATGATATATGGACATGCACCAAATGGAAACACCAGTTGCTCCGACATGGGTAACAAGCAGGACCAGCACCCTATGAGTTTTTGGATAGATAGGCCCAAGGAATTGAATTCATGACTGCCATATAGAAAACTAACAAAAGAGTTCGATCTTCAAACGTATAAACAGCACTGAGATCCAAAATGCAGAATACCACAACTAAAATAAGCAGCATTTTCCAATTCCCACTAATAAAACTCACTTCATAATCAGTTCTCTCTCTTCTTCTTTTTTTTAATTTGGAGAGGGGTGCAAAGTTCTCATTGGAACATGCAGCAAAAAGAGCAAGAGTTATGTGCCACTGATATTTCAAGTACTGATCCAAGTCAGCATCAAGTAGAGGATATATACTTCAAATGGTCACCTAAACACTGACGAAACAGAGGCAATTTTTCCAATTCCCCCCACCCCTCTTTTGGGATCCATGAAGGCATGAATAAAAAAAAAAAAAGGAAAACATTTAGAGATGCTGAAGCACTAAACAACCCACCCACCAATAAAAAGAATTGGGTGTGGGGGTACCGACGCCAAACCTATGAAAAGTAACAAAATGCAAGATTGATTAAAAAATGTCAATTCATCTTCAATATTTAGCGAGGAAATTGAAAGAGAATGAAGAAGCCATCAGTTAATGACAAGGAAGCTGTTTATCATCTTCTTGTCTTTTCTTTAACCCCCTAACTTTTTTTGCTGATTGAAGTTTGAGATGAGTCTACAGTCCTACAGCCATCAACATCCTCATGAGCAGAGGGGTTATCCACAGAGATATCTGATGAGTACTTTTTTATCCTCCAGGAGATGAGTACACTTGATAAAATCCCAAGTAGAGGAAAGAGGTATGACAAGAACTGAGATTTCTGAGAGCTGGATGCAGAAGCCACCGCAGCACCAGCAAGGCTGCCGATGGATGTATTTTGTAAAATCATGGGCAAGGATCCAATAATTGTAGGCAGGAGGAAATCAATAAGATATCCAACTCTTGTAGCAGCCAATGCATAGTTGATTATATATGAGGGAATAGGTGAGAAGCGAGCAAGAAGGACAAATTTCCATCCATCTCGTTCAACACCCCGAGATACAAGGTGAAAATATTTGCTTCGTCGCGCCCAGTCCATCGCCGAGCTTGAACGCCTGAAAATAAGTCTAAGAAAACCCACACAGAAACCTAGAGTCAACAAATACTGGCTTTGGCAAGCACCAAGTAGAAGCATTTGAGCATATGAGAGATAGCACTTCCTTCCAGTTTAACATAGGCTGTAAACAGAGAATACTAAAGAAACACTTGCAACTGAAACTAAGCTGCAGATTAAACACAAATAAGTAGGACAGTGTCAAGACATAGCACCAAGCATAGACTTGCAGAAATTCTGATAAAGACACTAGTCACACCAGGAACTTTATGTAAATAAAAGCCAAATTAAACTAGCTTATTCTCAAGAGAAGCATATGATAAAGGAAAGCATATCAAGACTGGTGAGAATTCCACAACCACAAGCAAACAAGAGAGAGAGAGAGAGAGAGAGAGAGAGAGAGAGAAAACAGTTGAATTTATAAAAATATCAATTCAAAGCTGAACTCATGCATTAAGGTTCAAGATACGACCAAGGACTTCCTACCTTCATAGATGCCCAAAATAGAACACTAAAAGAATTAGAGACCATCCTAGCAAAGAATCCCCCAATGCTTCTACTCCAGCAGCCTTTGTAATCTTCAACCAAAAGCTATTTAAGAAAGTAACTCAGCTACCAAATAATGGCTAAATACTTTATGCTTACTCAGATTAACTTTGTCAATATATCACGGACAGGATGGCCGGTGTTAAATTTAATTCTTACCATCAGAACTAAATAAGAGGAATCAAACACAGCACAACTGGGGAACTAAGAACAAACAAAGGAAGGATGGTTTTGGGATTTCAAAATTGAAGGTTGGGGGAAAGCTGGGATAAATGAGGGTTCAAACTTCAAAGCTGTCCAACTGGAAGTATAGGCCATTGAAACCAGATTCTCAAGGCCAAATAATGACTATGAGGCCTTAGGTGTCTTTTAGAGATGGGAAAATGCATGTGAAAGTGTGAAACAAAACCTTGTTATGCAACTATAATCCAACTGCAAACATGAAACAAAACCAATGGCCAAAACCGGCCATCTCCTCCTAAAAAAGAGAGGCAGCCATCTTTTCCTCAAATTTTGAGGATCCTCCATTACTCCTTCTGAGTCTTCCACCAAGCACCGTCAATTTCCCAAATTCCAATTCAAAGCAACAACAGCAAATGCTGGATGCTCAAATTTATGATGCTCCTTCGGATCATGAGCTCAATGCAATCCTGGCAGGGCCATTTATTGATGGACACAGTATTGAACTCCCATAGAAAAAAACAGATGAAACCCACTTCCACATCTACTTCTTCAGCATCTGCATTCTGATCTTCATCCCCCTCATTGTCAGCTTCTCCTGTTAGGGTCAAGGCTGGGAATGTAGCAGAGTCAGCTTGGTTGGCCATATCATGGACTCACAGGAGAACAGGATCCAGCTCTTCCACACCTCGATGGCCCCAGGCAGGCCATTCAAGAGGATAATCTGAAAGTTAGCTGAGGCAATTTCCAAACAGATTGGGTTGCCTGCTGTGAGACGGTGATCGCGGATGCCAATCAAAATGGAGAAGATGATCTCCCAGGGGCCATCGGATCAACTAGCTGATAGAAGATATTGGCCATTGATGACCAGCTTCATGACAAACCTCTATCATAACTATGTTTGTTACATATATCAGCTACGGTTCACTAAATGGATGTTCAGAAATTTAAAGCGAGGGGAAGGGGACAAAGATACAGAAAAAGAAGAGAGGAAATGCTTCTACAGGAGTCAAAGTTCTATATCTTTTAAGTAGGGCACTTAGAGGACCTTAAAAGCATCAAAACTTCAAAAAGATCTGGATGGAGTAATGAAACCAGAGCCAATCAATTATATTTGGTTTGTTTTGGCTTCTCTTGGATTATGTTTTCTGCAGCTCAACTGAAACATCAGTAAGAGGTGATGCGATTACCACTTTGCTTAGGTATTTCATTAGTAACTCTACTGTATAAGAAATTCTATTGCACTTTACATATGGTTTTCAGCTTCAACTTTTTTATTAGTAAGCATATTATCCAACCCTCCACTTTGCTTTTTTACTACACTTGGGATGGCTCCCATTTTATGCACCTCACTGTCTACATTATTAAACTTCAGAATCTTCCAAGTGAAATCATTGAGCTGGTTATCAGTAAACAGTTCCATTTAAGGGTCTGCAAATTAAGGTAGACGTAGCTGAAACCATTCAATCAAAAAATTGTAAGACTATGGTAATTACCATGTTATGTGAACATTATGGAAGAAAATTGTTCTGAAACCAAAACTGATCCAAGATTGACCAGGTTCTCCCCACTATTGTGCCTCTCAAACTGCTGGAAAAATGATGGCAAAATGTAAATTAGAAAGTAGAGAAAATACCCCCCAAAAACAAAGGGAAATACTGTGTTATTGGAAGGGGGGGACAGGAGGAGAAGTGAAATTAGCAATGCCACTGGTTACTACACTTGAGAGTTAAGGCAGCACGCATTCACATTTTCATCACATAGGATTTCCATGAAGTCAAAAGCTTCCTGAATGACCCATGCCATGCCTCCCTCTGCCCAATTCTTCTAAATGAATAAAATAATCATGCAAGAGTTGGCACAGACTTCAGCTTTCTGAATTTCAGGGGTCAATATACCACCACCAACCAGAACCTCGATTGTGATTGGGGTCTAAACAGGGACACGCAAAAAACAGTGGTGGTTTAGTGGTGCCAACTATCGTGTAAGGAGTGGTAATCCTATTTCTTTACTTAAACCACCCATTGGTCTATTTGAGAGAGAAAGAAGCATTGGATCCATCTGAGACCTTTTACTCTTTGGGCCATTGATTTTTCAAATTGATATGGAGAATTCTCCTTTGGGAAGTACCTTTTGAAATCCATGAGGTGTTATGTTGGTCATATTTGTGTTGCATATCCATCTCTCATGATTATGATTCATTTTTTATCACCCAACTTCCAAATTGATAACTAAATCATAGGTCTTATGGTCGACATGGTAAGCAAAATATTTTTTTCCCCGGCCACTTGAGCCCCCAAGATGAAGGGCCAGAGCTGCATAATCAGAGATTTAGTTTCCCCAATCAAACCGGCTAATAAATGGATCAACTTCAGATCGGGGTCTCTTGATTCGAAGTTTACATATATAAAACAAAAAGAAAGCAAGCAATTGCAAGACTTTTCTCCCAACCGAACGTGATCCGTAATAATCTTCACCCTCTACCCAATAGAGGATAACCAGGATCAAAAGCCAAAAGAAGCAGATATGTCCAAAAACAAAGTTTTGCCATCCCCAACTCCACTTCCCAATTTATCGACCCACAAGGGCAACCAGCACAAAAGGAACTGCTGCCTTTCATAATGTATAAAAATGCATTTGGAATACGTATATACAAAAAATAAAAAATAAAAAGAAAGGAAATTCAGAAGAAAGACAGCGCGCAAATGGAAATCGGAGAAGTCACCTGCCCATCCAGAAGGAGAGAGAAGCTCCAAGGACCTTAGCAGAGAAGACGCAGAGAACAGCAGGGACGAAACCGAAAAGCAGAGAAGCACCGGCTTCGAAGAAAACAGCATAGGGCAAGCAGAGAGCAAGTGTCACGGTGTGGGCCAGAACGTAAAGAGGAATCGCCCAAAATCCCAATCGTTCCAACAAATCGCGGAAGATTTGCAGAACTGCGTCCTTATCCCATCCGTACTGCTGGCTTAACGATCTCAGGATCCCCAATATCGCGACGATAACAGCAATGGTCGACAATCGACCCACCCTCCCCATTCCAGCTTCAGTTTCTCCACCTATTAGACCAATATTGGATTTTACCGTTTTAACTCATATACACAGTATCAGACATTCTTCCATTAAAAAAGATAAGGGGTATTTTCTAGGACTTCGTCTGAAGACCCTCCTCCATTAAAAAAAAAAATTGAGTTAGTAACTTTAGAAGTGAAAAGTAAATGACAATTTCACCCTTACGCTGTAAGGATTTATATTGACCTTCCTTCTTCCCCCTACTTCTCGCTGTAAAGTCCTTTCCAATCCCACACCTCTGGTGTCTCTGCTTTCTTTTCTATGGTGTCTTTATTTTATGTTAATAATCGAAATAGCACTCCCTGAGCATGAATTGATCTTAGATTTTGGGATATTTGGATTACATTTTCTGGGTAATTAGCCTTTCATCTCAATTCTGGAAGCAATTATTTTCTGGCCTTGCGGATTCTATTTAGTTTCTTACCACCTTATCAATCCTTCTGTAAACTGAAAAACTGACCACCATGTTCCTGGCTTCATACTTTCATATCCAAACTAGTGGACCATTTCCTTCCTCTTCCTCTCAACATTCTTTTCTTTTAATGGAATGGACTCCCCAAAGGTTCTTTTCCACACGCCATATCCCAATTCAACCACCATAAGCTCAAGCAGGCAGGCAAACCAATAATAAATGAAACCAGAGGATATTATCTATGAATTTTCATGTAGATAACATGAAACCAGAGGATGTTGGCTTAACTGAATACACGGCATGTTTTCAGATGATCGAAAGCGAAAGTACCCCTCCAATAATATACCTACACCTCTATGAATGTGACAGATTCTCGGTATGTTATCTTCTCAGGGAGCTTTAAGATAATTTATGAGAAAACATCAACTGGCTGATTGGAAACACAGTTATGATTGTTTCTCGTGGATCTCTCATTTGCATTCTTGTAGATTGGGGTATTCGGCTTGCCACAATATGGATTCATTCCTCTTCATAATCATCCAGACAACCACCGTTCCACTGCTGCTGTAGTTGCAGCGGCTGCCATCGCTACCAGAGGTGGAGAAGAAGAAGATTCGGAAAAGCAACAGCATCCATCAATATCGAAGAAGAAGAAGAGCCAGAGCGGCAGCAGTAGCAGTGGCCAGATCCACCGCCACCAGAGAAGAAGAATCTTACTGGGTATTTCTGGATTTCTTATGGAAGGAATAACAGTGTCGTCGAGGCTTTGTCTTTGCCTCTGTTCTCATTACCCTTATATAACTAGAATACCGTACTCCGGTAGTCTTTTATATTTATAAATTATAAAAAAATTTCATCTACACCCCCAATCAAGGATTGCTGACGATCATCTACCCCTATAATATTATAAAAACTTCATCTACCACTCAAAAATTTTGTTATGCTAATCAAAGAAGTCTATGTCACAAGATTCTCATTAAATACTGATGTCAACTGCATTGAAATATTTCATGAACAATACTATCCTTTTAATCGGTTAAAAAGACCATTATACCATTTATGTGATTTGTGATCCTACCCCTAAAATCTGCTTTCCTTTTGTAACAGCCAAAGTGAAAAGAAAATCGTAAACCCTCGAATCCTTTTCTCGACGATGACGACAACCATAAAGAGTCGACGATGACCGTAAAGAGTATGTGACTTCTTTTTCTTCACCGATGACATCCCATGTTCGGCATCCCAACTTTTGTATGTAGCATAAATTTAGTTTACATTTGTTTCTGGTTTGAAGTCCAACCATATAAAAGGCTAAACACTTTTGATTACTTAATATGTTAGCTTACTGTAATGAGTTCGTTTCTGCAACTTTTCTTTTTAATACTGTAATGAGTTCGTTTCTGCAACTTTTCTTTTTAACTTAAAAAAAACCACTGCGTACTTGCTTATTCTCATCTGATTTTATTCCGTTCAGAGTTGCGGCGATGGGATTATCTCTGACTTCATCCCTCCTGGTCAAAGTCATTCCATCAGTGTGTCTGATATCTGGCATGAACTTTGTTGCTTCATCCCACAACTGTTGGATTTGTGTGGCCCAACACAGGTTTACTATGTTATTTTTATGTATTCTCTTTGGGCATCCCTATCTCTATTTTGAGGTATATATATGTGACATGTGGTTTACATGTTTTGTGGCTTATAAATTTGTTATATGGTACCATTGTTTTTATCTATTGTATTAATAGACTGGTTTTACAGATGATTATTCAAATGAGTCACTTTGTAGTCATTGGCTTGACCGCACCTATCATGATGCGCTATGTGTTTACATAGGCATTGATTGGACCATGATAGGTTTGAGGGGTGCAAGTCAAAATTGCTTAGACTATGGGAGACATGGGGACTAGTCTCTCGACGATCAGTGCACATATGGTCTGTGAAGTCCTTCATGATAAGACCACGTGTACGTTGAGTGGTGACCTTAGTGCCTAATGTTCATTGCCAGTGACTTGACAATTATAAGAGTGTACACGTGCCTACAAACTGCCAATTTGAATAATGTTATCATGTTTGATTTTGCATCAAATATTTTTTATAAATATAAAATATTATTTATTTTTATTTTTCTTTGCAAAATCTTTTTGGTTTAAAAAAAAATGGCAGTTTTGTATTTTGTGTCCCCATTTATTATTTAGGGGCACTTATGGTAATTGTCAAGGTATGCCAAAAGACAATCTGGATATAGCATTAGGAGGCTAGCATCTCACTTAGGGTTGGACTTTATGGCTGGTCATCTCCACCCTAGAGATATAAAACATTTCAAGGTCACACAGGCAAGGGGAGGAAAAAGCTCAAAATACCAAGATATGGTATACCTGTCCAACTGGGGTGAGCACCCTGATTGCTTGGGAGATCCTTAGACATCAAGTGGCTTTGTTTGTCTAATCATCAAAGGTTCTTCAACAAAAGAAAGAGTTCTTCATCACAGGTAGAGTGCTTCAACAAAAGATATTTTCAAAACGTCAATAAAAGGTATGACACTCTTCTTAATTTCTTAGTTCTTAGATTAAACAAGAGACATGATATTCGTGATATGTTTTCATCTTTGGTATGAGGTTAACAGTAACATTGAAGATTCATCTAGGATGTTTTTTCTAATAGACAACTAAAACCACCACCATAATAACGAGCTTCTCTTTCTTTAGGTACCCTCTCTTTTTGTTTCTCTGCTCCACGAGTGTGTGTCATCTTTTTGTTGTTTGGATTTTACCTATGGACTTTATTCAAACAGATAGTGAGTCTAGGTTGAGAAGGTTAGCAAGATGAAGAGAAGGAATGGGTCAAGGGGAATTCATCAGAAACCAGGGGGGAAATGGGCTGCTGAAATTCGAGATCCCAGAAAAGGTGTTAGGATTTGGTTGGGTACTTTCAATACTGCCAAAGAGACTGTGTTGGCTTATGATAAGGAGGCGAGTAGATAAGGAGTGAGAAAGCAAAGGTAAAAATCACCATTGAAAAAGAGGAGTGTTTAAGCCTATACAAAGGAATTCCCCACCTTCGTACCAATTCTCCAGCATTGATTTCTCCAATGTTTCAAATGAAGGTTCGCCCGCGGTCTGATTAAGATGGGAGTATTTTCGGTTCCGGCCAATAAGTCTTGTGTATACTCTGCTTTTAACCATAACCCAGTTGATCCTGTTGTCCAGGAAGACATGGTTGGAGGCGCTTTCTGGGATCTCTGGGGCTTCGACGATTTGCCTCCTTAAAAGCAAAAGAATGAAGAAGGGGTGAATTTCTTCCATGTTGATTAGGATAGTAGAGGTTATTGTGGCTAGAGGGCTTTGAACAATTGTACCAGAAAGGAAAAATGAAAATCAGCTTTAGATTGTTAGTTCAATGTTTTATTTCTTTGCATCTAGAAAATAAAAGATTGTTGAAAGTTTAGTGAGACGAACAGTGGAAAGAGATAGGAGTACTGATGGCAGAGCTAGGACGCCGGAGATGGGACCCTATTGTGGCCACACAACACAAAGGGACTCCAACATTAAGGGTTAGGGCTTGGGAGAGAGTAAACATGAGAGAGTGAAAACGAAAGAGGGAGAGAAAATATAAGTTAGATTTGAAGGATAAATTAGTAAATCAACATAAATTTTTTATTTTTCAATTTATAATATGAGGGCTAAAACTGTATTTCAACAATGTTAATGATCTTCGTCAAGTAAGTGGATTTAGGTGATGTTTTTGCATTATTGTCGATGTAGATGATGTTAGCAATCCTTAATGGGGTATAGATGAAAATTTTTCTATAAATTATGGTAGCATGTAGATTTTGAGGTTTTTTTTTTTTTTCTTTACATTAGCTCTCTTTGTACGTATAATAGTTTATATGTAAAAAAAAATTCAAAATTTGTTTCAAGTAGATAAAAGAAAGACAGGAATTATTTTTCCATCTCCTATAAAGATCACTATTTTTTATCTCTTGGAAATAAACATTGAATATATATATATATATATATATATATATATATATATATGAAAAATTTTAGCTACCATCCAAAAAGAATTGATCAAATCACCTACCACACAAGTTGTTTAAAAAAGAAAAATTTTCATCTAACCCCCAAAAACGATGTCAAATTCGATCTAATGCCCACAAATTTCAAAAGTCTCATATACCATCCAAAACTTTTACAAATGTCTCATCTACCATCCAAAATTTTTTCACCGTTAATCAAAGAGACCCCACCGGTTAGTAGAGTCACGTTAGTTGCAAATATTAAGACAATATTGCCCTTATTCCAAAAGTAAAAGACTATAATGCCCCCCAAAGTTAAAAAAAAAAACACGTTTACTTACCAATTTTGAAGAAACTCTATTTCGATTTTGGTTTATTCGTGTTCTTTGCTTCCAGTGGGAGGCCATGATCAGCGGCGGAGAAGGGGAGAGAGATGAGGCGAATGGTGGAGGTCGGAGGTAGAGATGAGGCGATTCCATCTAGGACGTAGATAGAATCGAAACCGAGGTAGGGGGACGAGGAAGAGATGGAATCGAAACCGGGGCAGGGGGACGAGGAAGAGATGGAATCGATACTGAGGCAGGGGGATGAGGAAGATAAGGTTGGAGGTAGAGATGGTCGTCCTTGTTGTTGTGGAGCTATAGCTATCAATCAATCCTAGTCATCAACCAAACTCGCCTTCATCTTGTGATACCTCTTCGGATCAGTCTTCAACCCATCCCTAATAATTCCAAGAACAATTTGAAACTAAGTGTTATCAATCGAAGTCAGATCTGGTAACTTCCTGGTATTCTCATATTCTTCCTTTGTCTTTACTCCCTCATGGATGACTAAAGTAGCATCCAAACCATCATCAACAATGAGATCTGTACCGCCATCAGGGCCCCAATTAAGAGCCGTCTTGGTACACCACCAGTACTCCTGAAGTGTCTCACCCTTCTAGGCTAATACGGCAGTGATGGCGACAGTAATGTTGGTCCTGCATAGAGAAGATGTTGCAGGAGCACCAGCAGAGAGAACCACAATTTGAATGATCATGTGAAGGGATAATCAGATATACCCAGAAGAAGATATAAAATAAATTAAAAAAATCAAAATGAACCTAAAAATCAGCATCGTCCTCTTCAAGAAGTCCAATGGGCAAAAGCAGATCTCGCCATCATGAACAACATTTGACAAGTTCACCCGGCAAATCCTACTGGCCCATTAGATTCAGGGAGGAAAAAAAAAAGCTTGGCTTTCTTCCGGAATCACTGAAACTAAAGTCACATAATCCGAGATCATTCACTTATTATTTATTGTGAAAAGAAAAAGAAAAAAAGACGGAGAATTTTTTGCTCGCCAATGAAGAAATTATCGCCGGATTTGGAGTCCAAATTTCTATCGTGAATAGGAAATTTTCTGCTCCCCAGTTGCCATCGATGTATTAATGTTTTAAAGTTTCATTTTAATGTTTTAAAGAAAGGGGCAAATTTGTAACTTTATCTCATTTTAATGTTTCAAAGTTTCAAATAGAAAGAGTAGGAATGTCTACTCCCATGTTCAGTCAAGTCTGCCAGTTAAACGGGGCCAGTTAGAGTTTCTAGAAATCATTAGATAATAGATAGAATTTGACATCCTTTTTGGGGGTTGGATGAAAATTTTTCTTTAAAAAAATCACCTACTACCCAAGTTAGACAAACGTTTATAAAAAAGATTCAAAAACAACTAACATAGCCATTAGTTGCTGATGTCAGCCGTTAGAAAATACACGAATGACAATAATACCCTTACTGTAAGGGGAAAAAGTCTAATTTATCCTTACTTATTTTTAATCCAACCCCCAAATCGTCTTCTTCTTCCTCTCTGTTTCTCTGCAACATTTTATCAAAAAGGAAAAAAAAATCCTCTACAACTGCAACGAATCACGGCACCGAGTGCTCCACCTCCAACTGCAACTGCAACGAATCCTTTGCAAGCACAACTGTTTTACCTTATCTCAAACTACCCTTTATGACTCATCATCTTCTATCCATTCCACCGGTTTAACTCCACCTTCTACGCTCCCCGCTCTGTCCTCCATATCACCACTACCATCATTGGACACGAGAGAGCATTCTGAAACGGCATAAGAGGAAACGGCACAAGAGCAGACTGAGTATTCGAGATCCGTCTAGCAATCTTCATTCTGAAATGGCATACCCTCTCTACTTGTATTAGTCGAGATCCGTCCAGCAATCTTCATTCTTGACGACATCAGAAGGCTAGTTAGGGCACACTGGCGGATATCGATGAGGTCACCACCACTCGCTTCACCCTGCACTCCTTCACTGCTTTAAGTGCATTTATCGTCCCTCTAATCTCCATATCCAATAGCTTTTTCTGATATATAATAAGAAATTTTAGTAGCTGTTGGATAGAGAAGACGGACCTCTGGATCCAGAACTCGATCGACAGTGCAGGGGGAAGCCAAGTAGAAAAGATCAACGGTGCCATTGATGGCGGCGAAGAGGGAATCTAGTCGACAAGATCGATCTGGAAGAGAAGGAGACACAAGTCTGCTCCTTATAGGGATTCCAAATGCTTCGTTTCTCTCTCATCTTCTGGTATATTGAAGTAAAAGAGTCTTCAGTTTTGGAGAAATGAAATGCCACTGGAATTGCAGCAAGTACATGATTAAAACAAGTGAGACAGGGAGAGAGAGAGTGAGTGAGAAAAATTAATGGTGAAAACGAAGGTTCACCTTGAGAAACCAGAGATAAAACCTCGACCTTCTGAAATTTCCATGGAGCTCATCACCGTTAACGGTGCAAAAATTAGAAATCCCCCCAAATGCCTACACACCGATATAATCATTTGTTTTAGTTTCTCTTTTCTTTTTTTTTCCTTTTTCTTTTTACTTTGTTTAAAATGACAAGGGTATAAAACCTCCACACACAATTTTAACTTTTCCCCGTCAGTAAATGGACTAACGTTTGTTTAACTTGGGTGGTAAGTGATTTTTTTAAACAACTTGGGTGATAGGTGATTTAGTCAATTCTTTTGGGGTGGTAGCTGAAATTATCCCTATAATATAATATAAAATATTACACGTAAAATTTTACATCGAAACTGTTAAATTTACAACTCATTGCACATGTTGTACATGTAAAATTTATAGCTCATTGCACATGTGATTTTCTTTCTTACTTTGGGACATCGTTATCCCTTTTGTAATCTATATATAGGACTGTTATACAAAGACATAATATACACAGATATACAAAGTTTTCTCTCCAAGCTTTATTCATAGCTTTGGTTCTTCAATCTTTTGCATACTCTATTTATCTTTTCATGGTATCAGGGCGGGAACGCTCCATCTAAAGCGGCTATTTTTTCGACACACCGTGATTCTTTTCTCTAGTAGGTGCACAAACTTTTGATCTTGCATGCACCATCACACGTTATTTGTCAACACTATTTCTCTCAATTCAATGATGGATAAATATGAAAATGGTCCATTGATTCAGATCATTTTCAATGGCTCAAACTATCTTGCATGGTCTCAAGCTATGCGTAGCTTTCTCAAAGGCAAAAAGACTTAGTGTCATGTCACCGGGGATATTACTATTTCAACACAACAATCCGAATAAAGTAAAGAAAAACTTCAGGATCGTCTTGAATAATGGGATAGCAAAAATCGCCAAGCTATCATGTGTTTCGAAATTCTTGTGTTCCTTCTATTAATGTTCAATTCGAGCGGTACAAGACTGCAAAAAAAGTATGGGATTTGTTAGCCTCACGGTATACCACAACTGATCTTTCTCATCAATAACAGATTATAAACTCCCTGGCAAATCCCAAGCAAGAGCAAGGTCAACTCGTAGCTGATTTTATTTCTCAAATGCAATCCCTTTTGGGATCAATTGGCATTGTCTGAACCAAAATGGAAATCCTCTAAGGATGCTATACTCTTTCAAACATACCGTGATCAACAACGACTAATGCAGTTTCTCATGGTTCTCCATCAAAGTTTTGAGCCAGTCAGAGCTTCCCTTTTACATCATGTTCCTCTGCCCTCTCTGGCTTTCTTGTTGGGAAAGGTTTGTCTTGTGTCTCTGTAACAAATGGTCCATTTTTTGATGGGCGAACGACGGGGATTGAACCCGCACGTGGTGGATTCACAATCCACTGCCTTGATCCACTTGGCTACATCCGCCCCTACCCCGCACAGGTTTCAGTCTTTATCTACGATGCAATCGCTGAACTTATCTATGAGGAAACACGACTTGGCATAGGGAAAAACAACCATTTCATTGATGCAGTTCTAGCAGTACCTCCTTCATCAACTACAAATCAGTCCTTCTACAAATTATGTCGATAAAGTGGACACATGACAAAGGATTGTACAAAACTTCAGAATTTTACTTGCCAACACTGTTATCAAAAGGGTCATTATTTACCCTAATACTGCAAGAAAAGATCTAGTTCTCACCCATCTCAATTTTCTCCTCATCATTCTACTGTAATTATTTCTGAATCTTCACCAGATATTGCATCTGCTGCATCTACTAGTGAGCTTGAGTCTTTACTCAAACAGGTTTTGCCCATAACCAATTCTCCATCTACTGCTTTGTTTGTCATTGTATTTAATTCTTGATATTTTGATTTTGCCTATTGTAATCACATGACTAACAATCCTGGTTTTTTCTCATCAAACACTCCAAACATTCATTCATATTTCAAATATCCAAACTGCTGATGGATCTATTATGAATGTTACACATATTGGAATTATCTTAACATCAAATATCTTTATTCCAGACATATATCTTGTTCCTAACTTCGCACTTAACCTTATTTTTATTGGTCAATTATGTGATCTTGGTTTTGATGTCATTTTTTCTTCTTCTGGCTATTGTGTGTAGGATCCTTAAACTAGAACAACTCTTGGGACAGGATGTAAATGTGGGAGGCTGTTTCAGCTCACTTCTCTTCAGCTTCCTGTACCAAAATCCTCATCACCTCATCTTGTTGGATCAACTCTATCTCAATCTACATCCAACAACTGGTAAACAACATGCTTTGCCTTTTTCTATAAATAAATCTATTTATACTGCTCCTTTTGATTTGATTCATTATGATATTTGGGGACCCTCTCCAACTCTTACTATGGGAGGATCTCAATACTTTGTAATCTTCATTGACGATTTTTCTCTATTCACATGGATATATATTATGAAAATCGACCTGAACTTGCGAAAACTTACAAAACTTTTGCCACCATGATACATACTCAATTATCAAAGAGAATCAAAGTTTTTCGTACTGATAATGCCATGGAATACAAAGACTCAGAGTTTTTAAACTTTATTTCGTCGCATGGTACCATTATTGAACGATCTTGCCTTTACACATCCCAACAAAATGGTCGTGCTAGATGCAAACTTAGACATATCCTTGACACTACACGTGCCTTGCTCATTTCTTCCTCTTGTCCTAAACAATTTTGGGGAGAAGCTGCCTTAACTACAATTTATACCATAAATAGAGTTCCTTATCCTGTCATCAACAATCAATCTCCTTGTGATAAGTTATATGGTTATCCTCCTTCATATGACTTACTCAAGGTTTTCAGTTGTGTTTGTTTTGTTCTTCTTCCAACTCATGAACGAACAAAATTGGAACCTTGTGCCTGACTTGGCTATTTTATTGGGTATGGTAGTAGACAAAGAGGATATCGATGTTGGGATCATCTCTCTAAAAGATTGTGAGTATTTCGTCATGTAACATTTTGGGAACATAAAATATTTTTTACTATCTTACAATTTGAAATAGATACTTCCACCAACATACCTCATTTCACAGATCCTTTTGTCGATTTCTCTCCTACTGATGATTCTACAGATTCCTCTCTTGTGCTCACACAGTCACCTCCAGCTACAAATGTCCTACTAACAAAAGTTCAATCTGAGGACACTGACACTGAGTCACCCACTTTCTCATCCTCTTCTGATGAGCTTGTCTATTACTCTATTCGGGTAAGACAACCTTCTGTTCGTCTCACTAATTATCATGTTGATTCTACTATACAATCTTTGCATGAGCCTCAAACCTATAGAGAGGCTAGTGTTAACCCTCTTTGGTAGAAAGCAATGATGGAAGAACTGCAAGCATTAGACAAAACTTACACTTAGGATCTGGTTGATTTACGTCCTGATAAAACAGTTGTTGGTTGCCAATGGATTGACAAAATCAAGACCAAATCAGATGGTTCTGTTGACAGGTATAAAGCTCATCCTGTAGCAAGAGGATTTACTCAGGAGTATGGGATTGATTATGAGGAAACATTTGCTCCGATTGCTCATATTACATATGTTCGAAGTTTACTTGTCGTTGCTGCTACTCAATACTGTGACTTATGGCAAATAGATGTCAAAAATGCTTTTTTGAATGGAGACTTACAGGAAGAAGTCTACATAAAGCCTCTTCCTGGATACTCTCACTTGCCCAATCAAGTCTGCAAACTTAATAAAGCCCTCTACAGACTTAAGTAGGCTCCTCGGGCTTGGTTTGAAAATTTTAGCACTACAATGAGCAAGTTGAGATTTTCTTCTAACCCATATGATTATGCTCTCTTCATTCAACGATCTGATCAAGGAATTGTTCTTCTCTTGCTCTATCTGGATAATATGATCATCACTGCAGACGGTACTACTGATATTTCTCATCTTAAACAATTTCTTAGTCAACAATTTGAAATGAAGGATCTTGGTTCACTCAATTACTTATTGGGCCTCGAAGTTTCTTCTGTTCCTACTGGCTACACTCTCTCTCAAGTTAAATATGTCTCTGATCTTCTATCTAAGTCTGGCATCACTTGTAAGACCCGCACTCCATGAACCTGGTCTAACCTTACATTCTCGTGTCGTAACCGATCGTTCCATCGTAATTGGCCCAAGTGAACCAATTTATATAAAGAAACCACAAGATAAGGTAAGCAACAAGTCAAATTTAGTTGGTGTGGTTGACTGTTTAAGTTTGTATGGAAGCAACCAGTCAAAAATTAAAAACCAGTAAATTTTGATTGTGTGGTCGCACGTGTGGTCGATCGTATGGTCGACTAGGTTGAGACCGCACAATGTGTGGTTGACTGTTTTGGAATTGTATGGTCGACGGATTATGCGATCACACCATCGACCGCACGAACCCAGATCCAACTTCGAGATTTGAAAACCTTTCAAATCAAAGGAGATCTCTTTCTTAATTGAAAGAGGACTCTATATGGAGGTTTTTCCTCTATAAAGAGGACGTCCCTCTACCCTCTCTCACTCTTTTAGATCAATCTCAAACCCTAAACCTAAGAGAAAAAGAGAGAAAAAGAGAATGACAAAGGGATTTGGAGAAGAAGGCTGAGAAGAAGGTTTTGCATAGAAGGTTCTAGCTTTCTGCAATAAGCCAAGGTATAGAACTTATTTCTGTAGATGTAGATTCTATTGAATGAGGTTTTCTATTATAGATTGGGGATGTCAAACTAATATGATCCATGTGATCTTTTGAGTAAATCTCAAGGATAGCCATAAGGGATGGGTTAGGGTTAATGGTTAGTGAGAAACTATAAATAATGGTCATAGGATAACCATAGGATGAACCCAAGTAATGAGCTGAGAAATCGACTTAGGAAGAACTAGGATTGAAAGTAAAAATTGACCAGAAATCGTATTATCGCAGTAGTGGTTGACCATAGGGTGACCAGTAAGGGTGTCCACGGGCCAGTTTCGGTCCAGGCTGAACCGGTGTGTGATCCAGACACTTTAGCTCTATTTCTATTCCATGGTTGGTGCATGTAGGACAGTATTGGTGTTTGATTCATTGGGCGGATTCACACACTCGTGTATAGAGGTGGGGTGGTCACCAATCATTTCTATAGCACATTACAAACTTAAAACCAGACCAAAGATATGAATTGAATGCATACATATGTTTGTTGCATTGTTTTGTTCACTCACTGTGCTCATGTTGGATAATTGATCATCGCGTGTTCAATTCTTTTTAGTTTCTAATGTTGCAGGTGTTACTGTCGTTACTGTCGAAGATTATATCGATGAGCCAACATATGGACATGTGGCGGCTATGGATGAGCATGCTCTGAAAGATAAATATGACTCGTCAAGCGAGTGTTTCAATTATTTTTACGCTTACTGTTTAACTTTTATATTTTGGTAATTGTAATAGTTTGTTATATTTATGTTTTGGTTACTTGAAGACAATTGATTTATTATTTATTTATCATTGTAGACACTCAGTTCATTATTAATAAAGACTTTCGTTATATATTTTATTATCTCTGATTGTGATGTGGAATGTGTTTGGTTTGGATTATTGGCATGATTTTACGAGATCCTGAAGTGAACCGTTGGTTCTTATGAAGATTCTTCACATTACTGGTTAGTCCATAATTGGGGTGTGAATCACTGATAGCAAAGTTACTCCCACACCTCTAGAGCATGATGTCAAACTTAATTCGAAAGATGGTACACTTCTTCCAAGTTCCACCTTATATCATCAGTTGGTAGGCAGTCTGATATATCTTATTGTTACTCGCCCAAATATTGCTCATGTTGTGCGCACTGTGAGTTAGTTTATGACAGTTCCAAGCACTCCTCACTATACTTCCGTCCTATGCATTATTCGCTATGTCAAGGGTACTATTTTCTATGGGTTACAGTTCTCACATAACTCCTCTCTTAAGTTACGTGCCTACTCAGATGCTGACTGAGGTGGTGATCCTTCAAATCGATGTTCTATCACAAGTTTTTGTTTCTTTCTCGGCAATTCTCTTATTTCTTGGTGTAGTAAGAAACAAACAGTTGCTTTACTATCTAGTACTGAGTTAGAATTTCGAGCTCTTGCTGACACCACACAAGAACTACTTTGGCTTCGATGGTTACTTGAAGGTATGGGTGTTACTCACACACTTGCTACTCCTATTCACTGCGACAATCATAGTGCCATGAAAATTACTCATAATGAATGATGTCTTCCATGAACGTACCAAACACATTGAGCTCGACTGTCATTTCACTTGACAGCATGTTTTTAATGGCATTGTTTGATTGCAGTTTATCTCCACTACTAATCAAACTGCAGACATTTTCACCAAAGCTCATCCGCCTAGTCAGTTCCGTGATTTAGTCTCCAAACTTAAGTTGGTTTTTCAACCATCTCAAGTTTGAGGGAGAGGGGGGTGTTAAATTTACAGCTCATTACACATGATGCACATATTAAATTTACAACTCATTGCACATGTGATTTTATTTCTTATTTTGGGACATCGTTATTCCTTTTGTAATCTATATATAGGACTGTTGTACAAAGACATAATACACACAGATATACAAAGTTTTCTCTCCAAGCTTTATTCATAGTTTTGGTTCTTCAGTCTTTTGCATACTCTATTTATCTTTTCAGAAACAAACGGAGCATAATTGAAGTTATATATGTAAATTTGATGAATTACATTAAGTAAACAAAATCAGAGAAAAAAAAAAACCAACTTTTGGGCTTCGTAACCAAAATTCCGAGTTCACCCAAAGAGTCCCAAATTTTGGCCACATTTCGACCGAAATCAGTTTCGTTTTGATTTCATGGCTAACTGAATCTATTTTCAAAACCAAAATTTAGAACCTTGATTAAAAACAATGAAGCAAAAGAGACTGCTTTGTTTATTGTGATCATTCAAACAAAATGCCACCACAATGTAGAGATTTGGCAAAAGGTTAAAGGGCTTTTTGGGGGGTGAGTCACAGGACCGAGATCATATGTAGTGACTGCCACGATACAATTTGAAAGACCAGAATCCTCACTGTCGTTTAGCAATCACTATAAAAGATCTTTTTCCTAATTTGCATGAGTTGCTTACAATTCTCTAAAACCTCATACTACAACCAGCCCACGCAAGAATTCAATCCTGAAAATTAGAGATTCACTTTTTCGGAAGAAGATTTTGAGCAAGTACTCCAAACTCTCTCACATATACTTTATTATTATAATTTATTTATTTTCAAACAAAAAATTAAATAAAGCATACATGTAAAGAACCCTTGCCTACACTACTGGTCTACAGAAGTTTTTCCCAAAGTTTCTATTTACGAACACAAAATGTCCCTTGAAAACCATATAAGAGAAGGACTACAATATGCCTCAACTAATCAAAAACCAAAGGTTGGTGGTTAAGCTTATTTTAATCCTTTTCATACCAAAAAAAAAAATATATATATATATATATATATAATAATAATAATATATATATATATATATATATATTAATCCTTCAGATAAATGCAATCTTTAAATTAATTTGTCTTTGTAGATCTTAATCTTTAACATTTTTTACCAAAAAAAAAAAATCTTTAACATTTATCTTTTTTGTGCAAACCTAAGTTATGAGCAAGGTCAAATCCATAATTTATAATTTTACAGAAGAAGTAAATTATGAACTAATGAACAAAAGACGGGCAAAGGGGGTAGAATCGATCTTCCACACCACGTTAATGGAAGTATGATGCGTGTGTATGCATTTCTCTAGATATATGATCTTCCACAACATTGTAGGCTGGTTAAATTTTTTGGTGTTGTCGTACGTTATCCAATCTTTATCAAAAAAAAAAAAATGTCAGTTTGTGTGTCGTTGTGAGTTTAGTCTCATATCATATACTTGTGCATGATTCCTTGGATGTATGATATTACGTGACATCATGGGTTATTAACTTTTTTTAATGTTTAACGTGGGTTGTAAAAAATAACAAATAATATATATATATATATATATATATATATATATATATATATATATATATATATATATATATATATATATATATATATATATATATATAAAGAGAGAGAGAGAGAGAGAGAGAGAGAGAGAGAGTTCTTGTTAATACAAGGATGTGTGAATGAGGGATTCACATCCTCCCCTCCTGGTGTTTCGAAAGGGAGGGGGTGTCTCCATTGGATGGACGACGTCTCCATTGGATGGACGACACTTGGGGCTCGGGTGAATCCAGAATTTCCATCCAAACCGACACCAAACACTTGGAGGAGAGGATTTGGATACGTGAATGAGAGGATCGGGATACAAATGAAAGACAACATGACATGGACGTAGAAATCTCTCTCCACCAGCACAAACAAAATGGTGACATCAACATCTATCCTACAAAAATGGGGTTGTAAGAGTAGTACCTTTGGAGGTAAAAGAAAAACACTGTGAAAGGGAACCCATTAATTCCATTTCCTTATTTTCATGTTGCCAGCAGTGTGGTGTTGGCAATGAATTAAATCATTCGGCTTGGATGGAAGGTTCGAATGAATATTAGAGCCCAAGATGTCGTTCATCCAGTGGAGACATTCTCTCTCCTCCCAAAACACTTGAAGGAGAGGATTTGGATACATGAATGAGAGGATCTGGCTACAAATGAGAGACAACATGACACACGGACGCGGAGATCTCTCTCCACCAGGGCACAAACAAAATGGCGACGTCAACGTCTACCCTACGAAAATTGGGTAGTCACAGTAAGTACCTTTGGAGGTAAAAGTAAAAGACTGTGAAAGGAAACCCATTAATTCCATTTCCTTATTTTCACGTCGCCAGCGGTGTGGTGTTGGCAACGAATTAAAATCGGATTTTCTACCATATCTCCTTAACAACCCACTCTTTTTCTGTCAAACGCCTCTGCCGTAACTCTGATAGATCCTCTGCCTGCCTCATTCATTTAATGTTGAAATAAAACCAGAAAAAAACAAGCCCTAAAATTAGCCCACGAGAGTAGCGGACAATTATGGGTAAATAAATTATACCAATCTTTCCAACTAAAATGCGATAAATACAATGAACTACCATGTGTTTTAATAAATTACATTCAACTACAGTAAATAAATGGTGTTAAGAACAGAATTATTTGACTAATTTACCCTTCCCCACGTCTTAATTCCCACTATTTTCTCTGATAGCTCATAACATTTCCTTGCAGTATGCAACTCCACCCTTTGTCTTCATTGTCATTGTCGTTCTCTCTTCTTCTTAAACTCCCTCTCATCTTATATGTTGCAAAATATGGATTTGATCTTTGCAACTATTTATTTATAATAAATTTGTTAAATCTAAACTAGATATTCTTTTATTCTTGTTATGGGTTTGCGATTCTTCTTTTTCTACGTGAGATGTCATGTTGAAGAAGATGAAGAGGGTTGCAATGGATTATTCTCCCTTGTGTGGTTGCCACGGAGGCTCAAACCAGATTCAAGCATTAAAATCGTTTCTCTAGATTTGTATTTGTTGAAATTATGGCTTTGGTTAAGGTTTTTTAGGGATCTAGAATTTTGTCCAGATTTCTCAAAGGCTTAAGTTTTGTTCTTATTTTGTTTTTAATCTGTCACATCTATCTATAGGGGGGGTTATCGAATAAGTGCACTCCAACCTTAAGGGTAGTTTTGCCATTTAGACTATCAAGTATGCATGGCATCAGCTAACATTTCAGGCATAACAGAGTCGACATAATTGTAACCAATTTCAAGTATTAAGGGAGTTTCATATCATTTATTACAAGTTGGGGAATTTCATTGTATTCATTGAATTTTATGTGAAAAGTATTTGTAATTTAATCTCTATATATTAAATAGCAATAAAATAAATATGGGAAAAAGAAATATATGATTAACATCGCTTCTCTCTTCCCCTCTTATGCAAATCTAAGCAGATTTTTAAGTGGAAAAAAAAAAAAAACGTACATGGATGAAATTAAAATCCCAAAATAGTAACAACTCTTCATTTTCTCTCTCTCTCTCTCTAGGTAAAACCCTTTTTCTTTCCTTGTAATTTTAAGTAGATGTACTTAAAAAATCCTCTTAAACAGACGTATAGGTAGGATCCAAAAAATAACAACACTCGTGGGATTTTCTCTCTCCTTTCAAAATGTTACTAACAAATCCACTATCATGATTCAGTTGTAAGATGTTTTTTACCACATCTGTCTCCATTGCACTAATGAATGTTGGCATTACACCAGATGTTATAGGGTTGATTCTTCTCGATCATAGCCATTCCCCCTTGTGAGTTCCCTTCATCAGGATGTTTTTTTCCTTAACAAGTGCATAAGCCCCACCACAAAATAGCGAAACCAAAATATTAAACAAATATCTTAAAAAAAAAATCCCACTTCCAACAAATTTATATATACATCATTGCATCCTCAAACGTTGTATTCCAACATTAAAAGGATGATATGATACTTAATATTATTATTACAAGAAAATGTTGTAATTTTAAATTTCACAAAGCATAAGTATATAATTCATACATCTTTTTAAAATGTATTTAAAGGGATATTCTTATAGATACAGTATGACATTCGCCCATGATGCCCATTGGCTCGTTCAAAACCCCACATTAAATACTAAACTATCCCTTATATTTGGTGGATGAAGGCAACATGACACTTAGATTATATCCTCTTATTTTGACTGTTGCAAGGGGAATTGAAGAGAAATGAAGTGAAATTTTTTTTACGTTAAAATGAAACTTTTATAATTGTAACATAATATAATTGTATAAACTACTTAACTTTCTAAACATATTTAGTAATGATAATTGTAAAATGTAAAATTTATTTTCTTTTTCAAATATAAGAAATTTGGATGCAAAATAAGGGGGTAAGTAAAATAATAAATATGGAATTTATCAAAAAAAAAAAAAAAAACTAATATGGAATGATTTTGAATTATTTACACAATAGTGTATGTGATGGATCAACATCCTCTCCTCATAGAGGTAGATGATCAGGAAGAGAAACGGCAACCCTATTGGATGGTCAACACCTGGGGCTATGATGAATCCGAACCCTCCCCTTGTCGGCTCTGATGGAAGGTCCGAGCTCCCAGTGTAAGCCAACCAATGGGGTTGTCGCCTCTCCTCTCGAACCTTTGGGAGAAGAGGATGTGGACAGGTAAGCGATAGCTTGTATTATATAATCATTACAAAAATTATCTGTTAAAGTTAAAAAATTTTATTTCATTCTTTTGATTCCTTTTTACAACCAAACAGAGCCAAAGATAAATTTAAATAAGAAATGCATAACAGTCAAAATATACTATTCATGATTAAGTTTGGGTGTTTCACGTGGGAAAACTTGCTTAATTGGGGAAATCAGAAAAAAAAAGAAAAAAAAGAAAAGAAAAGAAAAAAAAGAACTCTGTATAATGGAGCCTGGATAAATATAGGTTAAGTTTTAAGAATTGACAAAAATTTCCCCACCTAAAAATACTAGACCAACGGACATTCAGACTCTGTCAGGACAGCTTCCCCGGTTGAAACACACTACAATCTTCAATTGATTCTTCTAGAGATAGAGAGACTAGATCGAGCTTAGATCGACTGGATATTTATCTGCTCGACTCAAAAGAGGTCTAGGATTTTTTGGTAAGTCGTTCTCAGATCCATAATATTGCTGATCCTAGCACTAAAACGCCAGATCCGTTTTGTCTGTGTGAAAAAGGTGTGATTTTTGTTCGTCTTTCGCTTGCTCGGATGTTGAGAGATGCTATTTGTTCCGTTCCTTCTATACTTGAATCTTCGTTTTTTTTTATCTATCTTGCGACGTCACGCTGGATGTTGATCTGTTTACTGTCGCTCTTAATTTTTTTTTTCCGGCCGAAAGTTATAATAATTTTGCAGATATTATCAATTCCTTGTTAGCTGAGCCCGCTCTGAGATTACCTCACGATGGGAGGAGTTGTAGGATTTCATAAGATCGCATGCAGTTTCTTCAAGTTTTTGACTCTCTTATGCATTGTTGTTCTTCTTCCCTGGATGAATGGAGTTGTTTTGGATTATCTTTTCAAAAACCGCTACTTTCTGATTGATGTGCATATTCGTGAAGGTAGATTTTGATTGCATGCATTTCCTCCCCAATCCTGAAACTTTATTGGAGCTGCCATCAATATCATTTTAACTAGTTTGAAATCTCCTTAGTCTTCGGGTTGGCATCAAAATTCTGTATGCCGTTTATTTTGTAAGATTGCCAGATATCTAAAAGGTAGTATCTCGATTTATTCATCGTAAGAGGAAAAGTGAGAAAATATTTTGCTTTACATAATTCCGCAGGCTCCTATTTATGTTTTTTGTTTTTTTTTTTTAATTTAATTTTTATTTTTACATGTTGGAAGTTCTATGTCCTTTCTAAGATCTTGAACAATAATATGGAAAAGTGAGAAAGACTAAAATCGAAGATAGAAAACATAAGAAATAATTAAGGGAAGATTCAAACCTTGCTTGGATGCTTTCTGCTGGTGTTGATGTGATTATTCACTTGCTGCAGATCTTGGCTGTTGACATGACTTCAACAACTGGAGCAACATCATGGTTGAGAGGAAGAGTGAAGGCTGTTCCTTCAGGAGATTGCTTGGTGATCATGGGGAGCTCGAAGGCAGAGATCCCACCAGAGAAGACCGTCACATTGTCTTCCATCCTTGCCCCAAGACTGGTATGCTTTAGCCACATCAAATATTTTGAAGGGAACGTTCACCCGTAATCTACCTATTTACTCAATGGGTTATCTTCACAAAGTGCTTTCCTAAATATCTAGCTTAACTTACGTATAGTTGTCTCCCAGCAAAAGATTATTTTTTTCCCACCGGGGGGGGTGGTGGTTTGTGTGTGTGTATAAAACCATAGAGTTTTTTGGTGGAATATACAACCTAATATATTTGTAGACAGCAGTGACAGTTATTCTATTGATTCCATATGTGGAACTGTCATGAGTAATCGACAGAAAATGGCATAGTCCACCTCCACCTCTTTTTGTTAGGTATGGCAATTGCAGAAGACTTACCCTTCAAAGAATATATTTACAAGACCAGAACTAATAAACTTTAGAGTGAAACCTTTTGATTTATCAAACGCAAAGCCACAAATACCCAAATTATGCCATTGCTACCTACGGCTTTGGCATTTATGGTATTATTTATGGCATTTAATGGCTAGCCCCTTTGGTTTTTGTTCATTAACTTATCATAAAGTTTGTTTGTTTGAAGGAAATGTTCATTTCAATTTCAACAAGACAGTGGCCTTGCATATCAATAGCATATTCTGGAGTGAGGACTAAGATAAAAAAAAATGTAGAATTTAGGTGTCAACAAAATTTTTTATTTTTTTTTGTACGTGAGAGGTTAATGTACCACTCTTTTATACTCAGCTGCTGATTCTGATTATTTTTTGTGGTTAAATATCTGTTAATATTGTAGGCCCGTAGAGGTGGTGTTGATGAGCCCTTTGCATGGGATAGCAGAGAATATTTGAGGAAGCTCTGCATAGGAAAGGTGCTTATGTTGGATCTTTTCACTCATTCTTTGGTGATTTTACTATTATAGCAGAATATGCCTTGTCTGATTTTGATGATGCTGGCTTGATTACCACAGGATGTCACCTTCAAGGTGGATTACACTGTTCCATCCATAGGAAGAGAATTTGGATCTGTTTTCCTTGGTGATAAAAATGTTGCGTTGCTAGTTGTTTCTGAAGGCTGGGCAAAGGTTGTTCTTTCTCCTATCTGTTCACATTGCAGATTCGCAGCTTTAGATTTACTTTCAAATCACCTGACATTGCATCTGGATTTTTTCGCCAAACAAATCTTGTTCATGCAGGTTAGGGAGCAAGGCCAACAGAAAGGAGAAGCAAGTCCTTTCTTGGCAGAAATGCAGCATCTTGAAGAGCAAGCTAAGCAGCAGGGTTTAGGTCGTTGGAGCAAGGCTAGTCTAACCTTCTCTGACTCGTTTTTCTTTCTTTTAGCTGTAGAACGGGCTCAGAAATATTCTTTTTTTATTTTTTATTTATTTTAATCTTGCATTGGCCTCTTTATTTATTTATTTATTTTGAGGAAAGGAAGGTTCCTATGATTGGGTTGTTCATGGATGAGAAAATCCTCTTATGATATCATGGAATGTGTGGCTGTCGTGTGCCTGCAGGCATGATAGTTCCTGTACATGCATGTTTATCTATTATCTTATCTGCTTGTTCTGTTGGGTGAATCTAACTTCCTTTCCAGTATTGGTATACTTGATCTTATTGATAATGCCAAAATGGATACCTGTTAAGGTTAGGGGTATGGGGACTCTGTTTAGACTTTTGGCAGTGATTTAGTAAGAAATTCTTCATGTGCTATCAACCATTACATCAATGAGATCATGATCAGGAGTATATTTATGGCAAACACATATGGTTTGGAATTAAGTTGGGTGATGCAGGTAAATACAAAAGTTGGCTTATTTTAGTGGAAATAAGCCTTGCGTTTGATTATATATATGTTAGGCCTTTGGTCCAAGGGATTATCATTATAGTGTACCACTCTGATGGGCTTAAAATAAGGTTAGGTTTTACGAGATTAGTCAAGTGTATTAGTTTAGTCCACATTTGTGGGGTTATTTGAGTTATTTTTATGATATAGTTAACTTAGTTAAGTACTATCATTAGGAGTTAGATATCAGATTTCATTCTAAGTCTATGTTATGGTATTTGGAGTCCTAGTCTGAGTAGTAGTGTCAAATACTAGTCTGTTTTGGCTTTTCCAAGTAGTAATTTGAGTTCCAAATCATTATAGGAGTATTAAAGGGCCATTTTATGAATCTATACATATGTAGTGCACCCACGGAATTAGGAATAATATTATTGATGTGTTCTACTGTGGAATCAGTTCTATTTATCTGAGTTGATTCTTAGGTTCAACTTGGTGGATTCCAAGAGAGGGGGGAGGGGGGGGGGGGGAGTTTAGTGGATTCCAAAATCCCAGCAGGTGGATTTCTGCCCTGTTATCTCTTCTACTTTCTGCCTTACTCTTTTACCAAACTACAGTTCAGATTCAGATTATCCATCCTCTTCAACTAACGGCACTGTTGTTTAAGTTCATATTTTCGGTCTGCTTTCTGGTTCTATATCTCTCTGAATTCACTTAGAATTGATTCAAACTTGAGACTTAAGTTTCTGGCTATCTATTCTCTGCAATTCTGTTTTGAGCTGCAGGAGTGGAATAGCTTGAATAGCAGAACTAGCACTATTGGTCTATTTTCCTACTTACACTACAATTACTCTGGGCAGCCTTGTCTATATGTCAGTTTGCTGAGACCATATGCGGGAAGATTTTAGTAACCAAGAAGACTACTCGACCTGAATATCGAGCTATTCTGATCATTATATTTCTGGTTATAAAATTCCTGTCTGGTTCTCTAGTTGTCCCTTTTTCTTGGTGATCCTTTGTTTCAAATCATTCTCTAGTTTTAGCTTGGGACTCGTGATTGCATTCAAGAAGCCTGAAAATCTGATTGTTCAGATCTCAGGTAGCATTGAATCAGTAGTGTTGCAGTATTTAGCTGTGCGAGAAAGAAGAGGAAGATAGCACCTGCAATAGCATGAACATCAGGGCTTATTCTGGTCTTGTGGTTCATGGACTGAGCCAGTTTTCTGGTTCAACTGGACCACAGGGTCTAGTTTGGGATTTTTAATTTGATTATTTTATTATATTACTACTGACCGGAATAGGAGTTCTTTATTCCTGTCTTGGATCAAGTCTGTTTTTTTTTTTTTTTTTTTTTTATTTCAAAATTCATGTCAGTCTAGGACTCTCTTTTTAGCCTTCAGCTGGGAGGAAGTATTAGCTTCAGGGAAATTTTCTCTTTCCATTTGTTTACATAGAAACAAATGGATTAAAAACAATCAAATTGTCAATTTTCAGTCTAATTCTGTTATAGAGGAAGCTGTATCGAATGTGCAGATGAGAGCCCCGTCCTACCTACTAGCTAATAAGGTTGAAAGAAACGTTGTGTTATAAAAGCATGTAAAGAGATAATCCTCCATACAAATATGAAGATTGAATGAAGTAGCTTTTGCTTTGCTGGTCTGTGGATTCCGGCTTACATATGTGAGATCAGGTGTACTACTTCTGTGGATTCAGCAGTGGTTTGCTGTGGGATTGAGCAACTGAAATCCTGGTGGATTCCTGGCGAAGAATCAGGTGGATTCCTGATTCAAATTTCTGTCTATTTTTCTTTCTATCCATCCAAAATATCTGGTCTGATCTTTAATCCTTACCTGTGATTTCAATTCTTGTTATTAATTTTTTGACTCTGGTTTTGTTTGAATCTGGTTCATATCAGTCATCCATAATTTTATCCTGCTGAATTTGCAATTGATTGGTGTCCTTACTCAAGTTTTAAAAATCATTTCTGACCCGCTGTTTTCTCCATTGATTTCAAGAGTGCTTCAATGCTACTTCTTCAATTTTTTATTTTCTGGATCCGAATTATCCAGTCTGTTTTCTGCTATTTTTTTTATCACATGTTACTGGTTATTCATTAAATCAGACCACCACCATTAGCTTGCTGTGTATGCCATTAAAAACTTGCTTTCGAATTCTGAGTTTCTGTCTGAATAACGTTATCCGATTTCAAGTGGGAAACCTCCATCGTAATAAATCCATCCATTGGATTCAAATCATACCTTGCAGGACTATTAATCTAACTGAATTGAGTATTTGACCAGAGTTTCCCATTGATCAGATCTGTTTTGACTGAGCTATTTGATTTTAACTTTGCTGGTTTGTTCCTACCTTTCTGCGATTCTGATTTTATATGAGGTTTTCTAACTCTAATCATTAGATGTCTTAGAAACTGCACAAAGTACCCGTAGGCTTTAGATATAATTTCACCAGATCTATCAGAACAAGCCTAGCTGTGTAATGCATCTGGGATGACATGTCTATGTATGTTGTTTTATGCTCATAACAGGTACCTGGTGCTTCAGAGGCATCCATACGGAACTTACCTCCCTCTGCAATTGGAGACCCCAGTAATTTAGATGCAATGGGACTCTTGGCTGCAAATAAGGGAAGGCCAATGCAAGGCATTGTTGAGCAGGTTCGTGATGGAAGTACCGTCCGTGTCTACTTGCTGCCGGACTTTCAGTTTGTTCAAGTTTTTGTTGCAGGAATACAGGTTAGATATCAGGAATTATCAATGTCCTTTTAGTGTACCCTATGCTCTTTATTTTGATATCTTCATACCTACTTGTCTACTTAATGCTCATGTACCTCCTATATCTTGGCATTAGTCCCCATCTATGGGAAGAAGGGCTACGGTAGAAACAGTTGTTGAATCTGTAGTAACCTCTGATGAACCTAATGGAGAGGCTTCTGCTGAACCTCAACCTCCACTAACATCAGCACAGAGGCTTGTATCCTCTGCAGCATCATCTACTGAAGTTTCTCCAGACCCATTTGGAAGGGAAGCCAAACACTTCACAGAGATACGTGTTTTAAATAGAGAAGTAAGTGTGTTTCTCTTTGTATATCGTCTTGTGGATCAGTGACCTGTCAATGTTCCCAGTTTCATGTATGATTTGGCAGGTCCGAATTGTTCTGGAAGGTGTAGACAAATTCAGCAACCTTATTGGATCAGTATATTATCCTGATGGTGATTCAGCAAAGGATCTAGCATTGGAGCTTGTAGAAAATGTACGTCATTTTTTTTAATACAGTCTCATATTTCTTGAATTTATTTTCATTGTCTATTTTATCGACTTTTTCAGTTAGTGAGTGTCACGTTATTCGTTGCTGTTCCCAGAAATTATGTTTGAAAGATATAAAATAATGATCCTGTTGTGATGCATGGAAACTGCAAGTAAGCAATGAATTTGGTGCCTATGATTGGTTTTCTAATTGTGGGGGAAAAGAAATTTGTAGGAATTAAAATCTTGTTGCATGCTTTATTATGAATTGGTAATATCTTTATCAGATAGCTACCCGATATGCATCGAGTTTCTTGAAATTCTTTGTTTGTACTTCTTTCCACAATATGACTGTTGTGGCGTTGCCTTAGCAGTGTATGCTTTTGCCATTTCATATGAAAACAAAAAAAAGGTTTTGTAGGAAATCTGAATTGTCGAAGCATTTCCCGAATTTTACTTCCTTATTTCTCCATGTAGGGTGAAATGGGGATGTTCATGACTTAATGCATTTCTGTATTTTTATTTTCCTCAAAAATTGAACCATTACTAGTGGAACCGCACAGAAACAGAACATGTTTGCTCTTATTACCATTGATAGGCGGAAAAAAAATTATAGAAAAAATATAGGCCATTATGTATAAGGATACCAAGACTAAGAGAATCGAGTTGAGTGCCTCAAATGTATAGAAGGGCAAAGTTTCCTGGTTGATCTGATAGAGGAGGCTGTCTTAACAACCCAATTATCTGCCACAAGGCAGCTTTGTGTCTACTTTATTTGTGAGTGTGTACATCATCATCTATCAGTCTTGTAAGTTTCAATCCAATCTGAAATACAATATGGGGTGAAATTTGGTCAAAATTAAATTTTTGGCAACTTTAAGGCGACATCTATTTAATGGTGAAGATACATGGATAAGAGCCCTAATATGGTATGCCATGGAGTGGTGTTGGGACCAATACTTGACATGTGGCTGATTCAAGGATTGTAGTTCCCATCCAATGATTTGTTTTACCAGGGGAACCTTCCATGTGGCTGAAAAGAAGCTGACCATCAAGTGAGCTTTCGTGACAGGACAGTGAAGTGGCACTTCTTTCATCATAGATAGATGCCTGGTCCATGAAACTTTGTACTCAATTTTGAGGAAATCCTATTGCTCATTTTGGGATGAAATTGGACCAGTGAGTCGGGTGTGGAATTCCTCATCACATTAACCCACCCATATCCATCCATGTCCTGCCATGTTGCAGGGACGTTAGTCCTTATTAAAAGACGAACATCCCTCACAGTGGTGAGATTTAGTTTTGCCATCAGTTAGTAGGTGAAGCCAGTCAGATGCAGTTCCATCCATCTCTTAGTCATCAGAAAACTTCAGGAAATTTGAAATCATATCAATTGAAAACAGCGTTGTTGATTCTACTTTTTTATTTTCATTGTTAGATCTGCTGTAGCTTTGGAGCAGTTATTTTCATATCCTTTTAGAGAGAAGTATAAGTATCAGATGTGGCCAAACTAATATAGCTTCAGCTAGTATTGGCTTACCAAAGCTTTGGGTAAGATCGTAACTCGTAAGGATCAGCCAACCCAGATTGATCTGTGTCTGGATTCGGTGGGGCATCTGATCATTAGGTTTTGCTTTAGATATATTCTAGTGTGTGATGCAGGCCAAGATCTGTTGGATAGGAATCTTCTTAGGATTTAATATAAAAATCTTTGTAAATTATATTTCTATTGATTTAGTTTTATTTTAGAGTTTTATTTCTATTAGGAAGGTAGTTTCTCTTTTTATTTATTTTATTAATTTTTGTTATTGTGGACCCCATCCCCTTGGATGTGGATCAGTTTTAGTTTAATTAGGATCTTTTTTTTATTTTTTATTTATTGAAATTTATTTTGTGGGCCCCCTTCCTCCTTAAACGTGGTTGTTTATTGAGTGTTTGCGTTATTTTATTATTCTATTTTCTTTAGGTTTAGAGTCCTATTTTAAGTATAATTTGTAAACCTATTTATAGGCAGATTTGTTATTGAATTAATATGGAATGAAGGGAAATAAAGAAAATAAAGAAAAAAGCAATGTGGCTTTTGGTCTCTCTCCTCTCCCTTGGCGGTAAGCCCCTTGTCTCTCTCTCTTTCGGTTCCCTTCTCCCTTGCTGCATTTGACAGCTTCTTTATTCTCTCTTTCTCTTTGGCTTCTCTCTCCTCCCCCTCTTGGTTCTTTGGTTCTTCGTTTCCCTTCCCTTATCCCATATCTTATTTGGTTCCCTTTTGGGTGGTTTCCTTGATATTCCCTTTCATCCCTTTATGTGAGATTTTTGTCTCCATTAGTGTGCATGAAACATTCATCTAATTTCTAGGAGCAGCAGGAGGGTATGCAATGATGACAGAGAGTAGAAACTACCTGTACAATGAATATGAGATTCAGTGGCAGCGGACAGCTGTCTCATGCTAATAAATTAATATACACTAACTCGTTGTGGGCATGCTTATATGTCTTAAAATTTTCCATTCCCTACTCTTCAAAGATTGTTAGAGTAGAAACATTTGGATGCAGCTTATATCATTTTAAGCACCGTGCAAGATAAAATTCCTCCATTATTTTGCTGTCCTTATTTTGAATCTTTGATGATACTCCTCGACCATTTATTTCAATTTTTTTCTTTTCAAGCCTTGTAATTGTGAAGCCTCTGTCTGTTTTATTGCTCCTGCATTACTCTTGATGATTTGTTTTGTGCAATTGTTGCATCTTAGGCCATTGCCACTACAAAATTCTGTGGTCAACTGACTCTCTCTTTCTCTAACAAGGGTTTGGCTAAATATGTCGATTGGAGTGCCAATATGATGGAGGAAGATGCAAGACGACGGCTAAAATCTGCTGAACTTCAAGTGAAGAAGGACCGTTTGAGGATCTGGACAAACTTCATACCTCCTCCTTCAAATTCTAAAGCTATTCATGACCAGAATTTCACTGGAAAAGTAAGTGAGGTTTCCAACTAATGCCTTTTCATAAATGCTTTTGGAGTGGTTAGCTCTTTTATCTCTCCGATCTGACTTTTTTTCCTTTAAATTTTCGCAGGTGGTGGAGGTTGTAAGCGGTGATTGTGTTATTGTTGCTGATGACTCTGTCCCTTACGGTAGCCCATTAGCAGAGCGAAGAATCAATCTTTCAAGTATCAGGTCTCCCAAAATGGGCAATCCTCGTAGAGATGAAAAGCCTGCTTCCTATGCCCGTGAAGCAAGGGAGTTCCTGCGCACACGTCTTATTGGCCGTCAGGTACATTTGCAGTTCACTGCAGTTCATTGTCTTCTTGCCTCGTCTATTTCAAAACTGGTGGTTTATCCATTTCTCCTTTCTTTTAATCCTTCAAATCTGGCAATAATTTAAAATATTTAATCAACTGCTTGCCTACCCAGGTTAATGTTTCAATGGAATATTCCAGAAAGGTCGGCATGGCCGAGGGATCTCTGCCAACAGCCGGTTCAGCTGATTCTAGGGTCATGGACTTCGGATCAGTCTTCCTGGTGTCCTCTTCCAAGGCTGACACTGATGACACAGTATCTGCTCCCCCTTCCGCAGGAAATCAGCCAGTAGGGATAAATGTCGCTGAGCTGGTAGTTGGCCGTGGCTTTGGAACAGTTATTAGACACCGAGATTTTGAGGAAAGATCAAACTACTATGACGCCCTCCTTGCTGCTGAAGCACGTGCAATTTCTGGGAAGAAAGGGATACATTCTGCCAAGGATCCTCCCGTGATGCACATAACAGACCTGACGACGGTTAGATATGAACTGTTGCTGTGTTTCTTTTCTGTTGTCCATTAAAAAGTATTGAATTGAGAGGCTGCTGTTTTGAAACTTATCAATTCTTGTAATGACTTGTCCATATCAGGCATCTGCAAAGAAGGCCAAAGATTTCTTGCCCTTTCTGCAACGGAGCAAAAGGCTGCCAGCCATCGTAGAATATGTCCTCAGTGGTCATCGTTCTAAATTGCTAATTCCGAAGGAAACCTGCAGCATTGCCTTCTCGTTCTCTGGTGTTAGATGCCCAGGTCGGGTTGAGCCTTACTCAGATGAGGCAATTGCTCTAATGAGAAGGAAAATACTGCAAAGAGATGTTGAGGTACTAGAACTCCTTGTTTAAGTAGGAATTTATTCCATAGTTCTTGATTGGATATTGATTCTCTGATTTGTCCTGCCAGATTGAAGTAGAAACGGTAGATAGAGCTGGAACTTTCTTAGGATCCTTGTGGGAAGGAAAGACCAACATGGCTGTGCCACTTCTAGAAGCCGGTCTGGCGAGGTTCCAAACTGCCTTTGGCACTGATCGGATTCCAGATGCTCACCTTCTTGAGCAGGCTGAGCAGTCTGCAAAACGACAGAGATTGAAAGTGTGTACACAAGTGATTTTAGTTAGATTAGTTTCCTCCTATGAGATTGCTTATGGATTGTTTGTTGCAGATATGGGAGAACTATGTCGAAGGACAAGAAGTTGCTAATGGCTCAACTGCAGAAAGCAAACAGAAGGAAGTGCTAAAGGTGCTTGGTGATGGCACTTGGTTATTTGGCACCTCCTTTACATGTTTTTTTTAAAAGAATTACTCACCTTCCAGATATTTTTCTCCAGGTTAAGGTTACAGAAGTTCTGGGTGGTGGTAGGTTCTATGTCCAAATAGTTGAAGATCCAAAAGTGACCTCTATCCAGCAGCAACTTGTGTCGTTGACTCTTCAAGAAGCGCCTGTCATTGGTGCTTTTAATCCTAAAAAGGGTGATATTGTCCTTGCTCAGTTTACTGTGGACAATTCCTGGAACCGAGCAATGGTAGGAATAATGAACTCTTGATTTTGATTCAGTGCAGAAGGATTAATATTCTATTATTATACCATACTTATGGCACTGTTGAGAAACAAATTTTGGTGAAGCTGCTTCTAGAATACTGGCATCTTGCCTATAGTTGTAATGAACAAACTAAACCTTTCTTCCTCTTTCATAAAATTGATAAGATGTTCTTTTAGATGAATGCAGCTGCTACTATCTATACTGTTTATGGACTGTTACATCTTTTTTTTTTTTTTTTTCTTTTTTTTTTTTTTTTTAACCTTAATTTGTTGCGATATCTATTGATATCTGGGTTGTATTTGACAGAGAGCATCATGATTTGGCCTAATGTCTTGAGATAATTAATATTTCACGAGAGAAGCACCTGTGTTTGGCAGATTTAGTTGATGATCCATCATCAAGAAATCCTATTTATGCATAGGCATGAGTTTCTCCATTAATAGGATCCAGAACTCTTCTCAATGTTTTATTCTCTCTATCTCCCATATCCATCACAGCACATGGTTGAAACCTCGAACATATTCTACTTGCATTCGAAGATTTATTAGAGTTGCATTATTTATTCCAGTACTTCATTCAGGTGGTTAAAAAAAATTCTGGGTGATGGATGTTGCAAGTTATGTGGGGATTACGCTTCCTGTGGTTCCTCTTTATGAATTACTGACTAGAAAGATGATATATTTATTGATTTTAAACTTTTTGAAATGTTTCAGAATTTGTTTCTCTTTCAATATGGTTTTGAAAATTGATGTGGTTCTTCACCTTGCTAAAAAAGCTTGAATAACCAAATCACTTTCGATCAAAGTAACATTATACATGTCTATAATTTTCTTAAGATCATTGTCATCTCTCTTCCCTGTTTGATTGTTTAATGATTATAAGCTATTGACTAGAAAAACCTTCTATTGGATGTTTACAGATTGTAAATGCACCACGAGGAGCTGTTGGATCCCAAAAAGACTTGTTTGAAGTCTTCTACATTGACTATGGGAACCAAGAAGAAATTCCATACAGTCGGCTGCGGCCTCTTGATCCTTCTGTATCATCTGGACCTGGTCTTGCTCTGTTATGTGGCCTTGCATATATAAAGGTCCCAAGCTTGGAGGAGGATTTTGGTCAAGAAGCAGCTGAGTATCTTAGCCAATGCATTCTAGACAATTCCAGGGAGCTCAGAGCAATGGTTGAGGAGAAGGATACCTCAGGAGGAAAAGTGAAAGGACAGGGGACGGGGACAATTTTTTATGTAACTCTGGTGGATGTTGAAGCCAGTTCAAGTATCAATGCTTCCATGCTACAGGTTTGAGTGGTGACCTTTTTCAATTTTATTTTTGGTTCTATTAGAAGCTTTCTAATCTTCAGTGTCTCTGTGCTTCATGCATATAGCCTCTTTCGAGGCACTATATTGAACTTCTTGTTAGGAATAGTTTTGCAAGACTTCCAGCCGGACAAAGTCTTGCAAATGTTATCAAAGTAGCCGATCAATCGATTTGCAATTTAAAATTTTGGTTTATAACCAAATGAAATTTATTTTGAGGTCATTTTTTTTTTTTTTTTTTTGCAAAGTGAAGATAAAACTAGCTGAAAAAAGTTATGTGCTTTCAATATCCATATCTGAGAACCTGTAGGTATTACATTTAATCCATCAAACCATATCTTATAAAGAGGAAGCTTAAGGAAAAGGTAAGTGCAATGATTACCATACTGTGGGTGTCTTGGTGATGCGCGTAGCACACATTGTTTTGTTTCCTTTACTGCCAAAGAATTTACTCATACTATTTTGGATTCTTTCCATTGGCTTAGATTTTTAGTTACATTCACCTGATCCTTTCTTCTTTTTAACTCCTCTTTTTTCCTTTGGGTGCTATCTTCAGGAAGGACTTGCGACATTAGAAAGAAGGAAGAGATGGGATACTAGAGAAAGACAGCAGGCCTTGGACAATCTGGAAGAATTCCAGGCAAAAGCCAAGCGGGAGAGGCTGAAGATGTGGCAGTATGGAGACGTCCAATCAGACGATGAGGATTCTGCACCACCTGTTAGGAAAGCAGCAGCTGGCCGCCGATGAGGACAACTCCACTTGCAAACGTGAGCTAATTATTGGTGTGTTAGCATGCGGGTTGATAGTAAGTGTAGACTTACTGGGAGAGCAATCTTTTTTTTTTTTTTTGACCTTTTTGAATTCCTGACTTTCTTTTTTCCCTTCCTTTTTCTCCTCCTCTGGATTCTCCTGTAATTTTTTTCGGCTTCTTGTTTTTCGGTCATCACTTGAGGCGTGGGACATTTTTTTTATTGCCTTTTTCTTTTCGTTCTTTTCAGTTTCTTTTCAGTCTATTAATAAGGTGGACACCATCCTTTTTTCCAGGCCTTTTTGCAGGAGTTAAAAGATAATTTCTCAGGGAATGTTAGAATGTTATCCGTTTCTTCCGTGTATTTGTTCATGTATATCTTTGATACTTTGGTATGATTTTATTTAATTTTTTCCCCCGAGGCAATTGTTATGATTTTATGTGGACTAACTGATAATTCCGATTGGTGCAGCTTTTCTGCCATATGGCCTTGTCTGAAGGCCCCAAAGTAAGTTGGAATCCAGATCACCTAAATATAAAAGGTCATACCAAGGTTGAGTTTGAATGTGTTGTTGTGGTGCATGAATCAACAACAAAGCCTTGATTCACTTTACCCTTACGATGCCAATTAATTGGGATTGAATGTGGTAATCTACTCTAAATCGGAAATAACATGGGAAAAGACCACCTATACTTGAGCCAAATGTCTCAAGTTGTCCTCGCAAATTTAGCATGCGAGCTATCATGGTCTACACCCATTTATCAGAAATCAGAATTGTCCAATTGGGATTTAAATCCTCTCGTGCCCTTCAAGCTGGCATGAGAACACAGTATGAGACACAATAAACTACAGCCATTGGATTTTCTCATGCCAGCCAGTTGGTTGGTGTCCTAGTTGGTGTCCTGTTTGTATAGTATAGGCATCCAGGTCATGCATAGGCTGCTTAATCAACCTATTGTTTCTCTAGGATGCTGTCTCTGATCGAGATCATAAGTTTGACTGTCTTGCTTTCACATTCCCTCCCGATAAGGATGTCGAAATGGTACTGATACTGTTTACCAAAACCAATATTGTATCATTTATATAATAGGTATTGTATGGTATTGTATTGATTTATCATTGGTATAAAACCAATTACATATTCACCAATATTGTTTAAACTACTACTTAAGTACTTAGCGTCTTTAACTCTTAACTAGTTAACTCTAAGATATAAATGGCTAAATCCCTAATGCCAATATGGTAATATTTAAACTTAGTAGTGTAACAGCCTTAACCCTTACCAGCTTAACCAATTAACCCTACCCGGTTATACCTAATCTTTATCACATTCTGTTAAGGCTTCTGGTTCTCCTTCAGTCCCTCCTGTCGATCGCACTTCTGGTTTCACAGCTTCAGTAACCTCAGGTCCTCAAGTTTCTGGTATAAAACCTGAGGTTCAGTCTCCACAGTTGTTTATATTGATGAATGTTTTAATTTTCAATAACTTTCTTTTGGGCTTAGATTTGTTTATTCAAGATTGGATCATGGGATTGATACAAAATCGTTTAAACAGTTTAATGAAAAACAAAATCGTTTATACAAAAACCATTTATGTACCGATTTACAGATACCGATTAACAATCGAAAATGATAAGCAATTTTATACTGTTTACTAAATGGTAATATCTATCGATATATTGAAACTGTCCCATTTAACACCCTTTACTCTACAATCCCCACCATCTGTTGGTGTTTGAACTTAAAAAATGTCAAATATCTCATAACTTGGGAAGTAAACAAAAGGATTTCGAAGGGCACATGCCACTACCCAATTTGATCTGATATTTGGCTCATAATATCAATATTTATAATTCATTAATGGGAGAGGATTTTTTGAGCAAACAGTTAGTTTATGCTCCATTTTATTACTCATTTTTTTCTCTTTCCTTCACAACTAATTAAAAAAAAAAGAAAAAAAAAAGAGGTGGCGTAGCCTACCCCCGCTTGTTAAGAACCATTTTTTTCTTTTATAAATCACGAAAATAGCTTCGAATAAATGGGAAAAAAAGATCATTATCCGCCATCAATATGCAGATCCTTTTGCATGTTCTCTCACATACTTGACATTCTCATTCCCCCCTTACCATGTGGATCCTCTCTTGACGAAATGGTTCCTTGCATTCCTAGTGGTGCATGATTGGAGATTCTCCCAATGTAGGGAACCCCACTCCCAAAGTATTTTTAAGTATATATATATATATATATATATATATATATATATATATATGAAGTTTAAATTATTAAGGTAAAATCATGTTATAACTAAAGTTAGTGAAACAGAAATAATATTATCCTTTGGCCCTTCTAATATAATATATTTTTTTTAAATGAGGATAAAATTCTATAATTTCACATGTACTCGAACAAAACATGCTAATCAATAATAGCTATTAGAAATGATATGATGGAAGTCGGTTTAAATTAGGGTATGATGGTCCGTCGACATGATACTGGGTGTTGATACGATTCCCTTTTATGTACATTCATTAGATCATCATGAAAACTACAATATGCAAGTGATAATTTTGGTATTTTTGGGGAGGGGTGAGAGGATTTTATGCCATCCGACGGATACTGAGATCTAGTGTCAACTTCTATCGTGACCGGCCTGTGTCAATAAAAATATCTCTTTAAATTATTAAGAAAATATTTTTTATTGCTATGTAAGAAAAATTTTGGGAATAAAAAAGAGGGCAATTAAAAGAAGATTATAAAATTTTCACTTCAACACCTTGATTAGAACAAAATGCACATATTATATGAACTATGTGTAGAAGTGAAATGGTCCAACCATTTTTTACCGATCACAGAGGAAAAAGAGGAACTAAAATACATTATATTTGGGTAAAGTTTAGCGCCTCGTGGGTGGTGTATAATTTGTTAATTATGGTCGTCCAGGTTTTGATAAAAGCAGTTGTATACTCATGTTTGGGTCATTATTTTGTACACTCTGGTAATTTTAATTTCCCTAGAAAGGAAATCTAAGAGAGGGCTAGGCTAGGCTAGGTTAGGTTAGGCTAGGCTAGGCTAAGCTAGGGTAGGCAGGGAGCCTGGGACGCACCGCCGGTGAAGATCCCTGCCATGCCATCTTTATGGTTATGGCATATGGGGTCCACTCCACGGCAGGAAGCAAGCCAGGAATCTACGCTGTGTGTAAGTTGTCAATGTGCCTTCAAGTTGAGGAGGAGAGAGTGATTTAGGGCAGGAGAATGGTGGTATCGTAGCATGTATACTAATTAAGTCGATAGGAATGGAATCGATTTTGAATACAACCGATATCTTGTGATGATATATAGATATTTGGAACCTTTATTGGGAGCATTTAAATGTGAGAGTCTTGCATGGAGATCATAGTCTTTCTTTATTCTAGACTACATTTTTTTTGATGTGAATATGAATTGTCTAGCTAGTACATTACAACCCGTGTCGGAGTGGGTTCCCTGATCAAGCCCTGCTCTGTCCACTGCTAGCTATAGTACTCCCTCATCTATATCACTATATAAGATAGACATGAAAGTTTTATATCTTTATTTATTTTTATATATTAATCAATTGAAGGCAAATTAAAAGGTTTGCATTTTCCTACGTACACTAGTATTGCTGAACTTTTATATATAGTCAGTCTAATGTTGTTAAAAATTTTCAATTTTTATGGGTTTCATAGGAGTAGTAAGGATATATATATATATATGTTTGCTGTTTGGTCCATGGTAGGGGAAATGCAGCTATCAGTCATCCTTAAATTCAATAGTTTAAATGAGAGTGAAAGTAGAAGGTTTAAAAATAGAAAAAAGAGGGTTGATGCCTTGATGGTAGCGTTACGGCATAAGCAATTGAGCATTTGATGAGGTTGAGCGTGATCCTGATCCTGATCCTGATCCTGATCAGTCCTGACTCCTGAGTCTACTGACATTTGGTAACTCCTCTAGATCTACTGCATACCAGGCCCACTTAGCTAGATAGTCACGCTCACCACTCCCGTCCGGCCGTCCCTATGATTCCCCTTATTTTATATTTGGATTGTTGAACGAGACGAGGAGCAAGTTCCCCTATTCATATATCTAGATCACATTGAGCTAGCCCTAGGGAGGGAGGGAGGGAGGGAGGGAGGGAGGGAGGGACCGGGACGGACGGCCAAATACAATAATATGGGGGCTCCTGCATGGGTCTTCAGAATTAGGTATATTGCAGATGTCATAACTCATATGAAATGAACGCCGGCCCCTCCATAGTCCATACATAAACTGATAAAAGTATAATATATATCATGCATGTATGGATGTGTCCATCCATCCATCCATCCATCCATCCATCCTTAATTACCAGCAATAATGAGCAATTTCATGTATATCCCGGGCATCTCCACTCTCACTCTAATTATTACTTCATAACAAAATGGAGAAATGATCAGTTGGATTCATAATGAACCAACCCTTTCCCCTTCCCATTCCCCTTCCCCTTCCCCTTCCCCTTCCCCTTCCCCTTGTATACCAGTGTTCTAAATTACCTTCAACCCTCCCAACTTATTCTTAAAATTAATCGGCTTGCAAAGAGAGAAAGTAATTAGATCGTATCAATTCATATCAAATCTCTTACGTATGAGAATAATGTAGGTGAAACCCCCATAGATAAGACGTTTATGAGATTGAACTGTATATATATATATATGCTTTCAAATTGTATAGTTAACAACTTATGTTTTTGTATGTTGTTGTTGTTGTTGTAATAATGTCATCCTTTTCTTCTTCTTCTTCGATCATTATAAGGAGTTAATTACGATGCCAAGAAACATAATTCTCATAATTTTCATACATTAATTACAATACAGAGAGTACCAACCATATATATATATATATATATATATATATATATATGAAACTATATATAAACAAAGCACGAGAAGAGAAGAACATTAAGATTGTAACATTAAATTAGGAAGAAAAAATTGAAGTTAATTAGAAATTGGATCCATCCAAGTCCAAATTATATATTCGTCTTGTTTTCCGTTATACTTCTTGGGTTAAAAAAAAAGAAAAGAATATGCCATTGAAATTTGAATATGCTTGGGTGACCGTGTTGTATTGTATTCACTAATTTAATTTGGGTGTGAGACTGTGACCTCGTGCAACTTGGTAGACCGATTCTGAAGACTGAATTCTGAATTCTCTGAATGAATGGGGGGTTGTTAAACATTAATTATTCATTATATAATTATTATATTTAGATGGGTCATGGACTCATGGATGTGTGTGTGTCTGTGTGTGTGATATATACGAGGTCATCGAGGGGGGGTGTCCATTGCTTCTTCTTTGACCCATCATCGATCCTTTTGAATTCTCTCGACATTTTTTGGATAAATTAAACAGGATGCATGAATTTATATCTATATATATGAACTCAACAAGACCCAAAACCCTTTTTTCCTTTGGCTTCTTTCTCTGTCCTTTATTATGTGGGGGGTAAAGAAGACAATGCACACACATTGCAAACTCCCTGAATTTGGTTTGGAGGACCAGAGAAGGAGAGAGAGAGTCAAACATCCGAGAATGGTCAATGCTCAGTACGGAACTAGAAAAGATCCTTTTCAAAAAAAGGAGGCTTTACCCAAATACCCTACACGGGTCTCTCACGCTACTGTCTCTCTCTCTCTCTATCTCTCTAGTTCCCCAGTGACCCAGTCAAAGTGTCATACTGCGACAACCACAGGTCGCAGCACCTTTTTATTTTTATTTTTATTTTTATTTTTATGATCATATCATTATTTTTAATGGCAATGAATCTTTAACTAAAAATTATAGTGATCGATAATTAATAAAAAACGAATAATCAACTACTACATACTAATACTAGTAACTATATATGTATATAAAATATGTAGCCAGCCAGGGAATACAAGAGTAGCACTAGAACTAGAAACATTTAATTCACTTCTCTCAGCCCTGCCTGCATCTTCCTTCTTTCTTTCTTTCTTTCTTTCTTTCTTTCTTTCTTTCTTTCCCTCTGGCTGGCTTCTGCTCTCCATCTTAATCTCAGATCCATGCATTTCCAGTCAACCATATTTCTCGATTCCATCCAGACCCTCACCGGCCTCCGACCTATCGGCTAGCCCCTTCCTTCCTCATAAATTCAAGGGATTTTGAACCAACCACTAACCAGCTGCATGCATGCTCCTCCTTGATTTATAATCCTCAATGCGCTGCTGCTCCATCGATCCGGACCATAAATCTCATCCTAAGGAAAACATGGTTAGATTCAATATTTGAGCTGCAGCAATGCCCACCATCCAAACTACGTACTCCAAAACCTTTTTAACCTCTGAATCTTTCCTCCTACCTCCAACGACATTGTGTAATTCGTTCCTTCGCTCTCAACTAACTACCTCTCTAACTTTTATTTAATTAATTATATTCATTTTTTTTTCTCTCTGCTGTTTGGTTTGGATTGGATTGTATGTTCATGATGGGGATCAAGTTTTTGACTAGCCTTCATATGATCCCATGGTGCTTTCACTTGCGAGTCCTGGGGAGCAGCCTATTCAGTTTGCAGCAGAAGCAAGAGGAATCCGCGGAGGAGTCCTCCATCAAACTCATTAAATTGGACGGCATCGTCAAGATCTACCACCAACCCATCCACGTTTCCCAACTGATGCTGGAGTTCCCCAAGCACCTCGTCTGTCATTCTGATTCCTTCTACATTGGCCAGAAGATCCCGGCGCTCTCCGAGGACGACCTGCTAAAGCCCGGCCACAAGTATTTCCTCCTCCCTAAACATTTGTTCCAGTCCGTCCTATCATTCGTCACCATTGCCTCATTCGCCTCGTCTCCCTGCCCAGCCACCAACTCATGGTCATCAAAGCAAGCTTCTTTAAAGGCGGCGGCGGCGGCGGCTAGCTGCCAACCGTTCGATATACAGAGGACTCCTTCCGGGTCTCTTCAGATACGCGTTTCTGACGCGTTCATATCAAAACTGATGGAGGAGGAGGGCAAGACAAAGGAGGAGAGTGAGAATGAGAACGGAAATCCAAGCAGCAAAGCGAAAGGTGGGGTTTGCACGACGCCACAGTTGCAGAAGGACTATAAGCAGCTAGTGGGGTCTCGGCAATGGAAACCGAAGCTCGACACCATAAGAGAGTCTGAAAGAAGGAAACTGATCTCTAACTTTGGGATGAAGAAGAGGAAGAAATCCCAATCTCAGTCTATAGGGTCCCAAAAGAGTCGGATACCCAAAGAACAGCATCCCAGGACTCCCACCACAACGTTCAAGTTCAAACTTCAGACTTGAATCTTGAGAGAGAAAGATTAAAGGATAGGATTGTGAAATTTTCCCTTTCTTCCTCTAGCTAGCTAGCTAGCTAGCGTGCTCTTTTTTTTTTTTTTTTTTTAATTAAAGATGATGATGTATTTGAAATTGGAAACTCCCATTGATGCATGTATTATATATAAAGTCGTGGTAACATTTTTACATGGTAGATGAAAGCACCCAACAATATTCAGTAGTTGTTAATACAAAAACAGTTCTATCTATCATCTGGTCTTTATCTTCCCGGATCGTCTGCGTGCTCTAATATTTCCATGGAACACTAGCTTGTTAATATATAGTTTTTTTTTTTTGAAAAAAACCAGGAGGAAATTAAGGAATAGGTATTCATTGTTTTGTTAAGGGATATGGTGATTTCTGAATAACAGAAAGAAGGACGCACCGGAGGGAGGTTCTGATTAATTATAAGGCTGAAAGAGCTAGGGGCGGCAATATTGGTAATGGTAATGGCAATGGATCCTAGCTATGTACAAGACAGTCCAGATATGATTGTCTATACATCTCCAGTTGTTGTTGTTGCTACATGTGGCTGTTGAACTTGAGGGTCTGACTCCTGATACTGAAGATTATCTTCTTCAGATATGATGAAGAAATTTTAGAAGAATAGCTAGGGGATCCATATTGGCGCCAACCACAAAAGACGTAGGTGTTGAACAGTTGTTGTTGAGTTGTTGTCATTTGATAACCCAACGCTGACCAAAAGGGTCAAGAGAGGTGGGCAGGTGCGGCGGTTTCCCTTGCCCTTTCCCTTTCCCTTTTTCTTGTTTGGTTGTTGTTGCCTTGTTGGACGGACAGCAGTCATGAGATTCAGGACTCAGGAGTCTTTTTTCTTTATGTATTTTCTATACGGTGGGTAATTAGTAATTTAGACAGCCAGCAGTACACGTCAGCACAGCTCAAGGACTCACTTTAATGGATGAATGAAGCATGGGGTCGGGAGCAGATCCAGGCATCCACCAATTCCAGGCTCCAGCCCAGCCCGGATCAGGTAATTAAACTCTCTTAACATAAAAACACATAAATTCCGGATTTTCCTTCCAGAATCCTCAACTTACGACGGGATGTACGCCTTTAAATTTTAATAGAAAAAAGACAAGTTAGTGGTCAATAGTCAACAACAACAGTGCCTCTCAGATCTCAGATTGCAGGAAGAGACAGACAGTTCTAACAGTGCAATCCACGTGGGGAGAGGAATCCAGGCTCGATAACATGCGCATACTAGACTAGACCATTCCAATTTTCCACCACTCAACTGCTCTTCAGTCTTCACATAACAAATATATGTAATAATATATTAGTGTGAGTGGTGAGTGGTGAGTTGTGATTTGTGAAGGTGTATATATATATATATATATATACATACATGCGGTATTAATAATCGATGAGGCCGCACTTGCGACGATCAAACTAGTATTACAAACTGTTTTTATGTTGGGGTCCAAAGTGCAATATGACAATTCACATTTTCACTCTTAGGCAACGGAGGTAATTAATCCACCGCTTAAAGTTTTGATTCTTCTTCATGACATTAATTAACAAATTCAGAATAAGTTTGTTTCGGTTTTCATAGAGTTCATATGTATTTTGCTCATGAGAGAGTAAAGGGGGCCGCCCCTTTTGGGTCCTGGCAGTGGGTTATGGCTCAATCCATTCTGAGATCAGTCTTTACAAACCTTTGTAAAATTCTTTTTTTGCCCGCTTGGGGGTCAATAAATTCTCCCCCTATCCCTACCCCTACCCCTACCCCTACCCCTATCGTGGGATTGTACCAAAGAATACAAGCTATACCAGGTTCAACTCTTGGGTGGGAATTGGATTATTCTCTCACGTACCGTACCATATAGCCATTGTACGAAAGTAAATACATCCGATCTTAGGCTGCGTTTGATTGTACTTTTTTTCTGCGACGGTATTCTTGGGGCAGGAGTGAAGTTACTTGGAAATGATTACCTGATCCATGGTGGGTCGTCGCCAACATCGATTTGGAGGCCTGATGAATTTTTACAATCCCCTATTTAGCCTTATGGGGAGATAAAGGGGGTCACAGGCTAGAGTGTTGGAGAACTTTCGGAGAAAGAGAAAGAGGAGGAGCATAACCTTCTCTGCTTAACAGTCGAAATATGCCTAGCACGAGAAGGAACAAGGGTTGGAAGGAAGAGGAAATTGTGGGGAACAAATTTTTTAATGGGGGTTGAATGATCTTCTCAATGTATTCCGGAACAGCAGGGGCATCATTTTTTGTTCTTGCATTCTTGTCTTGAGGGCAATATTTGGACCGGTTTGTTCTGCAAGAGCATAGAATCAATCAAATTAACCAAACACAATTTCACTGCTCCCACATTATTCCTATACAACAAAAACCAAATACAGCCTCCCGAAGTATTAACTGAGCTAAAAGGTAATACCCAACTCGCCCCAGATCACCACTAACTTCCATGCGTAAGACCCACTGACTCAGGCCCTAAGCTGGTTGCCACTTGAGGAAATTAACTATGCATCTATGTAAAATGTTTGGATCAACTGGAGTTGTGCTTCCTCCATAATGGCGGATTGTTTTCTACTCGACTGGACATCCATAAAGCACATTACAACTGATCTGTTTTTGTACCGAAAAATAAAAATATTCTTCTCTTTTGTTCAGTAGAGGGATTCACAGCTTGGATGGATATGGATGGATGGATGGGTGATGATTGCACCTGATATAATCATCACCTAATCACACTTCATTTAGAGAATCTCTTCCATTCAATGCAGCAATAGGTACGTACCATCTAAAGAAACTTCAATGCCACCCAAAAATGCGAAAGCGGAACAGAATCGTAAAAAGCTCACTCACCCAGACACTTCACCCGTTTCTAATTGAAAACAAAGAACTTCATTTTAAAAAGGTTGGAGGAAAGAAAGAAGGCCACCCCCAAATCGTGCATTCAGATAATCCTCATAAATGGCGAACCAAGTGTGTCCCACAGAGCAGCATATATACTCATTGAAGAAAACGACAGCAAACCATAGAATGGCAAGGTAATAAGGTCGTCATCTACTACTCCCGTGTTCACAACCAAATTCCGAGGTACAACAAATTTCAGTGTAAAGATTCAAGACAGATGTTAGGAGTCACCAAACAGATAATAATCGGAACCCAGAGAAAAATCTCATTTTACATTCAACTCCTAATTGAAAGCTCAAAAACTTAGGGATGGGTTTTTATCAAGAATTTAGTGAAAATTTGCACATTGAACCATGCAGCTCAAAAAATCTAATGTCTTGTCACAACAACTAGCCTGTCCTCAAGTTTCCCGTCTGGTAGCTCTCCTACGAGGAGCAGCAGTATCTTCCTCATTCTCTACTTCCCCTTCTCCGTGGCTTCCTTGATTATCCCTAGTCTCTGCAGGTCCAGTAGGGTTTTTGGTCTCCTTCCTGACCTTAGCCTGCAAACCATGAAACACATTGAATAACTTAAGACAGTTCAAATCTTCAAGGTTCGGATGGAATAACCACCAGTAGATGCATTAGGAAAAGCTGTACAAAAGCAAAAGGATTGTCAGGGAACGAGTGTACTTAAATACTTACAGTTGGTTTCTTCCCGCCAAAGAGAAGCCTGAAGAAAACAGTCAATATAACGACCACAATGGAAACAAGGATGCCTATGGTAAGGTTAGGTTGTTTCTCTCCCTTCTCGATGAGATCCTGCAGGGACAAAATTCACCCAAGTAATGAAACGCCCAAACTCAAATAAATCACATGTCACAGTGGGCAAAAGAGTCCCAATGACTTACAAAGATTTTAAGCTTGTATGCATCCAAGAAAGGAATGTCAGATACTTTATAAAGGAGGTCAAAAATCTTCTTCTGCAAAACCAAGTCAAATAACTGTTAGGTACAGGATCAAAAGATTAATAAAATGAATAAAATTGACCAGAAACTGATGGAAGCAAGAACATCACCTGAAAGCCTGCAAGCCCATCTGAAAGACTAGCAGCTGCTTCCTCAGCCTTCTGCTTCTCTTTCTCAACTTCAAACTTTGGCTTCCATGTCTTCTCCCTATATGTCTCTGCAACTTTTTCATCACTGGCAATCAAGAAATTATCGAACAAAATCCCATCTTGCATTGTCCAAATTTCAATGCCAATGGCAGCAACAGGTTCAAAGTCAGGTTTGTCAAGCTCAAAATATTCAGGATTTGGGATTTGTTGTGGCTTCCAAATACCCTTGTAGTTTGGGTTGTCAATAAGTGGGGCATGCCATTTTCCTTTGTAGGCAGGATTCCTCTTCATTGGTCTTTTCCATTCACCACAACCAGGTGCAGCATCACACTTTGGGTTATCAACCTTTGGCGCCTCCCACTCACCATCTTCTTCATCATCCCAATCTTCAGGTTTTGTTGCTTCCGGATCATCAATCTCCTCAGGCTCATCATCCAACCATCCTTCAGGCTTCACAGCATCCTCGTCTTCAATTTCCATAGGTGCATCCTCATCCCAGTCATCTGGCTTCACAGCATTTGGATCAGGGATCTTGGCCCTCTCATCCCAGTCCTCTGGTTTTTTATCATCAGGGTCAGGAATAGTCATGGCAGGTAGGAGTGGTGGTTCAAAATCTTCAGCTGATAGGAAATTAACTTTCTTCTTCTCCTCCCCATCAATCAGAATTTGCAATTCATTATCAGGTTTCAGAATGGCAGTGTACACATGAGAGAGTTTATCAGAGGGGACAGTAGGAGGATATTTTACATGGTGTTCAATGTACTCCTGACTCTTGGGGTTCTTATGCTTGAGAATGAAGTGGACCTTGTTAGTGGACCCACACTTGTCCGGTCCAAACATGATCGAATAGGGAGATTCATTGTTGAATTCCTTGGATTTCCATCCAGCCTCCTGGGGTCGGAGGTACTTCAAGTATGCACCTCCGCATTCAAGCCCATCCTGAAGACGGGTTTCAAATTGCAGGACAACCGTGCCTTCCTTGAGGTTAACAGGTTCGTCAAGCTCTTTCACTATCGCATACTTTCTGGCCTTCTCACTCACAAGAAGCCCAAAATCATCATGCCCTTCACTCTTTGCATGCTTCCATACACCTACAGCCCAACAGACATAAATTTATGATTAGAAAAGCCAACCCAAACAGTTATTGTATTGGCAAAATCAACAAAGTTGATGTCATGCAAAATGAAAAAGAGAATACAGAACAGAGATGTAGAAACTAATTTTAAAATCCACAAAAAAACAAGCAAAGCCATTGCACACACATCTCACAACTCCTAGTTGACACAAGAAAAGTAATAACACTATCCCCCATCTCAGTGGAAAATGAAAGAGAACTCAAAATGTGATGCTGTTACATAAGCATCTCAAGTTTGTAAGGCATCATGGGAAGTCATAATCTGTCAGAAAATAAAATGATAATTCAATATCTTTGATTCCAATAGACTCCACTTGACTGAACTTTTAAAGATCCAACAGGTCCATTTAAAATTAAAACATCCCCAGAAAAAGGCATGGTACTGTAGAAAATATACAGGTACTGTTCAGCAACTTTCCCAATGTAAATCAGATGGAGCCAATTATGGCCATTCTGAGCCATGCCTGCATCTGAGAGCCTAAATACCACACTGACCAGGCAGTTTCTTGGTACTTGAATGAATGCGGTATTCCCTAACTTGGGGGATACCCAAGTGGTGATTGTTTAAAAACCAAATGTGCACAAACCTAGTTGATCCACAACCTCTCAAAATTGTTTGACTCTGACCAAGGCAACAAGAAAAAGTGGAGGTCCAATAACATTACCATAGTTTCCTCAATCACATAATTAATCTACCTTGTCTACTTAGTAAAAAAAATATTGGTTAAAGTTTATTCCGAGACCCCCACTACCCAAGATGTCCTGGCAACATAGCTGAATCAAACAGGTACTGATATGTTCTTTTAATTTTAAGGATTTAGTTACCAAGCAATATATCTTTCAAAAATACAAATCAGAACAGCCACCTCAATGTGAAGCAAACAACAAAAGTGGCACTGGTTAAGAATCCCCTCCACTGGTCTTTATTGTACAAGTGCATACTTGGTCCACGGAATTTACTGGTGTGATCCTGATCCCACTTGATTCAAAATGGCATTTTTTGGATCAGACGTTTCGTTTCACATGATCCAGATTGCTCAACCCAGCCAATCCTGGAATTTCAGATGCATAACACATAGATGTCTCATATTAAAAGAAAACAAATAGAAGCCTCTTGCAAATCTTCGGGACTATCCAAGAGGAGGGGGGAGAGGGAGTGCCAGAGGGGGGGGGGGGGGGGGGGGGGAGTGCCAGAGGGGGGGAGGGGGGAGAGGGGAGAGGGAGTGTCGGAGTGAGAACTGAGGGGTGAGAGAGTTGCAGAGCCAGAGAAGGAGTTGCAAGTGGTGAGCAAGGTCATCACATCAACAAGGCGACCCAAGGTGTTGGAGGGTCACCAGACTTAAGGCAACCAAGGCGCCTTGATGCCTATACGTAGGAGCCTGGCGGCACCTTGACAACATTGGTGGCGAGAGGTGAAGCAAGAGAATCACCAGAACTCCAATGTCAATGCACTAGCAAAACAAAGATTGGTGGCGAAAGTGGAATCAATGGAGCGGTCAAGGCAGCAAGGCAGAGGATGAGTTGCCATTGCTAAAGGCACGGCTGGGCAGCGTAAGTTAGGAAGGGTAATGAGTGAAGGATGGTGGCTGCGGCAGACTCGATCAGGCCATTGGCGAGGTAGTTGCAGCCCACATGTCATGGGTTGTTGTTCAAGGCTGTAGCCTTCCAAGCAATTCAAGGAGACCAACATGGAGAGAGGGTGGTTTTGTGTTAACATTACAGGGAGGTATTGTTGTCATATTTTGCCGTTGTCATCAATTGTTGGCAACAATTTCATCATCTCCTTCTCCTTCACTAATTCTCCCTCTGCTGTTGCTCATCCATTGATGTTGATACTGCTTATTCTACTACTGATGTCACTTTGGGGTTTCTACTCTGTTGATGTTGCTGTTGCCGACAGCAAGGGAGGGTGGGCAGTGGCTGCAATGATAACGGCAAAGGTGGTGGTGGGTTGGGGTTGCCTTCTGGCAAAGTGGCAGTAGGAGGCAATGATGTCGAAAAGGGACAAGGAAGGGGGAGATAGGAAGGAAGACTCAGGAGGATTTTTTTAACCATTTAATTTTCCATTATTTTCCTTGATGATTCCATCCGAATCCAATAAAGTGGATCAGTTGCGGAGAATTGGCCCATTCTTTGCTGATCACGCATGCTTCAGATCAGAATCGACAGCAACCAATTCTGATTACTAGAACCCTATGTCCATACCGCCTCGAATGATTTTCTCAATTTATCATATCTAGGTGACATTGCTATGTTACCTCTAATGTGTTCATTCGTTTTTCTATCTTTTCTAGTTGTGCCATCCAATTTGAACCAAAAAAAAAAAAAAAAAAATCCTGAAAAGGCATCAATATGTCTTTCCACTTTTACATATTTAATCCATGGAAAAAATAACCTCCAGAATGAGTGCAAGGATCACCGGCAGACCGTTCTACATCTGTTGAAATAAAAAATTAACAAAAACTCGATAGAACACGAAGATAAAAAGACATTCAAAACCCTTTGAGCTAGTAGAACGCACACAGATATACTATCATGAGTTTCCAGCGATACTCAAGTTTCTTCCTAGTCATGCAACGAAAACAAAAATGGACCAATGTTCCCGACAAGAGCAAACATACACCAACCTCCGCACAGAACACACAGTTGTTATCCATCATCCTTTCTACAATTATCCACATTAAAATCCTCTAAAAGTTGCCGTAACAAGCTTCATTTATGCAACAATAATAGAAATACGTTTAAGAAGGAAACTTAAGCAACTTGCAATTTATCCCAAAATAAGAAAGAAAGATTGAACAACAATAAAGGGTTACGCAGGTCGGAAAGAGCACCTTGGTAGTCATCTTTCTCAGAAACAATCCACCGCCCCTCGAATGTTTCGTCGAAAGACTCATAGAACAACTAAACCACACATCGAAAAGTTCACAATCAGAAATGATATTGAGACCCAGGTTTTTCCTTTATTTATTTATTTGAGAGTGGGATAATTGCTGGAAAGCATGGAAATCAGTTATCTCCAACATTGCTTACCACGTCCGAAGCGCGAAGTTGCGAAGCAACGGAAGCGATCAAAAGCAAAAGAAATTGCAGATAAATCCTTTTCCCTTCCATCAGAACGATCTCATAACCCTGTAAACACAAACAGTTGAAGATAAAACCGAGATTCTAATCCAATACTAATCGAGCTCCGGTCTAACAAAAGTCAGACTCTCTATCTATAAACCTAATATCCCGATCTTTGATCTGAAAATCAGAACAAGAACAGATCGATGTAGCCCGAGTAGATCTTGAAATGAAAACAAGAGGAGTAAAGTTGGGGCGACAGAACTTGAATAACGAAAAACTAAAAGGATCGCAATCTCCTACGCAAGAAAGGCAGAGGAGTGCTTACCGAGTAACCGACGTCGAAGCTTCTAGGGTTTCGAGACTTCCAGCACTTCACGATCTATTTCTAGATTTCAATGAAGACGAGACGGTAAGGAGATCCGTTGGAAAACAAGGACACCATCGAGATGTATCAACCAATAACATCACATGCCACGTGATGTTAGCCAATCACTTGTAGCCACGTAATCTTTGTGCAAGTCCCTCTCTACCAAATGGAATCTAGTGAGGGAATGGGGGAGAAATTAACGAATTTGATAATCCCGGTTCCAGAGTACCTACCACCCCGAATGGAGAGAGAGGATGTGGATCCGGGAGAGAGAGGAATGCTCAATAACACGGATTCACATCCTCTCCTCCCAGAGATTCGGGAGGAGGGGTGATCCGAGTGGATGGTCGATATTTGGGAGTTGAGTGAATCTGATCTCTCTATTCGAGCCCACATCCTTTTGTTGGCTCAGCTTATCGGCTCGGATGGAGGGATCGGATTCATACGACCTCCATGTGTCAACCATCCACTGGAGTCGCCGCCCCTACTCCCGAATCTCTAGGAGGAGAGGATTTGAATCCCAATAACACTTGCTAATGTGGTGCCGAGGATGCAATCGGCCCCCATTACCTTGAGTGACATTGGTTCAAAATGTGAGGAAGGAATGCTCAATAACACTTGCCCACATGTTTTATAAACATGGCTATAAATCTAAGGATCTGATATGGTATCTGTTGTCATACCGAACTGAATGAACCTTTAGCTTGTTGGATATCTCTGCAAGAGAGGAAAACACACTGTGTGATGGTCAGGTTGTGAGACCCTCTGACCATTCCGATTCCTTAATTAGTTCGATGAATAAGCATAATGGAATAGACTCAGAAGGCTATCCGTTTTTATCAAAGGATGATTCTGATAGCTTTCTCTATCTAGGTTTAGGAATTAGGATTCAGTCTCATTTTACTTGCATTCTTCCTCGAACATATAGGCTATAGGTGGTCTTAGTTTGGAAAGTCTGATAAGGCGAGATGTCATCACTGAAGGCATGGATCACGCGCAAAAAAATCTTCTCCCGTCCACCTGCCGCCGGCCCACCTCCCCATGTATTGGTAGGCGGATTGATTGATCCCCAGCCCTTGGATCAGCGGCAGGAACCTCCTGCCGCGGAAGAGGATTGTCCTAGATCACGCCCATTGATATGAGAGTTGGAGGAATCTCTCCATGTTGAGTTGTTCAGAGCTTGATCCTACTACCAAATTCTGTAGATTGCTCCCCGAACAACATGTAGAGAATATTCCCGTACTCGAGGAAGGACTCCTCGAGTGGGGCCCTCTATTACGCGTGTATGTACAACTGACACCAGTTGTAGTGCCTCGCCATGCGCGAGGCTGCCAAATGTGGGTTGGACCCTCGAGGGTGTAGGATATTGAGTATCATGTAGAGGAACATACCAGATCTCCAAGCTTCGTGGTGCGTCGAGGTTCCGATCCTTGGAGGCATGGACCTTCAGAGGTTGGATTCCCAATCCAAGCTTCAAACGAGGCTCCTGAGTAAACGTTTCCGGGCTTTAACTGCTCAAGGTGCAGTGCCTGATGCTGGCTAACATTTAGATGCAAAACATTGTACACGTGTCAACGCTGTATTGGGGGTCGTTGTCTCCCCTATCAGTATCTATCGATCATGTTTAAGACTCAAAACGAAACACGGATCTGATTCTCATTAGAATAATATTAAAATAAACTAGGATCATGAATTGATTAGATTCAAAACCCATACAAATTGATGCTCGAAAATAGGGGTGCGAACTGAAAGGAAAACAATCTCAAACTTCAAATAAAACAGCAGATCTTTCTCTACTTTTATTAGCTGTCCAACCGCTAACTCCTCACACAATTCTCAAAGATTTGCAGCTCAAATGGTGTTTTAGTAATCAAATTTAGACTCTAAATGCAGTCTAAGCGGATTTTGGTTCGAATTAGCTGATTTTTTGTTGGTTCAATTTCGATGGCTTTTTTACTCCGTTTTTTTATAAATTGAATAATAGGCCCAACCCGTTACCTAAATAAAAATAAATAAAAAAAATAAAAAAAATAAAAAAAATAAAGTAAAAACAAATAAGAGGCCCAGCCTACCAACTCTAGGGCCATATTCATTCATCCAATCCAAAGTCCATTCCCAATCTACAGAACCATATCGGTATATTTTGATGAAAAGCGGATCCATATCTAGAGAGCCCATTTAGATTGAGAGAAAGTTGCAATGCTAGCTCTTCATCTCTTGGCGAACCAACCCCAAAGACCAAAGTAAAGTCTTTTATCAAACGGAGTATGTGAAATTTCAAGACTTAATTTGGATAAGATGTATGTATGGATATGCATATGACACTTCTTCTACCAATTTTACTATAAAATTTGACATGTAACTATCCACCTCTTACTATTACTACATCATGTTTCACATGCCACAACTTGGATGTGCCACTTATCTAATGTTAATTAATTGCGTTAATTAATTGTGCAACTCAACTGTATAAATATATATATATAAGAAAAAAAAAAAAGAATTTAACCTATAGAGGAAAAAAAATAAAATTATTGATAAAAAAAAACACAGACACATACACATACACACAGACAATATTTTATTTGAATAAACCAAGGATCCATGGTGTCCTATCAAGAGGTCATGAGTTTAATGTATGCCTTAAAGCATCCTTTTTCCCCTTTATCGCCTTTTATCTTTTTCATTTTCTTTTGTTAGGTTTTGTTTGTTTTCATAGAAATATCTATTTTTCAATTCTTTTTTATTTTTATATATTTTTATATATAATTTATGTTAAAACTACAAACGGAAACCAAATCCTATTTTACCAATAATAAAAAATAAATAAATAAATAAAAATGAAAAAAAAAAAAAAAACCTTTTTCTATCATTTGAGACAATTTGCTTACCAACAGTAGGAACATATTTGTTTCCCAACTCACATGAGATTATGGTTTTAAATTCAGATATTGGACAAGACTGATTTATCGATCCAATGAAAAATTGATATGTATTTAATTATTATTAAAATAGTATTAAAATAGATTGAGATAAAGGATCGGATTGGGGATCAGCCTGCAAATCCAAAATTGATACAAATCAATTGATCTGACGGATCCAATACTGATAACATGAACCATGCATGAGATCTTCAGGTTAATGGAAACAACGTAATTTAATTAATAGGAGGAATACAACCGATTTGATTCCGTTGCTCATATATAATCTGCGAGCTAGGTTAGCTTTAGCTTTTTTCTTAAAATAACTAAATAAGATATATTGTACTGTGATGTTAAAGTTTATGGCCTTTTTTTAAAGAGCAATCAGGGTCCGGGAAATGCTAGTCCTAAGGGCTCTGCGAGGGGACGAGGGGCCGAGGGGCCACGCACAGATCCGATCTTGCATTGAAGTAAAGGGGGCGGGATGGATATGATCCTCTGTGAAACTGCAAATATAAGCATTCCTTTGTTTAGAGGTTAATTGGAAACTTAATTTCACCGGTTTCTATATGGATGGATTATGGATTGGCCGTTGTTTATGCGTTGTAGTCTTGTGGGAGAAGAAAGCAATTGGCTCTTCCACTTATTCTTGTTATGATGAAGAAAATTATAAAAGAAAAAAAAAAGAAAAAAAAAAAAAAAAAGAGATCGATCCACGTTGGGAATCTCCTTCTCGTATCGTAGCTGACAATCAGATTTGGATCTATAGAATACAAGTGCCGTCTTTATTATCAGGAATTGAACAAGAATCTACAGCTTCAAAGTAACAATAGGAGGCTTAATTTGGAAGAAGTTACATTTGGTGATGCATGCTCATCATCAAATATACTGGAGATGCAAGGTAAGAGAATAATTTTTTTTTTTTTTTTTTTTTTAATTACAAGTTGGGAACTAGTTAAACTTGAAAACCCAGATCATGAGAAGAAAAAGAAAAAATCAAAATCAAAATCAAAATCTGCTTGTAAATTATTGAAGGACCAACACCCAGCCGCCCATGCCTTCCTCTCCCAACTTAAAATCATGAAGAGAAGAGAGTGTTTCATGTCGACGCTACGCCTGTTGCGTGCTATTGCTGCTGATTAACTTAAATTAATGTTGGCCTTGTGAATGGTAATAGATCTCTTTCTCTCTCTCTCTCTCTCTCTATATATATATATATATATATATCTCAAACGCTTCTCTCTAGCATATCTTGATACCTTTTAAAGGACTCCAGTTTCTGCATTTTCATCTGCCGGTGGAATTTCCTTATGAACAAGTCCGCAACATGATCAATCTCGTCTTCGAGGCTGAAATTCTGTCCATCTTCCTTGGAGTTCCTCACAAGATCGATGACCGATCCCCCAGCGAAATCCAGCTCATCTGCCTCTGAGTCGAACAACGAGTGAGTCAGATCTGGGTACTTGCCGTCTTGATCATAGTCGTCCTCGTCCCCATTCTCCTCCACCTTCACCAACTCCATGCAATTTGGGTTGGCGTGCCACTCGTTGGCCATAGCATTGTAGAGCACAATAGCCTTGCGGCTTTGGTCGCCATGTTCGTCGGCGTCTTCTGATCTCTTATTGTCATGATCATGATGCCCGACCAAAGCGTGAAGCTTGTGAGTGACCGAAGACAACAAGCCCTTCTTATTCTTCAACAAGGACAAGATTATGAGACGAGTCTTGATGGCGCTCGTCTTGTTCTTCACTGCTAATGATTTAGCCTTAACCACAGAGCTCAACAAAGAGATCATCTGCTTCAAGAACACAGAAGCTCTGTTCTTCATCTTTTATATATGCTGATTCAGACTAATTCTGATTCAATAATAATTAACAAGCAAAACCCAAGAAGAGAACGCAATTGAATAAAGAAAAGTAGTTGAAACCCAATTCAGAAAACTGAAGGAGGAAGTACTTCACTTGAAAGCTAAAGAGGCTTGCAAACCAGTATTTGACATGAGTGATTACAAGAGGTCCTATCGGTTTATATAGAGAAAGTTGTGAGATGCGTTTGTCTTTATTTTTTATTTTTTTTTATTTTTTTATTTTTTTATTTCCTTTCTTCTTGATATGGAAATGGAAAAAGAATAGAGTAGAGAGAAAAAGAAAGAGATGCCGGCCGGAAGGGAGGATGGCGACGGAGTGCTGGTTAAGTAAAGCCATGAAAGTGAAAGTGAAAGTGAAAGTGAAAATGAAAAGCAATATTAAAGAAAAGGAATGTAGTTGAATATGCTACGTGGAAGGAATTCATTGGGTACGTGAGGGACGCGAGCACTTGGGTCCCGGGAGGAGACTGCCTTTTGGCTTTACCGAGAAAAAGAAATAAAGGTCGCAAGGGAGGGATGTTTGGTACTTTGGAATTCCATTTTATTTTGAACTTCAAAATTTTTGTATTCATGGTTTTCCTTGAATGCCCTTTGGCTTATGTAGGGATATGTCGGTCTTTATACTAGAGTTCTAATGTATAGAGGCTAAATTTGAAGGCTGGCTAGTTTTGAAAAAACATAATATTGGACCAATACTACCTAATGTCAGAAGCCAAGGAAGGCCAAACTTTTTCTTAGGCTTATGGTCTCGGGTCATCCACTTTATGAATCCCAATCTCTTCTTGTATAGAGTTTTTCTATTTACCGATCCCTTATTTTGTTTTTATGTCCTATGATTTCTCTGGTCTCTGGACTATCGGAGAACCTCTCTTCATTTCATAATAGAGAGTCACATAATTTTAATTCTTAAATGTCCAAAATAGGAAGACTAAAGAGGGGAAAAAAACATTACTGAATAAACTCATTATTGGGGGAAATGAAATGCACATAAAGAAGTGGCAAAAGTAGAAGTTGCTGCAGGCTATTGTTTCAACCAAGAAGCCCCTGGTTTTGTTAAAAGACAAGACAAGCTAGCTAGGGAAGAAAAAAACAAACAGGGAAATTAAGTAAGAACCTTGGATTTTATAAGGAGAATGGAGGCTGAAGTAGTGTCAATAAACCAATTAATAATTTAGATGAGAGTGGAGCGGGGATGGACCTTATTAGATTCATGCATATAGCATACATATATAGCTAGGGTTTCAACCTCAGATATTTTATGCATGTGGGGATCGAACAGCGAATGCACCTCAATATATAAACCAATATTACTTTCTGAGAGTAAATTTGAACCTCAGATATTTTATGTGGGGAACAGTGAGTGCACATCAATAAACCATTATTTGGGCAACTTGAGGGTAGTTTCCAGGAAAAGATGAGGAGGAGCAGCGGCCTTTTACGGATGTTCTTTTGGGAAGTGGGGTGGGGTGGGAAGCTCTGTTAGCTTTTTGGTTGTCACACACATACGTAAAAGCAGTTCGGCTTAAGTTTACAGAAATGTAGCCACGTTGTTTTCCTGGATTGATGTAAAAATAATACACGAGAGATTTGTGTAATCTGGACTCATCTGCTGCTTTCTAAAGCTTTCCCTCACAAACAAATACTTAATCTAAAGTGCTAACCTAACTAAGGTGTGCCTAACAGCCTCCGCCAAAGTAGTTATCCTTCCTACATCATCTCTATCATCGTATTTGCATGATTTGTTTTCTAATGCTCTAACAACCATCAATTTCAAGTACATCCTAAATTTTTTTTTTTTTTTTTTTTAAATTCTAACTTTTGAGTGAATTAAAGGATTCTCACATGTATATAAAGTATCTAAGCTTCCGGACTTAATGAATGTGAAATTCTTAATAGACCATGGTTTTAGTTCATAGTATTGGAATGAGTATCAGTCACTTTGAAAATCGATACAAGATTGGTATTGGATCGGTATGGATCCACTGACAGAGTGAAACGTGGCCAATACTAAATTAAAAGATACTGAAAAATTAAAGTATCGATCAAGTATTATATTAGTATCGATATCAACCATCACTACCGATATGGGTCGACCGATACAGCTAGCCATCCAATTCCGAAACCTAAAATCATGATGTCCACACTTTTACAAAAAGAAAAAAAGGGGAGAGGAGCTTGCAATTGCAAAAGGAAGCAAGAAGGTGGGCTGAAAGGTTGGGTTCTTAAAATGCATGTAAAATGACACTAGAATATTGGAACACTTCGAAAGTAGCTAGGTTCCAAATGGGATGCAGCATAAAACTAACGTAAAATTTCCCATGAGGGAGGGATGAGAGGTATAGAAATCCTCTCCTCCTAAGATTTGCCAGGAGAGATGGCGGTCCGGATGGATGGCCGACACCTGACTCTCGGGTGAATCCGAGCCCTCTATCCGAGCCAACACCCTAGCCGACAAGCTGAGCCGACAGGGGTTTCAGCTCTGATGAAGGGCTTGGATTCACCCGAGAGTCAGGTGTCGGCCATCCATCCGAACCGCCATCTCTCCTGTCAAATCTCAGGCGGGAGAGGATGTGAATGCAGGATGAGAGTCGTCTAAGTGCACTGAATTAGCTAGCAGCTAGATAGCTAACTAGCTAGCTCAACGTACGTACACAATCTATTTCCACCACGTACAATGCTTTGAATTCCACTTCCAAAGCTAGCTAGCTAGCTAGATGCATGCTCATTTTCATGGTTGCACATTGAGATAAGATAGCTGATCTGGGCCAGGTCTGTCTTTTAAAGGCAACACCTGCGGCCAAAATGAATTATGTTTTACATATCCTTGGATAGAAGCAAAGGTCCAAAGAGAGGAAAACCAGAACTATCTTGTCCTATCATTTAGTAATGTAACGGTTTTGGGACAGTTTCCTGTTCCGTGTTTCGGGCCCAAATTGAAGCCTTTAGGGAGCTACCCCTCGTTAGGCTTGAGTAGTACGCTTCTCATGACAACCCAAGTATTGCGCCTCAGTTGGACTTAGTTGGCGATCCATTAAAAAGGTCCATCATGTGATCAATATGACAAATTTCGCTGCATCGGTTTACTCCACTGTCTACTCCCTAAAGTAAGAAACATACAAACTACAAACCCCGCCCGCACGGAGGTGTCTAGGATAATAATGCTTTCCCAGATTTCTCGCAATCAACGGTTACTGATTAAATAAAGGGCCTTCTCTCCTTCCCCTACCGTATCAACTTTTTTTAACCCCTTTCTTCTGACAAAAATATCCATACATGGGTCCCTCCTCCCGGGTTTGGATCCTCTCCCGCTGCTGATCCGACGGCCAAGGATCAGTAGGCACGTATACCCATACATGGGTATGGGTGTTGTTTGATTCTCAGCCGTTGGCAGTCGGCCAGCCGGCTGTGTTGCTGTTGAAACTAGATCTGCTAGTGTGCCAGTGTCCTGCAAGGCAAGTACAGGAAGTTAACGGAGCCGAGACAAAGTTCCCGGAGTCTGCTCTGATGGTAAAGTCAATAACAGAGCAAACAGTCCAAAACTTCACCAAGATGACAAGCTTGGAAGGTGTGGGGAGAAACATAATTCAAGAGAACTTAGAAAATGATAGCATAGCATAGCCCTACCTCTTGGTCGTCTGTGAGTTTATATAGAATGTGGTTGTCCGTCTTCTGGTACCTCGTCGCTCTCGTCATTATTGTTCCCATGGGGTTGGTTTCGAGTTCCCACCATTGTTCAAGAAGTGTAGACACAGAATTCTTGAGTTCACGTTCAAAGAAAATAGGCCCCACTGTGGGCGCCAAACTGTTACTGCTGAAACTGGATCTGCTAGTGTGCCCGTGTCCTGCAAGGCAAGTACAGGAAGTTAACGGAGTCAGGACAAAGTTTTCGGAGTCCGCTCCAATGGTAAAGTCAGTAACAGAGCAAACAGTCCAAAGCTTCACCAAGATGGCAAGCTTGGAGGGTGTGGGGAGAAACAAAATTCAAGAAAGATGTAAGAGCGGAGTGATCGTCAATAGAGAACTTAGAAAATGATGGCATAGCATAGCCCTACCTCTTAGTCGTCTCTGAGTTTATATAGAATGAGAGAGAGTTCCAGATGAGCTTCTATCTTAACTGCCTAACCGCCAAGAGCGTATGCGACATTCTCGCATCGCCATAAGATGGGAATCCAACGGTCAATCTTAATGTTGTGTCCCTTCTAATCAACAGTCTCTGTATTTGCTGACGGGTCATTTCAAGAATGATTAAAGAACTACACACGTGCGCCACACGAACCCGTAGATAAACAAGTCACAACGAACATGTGCGATGGGGGACCCATGGGAGAACGACGAGATCTTACCATCTTGGTGAGATTATCCAGCGAGATGCAACTCGCCAATGGCAATAAGAGCCATCTCGCATAGAAGGGTAAATTAAAGTATCCAAGACACGCATCACCCTCCCGTATGTCGATGCCTATGGACACATGTCCTCTAGTTAGTGGAGGACGAGATATGGTACTAACAAGCTGGATAGGATCTTTTTCCTCTTACTTCAGCCGCAATGACTCCTGCCTCCGAATCGAAATCATTTCCTCTCAGGGGTTTGGGAAGAGACTCGGCTGCCACCAACCGATGCCCAACACGTGGGTGTCGGCTGGATCTGAGCCATCCAGTGCACTGCGTTTGATCGAGTCAAATGACTGAACGGCTCGGATTCAGTCGCCGCCCACGTGTCAAGCATTGGCTAGTGGCAGCCGCTCTCCTCCCGAACCCCTAGGAGGAGACAATTTGGATCCCCTTCCGGACTCTCGATTTTTTTCCTCTTCTTGCCCCCCTCCCCCCCAAAAAAAATATGAGGATAGTATCTGCCATTCATACATTATGGGAATCATTGACTTCATCATTACTTTTGTTTTTGTTTTGTTCACTCTTTTATTGTCTTCCAAACATAGCCTAAGGTCCTCAGTTTCTCCGTAGAGTTTCAGGTTAAATGGACTTTGTCAAATGATAAAATAATGTTCTAAAAATCTAGGAACTACAAGAAGGTGCATTAGCATACATGGATGGTAAAAATACAAGAATACAGATTAAAACGTACTTTGATTGAATTAAATTGAGAAATTGTACATGTGGCTAATTTAGCCCAAAGCATTTCTAGCCAGTGGGTGTGGTCAAAATTACCATATCACCCTATCATTTAGCTAGAATTAGTGATCATGCTAATAAACTTATCAGGTCATCCATAAAAAACAATTTTTACCATGGGATTCATAATGCCCTGCCGCCTATGTTGAATGTCCTTCCATTGTTCCCAAAATCCCATCCAAGCACCCGAACTCCAGAGGTGAAGAAGTTCCTCTTCACCCTGGGAAAAGTAAATCTGTCCTCTTTTCATTATAGAGTATATTATAGGTACCTCTTTGTAGTTTGCCTTTAAATCAGGTATATCCCAAACCTTTCAAACAATTTAAAAGACACCCCCTTAAATCAAAATAAATTCCAAAAAAAACCATTCCGTTAGTGAATTTCCATTGATTGATGACAAAAGCTAAAAAATAAAATTTTAATACCTAAAATACCCTCATGCATAAGACGTTAAAGAACCATTTTACCCCATTTAAAACTCCCATTTACACAAAACCCACACCCATAAATTAACAAATATTCACTAACAGAGTGGGTTTTAGGTAAATGAGAGGTTTAATAGGGGTAAAATGGTCCTTTAACTTATGTAGGAGGGTATTTTATATATTAAAATTTTAATTTTTAGCTTTTGTTGTCAGTTAATGGAAATTCACTAATGGAGTGATTTTTTTTTTATTTTTTTTTTATTTAAGGGGTTGTCTTTGAAATTGTTTGAAAGGTTTGGGATATACCTGATTTAAGGACAAACTACAAAGGAGGTACCTATAATTTTCTTTTCATTATAAATATTGAAATGGCAATTTTGTTGCAATTACTGTTATCGTGAAATCATTTTTTTCATGTTATATGTATAGAGATGTAAACGCATCAGATATGGATCCGGATATGATAGGATTCAGATACCCCATGCCTAGATTCAGATACCCTTAAACAGATACTAATGCGAATTGAATTCAAATTTTCAATTATCTATTTACATCCTTACGTATGAGTGGCTTAAATGTAATGATACAAGTCATCCACGTTGACCCATGTTTTGAAAATCCAAGCCCAGCTGGTCCATCATATCCCAAGCCCAGCCTCAAAGTAGAAAATATGAACTATAGCCCATTTCGAAACCGAGATTCGAGTAGTCCATGTTGAGCCCTACCCAAAATAGTCACATCCATAAGCTTGTAAATATCTACTTTGGAATGGATTTCTTAAACGGGCACACGTCTAGGCATCCAGGAAGATTGCAAACCAAATTCACATTGATGTGCATTTTATCTCCCATGGTCCGTGAAAGCCACAGAAAAAACCCCTTTCTTTCCACAAAATCTTCTTGTTTTTTGTTTTTGTTTTTTCTTTTTTCCTTTCTTTTATTGTTATTAATCTTTTTGGGTGTAACGTGATTAACATATTAGGTATCTTAAGTCGTCACAAGGATCCGCATCCTCTCCCCCCAAAGGTTATGAGGACGCTCCCGTCGAATGGCCGACACGTGATTATTGAGAGAATCTAAGTCCCATGTCTGAGCCAACACCCCCTGTCGGCTCAGCTTGACTGCTCGGTGTAAACTCGGACGTGGGACTCGGATTCTCCCGAGAACCATGTCGGCCATCCAACGCGGACGTACCCGACCACCGGGAGGAGAGGATTTGAATCCGTCGTGACAAGGAGGGGTGGTAGATCTCTCTCTCTCTCTCTCCATCAAGTCTTTTTCCTTGATCTTGATTCTCCCTTGCTTACTCAGCTCGATCCTCTCCATAAAATCTCTAACCATTGGACTCGATCTGCTCCGTCTTGTCTTTCATAATTCATATACACATATATATACAGGGTGTTTCTTTTGCAGGCAGACACAGGAAGACAACCCCAGAAGATCAGATCGTAAAATTCAAATCTCTTCGGAGCAAGCAAAGCAATTGTGGAGCTAATTAAGTACAATGGAAGACAGAGATAGAGCAGAATAATGAAGGAGCAATGGAGGTGCATTCTCCAGTGATTAGAAAGGGTCCCTTGCTGAGTTGAATAATATCGATCGTCTTATTTTGTAATTTAATTGGTATCATGACTCATGAGTTGAGTTGGTTAGAAAGGGTCCCTAGCTCCCGGTTTTTTGCTAATGTGGTAGCTGTACCTCTTTGTTAAAATAATAATATCGATTTCAAGTTTGGTTAGTGTTCGTAAAAGTTTTGTTTGGTTTGAACGGCAAGTTAGATGAGGGAGGGAGTCCCCCTTACTTCCAAGTTCCAACACCTTTCCAATTCGTCTCTGCTTTTGACTTTGGGCCCTCCCAACTCCGAACCAGAAGAGGATCGGAGAGCCTCTTTCAGGTCACTCTTTCACCTACCCCCTCGCTTTTCTGGTTCATTTCATCATTTTTTTTTTTTTTTTTTTTAAAAACTAGTATTTGCTAAAAGGGTTATTTGGACTTTGGATGCTTTTGATGTAATCTAAATATAGAGGGGATCCTATTCTATTCCTACCTAATGGATAATGGTTCATCAAAATCAAACCCCGTTCCTAGGCAACTGCATATATGCCTCAGCTGATAAGAGAGTTCACATGCATATTTACCTCAGTACAAAATAACCACATCCATGAACATAAAAGGTAATTGAAAGGGTAGTCATTTCTGCTTCCTGGAGTTGGGATTGCTTCGCTTGCCGTGCACGTGGTTAGTATTGCCCAAGTCAGCAAGCGCACCTTTGACAGTACCTGATAGCCAAAGAGCACCTGCAGAGAAATGCTCGTTGCTCATTATTGCCGACCGCATATGTTCTGCCCTTTGCTCCACTGCAGAGATTGCCAATTTCGTTTGTTGTGTCACTACTCTCCCTTTCTCCGATAGCTTGTATTTCTGCTCCATTTCTTCCTTGGCCCGGCAAAATGTTTCATATCCTTCCAAAGCCAGAGTTTGGACTACAGATCTTGCAGCTGGAATGAGACCTTGCTTTTGGTTGTTCTGAAACAATTATAATGCAATGCATTGCATTCTAGGTTTAGGCCAGCAAGAAGCAAGAACTGGGTTCATTAAAGCAGTTTGTGTCTTAGGATAAATAGTAATAGCTTAGCTACAACCATGGTTTTTGTTTCAGTATCAGTCAAAGCCAAAACTGATCCGATATCAATCCGGATCAGGTAGGGAGCCAATGATGGAATGACACATGACTGATAATTAATTAAACAATATTAAAAAAAAAAAAGAGGTATCGGGTATTGGAATGGAGATCGATCAACCATTATCGAAATAGATACAAATTGATAGATTCAATACCGATTACTAAAACCATGACTACAGCCACATATAGGATCACCTCTGTACTGATTTTTTATTCTTGAAACGAGAAATAATCTCTAAGCTCTATGTGCAATCTCTGCGCCCACTTCTACCCCTTTCTACGTCTCTCTGTGTTCCCAATCTATCTCAATTCTTTCTCTCTGCGTAATCTCCTCCCACCCCAATCATTGTCTTCTCTCTACTCAATATCTAACTTATCTCTCTCTCTCTCTCTCTGATCTACTTCATTATCTCAACATCTTCGGTGGGTCGTGTCAGTAGAGGGGGTGAAGGGGAGCGCGTGGTTCCATGAAGGTGGTGGGGACGTAGGTCTCAATGACTTGGGTGCCAACGCCTTTTGAGGATGATGGCAAGGAGGCCACGGTAATTGGTGATGAGATGGCTGGCGAGTTGGAGGACCAACAGTTGGTAGTCTTGTAGTTGTAGAGAGAAGTAGTAAAAGAGAAGTGAGGATTGATTTGGTCCCCTGATGAGTTTGCTTTCCAACACCACCCCATGACCATCTTTTATCGCTTCTTATTGGAGGAGATTTCTCAGACGTCAAGAACAATGAGGATGAGGTTGCACCGATATATCTTCTGAATTGGAGCCAAAAGCACAGGTGGTTGTAGAGGGTTGAGTTGGCTTGTCAAGGATATCAATACGTATGATTGGAAGGACGGTCACTGTTTTAGCTAGTTTTGTAATATCTATATTGGTTTGGGTAAGTTCAGTTAAACCAAAGATTGGATAGGTAATCCGGTGAACTGAAACCCATTTCTTCTGGGCAATCTTATAGTTTTCCCTTCTCCTTTTGAAGGGTCTATAATTTATTGATGTATCTCTCTCTCCTCATTTTTTTTTTAAATGCAGACCCCCAGTGGATTTACATCGTCTCCTACCAGTGGTTCTGGGAGGACAGTGGCAATCTATCCCGGATGACTGCCACGTGGCTCTCGGTGAATCCGAGACCCACGTCCGAGCCGACACCCTCTGTCGGCTTGGCTTATCGGTTGGATGTCAACTCAGACGTGAGTCTCGAATTCACCAAGAGCTACATGACAACCATCCGGGATAAGTTACCACTATCCTCCCAGACCATTGAGAGGAAAGGATGCGGATCCACCACGAGGTCAATAATAAATGCTGGAATTGGGATCTACGTATCCTATTACATCAAGTCTTCCTCACAGCTTATCTGAAAAACATAAAAGACCCCTTCCTTACAAGAATGGTTTTAGACTTTTAATGATTGGTATCTGATTTGCTGTATTAGAAGACAACTCAGGATTGGCTGACGTTTATATATGCCCCAATCGATCCATTATATCAGATGGGGATATGGCAAATTTGCTGACTCAGCTGATTCAATCCATCCTAATTTAATTTTTAAATTAAAAATTAATCCTCTCTTTGGTATAATTCATATTTATATATGAGTTTTTTTTTTATGATAAATCATTTATGAATCATAAATAATAACCATTCGGTACCATTAAACATGAAAAAAATAATTTTTACTAAAAAATAATAATAATAATAATGATAAACATCTTCTATCATAATTTTTTTTTTTTTTTTTTTTTTTGATAAACAGATATCATAATATATTATCACAATAGATTATCAAAGAATGCCTAAAATGCCCCGGGAGGAGGGGGATTTCAAGTTTCTTCTTTCCCATTTTCTCCCAACTCGCTCCTTCCCTGTACCTAAAACTCGACAAGGGTTGCTTTTTCGGGGGATTTCAAGTTTCTTCTTTTCCATTTTCTCCCAACTCACTCTTCCCTGTAGATAAAACTCGACAAGGGTCACTTTTTCACTGCAGAAACTTCCCCAAGCTTCAGGTCCAAGAAAATAATGAAGAGATCTAAGGCCCCAATTCTGGAAATCTGCTTTTAGGTTTAAATGTATGGATCTCCTTGGTTTGAGTTGGATTAGTGTAAAACCATTTGTTTAGGTTATTTCTCTCATCCAAGAAACTCCTTCAATTGGATTTACCAACTTCGTTTGGAATATAGCTTAACAATATCTAAAAGAGAGGCTGAGGAGGCTTCTTGGGTGGAGAGTTCAAAATGCTAGAGAGAGCACGGGGAGGTGCAAATCACCCCAATTTCTTTATTTGGATTTTTTTGTTCCACTCTCTTTTACGACTACGTTTTTAGTTTTTACCATTTGTCCTATTTTCCAGAATTTATTTATCCATTTTTATTAGTTCTGAGAAAATTTTGGGATTTATGTGATTTTTTTTTATTCGCCAATCCCACCATTTTACTTGGATCAGCCGATACATGGACAATACGGCTGTAAAGACCAGAATTGTAAGAAGATATCAGTATGGCCAATCCTTGCTCAAAGCCATATTCATAATCGTCATGAGTATATTACACCAACCATTAAATGAGCCCCCCTTGAAAGATTGCCACCATTCACTTCATAAATAAATTAAGGCTGGCACATTACTAAAGACCGTTATAATAAAGATCATGTGATGGCTCTGTAGTGCTGCAGAGATGATCTTCTATGTGAGAGTCCATTCATATCCTGGGAAGTCCTATTGTTGCATTCTTTTGGGGGGTCCATAACAAAAGAAATTCAACTTAAACGTTTGGTCTTAGATATTTTGCAAGGATAAGAAGAAACAAGGCTCTGATTCCATTTTCATTTGAAGCGGCGACTCCTATAGTTTAACAAGGTTAAGCCCTGACCTGACGAAGTTCTATAGCCATGAGCATGACTCAAAAAAGAACCAGTTGCAGATACATGGGAATAACCATTAAAGACACCCATGGCCAATCATAAAGCCTGTAAAGGTGGGTAAAAAGAAACTCTACCTGGGATCCAACAATCGTTTTTTCTGAAATGGGAATATCCACCATGTTCTGCAAACGGAATACACGAATAGGACGATCTACGACTATGGCACCCTGCATATAGGAGAAATAAATCATTCCCCATGTTCCACAAAATTACAGCATATACACTTCCTCTGTAATAACTTTTGAACGAGAAAGTCCACTGATAAAGGGCCATATTACATACCTCTACCACTTTTTCTTTTTTTAAGAGGAAGAGGGGGGGGGGGGAAGACCATGAGTTTGCTTTTGCTTTCCTCGTACATTGTTCATAAATAGAAAACTATATAAGGCAGTATCAAATAATTTGGCAATAAAACATGGATTAAAAACATATCAAAGACATTAATTGCCTGCCTAACCCACCAGTAAGGACCATGGACGTTGATTGCCAGGTCTAGGGATCAAGTCCCACCTTCACCCTCCCTCTGTCTTATGCTCTCCCTCCCCCAAGTGAATGTAAAGATGTCAATTTCGTAAAAACATTAAAAAGACATCAAAGACACATTAGTCATTCCTTCATACCACCCAGGATCTCCTGAAGCTAGTCCATATATATATATATATATATAAAGTCCTAGATGTGTGCTCTGTGATGCTTGCGGGCACACATGTATGTGTGTTATTCATCACAGTTACTCTGCACCCACTTTCTCCGCTCCCTTTGCATACAAGCACACATTAGATATTCAAATACAACATAGAATTGTATCAGAAGATGGATGGCTGCCGATCAAGCCTGGAGTTCAACTTCAATCAATTAGCATGTTGCACAGACCATTAGTAAACAAGTTCAGTGCAGCTAACCATTAGTTTATTATTATTTATTATTATTTTTATATTCATACTTACCACCCAAAAGAGAGAGAGAGAGAGAGAATATAATAATAATAAAAAAAAGTGGACAATGGTTTTGAGCTAGATCAAGACATTCTTCTAATGAAAAGAACTTCACTTTGTTCATAGGTAGGTACTATCACTTACATTTAGGAGTAGAGCAGTTTGGAGGGCATAAGGCTGCCTGAATGTCACAAAAGCCATCTGTGATTGGTCTTCGTTTCTGGACAACACAATACCATCTAAAATATCAACTGAACAGACCTAAAGAACATAGTAAGTAAAAAAGGGGGAAGGGGAAATTCATATAGAGAAAGGAAAGGGGAGGTAGGGAAGAACGGAGGAAAGAGAATAGTTTACCTCACCAGCTGAACTTTGTCTATTGTTCCACAGTAGGAGAAGAAAGTATAAAGCTCGGTAAGGATCACCCTGGGAGACAGGTCAAGAACCTGCACAATTTGATCTAATGTACCCATGCAGCAACAGCTTCTTTTACACCTTTCTCCCCAGTAAATCCTACCTTCACTTTCTGTGTAGAAGAAGCAGAAATAAAGGGAATATAAGTAGAGTTGAGAAACCAAACCTGACAAGGTTTTCGGAGAATCAATTAAAGTGGGGAATAAAGGAGTTTGAGAAGTTATTCCTCTATATCCAGCTTTAGGACTTTTTGTATAGTTGGACTGACGTGCAGCAGAAAGATATCCAACATTAAATAACCAGAAGCATTTTTTCCTAACACTCCAGATAATCAAATGCAAACGCGCATAATATTACTAGTGATGTCATGGTTGTTACTTACCATGAAACGCACAAGCTCTTGATAAGGACCCACCTGCATCTCTCTTTGTCCAAACTTCAGCCTGAACAGATGATCCTAATGTCTGACAAAATACCTTCACAGTAAAAATTATCATGGGAAGCCTCCCAGAAATTTTCTTTATCACATTCTTTAGATACCAACCACCCGATCTTGGCCTCTTGAGATGATAAGATTTCCACGAAGATCCTCAATTGGATGATATTTTACCCTATACGTGCATGAAAGTGTATACAAAGAGTTCCAATGACCTAACCATTTGCTATCTTTAGCATGCATCTAGAGAACTGCAACAAAAGATGGATGGATGGCACGTTAAGGCCTGAGGCCTAACCACCTAAAGTAGCTGTACCTGGCTACAGCACATCCGCCAGAAACAACGGATTTAAGCCCACTCAATAGGTCCCACTAAAAAGAAATATGGCTCTTGGTAGCCACAACCTATGCTGTGTTTCTCACACGTAATCAGTGCAGCAGCACGAGTAAAAATGGTCCAAGCATGCCATTTCCATCCACTCAAATTTAGCCAGATTTCAGTTTTCTGCCATAAAGAAGCCAAAAGTGTTTCCAAGAAGTCAGTAGCTAGTTATCCATTGACCTGAAAATGTATTAGCTCAAAAAGAAAAATGAACAGTAGTCCCAAAAATAAACTCACTGGAAGCCAACTGACTGACATCTCTCCTGCACCAAGAGCAGAATGCTAAAATAATAACAGTTAAGAAAATCCACAACCTGAAATAGGGCTCTTGAATCACCCCTGGCTACAGGCACATCGATATTGTCAGACAATGAAGGAGTCTGGAAGATGAGGCATTCAAATGGAAGCCTCTTCATGGATCTCTACAATAAAATGGGAGCGCCAGAAGATGGTGTATCCTTCTTCAAAATCTACCAGATTCATCGTTAGCGAGGATAGAGGGATAGTATAATCCTCTAAATGTCCTGGGATATTAAAGTACAGATAAAGCTTCAGATCACCCGCAATTCCCATCTCTATGTAGCAGTGTTCTGAAAGTGTCTGCTACGACGTTCATAACCAGGAATCATCCACATCCAATGATGGGAGTATCTTTGCAGAAATAACTATTTCCTGATAGTTGGACCATGACCATTGAACAGAAACACCCAGTTCCACAATAAGATGAAAATTGAATAATAAATATTGCAAAGTATTTACTTTTTCGTTTTTTAACATTAAACTCAACTGAACTCACTAAACCTTTGACTGATTAACTTTTTTCTTTTTTCCATTTAATAAGTTAAAAAGTCAAAAAAGAAAAGTAGATATTGGATCAAGAGCAATAACAGAAGAAAGTAAAGGAATCCCAGAAATAGAATCTTCGTAGTGTATGATATCGTAGATTTGATCAATTACATCTCAAGACTACAAGAACAAGAAAGAGAAGAACATCAAAGGAAGAGAGAGAGAGAGAGAGAGAGAGAGAGAGAGAGAGAGAGAGAACCATTTTCTATACAATCATGATACAAGAATGACAATGAACGTTATAATGTATTGCTACCTCTACCTATGGTTCTGTGAGATAATAGAACTTGTATCCAGCAATTTTGCGCCTTCCTCATCCATTGAGATCTTACTCCAACCACCACTTTTTAAAGAGAAAAGCTTAGTCCGTTCAATACTCATTCCTCTAAATCCCGTCATCCTTGAAGACACCATGGGCATTACAAGGACGGAAGATGCACTGATTGAATCATCTCCTAGGCCTAATGAAAGTGTACAAGCAGTCTGGGCACCAGATTTCAAATGTCAATATTAAAACATATTACACATTTATTATTAAAGTGAGAAATTCATGCTTGAAGTACCTTTGCCTTGGTTACTGTTGATCTAGCTTTTGTTAAAATTGCTTGCCAAAATGAACCCATGTCTCTATGCTCTGCCTCCTCAGATGGAGAGTTCAGCAGCCTGTGGAAGAAAAAAATATATAGGAACTTACAGAAATATCATATAAAAATAACAGATTATGAACAAAAATAAAATATACCCTATTACAAAGAGAAAAGCTAGACCTGAGATTCTAAAAAAAAAAAAATGTCTAAAACATACCTTACTCTTTTCTAAAATTAAATTAAATTATAAAAAATAAATAAAAAATTAAAAAAAACCCCACTAACATCACAATTTTCGTCCTTAGGAAACCTATAAAAGCAACATATTTTAATATCTAAAGGAACTGCTAGAATTTTCGAGGGAACAATGAGATCAGTGATGTTTGCATGAAATGACGTATTGCACCTGTCCATATCAGGGGTAATGCTTGTAGATGTTGAAGAACCCAGAGAAGAAGAATCCTTGGCTTCGCCAACTGACCAGGAAAAGATCAGAGTTAGTTTACCATTTGTATAATCTTACACTTATAGCCAGAAACTGAGAAGCTTAATGGAAATACCTTTTGATTCATCAGGTGCCAGTAAGGAAATGCCTATGAACACAGACATCATTCCCAGTATAAACATTGTTGTCCTCAAAGCATCAAAGACCTGTTTACAGATCCAGTGCAGATCCAGTGATATGCATGAGATGTAAGATTAATCATGCAGCCTAACAGAGTAAAGGACTGGCGTAAGCAATATTATAGGTTAACCTGATATTCCTGAAAGTACACAAATCCTGTACAAATGGAGAAGAAGGTCCAAGCTATTTGAAACATTGGGACAATAACGATTGCATCAAAGAGTGCCAATCCTTCGTTCAACCTTGCCATCTGTTGACATAGGAAACAACGTTCAAAATTAAAGTGAGGAAGACAAGCATTTTCAGTGTATTTGTAGCAATAAGATGCATATCTAATACGTGTATATATCATTACCCAAAACCCAGCTGTACTAAGAAACAAAAGCACCATGGAGTATGTGAACCAGCTATGCAACTGATAACCATTGGACATTGTCAATCTGAGCAGGTTGGACCTGAAAAAGAAAATGTGAAAAGATGGCACTCAGGAACAAAAGAAGTTACAAAATTACAAGGTCTATCAGAGAAATGAAACCGAGCAGCCTGCTTACAGGGATTTCGCAAACAACACTGAGCATGATCCCACAGCACCAGAAACTACAGCAAAAGAAAAAGGCAGTAACATGTTCCAATAGTGACTAATGTCATGTCCAGAAATGGCCAGCAGTTGTTCTCCTCTCCTGCATTTTTTTTCATCTATTAACCATTAAAAGAAGATGTAAAGGTTGCCAATGGTTTATATAATCATTAGAAAGGCCAAAAAACCAAGCAGAATACGGAAACCAATCAACTCTCCTAAAGTACCACATTGCAAAGCTGATTTAGAGCACTTACAAATGCTGGGGAAAAAGAGAGGGAGGGGGGGAACTCACCTGTAAATGTAATGATGCACAGCAACCACCAAGATCAAAATAAGGCAATAAAGAAGGAACATCACATTACTATACTTCTCTGCCAACTGCTCTGGAGTGTAAACTGTCAAAATACAATAATATAATAATAATGTGAGCATTGGAGAGAGGGGGAGAGAGAGAGGGAAAGAGAGAGAGAGAGAGACATAAAATAAATTATTTGACCATTGAGAAACCAACAACAGGCCATACAGCACATCGCCCTGAGTTCTAATTATTCCCCACAAGGCACATTTGTCACACAGGGATTTAGGACGCAATTATGACCATATAGAGAAGATTGCCACACTAAAATTAACCAGTTAAGTGATTATATTCAGGGAAAACTACCAAATTACCAACTTTTGGGTTTCACTTTACCAATCTACCCACTCAATCTTTGCTATAACAAAAAATACCCACAACGAATTTGAGTATTACCAATCTACACAAAACAATGTTCACTTTAATCTTGATCGTTCATCTGCTATTGAATGGATATTTTTGCCCTTCCCTATCTCTTCTCTCCCTCTCCAAAATTCAAGTGTGCAGGTGCTTGTTCAATATAGCGACAGTGTCGGCAACTCCCACAAGAAACCTTTATGGAAACACCATTGGCGGAACCTCCCACTTCTTAAATTCTGATGCTCTTCAGTTCATAATGTTCTTCCTCATAGTCCCAGCTCAAGCTCTGACTGTGCTCATACAGTCAGAAAATTCCCAAACTGCAAGAACAGAGATTCCGATGATGACACAGAACCTTGGTGTGCCAGCAACAACTCACATGTCAGGGAGATTGCAACTGTTACCGCTGATGAAGAATGCGTGACTGACTCTGCAGGATGTACAAGCCAAACCTAGATGCCTTTCTGCTGCTTAGCTGTCATTGGGGCAGATGAAAACCACTCGCTGGCAACCAGAAATTGACTAGCTTTAGACTTGACAATACCATCGGCATGATTGGGAAATGCTCTTGGAGTTGTATATGGTGAAATTCCATTGTGCACAACAACACCATGTCCCTATTATTAATTGAACAGTCCCAGCATCAAGAACCAGATACTAATTTCTGATCCAATTCATCCATAACCACACCTCAAAATTCCGGTACCTTCTAGTTTTAAGGGGTTTATGATTGAATCTGAAATGATATTTTCAAATAAATGATCAATTGAAGATTCTCAACTCTTCCGCGATCGTTGCCTTCCCTGTTTTAGTTAATTTAATGTATAGTATAGAGCTACAAATTCCTTAATTCCAAGCTGCTCTCCTCTCGTTTGAATGAAAAACAAGAGGAGAAACTCCAACTGCAGCTCATCTATCCAAACCAGCTCCACAAATAAATGTAATCTAAATCCTTAGTGAAATGCAACGAAAAAATAGAAACAGGGGATGGGAAAACAATATAGGAAACTTATCGTTATTTAGGGCTCTGTATAAATTTAAACAGCAGAGACTCCGATATGTAATTAGCCGAATAGATAAAGACAGAGCACATGGAACGAAGCAGAGTTGAATTAAATTGAAGTTGGCGACTGCTGCGAAAGAATCATATAAGACTTGAGAGATCAAGGCAATTGCGGTTCTGGATAATGCTTTTCCGACTTCCTCCCTGATACGCGCAAGGGGAACAGAGAGAGAGAGAGAGAGAGAGAGAGAATGAGAAAACCGAAATTGTAGCAGAGCAAGGAGAAATTACAGAGAATTGGGTTTTAAAACAAAACGTTTTAATCGAAGATGTGATTCTTTGATATTCCTTGGAGGGAGTTAGCAGGGGAGAGAGAGGGCGCTTTGTATTCCTATGCTGCCTCTATTGGAGTCCACCGTGCTCCAGCAGCTTATTGTAAATTGTTTGCTTCGAACAACCAGCAGTTCAAGAGGAGGGAGGTAGAATGTCTTGCAGTCTCCCGCACCGGCAACAACCACATCTGCTGCCCACTAGGATTTTGGAGGAAGAGAAGAAATGGGGAAGGGCAAAAACATTCATTCAATGGCAGATGAACGATCAAAATTAAAGTGAACACTGTTTTGTGTAGATTAGTAATACTAAAATCACGTTTGTGGGTAGCAAACATTGAGCATGCAGATTGGTAACTGAAACCCAAAAGTGGGTAACCAGGTGGTTCCCTTATATATTTAACCGGTTTTGGCCAAAAAAAAGGGGGATGAGAAGGACATGTTCATCACCTCGAATTAATTTTTGTGCAGTATAATTTTTGTGCAGTATATCTATCACATAGAACCACAAAATGGTTGTCCAACCCCTCCTTGTGCGCCCCTACATACTGGTTGGACAATGGTAGACCATCCTTGGAGGTCTGCACCAGCAGAAACTTTAACAGCTCACATTATCTGGCTCCATTTTCCTCCAATATGTTTATGCACAAATTTGTCTCACTTTGTCCCGCAGGCAAAGTCCCCTGGATGGCCCATCATGAAAGCCTCTCATGACACAGCATATTTCTGCCACGTGGGATTTGTGTGGTGCTCATACTTTGTGAAATGGTTCTCCATATATCATCTATCAGCTGGTAAGTTCCAGACCAGTCCAAATTTTCCATGTGAAGGTATGAAGCTCCAAAAACTGGTTTAAAATTTTTAATTTTAGTAGTTTTGTTCTCAACATGAAAATACAAGGGAAAATTTTAATCCAAGGAAGACCATAAGGTTGTGATGTGACCTGCTTTCCATAAATAGACATACCATGGCATTAACACAGATTAGTCATAATGTAAGTGTAGGGGCCATTTCTTAGAGCAAAATAGTAAACGGTTCTGGCTGCCAGGGCATATGCCCAGGTTTAAGCCTTGAGGGCGGCCACTTTGCACAAAAAAAAAAAAAAAAAAAAAAGCAAATGTTAGGACCAACTCCAAGATCCTGCATAGGCGGGACCAGCAATGGGTAATGGCCCTAATCATATATAGTGAGTGTAAGAGTCAAATACCAGGTGACTGATGGTTGCCAAAAGCAACCAGAAAGACATTTCCAATAACAATAAAAGCCGTGGCAACCAGCACCCTGCAATAAGCAACATTTTACATTTTGTGATATTTGAACTTGAAAATAAACTGAAAAACGTTAATTCAGAAAGTAACAAGTTTTACTTCCATTATTTCAACCTACTTTACAGTCACCCTCTTGTTCAAAACAAAGTATGTGAATGCAATGTTCGATATGAACTGAATGGACCCGAGAGCTGCAAGAAGTGACTGTTGAAGACAGAAAGTAAAAAAGATTAGAAAAAGGAAAGTGCCATGGTTGTTTTGGCAAATCATAAAATATACATTTCTACATATAGAAAACATTATTTGTATTGACATCATTCACAGAAATCCAGGCTTTTCTTTAGGCTATGTATGTTGTAACATAAAATAGATGGAAGAAATATAAATAAAGTTTAAATTTTGGAGTTGTTTCATCAGAATTTAAAGGGAATGTAAGTTCTACAGTGGGCCATTTATTTTATGCCCAAAGACTGAATAGTAGGGAAAGTTACTTCTGGGTTTTTACATTGAAACAACCAGAGCCTCTGAAGGTTACCTCAATATATGAAATTTAAAAGGAAGGCATCTGTGAGACATTTTTTTTTAATTTTAAGGCTTTTTTTTTTTTTTTTTTTTTTTAACGTAAGAGAGTTAAAAAAAATTTCTAGACGTCTATACCCTTCTTATTATAAATTAAAAAATTTTAAAATTAAGTAGAAGTACTAGTTTGACCTTCTATTGAAAATATCCTTCCCCGCGGCAGCATCCAATCTCTTTCCTCTCTCCCTCATCTCCGGCAACAGTCGTTGTGGCAATCGTCAGGGAGGACTGAAGGTGAGGGAAGGATGCTTGTGGCGGTGGTGCGACCTGGCACTGGCAGCAGCAACAAGCATCAACAACGACAGCTTAGGCCTTACGTAGTTACAAGAAGGCAAAAAAGTTTTAGAATCAGTCCATAAAATATCTATGGATGACCCACTTCAGTTTGTGTGATGTACAACAATTCAGAACGTTGGATAACTGAAGAATGATCTAGATTAATCAATCACATCCGCACCTTCATGCTAGTCTTAACATTGACTGCATTTTCGTGATAATCTTGGATTTTTTAAAGCTTTAATTTTACCCCTCTGAATCTCCGCTGCAAATCTACCCCACGGTCTCTTCCGTACCCCTCTGAATCTCACCTCTTTCCCAACGTTCCTTGACCCTCCTCCTCCTCCTGAGATGGATTTGCAGGTCAGTCGGAGACCAATAGGTTGTCGACTGGTTGAGGGTAGCAGTGGAGGGAGTTTTGGATTAGGGTTTGAAAGAGGATCACAGTTAGGAGGGTGAGAAAGGTTTTGGGTCAAATTAGGATTTGCAGTGACTTGCAGAATTTGATTGCTTGCCATACCACGATATATAGAGCTTTCTGGCAGTCTTTGATCAGATTGCTGAACGGTATTGTATTTAAATGTTAGATTTTTAAATGAAAATGGAAATAGAGCTCAAATTAGGGAAGAGCATAAATGTCGATTTTCAACCTTCTTCTTTCCAATGCTGTCGACCCCAACTCCTAGAATCACAGCTCAAGCAACTCCAGATTCTACCTTTAAACAGTCGCTTTTTCGTCCAAAACCTAAAACCTTCTCTCTTACTTACTCTGCAGATCTGTGTGAAGAGCCCTTTTTCTTCTTTCTTGTTTTTTGATTTTCAGTGAAGAACTCTAATCTCTGTTGTTTATTACTGTTTGAAAAGAGTTCACAGAGCGATCTTGATTATTTGTGATTCTACCTTAGGTTAGCAGTTTCGAGACGAGGACAAGGAGTTCTTTTGGAAGATCAGACCAATTCGAGAGCCCTTCAAGTTGCAGAAGGGCTGACATCCTCTTCGTCTTCCTCCCACTCTTCCTCTTTTTCTTCTACTTTGCAACTTAGGTGGATAGGGTTAAAAATTAGTGCAGGGTAAAATGGACTTTTACCCTTACAGTAAGGGCATTATTGTCCATCAAAATATGGATTTGAGTTGACATCAGCATCTAACGAAGATGTCTTAATGGATTGGGTCTCTATGTTAAACGTTGTAAAAATTTGGGTGGTAGTTGATGATGTCAAAAACCTGTGGGTAGTAGATGATGTTTATCAAACTATCTGGGTAGTACGTGATATTTTCCCATAAAACAACTATCTAAGCTCAGCTATCTTGTGAAATTTAGCAATGCACACATTGATCGCCTGGGAAGGTTCAATGGGGCCAGTTATTTTGTAACACTAAAACCAAAATCATGCAAAATCCACTTTGGTTTTTCTAATCTCAAGCACTAGAACAGTATATCTGACACTGACCTGAGCAGCATAACCGAAGGAAATGAAGTTAAGACAATTCCCAAAAGCAAAAAATAGAATACCTGCATCATAAAATTCTAGTACTTAAAAACCTAACTACAAAATAGCTTGCAAAAAGGGTCCTCTCTGGTCAGATAAGATCCTGAAGATTTAAGAGCTTGTTTTTGAAAAATTACCAACTCTCCATGTCTGAAAGTATATGATTGGCTTCGAGACAAGTTTGCTAGTGGTTCCATCACCATCTAGCATAGAAAGCCTTTCTCTCTGCAAGGAATTCAGTAAGAGCCATAAGAACGTGCAACATGGTTTGAAGCAGAAATGAATATTGAATAACAAAGGTGCACTAGTATTAATGCTTGTGACAGTCTTACACTAATAAAGAAATATTGGCACAAAAAACTAAGGTGGCGAAAAAAATCTCCCACGCTACACACATGCGTGTGTGAATTTATGACACAAAGATCTATGCGGTACGAAACAAAAGTTCACCATGAAAATTGGAGTTTCTGCCACACAAGCCACACCTCTACAATAACTAGTAGATCAAGGAACACAAACGAATCAAATTAATTGAGAGTCCATGAATGATTAAATTTGGTTGAGATCATCCACATGGTCCAATTTCAAGTTACTTCTGTCTGACCCTAAAGTAACAACACATCTGAAGGTGATTACGCACCTTCACCGGAAAAGTGATCTACATGCATGTCGGGAAGTGGCCAAACAATGAGAAGTACTTTTGCAGATGCTAAAACTTAATACTATTAAGCATCATCAATAAGAAATCCAAAATACCTTAAAATAATTAAATGTCTACAGGTGATTTATTGAACTACTAATATCTAGAAAATTACTGCTGAAATCAAATTAGTGCATTATGCATTCTGAAAGATCAACCAAATTGCTTAATGATTAAAGACACGAGTAAATTGTTTCCAATACTAATTAGAAAGGGCATGAGATAACAAGTAAACGAGTGCATTATGAACCCCAAGGGGGTAGCTGAGTCGGCAAGGAGCCTACACCTCAGGAAGCGGAAGGTACTGAGTCCGACTCCTCTTACTATCTTGGGGCCACTCACACGGTTAGTGTTAAGTGCTCTTTCTTTCCTACTATGGGTGCAAGTATAACGGTTCTCATTCAACCCTGGAATGACCCGGTCCATGCGGTTGTGGGGTTAGTATGGGCCCGGGGGATTAGTCAGGCCAAAAGTCTGGATACCCATCATTAGCAAAAAAAAAATGAGTGCATTATGCATGCTAAAAATTATCAATTGAACTTTTCTTGGTCAACTAATTTCCTTACAGCCTTGCATCAAAATGGTGGGTAACCCTTGAGAGCCATATTTTCGCTAAAAAGGCATCTGTCACCCTTCTTTTATTTTTTCTTTTTTTTTTTTTTTTTTCCCCCTCTACTGACAAAAGAAAGTGTTTTCAGTTATTGAGAAGAAAAAAAGTATAAAGAAATCAGTGCATAATTTACTATAGTAAACAAACAACTACGATTCTATTGCAGACCTTTAATTGATAAAGGCACAAAATAACATAGGGAAAAAACCCTTCAGGCAATTCCAAAAAGGTTATTCTCAACGCAAATGTTTCCTCAACCCATGTTCACTCATGGTTGCAAACTGAACCTGGCTCTTGGAGGAACACTGAAATCAGGCGTTGCCAAAGAGGACGTGATCCACAATAGACATCTGTCTTTGTGAGGGGTTGTAACTGTACTAAAACTCTATGGGTCAGGTGAGAACCGTCTACTGAAGGAAACAGATTACAATGATGCAAGTAAATTTACATACCACAGTATTGTGAAATTATAGATGTAGTGTAAGGTATAAATCAAGCAAGCTACAAAGGGCATGGGAGAACAAGTAAATGCTTGATAGAGCAAGACTGCCAACAACATGATTTAATTAAAAAAATAATGTATTACCTGGTCATGACCCAACTTGAGAAGATTTGTCCCAAAGTTTATGGCTATGCTCCCAAATATGTTGATAAATGCCCCGATAACCCACTGCCCCATGGAGTGCAGATATCAGAGAGAACCTATGTGCAGCTGAAAACTGATCCAGTCTCAGTGAATTTACTGATCATCGCATAATCTTCAATTAGTGGTACAACTACCGGAAAGCCAACAAAATTTCCTTGATCCATCACCTCTTGTGGAGAATTTCTTCGACGAAACAACTAATCAGCATAGCAGATTCCAATTAAGCTGGGATTACGGCCCTTGATTTTGACTACTGCTCGAATGAGTCTGCACAGAATCATAAGTGAGTTATAAAAATCTAACAGAGGGAGAATTAGTTGATCATTTGCTATCAAAGAGGGCTTGTAAAAAAACAAAATTTTCAAGAACATGGTAATATTGACGGATCCACAAAATTATCAGCTTATCTAACGTTACCTGTACTAGAGATCTGAATGGAGGAAAAAGTATTCAGCAGTGGAAGAACAACCCACAATAGCTGGTACTGAAAGGTAAGAAAACGAAATCACAAAAAGCAAAAGGGGCTCCCCGGAATTGAAGACAGCAAACAGTTGGGGCGAACGAAAAAGGAATTCAGCTAAGATTCAAGTGGGGTTGCTTTCTCGGATCCAATCAATTTCTTGACAAAAGAAACAGAAAAAAAAAAAAAGTAAATGATCATACCAGGATTGAGAATAGCAGCCGATTAATTAGCTGTGAACAAAATCGAGGCCTCTACAATGGAATGGGCGGAACGAGGATAACGAGAAATGACTAGGAAGGAGCGGTTGTTAGTTAAAGAAACGTAAGTGAGAGAAGTCTACCCGAGAAATCGCTCCAAGTAATAAATATCAGAACCCAAAGAGCTGAGAGATCGAAGAGACCGGACTAATGAACGATCGAAGAAACCAGAATAATGAACGATCGAAGAGAACGTAAAGTCTCTGGTCCGACTGCAGAGAGAGAAGCCTTAGTTTGACGCCTTTGAAGTTAAGAGGGTCAATCAATTCGCTTAGATGTGAGAAAGACACATACACGTACCGACCGCTTCTCCCGCCGTACTCAACCGTCAAGGCCTGCATTCGTTTAATTCTTCCATTTATTTGTTTTTTTGGGAAAATATCTGTCAGACCCTTATAGTTTATCTTAATCTCACTCAATCATCATTATTTACAATAATATTGTTAACATTTTTTATTTTTGAAAAATTATATCCATTAGACATTTCCTTTAAGATATATCTATGGTACCATTTTAATTTAATAAATAACAGAACTATCTTTCTTTTTAAATTTTATAAAATTTAAAAATTTATTTTCTTTATTTGAGATTAGATATTAGATATCATCAATTCCTTAATTTCTAACTACAAACAGTGATTTCGTCCACAACCACCTGCAAAATCTATTTCGCCGGTATAGACGTCAAAAGCCTGGAAGACAAGTTCCTCAGAGTAAATTCATCGTCCTGAATGTTGTCTTTCTCAAATCCTGTCGAAGCCATAATCATCGGTTCCTCCTCTTCTTCTTCCCTTCCTTTTCGTTTCTTCTTTGTTTCTATGCTTTGCCAATTTTCTTCTGCTCTTCTTCTTCTCCTCTGATGACCCGTGTCTGCCCTTCTCTAACTTTCCTGCAACTCATTCCCGCAGGTATCTCTCCCTCCCGTTTCTAACTCTTCCTTTCGTAGTCAATAGCTCCCTCCTGGATGGAATCTCAGCTGCAATCTCCCTCTCGATCTCTCACCCCTTTTTCGCTGACTCTCTCTTCCCTTCTCACTGCTGCTCTCTCATTTTCTCTATTCCTTCCCTTGCAACAAACACAAAACCCTTCTCTCTTGCTAGCGGAATGTGAGGGAAACTTGAGTTCCTTGGGGAAACTAACAAACTAATCTTTTACAGATCAACAATTGCAGTCACAAACAAATATTGGCAAGGACTCCAAGATTTCCAATGAAAATAAGTGACTTAACAAAACAAAACGGACATTTTGGGAAAATGGTGTCAAGATGTTACTGAAAACTACAACAAAATGGTCAGGAAAAAAAATTGCAACGAAAATAGACGGTTTGGGGAAAAGTTTCCAACACAAAGACGGCCACAGATGTTCAAATTAGACACCCAAAACACAAAGAAGTCGCACGCTACCACCAAAACTGAACCTGGACCGCAGTGGACTTCGTCGTTTCATCTACTAAACACTCAAGCAGGGGAAATCCACAAGGACCCAGCTCAAGCAGGGGAAAGGAAAACCCCGCTAATTTAATGCGTTAAACTGATCAACATCAGCATTTGAAGCCAAAAATACTACTGCAAGCAGCTCGGAAAAAGCAAAGAAGGCTCACTACAGAAGTACCTGTGTGAAATAGACTCTCTGCCTTGACTCAAGCGCTCTAGCAAACTCCCACGGAGATAAAACACAAACGGAAATCTGCTATCTTTCCGACTGCCTCCTCCCCTAGATCAGTAAAACTAGGGTTACAGGTGCTAAATGACCTGAGAAAAAACTGAAACAGATCCGTGAAGCAAAGAAGATCTAGTGTGAACGGTTTTGCAGAGAAAAAAAATTAACTCTCGACCTGTTGAATTGTTGCAGAGACAAAATGATTTACCCATCTAACAAAAAATAGTACAGATATGGACAAATGAAAACTAGAACTTTACAGGAATCCGATTATCCTCAACTCTAATTGTCCAAATCTGTAATCTCATTTTTTTTGTACGAATTACGATAACTATTCAGGGAAGGTACAAAGTTGTTTGTTGAGAAGATTTCCCACATAATTTCCATTCCCTTCTGTGTAATCGGAGGTTTGGAAAAGAAGAAGATGCTGGTTTTAGTGTGTAAAGAAGAGGCCTAAAAATAAAAAATAAAGTTTAAAATATAAAATAATTCAAAAAATAAAAAGAAAAATAAAAAATCTCAAAATGAAATGTAAAAATGAAACTAAATAATATTGGGGTTAAAAAAGTCTTTTTAATATCTAAACAAGGTTTTGGTGTCCACAGGGGGTGTTAGGGATATTATCGCAATCGATGACGGATGGGTGAGATTAAGATAAGCTACAGGGGGTGTGACAGATATTTTCCCTTGTTTTTTCGAAGGGCAAGGGTTCATACATCGTCACTAGAAATCTCCCACCCATGGAAATTCTCTATCTTTCAATGAGGTTGACATCGTTCATGAGAGAATTTTTACGAGGAGTGATACGTGAGAGGTTTTTTTGGAAATAATTGCATGGCAACATTGTAACAATCTTGCTTACCAAAAAATAAAAGAACGTTGTAAGAATCTTTTTTCTTATATTTTAAAATAATTATTTGTATTAACCGATCATTTGAAGGAGAAAGGAAAAATAAGGGGTCCTGATTTAGAAGAAGAGAGATAAATTTCCCATATAATTATAGGATATTCTTTATAACACTGGTCCCATGTCAATTCCCATTAACATCTCACGCCCATGTGTCCGTTGGATATGTGCAAAACCCAACCCCTCTCATATTTGCGAGGTTCATATGATGACTAAATGACCATGTTCTAAAAGACACTATGGCAACCATGCTCCAGAAGACACTGATGGCAATAGGTCATTGACATTAACACGAATGCTATCATAAAAGCATATCCTACAATTAAGGGTGTCAAAAATGGGTCCGGCCCGGTAGCACGGACCAAGCCGGCCCTATATAACCCGAACCCAGCTCGGACCAAACTTTAATGGACAGGTTTCGGTCTTAACTTGTAAAACCCGATGCTGTTTCAGTCCAGACCGAAATCAGACCGGACCAGTCTGTTAAGAAGACCGAATCAATAATACCCAACCCAAACACCGGTAAGGTCCATCCGGACCCAGTTTCTTAATTTTAATGGTTTTAATTTTGATGGATTATATTACACTGTTATAGTTCATTTATTGATCCAAAAGATTATGTGAATCTATAGTTGAAAAGAGTATGTTAATTGTTACAGTTTACTGAATTGCACACATATAGAAGGAATTATACTAATTTTATAGATAGAAATAATAAAATAGGCTATATATCTAACATATAAAATAGGTCCGATAAGTTTGATAAGTCTGGTCCGGACCGAACCAGGCGAAAATCACCTCAATAAGCATAGTCCGATAACAAACCGACACTGGACCAGGCCGTTAGTTATTGTGTCCAGCGTAGCCCAACTCAACCTGAACTCTTAATGGACATGTTTTGGGCTAGACTTATAAAACCCGATATCGGTTCAATCAGGACCGAAATCGGGCCAGACCGACCCATTGACACCCTTACCTACAATTTTTATTTGTAGTCTGTGTATACGGATCCACATCTTCTCCCGCCTGAGTCTGGGCAGGAGAGTTGACAGCCCAGATGGCGGTCCGGATGGATTGCCGCCACCTGGCTCTCGGGTGGATCCGAGCCCTCCATCAGAGCCAACACCCCTGCCGGCTTAGCTTATCGACTGGGGTGTTGGCTCGGATCCACCTGAAAGCCAGGTAGCTGCCATCCATCCGGACCGCCAACTCTCCCGCCCAAACTCAGGCGAGAGAGAATTTTTATACCTGTGTATACTTGCTTTGAACACTTTTTCCTTCATTTTATCTATTTTTTAAAAAACTGTTTTTTATGAAAAATAAAATCAAAATAACGACCTTTTATTTCTTAGGATCAATTGATACGAAAACATATTCACTCAAAAGGGGGTAGAAATTTGTATACACAAGCATTTCATTTAGAGCTGCCAATGTGAAAGCTCTAAGCAACTTTTTGTGATTCTTATTAAATCTCTAGTAGTCAGTCAATTGTAGATGTAGTAGAATAAGAAGGTTCTTTGATAGGTGCTGAGAATAAGGAAGTAGTTTCTAAAAAAGAGGCTCTATGTCTCTGTCATTCACGTACCGATCGGTGAATGAACCTGCCACAAACACCCGCTGTTTGTTTTGTTACAAAATTCTCTAAAAATATATTTTATATGAAATTTTTTTATTTTTTAATATATATATATTACACACCTGCTAATTACACCAGCCAAAGGCCCAAAACCAATCGGGATGGTGTTCAAGACGTGATTGATAGATACTGATTGATATCTTCGTCAAAACCCAAAAAAAGGTACACCATAACGATGCATGAATCTTTCCCGGATAAACAATTTAGAATTTTGAAGGTATTACTAATTTGTAAAATACAAAATTATCATTTTTAATGCTAGCCCAATCCTTTTTATATGAAATTAAAGTTAGATTCGATCCGAGGACATTACTGTTATTGAATAATTCACCCAAACAAAAAACACAAAAATAGTCACCACTACGTAACTAGCCTGCGCCTTCCATTCAATTTGGATTTTCAAACTCTCCTTCATTAAGCAAAGGATAAACACATTTACTTGTATATATATATATACCTCTCTTTGCATGCCACGGATACAGGTATTAATTAAAGAGTCATTTAAAATCTATAAATACCATACCTAAATCAATTATTTACTCACATATAAAATACAAAAATATTCACTGATTTCATTCCATTTTTACATTTTGCGAGTATTGGTTTTCTATTCCATTTGTGATCACATTTTAGGTAAACAAGCTTATGTTATTTGAGAGCTCCTTCATCTTGGAGATATAAACGTATGTAAACTCAGATTACACTTATAAGGGACGTTTAAAAACTTGAATCAGAGTATTCCAAATACAACTCAACTCTATACTGGTTCGTGTTATTTAAGCAACTCGTTTCTGTTGCTTCATCGACATTGTTCCGTTTCAATTTTTTAATTCGGTTAAAATAAATCTTGATTCACCAAGTTTTTTTTTTATTTTTTTTTATTTTTGGTAACGTAAGGTAGTTCTTTTTCACTGATCCAAATCGTCACCTGTCTATATATCGGCAGGAGACTCAGCTGCCTGTAGCCGACGCCCAACACGTGACATCGACTGAATCCGAGCCAACCATGGATTTGATAAGGTGAAACGCAGTGCTTTCACCTTATGCACCAACGCTCCATGGTCGGCTTAGATTTATTCGATGTCACGTGTTGGGCATCGATTACAGGCAGTCAAGTCTCCTGTCAATACCCAAGTAGCTAGGAGATGATTTGAATCCGTTTATATACAACAATAAGATATTTCATATGGCTTAATTAGTTATATGTCTATTGTAAATAGTATGCGCCTTTTTATATATTTTGTAGTAACAACTAGCAAATAAAAAATCATAAAAAAAGGGCCTGTCTTAAAATAGAACAAAAGCAAGCTAAGTAAAATATAAAATTTTTAATTATTTGCAAAAACAATATCATACATAATTCAACAATTACTAAATATATGGTTTCATTCTTTATCTAACACTTAACACTTACCCTTTTTAATCCATAAACCATTAAATATTTATTGTGCTGCAAGTTATATAATTACTATTGGTTATCATTACAAAAGTTTTCATTTTATTTTACTCTTTTCAGGACTAACTAATAGGGTCTAATTAAATGAATAAGTAAATTGTTTGATTGAAATGATATTTAAAATAAATAAAAAAAACAATTGAAATCTAACTTACATTTTTTTTTTGCTGACTAATAATGTTTGGATGTCAATAACATAAATTTTTTTGAAATAAAAGAAGATAAAGTATAAATTCATCATTTCATTATCTAATCATTAGTGTTATTATTTTATTTTCTTAAAATTCAAACCGTAGCATAATTATATTTTTAAGTTTTTTTAAACATAAATATCTCCACTCCTTATTGACATCGGATATCTCTCTATAAAATGGAGCTGTCCTCGCTCCCCAATCCTTAGAATCGTAAGAGCACAATGCCTCGACATATAAATTAGTGGAACCCATGTTTTCTATTCCATTTGTAATCACATTTTAGGTAGACAACCTTATGTGATTTGAGAGCCCATTTATTTTAGAGATATAAACGTATGTAAATTCATATTACACTTATACGAGGAGTTTAAAAACTTGAAGGAGAGTATTTCAAATACGACTCAACTCTATATTGGTTCGTGTTATTTAATCAACTCGTTTGTGTTCCTTCATCGACTAGTTCCACTTCAATTTTTTAATTCGGTTAAGATAAATCTTGATTCACCAATTTTTTTTATTTTTTGGTAATGTAAGTTAGTTCTTTTTCTCTGATCCAAATCGTCTCCCTCTTGGGTATCAGCAAGAAACTCAGCTACCTGTAACCGATGCCTGACACGTGGCATCAACTGAATCCGAGCCGATCATGGATTTGATAAAGTGAAACAAATAGTGCTTTCACTTTATGCACCAGCGCCTCCATGGTCAGCTCGGATTTAGTCGATGCCACGTGTCAGGCATCAGCTACAGGCAGCCAAGTCTCCTACCGATACCCAGGCAGGAGACTATTTGAATCCGTTTATAACAATAAGATATTTCATATTGCTTAATTAGTTATATGTCTATTGTAAATGGTATGCGTTTTTAGTATATTTTGTAGTAACTGCTGGCAAATGAAAATCCTTCAAACAAAGGCCTATCTTAAAATAGAACAAAAGCTAAGTAAAATATAAAAATTTGCAATTATTTTCAAAAACAATATCATATATAATTCAACAACTACTAAATATATGGCAACTAAAATTTGTTTCATTTTTTATCTAACACTTAACACTTCAGTTTTTTAATTCGAAAAACATTAAAAAAATTAAGGGGCTGCAAGTTATATAATTACTATTGGTTAACATTACAAAAATTTTTATTTTATTTTACTCTTTCCACGACTAACTAATAGGGTCTAATTAAACGAATAGGTAAATTGTTTGATTGAAATGATATTTAAAAAAAAATGAAATCTAACTTAAATTTTTTTTCTTTTTTGTGCTGATTAATAATGTTTGGATGTCAATAAAATAAAAATTTTGAAATAAAAGAAGGTAAAGTATAAATTTATCATTTCATTATCTAATCATTAGCATTATTTTTTTTTCTTAAAATTCAAACCGTAGTGTAATTATATTTTTAAAGTTTTTTTAAGCATAAATATCTCCACTCCTTATTGACATTGGATATCTTTCTATAAAATGGAGCTCTTCTTGAATATCTCTCTGCTTTGCTCGCTCCCCACTCATTAGAAGGTTGAAGAGCACAATGCCTCAACATATAAATTAGTGGAACCCATGTTTTAAACATGTGGTATACTAGTTTGTGACAACTAATTAATGGACATTTGTTGTAATAAATTCAAAGTCCTCCCTGTCATCTTAGCCTAATGTAGGGAAAGTCTTTCAGGGACAATGTCTTAGTTGGCCTTCGCCTTTCCCTCACATTCGTTGATTCTCATCCCTTCAACTTGAACCCCATTCAATAAGGGTGTTAACCGGCGTGATTTCGATTTAATGGTGCGATTTGATTTCAGTTCGATATGTAATGAGTAAAACTAAAACTAAATCATTTATTAAATGGTTTTAACAATGCTTAGTAAAATAGATTATTAATCAGTTTCGATTTTTTTATTTTTAAACGATTTCGTTGCTTGGAGGGAGAAGAAGAGAGTTAAGAACAAAGTAGAGGGAAAACTGTAAGACCCGTATCGAACTAACCGATCTTACCACCTTGTATCAAGTCTTCCTATCATGGTCGGGCCAAGTGGACCAAGTGCTTGAAGAAACCACAAGACCATGTATGAAATTTAA